>JARYGA010060172.1:14827599-15560099 GCA_030545235.1 Helianthus tuberosus
CAAATTTTTTGTTTAGTAAGCTTGACCGCACATGTATAGGGGTCCCATCATAAATGGTAATTGCATGATAGAATATATAATTGCATGACAGAATTTATTAAGTGCTTTAAATCTAATCAATTGATGTATACTAAATTAATCATTAGAAAAATCTGATCATGTGATATCTGAATAGGCGGCGCACAGGTTAAAGTTGAAGGGTGACCCTACATGCTTTCTTTTATGTGATATGTATGTAAATCATATGTAAGAATTGGTTGAAAATATAAGAATCAGTGCATGAATGTGACAATTAAGATTTCAAAAGAAAAAAAAAGGGAAACCGTTAGGGGATAAATTGTGCAATGAATTGATTGGGTTAGTGGAGTAATGTTGGGCCTTACATGTTCTGTTGGGTCGCCTGGTTTAGTAATTTGAATAGTGGGGCGAGATGTGATAATAAGTTGCATAAATTACCTATGGGCTTAGGGGTAACAGTGGGTCGAGTAAATGGAAATTGGGCCACACGTTGGGGAGGGTTGGGCTCGATTGGTAAGGTACTAATTATTGGGCTACCAACTGATACGAGTGTAGGTTAGGCTTCGCGTTACAAGTTGTGCACTCGGGTTTGGGGCTTAGTCTAGCACAAGTGTTTGTTTACATAATAGACGTTTAGTGTTGTAAATTGGTATTTAAAGTGAAACCCGGTGAATCATCAACATGGTGGGGATTCAAAACACTTATTACATGAGAGCATGGTGTTTGTTGCAAATTGTTTAGTTGCGTAATCTGATATCTTGCATGATATTATACGGCGCCTATTTATGTAATGTGTGTTTAGAATGTAAAGATTAAGCGATACACGACTGATTATTAATGGTATCCATGTTAGGATCATTTGTGCAATTTGAACGCGTAACTAATCTATACCGAGCAAACCAAGGTGAGTTCACACTCCTTCCAAGTCATGGGATTCCCAAGGGTTGGGAATGGGTAAATGAACTAAACAGTAATTACGACCATCCTCCGTGGGTAGGATGCCAAGAATACACACTGGACCAAACCTCTATCATTGAAGTCCCTCATTATATCGACTTAATCTCCGAGGCCTATGGCGAGCGGGTCATTAGTTAATAGCGCTATTAGGTTTAACAAACCTCACACCGTGTCGTTCGAACGGGCGTGTACTAATGGACTATGGGCAAAGGGTCAATGCTGATAGACATTGACTTAGGGCACCTCTTACATTTTCGTAGCAGTCGATACGCGTGGTCTGGTAACACATGGGAAGCCCCTACTAATCTTCGCAAACATGTCTGGGAGACCGCGATACAAATTAATACGATACATGGTTTACAAAACGAACATATGAATTACGAAACAAATACCATAACTAAACAACCAACTGTGAACTCGCTCAACTTTGTTGTTGACTCTCTGTTACATGCCTTGCAGGTGTTTAGGTGCATATTGACTGGAACTTGCTGTCTGGTAGGCTGGAGTGGTCATGGGTCGAGATACATGGAAACACAATGCAAGACTAATGACTTTTTACATGTGGTTTATAAACACTTAACGAAAGATTTATGCTTCCTCTGTAAACTATGAATTAATGTAACACTTACTGTTAATTAATGAAAGTTTTGTTTTCATATACCTATGAGTTCAATGTGATTGATGGCTAAGATCCTGGTATGTCACACGCCCGCGGCGGTTTCCGCATGTGGTATTTTGAGGGTGTGACAATACAAGGTCGTCAAAGTATAGGGGACATGAAATATGCTCGGAAATATCACGGATGTTGGTTCGTTTGGTCGTACGGTCACGTTGTTCGGTTAATTACGACAAAACTCGAACGGACACGAAAACGATCCAAATTAAGCGACAAATGGTATTTTTGCATTCCGATCACTAAAATAAAATATGTTAGTGTCTACAAAAATTTTTGTATGTCCGGATGTGGTCAGAACGTAAGATATGCGCGTAAATACAAACTTACGTCGTTTTTGACACTTTTAGTCCCTGTATGATCAAATAAGCATATTTTCGCACACCGAACCTATCAAAGCTTATTTCTAAGCTATGTTAAGGTTATTTATGGTATGTTTAGCTTGTGATCACATTCCGGAATGTACGTTGCCATACGAAACGGCAGACTTTTGCAGTTTGACGCAAATAGTCCCTGCGAGCGAATAAACTTGTTTTTGCCATACCAAACCCTTTAAAACTTATTTCTAAGTTATGTAAAGGTTATTTAAGGTATGTTAAGCTCATGTTTCTATCCCGGAGTGTTTTCCATGTTAAACTGATTACGTTTACGCATCAGTTTGCGTTTAACTTTCCAGAAAGCGATATAGAGTTTAAAATCGATCAAAAATCAAAACATGCAAAATGCCAAACATATATAACAAACATTGGGATCAACACACATTTTTTTATTGATATTGAATTGTTTAGAGTTTGCATAATGATAACACAAGCACATATGTCACATCAAACGTGTCCTAATGTATCCTAACATCGGGTAACTATGTCAAAGTAACAGTACATAATCAGAGGAATCAGATAGAATGAGGTCTTGTAAACCAAATGAGTGTTGGAACTCATATGAAATGGTTTAACAAAGTTTACAGTCTGATTTGGAATGAATCCTAGGTGCTTTTGGCCCGTTATGACTCGTTAAGGTAGTTTACGCTACTTTAACGTGTCATTTGCGCAAAATCATGTTCGGGTGGTTAAACTAGTCCTATGATAAGTCTTATATGCCTAAGCATGTTTAATAAAGTTGCAATATTAGTTTAAGTGTCAAAAATTAGGTTACATATGCTTAAAATGAATTTATGCGCGAAAAGGGCGTTTTGGTGATTTTTAAAGGCATATAAACAACCTATCATACAACTAACCAAACGAAGTAACCATAAGGTATAACCTCAGGAGGTTATTCCCTACACAACTATGGTCACAAATATGTGTTTGGTCGGACCCTAAGATCGACCAAACGGGTCAGATGCGAAAGTCAAAGCGGTGGTCAAACCGCTCGACTTACGATCCTAAATAAGCACTAAACTAGAAGTGATGAGCTAAACATGTTAAAACACGTTTAACTTAGTTGAAAAACTGATTTGGTATCAAAACAAAGTGTTTTGATACCCGAAAATAGTTCTGTCGTAAAATGCATATCATTGTGCATTTTGACCGAAACTTTGACTCGTCACTTCGACTAGTAAACGTGGTAATCAGTAGGTATAATCGCAAGGGATTATAACCACCGTAATTACGATCACGTTACAAAGTTCGATTGAACTTTGACTTGTGACACCTGTGCCTCCATGGCCATCAAACAAGTACCAAATCAATGAAATATTGTATTTCATACTTGGGATTTGTATAAATATGTGTATCATTTGCACATATCAATTCTTGTTCGATTTCAAGCTCTAAATCACTTTCTGGAAAGTTATACGCGCACTGATGCGTAAACGTAATCAGATTAACGCGACAAACACTCCGGAATAGTGACATGGGCTTATCATACCTTAAATAACCTTTACATAACTTAGAAATAAGTTTTGGAAGGTTTGGTGTGTCGAAATCAAGTTTATTCGCTTACAGGGACTAAATTCGACAAACTGCGAAAGTATGCCGATTCGTACTGTAATAAACAATTCAAAACATGATCATAAGTTAAACATGCCCTAAATATCCTTTACATAGCATAGAAATAGGCTTTAAGGTGTTCAGTGTGCTAAAATAAACTTTTTGGTCATTCAGGGACTAAAAGCGTCAAAACGTGTATAAGTTTGCCTTTTCACGCATATCTTACGTTCTGAATATATCCGGACATCCAAAAATTTATGTAATCATTAAAATATTTTCTTTTAGTGTTTGGCTTGATAAAATTCCATTCGTCGCGTAATTTGGATCGTTTTTCACGTCTGTTCGTGTTTCGTCGTAATTAACCGAACAACGCAACCGTACGACCAAACAAACTGACATCCGATATATTTTTTAGCACATTTCATGTTCCCAATACTTTAACTTCATTTTAGAGCCTTGAAATGAGGTTAACGGGGCTTAAACGTGCCAAAACGCATCAAAAATCAAGTTTGGAGATGCAGGGGCCTGTTCTGCCAACTTTGCAAACTTTCTGCCAGCAAACCAGGTCCTTATGGACCGTATGGGTATGCTTACGGTCCGTAAGCCACTCCTAGATCCACATAATTCATTTCCATCTTGATCCATCTGTTCCACACTCTTGCAAATGGTTTTGAAGTTCCTATGGGCTGGTTTAGGGGTGCCCAAGGTATTATAAATCAGGGGGCACACTTGGACGGCCTAGATCGAAGCACGTTTTTCAAGAAACGATCCTAACGGTCTTGGTTTTCCTATAAATACACAACCCACTTCATTTGCAAACCACACCTTGATCTGATTACTTCCCTATGTTGGAGTTTATACACTTCATACCTGGGAATTTTCAGATCAAACCTCCATTCTTAGACCTTTTGTAAGTCCTGTTTCGTTCTTTTACGCGTTTTAAGCGTGAAAGTCAAACTTTGTTTGACTTTATGCTTTGACCAGTTTATGGTCAACACGAAGTTCGTTTGAACTTCGTAACGTGAGCGTAATCACGATGGTTACAGTCCCTTGTGACTATACCTACTGATTCCCACGTTATTTAGGCATAGTGGCGAGTTATAGTTTCGGTCAAAATGCGCGTTTATGCGTATTTTGTAACCAAACTATTCTTGGGTATCAAAACCATTTGTTTTGATACCAAACCTGTTTTCAAACTTCGTTAAACATGTTTTAACATGTTTAGCTCGTCACTTTAGGTTTAGTGCTTATGTAGAGTAGTAAGGTAAGCGGTCTAAACAACCGCTTATACTTTCGAACCCGACCCGTTTGGTCAATCATTAGGATTCGACCAAACACATTAGGTGACCATAGTTGTATAGGGAATAACCTTCCGAGGTTATACCTTATGGTCACTTCGTTTAGTTAGTTGTATGATAGGTAGTTTATATGCCTTAGGAAATGACCAAAATGCCCTTTTTACGCATAAAATCATTTTAAGCATATGTAACTTAAATTTTGACATCTAAACTGATTAGGCAACATTATTGGACATGTTAAGGCATATAATACTTGTCATAGGACTAGTTAGGCAGTCCGAACGCGTTTTACGCGAACGACGCGTTAAAGTAGCGTAAGCTACCTAAACGGGTCGTAATGGGTCGTAAGCACTTAGGATAGGTATCGTTTTAGAATGAAGGCTTTGTTAAACCATATCACATGAGTCCCTACACTCATTTGGTTTACGAAACCTCATTTTATCCGATCCTCCGATTTAGGTCCGTTTATTAACTTAGTTACCTATATTAGGTGCCCTTTGATTTCCTTGATCCCTCTAGCTTTGCTTGGTTGTTGTTCAAGACTTCTAAGCACCCTCAAGTGAGTACATAGTCCCCTCTTTTACTTTTTTTCAAACATTTTGGGGTGAAACACATGTGCCTACTTGTTACTTTCGTGTTTTCCATGTTTTCATATCATATGCTTGTTATGTTCATTAGTACACTTATAGTACATGATTTCATTGTGTTTTTGCTATGTATGTCCATTGTTGCATACTTAGTACATTATTTTACATTACATTTTATGCTATGTATGTCCATTTAGTGCATACGTAGTACATTATTTTACATTACATTTCATGCTATGTATGTACATTTGTTGCATACTTAATACATTATTTTTATAAAACATGCTTACATTTTGGTATCACATTTGGTTTGTTTAAATGGGATAAAAATACATTCATTAACATTAGCTACGCCGTTCGTTAGTAGGTAGTGGTACCATAGGAATTGACAACTCCCATTCCTGAAATCCTAGGTATGTTTGGATGGAAGGAATGACCGAATTCGATACACATAACTTAGATAAACCTTTAATTTGTTTAAGGGTTTATCGCCACAGTCTCAAGGCTTGAATGTATGCATTTTCTCAATACTGCATAGATGTTTGTATCAGTAAAGCATGCATTATTTTACAAAACATAACTTTTGATTATAATTTATCAAATGCATTGTTTTGTACATTTCATTCGTATAGGGTTGAGTAAATGATTTTAAATCAATAAATGTTTTTATTCACTATACATTACATTTGTTTACACAATAACATTTCAACATTTGTTTAAACATTACATTTAGTTATACATGAACATTTTTACATTGGTGGTTTGTTTTGGGTAAGTGATTTAAGTAACGAGACGTGTGTAATATGATAAAAGAATGGCGGATACGCCGCTGGTACTTCCTATATATAAGTGCTTTTATGATATTACATATCGTAGCGTTATTTAAACCATTTCAATTTTGACATATTACATTTTACACAATTAACATATCTTTACAAAACATTGTTTTACAAATAACACATTTTATACAAATTCATTTTTACTTGGTTATTTGCATAACCATACATATTCTTTTATATCATCTGTTTCCTTATCGATTTTTATATGATTTATAAAACAAAAACATTTTACAAGGTTCATGACTACTTTTGTTAAACATTTTCTTTAAACTTACAAGTCATGAATCCTAAATCAATAAAACCTATGTATCTCATAGGCATTTTTATGCTGACGTACCTATTTTCACATGTGTTTCAGGAAATGATGCTTAGGATTGATCAAGATACACTTAGGCAGACTCGGGCATTAGTGACAATAAAAGATGCAAGACTAGTTAATTATGTTATGCTTCCTTGTTGTTAAGACATTGTAACTCTTTTAATCAATAAAACAAAATTTCAAATGTCCATGTGTTATGAAACAATGATTCCGTTACAACACTCCCCAACGTTTCCGCCATGATTTGTTGTTCTACGTGGTCGGGGTGTGACATGACTTGACCAATTCATGGTCAAAACCGAAAGTTAAGCGGTAGTCAAACTGTTTGCCTTTCAGCTTAAACTAGCTAAAAGAAATGAACAAGACTAGGATAGAACACTTACTTGTGTTCTAGGATCCAAGAATCCTCAGTAGAAAGCCTCCAAAAGATGGTAACCTCCAATTTAGAGCAGATGAGAAGAGAATGAATGAGCAACGAATTAAGAAAATTTGGGGGCTATTTATGCTTGTTTGAAGTGCACAAGATCATGATAAATGGTTTTTGTGTTCACCAAGGATGGAACAAGATCAATACAATTGTCCAAGATCAGATTCTATACTTGTTATCACACTATAGCCCACAAGATTGCATAAAAACTATGAATAAAAACCAAGGCTGCAAGTTGAATTTAACATTCTGCCAGCACTAGTTCTTGCGCCCCGCGACCCAGAGAGCCCAAGCTCTCGTGCCCCGCTAGCCAGATAAATGACATAATTGAGTTTTGGCAGTTTTGGTCCCTGCAGCTTGTTTTAAGGTGTTTTCGACGCACTTAACCCTCGTTAACCCAATTTTAAGGCATTACAAGGAGGTTAAAGCATAGGGGACTTGAAATACGCTTGGAAATATTGTGGGTGTCGGTTCATTCGGTTGTACAGTCGCGTTTTTCGCTTAATTACGACGAAAGCTCGAACGGACGCGAAAACAATCCAAATTGCGTAACGATTGATATTTTTGCATTCACATCACTTAAATACAATATTTTAATGATTACAAAATTTTTTGGATGTGCGCATATGGTCTGAATGCAGAATATACGCGAATTGCCATACTTTCGCAGTTTGTCTCAAATAGTCCATGTGATCGAATAAACTTGTTTTTGCCATACCGAACCCTCCAAAACTTATTTCTAAGTTATGTAAAGGGTATTTAGGGTATGTGTATCTTATGTCACTGTTCAGAGTGTATGTCGCGTTAAACTGACTATGTTTACGTATAACTTTCGAAAAAGCTTTTGAGAGTTCGAAATCTTACAAGGATTGAAATGTGTAAATGTCATATGTAATTATACAAATCCCCGGAATGAAACACACAATTTTATTGGATTCCTAATTGTTTGGAATTACACAATGGTCATAAAGGCACAAATGTCACAGTCTCCCCTACTTTTGGAAATTTCGTCCCGAAATTTAATTTAGAGGAAACTTGTGAAAACAGATGGGGGTATTTCGCTTTCAAATGATCTTCCGTTCCTTGAATAAAAATCTAAGCTACGTTTGGATTTCCATCAAATTTTGTTAATCGTACTCGTCTGTTGTCTTTAGGAAAAAGTTCAGGTCCGAAGATTTAAACTTCATTCCAATAGGTAGGTGTATGATTAAACCGAACCTCAAAAGCGTCATGGTAATGTCAAAGTGATGTCCTTGTTGTAGTAAAATATGAGGAAAGTATGAACTTTGGAGTTTCGAACAATGGATGGAAGAATGTTTCCTATGAAGACTATTATAGGAAACTTATGTGTGCTCAAAATTGGAGTCGGAGTGTGTAAGGTAAAACAACGTTGGTCAAGGTCCAGAACTTCTAGTACTTAAATAACGCCACGTTTGCAATGTAATAAGGAACATTTATATATAGGAAGTACCAGCGGCGTATCCACCATGCCTTTATTACATTGCTCCCGTTTCGTTATTCATATCACTATAGGTTCTTACACATGACAAAACTTGATGTGGTTTCTATGCATTGAATTCCATAATTATGTATGCATCCATAATGACGTAATTCCTTGCACAGTCCGCACTGTTTATTTTATGATGTGTAGGGGATGAAAATCAAACGAATAATCCTGTGATGACTTTGACTAGACCACCATAGGGTCTCTTAAACTAGATCAACGAATGATCTCTTTAAATAGACCACCAAAGAGTCTCTTCAACTAGATCACCACATAATCTCTTTAACTAGATCGATGAACGACCTCTTTAACTAGATCAACACATGATCTCTTTAACTAGATCAACGAACGACCTCTTTAACTAGATTGACGAACAATCTCTTTAAATAGACCACCAAAGGGTCTCTTTAACTAGATCAACACATAATCTCTTTAACTAGATTAACGAACAATCTCTTTAACTAGACCACCAAAGGGTCTCTTAACTAGATCAACACATGTACTCTTTAACTAGATTGACGAACAATCTCTTTAACTAGACCACCAAAGGGTCTCTTTAACTAGACCAACACATGATCTCTTTAACTAGATTGACGAACAATCTCTTTAACTAGACCACCAACGGGTCTTTTTAACTAGATCAACGAATGATCTCTTTAACTAGATTGACGAACAATCTCTTTAACTAGACCACTAAAGGGTCTTTTCAACTTTGGAATAGTACTTTGGAATCCAAGGGTCTTGACTATTTGCATAGAAAAGCCCATTAATGATTTAAGATAGTACTTTTGGATATCATTCTAAGAATCTATCATATGAAGATATGGAAGATTTTACAAGGATTTGGATAGCGAGCATTTGAATCAACTAAAAACACATAATCACATAATTGTCAACTTGGTCATCAATTTGTTATCAACTTGTCGTCAATTTATACATATGTAATGAAGTACACAAGGAATCCAATCAAGGACTTCGATTTGCACTTTAAACATCCATAATAATCTAACTATAAAGATAGGAAGATCCTATAAGGATTTGGTTTGGTCACATCGACTTGCATATTGTCATATTGCATAAGTCCAACTGAGGACTTGTGAAAAGTACCCTTAGGTATCCAATCAAGGATTTAAAGGGGTACTTTGAGTATTCGTCAAGAGTTATAACTTGTACCTTGTACTTTGTTTCTTAGAAGAAACGAGTACTTAGGATTTTCGTGGAGATCGCTAGCGATCACAAAAATGAAAGAAACTACAAGAGTAGTTTAATTTGCAAGGAATATGGCTCCTTGGTGTCGGTTTAGTAGGGGTATGCCATACATACACGTAATCACATTTGTTTTCATACATCAAATTGGAATAACAATTTATTTATTGCATTAACGAGTCTTGGGCAATTGTTTCTGAAATGACCCATTTTCCACAATTATAGCAAGAACCTGGTGGAAAACGAGCTTGAGCAGGATTTGCTTGAGGTTGGTTTGGAACACCTTGGTTCGGGGTAGTTCGACAAGCATTTGCCAAATGACCAAGTCGCCCACATGAAGTGCACTGACTACACTGTAGGTGATCTTGGTGGTGAGCATTACACCTGTTGCACAGCGGTGCTGTACCGGCATAAAATTTCCTTTCAGGAGGTTGAGCTGGTTGGTTGTGAGTGTTCTGGTTGGGTTGAGCAACAACCGCATAGTTTTGTGAGGCCTTACGCTTCTTAGAAGGTTCGGCTTTATTTCCATCGTTTTCCTCTTGAGTAGCATTAGCTGCTTGTTTCTTGTCGCCTTTGCGAAACAGTTTTCTTTTTCTGATTTGAGATTCAGTTAAGGTCGTAGTTAATTCGATAGCCTTTCTGATAGTGGTAGGGTTGCTACAAATAACAATGTCCTGAACTGGGTCAGGAAGGCCATCGATGTATTTCTCAATTACCTTATCCAAAGGCGTACCCATAATTGGACACAACAAGCTCAATTCCTCGTACCGGTCTGTGTAAGCACGGTATTCTCCGCTATCCTATTTCAGATCGTCGAACTCCTTCTCAAGTGCCCTTTGCTCATGACGTGGGCAGAACTCCTTCATCATAAGAGCTCGAAGCTCTTCCTATGTTTTTGCCATTGCCACTTCGGCACCCCTATCCCTCATCACACTGTTCCACCATGTTAGTGCTCTTTTATGAAATACACTCGATGCAAACTCAACCTTTCGCCCATTCAGGCATTGAACATAACGAAAAGTGCTTTCGAGACTCTCAAACCACTGTAGGAGCCCAATAGTTCATTCAGACCCAGTAAAAGCGGGTGGCTTAGCTGAGTTGAACTGTTTATAGTTGCATGGAGCTGGTGCATTGTTGTTATCGTTGTTGTTCGCTTGATTTAACTAGGTTACTAGGTTTGGGAGTACAACAACGATTTGCTGAGCGATTATGGCTGCCATAGTGGCATCTTGAGTTTGATCACGTCGAGGAGGCATTCTAAAAGAGCATAGAAACATGAGAGAAAACGATTGAGATGATATTGGATAGTCAAAATAGAAAGTTAAAAATATCGACAAAGTATAAGGATTGTGATCATTTATTTGTTACCTAAAGCAAACAAATGACACAGTGACTAATGAAAGTAAATGGGTCTTTGTAATGTATCGCGAAGATATGCTTTAGCCTATGGGTGGACAATCACCCCAAGAGTTCCCAGGTAAGAGTGACTGGTCCGATGATGTGGATTTGTACGAACACTCTAGCCTTAGCCAGAAAACTCAGGGTACAGGCACCCACCCTTCTGGATTGCACATGTTCACATTATTCAAGCCCAAACTTTGAGGAGATTTTGAAAACATCAAAGGCTCAAAAGCCTAAAACAAATCATCTAAGGATAGATGATTTCTTGTGAAGTTTTGGGAAAATTTTGACTCAAGAGAATGAATTATGTTTTGTTTTTGGCAATGACCTAAGGATAGGTGATAGTATTGTATTAAGAATCTAAACGCAAGTAAACTCGCGTTAGGGTCCTAGGAAGGTTATAGACTAGGTCAAGAGTATTACTAATAACCTAATTCCCTATAACCATGGCTCTGATACCAACTTTTCTGTAACACCCCGACCGCATAATACAACAAACCGTGCCAGAAACATCGGGGAGTCAAGTCATAGAATCATTGTTTCACAATACATGGTATTTGAAGTTTTTTTCTATATCATTGATAGATTCATTGTTTTAAAACAAACCAAATAAGTACAAACAATTGTCTTTCAAGTTTAAAAGTCGCTAAGGCACGAGTCCATCCTATGTATAGCATGCAATCGACAATCGTCACATAATAGAACCAAAAACATATGTGAAAAACAGTCAGCAGAAAAAGCTGGTGAGTACATAGGTTTTGTGTGTCAAATTCATGGCTTTAAATTCTTATTGCAATACCTCATTCAACCTCGAGAGTCGACGAGTGTAATCCTTGAAATCAAAATGTGTTTGATATTGCAACATAGATTTTATCAACTTTATAAGTTGATATAAGTAAAACAAAAACCTTTATAGCCATGAATATTGACCGAAAACATTTGTCTTTGTTATAAAACCAAGTAGTAAATCGTCTTGAAAGTAAACATTGTATGGTTTATATCTTTAAGTAAACATCGTTGTGTGACATCGTTTGAAAACATTCGTTCAAGTGATCTAGATAACGCTACGACATGTAATATGATAAAAGCACTTATATATAGGAAGTTACGACATGTAATATGATAAAAGCACTTATATATAGGAAGTATCAGCGGCGTATCCACCATGCTTTTATCACATTACACATGTCTCGTTATCTAATCACTTACCATAAACCAATCGTCTAAATCGTCCTTGTTATAAACCAGATTGTTATTCGTCCTTGTTATAAACCAAATTGTCATTCGTCCATGCTATAAACAAATCGTCAATCGTCCTTGTTATAAACCAATCTTCATTCGTCCGTGTTATAAACCATTTGTCATTCGTCCTTGTTTTAATTGTGAAAACTTTTGGCCTTTAATGAACACATTCTAACCTGTGTAACTCGACTATACCACCCATGGGGTATCTTTAATAGACCCTGAAAGGCCTCTTTAACTCGACTAACAAATCAATACATGATTTGTTAAAATAACATATTTTGTCGTTACCCCAAACTATCCACCAAATCCAGTGGATAGCCGATAACGGGATTGTCAGTCCTATGGTACCATAACATACTACTGGTCGGCTTGATCAAAGCTAATGAATGTCATTCGTGTTATGAATAAACGCACCGACAAGTTCGTTCACGTTATTGAAATCGTCGTGTTTTATATAAACCATAGTCTTTGTTTTTTAAAACTTGAAAGCATTTAGCACATATGAGTCACCCCAAAACAATTGAAAGCATAAAAGAGGGGATCTATGTATTCACTTGGGATTGCAAAGAGTCCTCTAATCAAGTGAGATAACAAAGCTTCAAACGTGTCCTAATGTGTCCTAACATCAGATAACTATGTTAAAGTAACGGTACATAATCGGAGGAATCAGATAGAATGAGGTCTTGTAAACCAAATGAGTGTTGAAACTCATATGAAATGGTTTAACAAAGTCTACATTCTGATTTGGAATGAATCCTAGGTGAGTTTGACCCGTTATGACCCGTTAAGGTAGTTTACGCTACTTTAACGTGTCATTTGCGCAAAATCACGTTCGAATGGTTAAACTAGTCCTATGATAAGTCTTATATGCCTAAACATGTTTAATAAAGTTTTAATATCAGTTTAAGTGTCAAAAATTAGGTTACATATGCTTAAAATGAATTTATGCGTGAAAAGGGCATTTTGGTCATTTTCTAAAGGCATATAAACAACCTATCATACAACTAACCAAATGAAGTGACCATAAGGTATAACCTCAGGAGGTTATTCCCTATACAACTATGGTCACAAATATGTGTTTGGTCGGATCCTAAGATCGACCAAATGGGTCAGATTTGAAAGTCAAAGCGGTGGTCAAACCGCTCGACTTACGACCCTAAATATGCACTAAACTAGAAGTGACGAGCTAAAGATGTTAAAACATGTTTAACTTAGTTGAAAAACTGATTTGGTATCAAAACAAAGTGTTTTGATAACCGAAAATAGTTTCGTCATAAAATGCACATAATTGTGCGTTTTGACCGAAACTTTGACTCGTCACTTCGACTAGTAAACGTGGTAATCAGTAGGTATAATCGCAAGCGATTATAACCATCGTGATTACGATCACGTTACAAAGTTCGATTGAACTTTGACTTGACCAATTCATGGTCAAAACCGAAAGTCAAACGGTAGTCAAATTGTTTGACTTTCAACTTAAATAGCTAAAAGAAATGAACAAGACTAGGATAGAACACTTACTTGTGTTCTAGGATCCAAGAATGCTCTAGGATCCAAGAAGGCTCAGTATGTCGCGTTAAACTGACTACGTTTACGTAACAGTTTATGTATAACTTCCGAAGAAACTTTTGAGAGTTCGAAATCGTACAAGGTTTGAAATTTGTAAATGTCATACGTAATTGTACAAATCCCGGGAATGAAACACAAGATTTCATTGGATTCGTAATTGTTCGGAATTGCACAATGGTTGTAAAGGCACAAATGTCACATACCGTCTTCTTCTTCTTTTCTAAACTGGCATATATCACCTTCCTTATGCCTTCCTCTACCTTTTCTCTGTATCTAAGCATTTCTTCGAGCCCTTTACACCAAACTCCCACAGTTGGAATAGCAGCAACAAGTGCCTCAAAATTCACCATATTAGGATCAACTGTTGGGTTTCCTTTAGGATCAACAAACCATTCTTTCTCTTCAGTCCATCTATTTGCCCGCCGTGTTTCTATAAAAGCCTTGTATACTTCTCTCAAATACGCTCGTGCATCTTCTTCCTCTTGGCTTTGTTTCAACTCAGTAACCAACGCCCATTTTTCTATTCTCTCATCTTTAATATATTTTCCCCAATTAAATCCTTCATCATGAGGAAATGTACTGTGTCCAGAACTACCATCATGAATCGTCAACATAGCTTGCTTCTTCTCTTTAGATGATCCTTCTTCAATCTGCTTTCTTGATGGTTGCTTGTTGTTGCGATGATAGATAGCCTTTTTGTAATAGTCTTCGTGAAAAGGGTTCACACTATCATCTGCAATTTTATTTGTGCATTCTCTCTTAAAGTGCCCTTTTTGTTTACACTTAAAGCAAGTAACTTTAGCTTTATCAAAACCTATCTTTATATCTAGGCCTTCCAGACATTTCCTACCAGTGATTTCCATGAACCGTTGAGCCCTTCTGATGACGCTTGCCATACACCAGCGAATATCCATGAGTTCCATTTCTTCTGTGTCTACTTGATCGTAATCCTCCCTTGTCATATTTGGATTTCCAATCTTAACTGCAATTAAACCTTCATAAGACTCCAGAACAGAAGCCAAGAAACTCATGTGTTGTCTTGCGAAATCAGTGTTCAGGTTAGGAGAATCTTTCCAGATTTGATTCGGACTGGATTTAGATGATGTAGATGATGAATGATATTTAGAATCATAACTTGGAGACTTTCTTTTCGATGAATCACTAGTATTATTTGCATTGAATGCTGTACTAATCTTTAGTGACTGATTGTTCAGCAGCATACTTCTTCGGTAGTACAGATCAACATTCTATTGATAACTCGAACTGGTCATTTTGTTTTGTTTCTGCAAATCTAAATCATGACCTATGAGTTTTTCAAGCAGACCATCCAATGTGATCTCATCAAACTTGGCATTTTTTTTCAAAATTATCACATATGTCAGCCAGTCATCGACGTGTGGCAATGCCTCGGTCGGTTTATTAACAATCTCTTCTCTATGTTTGTTAATTCCAAACCTCTCCAGCTCGATCTTCAAGTGACAAAATCTATCTATCATTTGTCTAACATTTTCACCCTTCATACATCCAAACAGATCAAATTCCTTTTTCAGCAATGAAATTTTGTTCTTCTTGATGTCTTTACCCCCTTCGGCTTTCAGCTTTAATGCTTCCCACATCGACTTGGATGTTTCACCATGTTGGAGTAAAAACAAGATATCCTCTCTAACCGATTGTTGCAATAATGTTACCATTTTTAGTTCATTAGAGTGGTTAGTTTTATCGATCTCTGAAAATTGTTTAATTGTAAGTAATACATTTTGATCATTCACTGGTTTTTCATATCCGAAAGTCATCATAATCAAACTTTCATAGGCATAAGCCTTCACCCAGTTCTCAAATCTCGTGCTCCACTAATGATAATCTTCGATATTCATTAGTTTGGTGGTCGTTGATGATTTCCATACACACTGTCATACTTCAAACTCTCAGAAATAGCACTTGAAACAGTTTTTCTTGTAACTGGGTTTCTTCAGATGTGAACACGTTATAAAACGTGTGGTAAAATTCTTCAGCCATGATTACCTGCAAACACACAGTCAAACACTCTGATTAAACTTGAAAGTTACATAAACAGTCAGTTCGTACGAAGCTGCAAACCAAACTGATCAAACCAACACTGTGCATTTGTACGAAGCTAGATGTGGCTTTGTACGAAGGTACTTAAATTCTCAAACAAACTTGTTCTCTGGGTTCTGTCACACCCCCAAAATCCACACGCGGAGTATCACCGCTTGGAGGCGTGACTGACCAGGATCAAACCACTAATCATATTGAACAAGCAAGTAATTAAATGTAAAAGTTCAGCCAACACAGTTAGTGTCCAAATCAAACATAGTTTAGGTTATGAGCGGAAGCATAAATGTTTAAAAACCCAAATCGTAAGTTTAAATAACCAAAGGTTAAACATGGCACACAGCTGTCCATGTCCCACAACGACTCTTCCTTGTGCAAGCTCCAGCTAAGTACCTATAGACCTGCAAAGCATGTAGTAACGAGTCAACAACAATGTCGAGTGAGTTCACGTTTGGTTGTCCAGTTTATAGTTGTTCCGAAAACACAGTTTGCTCTTTACCAGCTATCCAGCCGTGGGGGTTACCCCATAGTTCGAAAAACGTTTATTAGTTACCCGTTCTTACGTTGGCTATTCCAGCCCGGCTCTATGGCCGTGGGGGCTACCCCATGTTTAATTCACCAGACTCGTTACCATATCGACTACTAACGTTCGTCATGTTTAAGTGCCCTAACGTCTGTGTCTATCATCACTGACGTGCCATAGTCCATTAGTCCACGCCCGTCCTCTGCGGCACGGTGTGAGGTTTGTTAAACCTAATAGCGCTATTTAACTAATGACCCGTTCGCCATTGGCCTCGGCGATTAAGTCGATATAAAAGGAGGGACTTCGTTGATAGAGTTCTAGTCTGGTATAGTTAAATACGTCTCAACAGGACGAGGAATCTATGTTCCTGATTACGTCTCAACAGGACGAGGAATCTATGTTCCTGATTACGTCTCAACAGGACGAGGAATCCCTATTCCTTAACCCATTCCCAACCCCTGGGAATCCCATGCTTTGTAACGAAGTGTGAACTCACCTTGGTTTGCTCGGCAGATTACACAGAAAGGTCAGGCCTAGCAGCTAGTGGTCAACCACGTCCTAACATGGTTATTATACAAGTCAGGTTTAGGTTCAAGTAATGCACACATAGGTTTACACAGAGATAGCAAAGTCACGAACACATACTAATCTTGGCATCACATAAACAGTCAAAGTGCATAGCATATTCATACTTGTACGATTTGAAAAGATTGGGCTCAAAAGTAAACGGCCCAACCTGTTGTGCGATCAGCATACTTGTGCGATCCACAATAAGTTGTGCAATTCAGAAGGTCCGGCCCAATAATCATAACAGTTCAGTAAATAGACGGCCCAAACAATTTAACAAAGCATGACTTGTGCGATTCAATAGTCTTGTGCGACTATTGATATCTTGTGCGACTGAGTTTTTGTGCGACCAGAACCCTTGTGCGATCGGTATCGTGTGATCAGAACATCACGGAACTGATCTTGTGCGATCAGTTATGTTTTCCTAAATTCATGTAATTAGTTACACTTACCCGATTCACCCAAACTGTTTCCATCTATGCGTTTATCGATTAAATCAATGAATTATCAATTACTTCATGTGGATTCCAACTAACCTCTCATCATTATCATAATCTAGCATAACACTTAATCCACATAATCAATCAACGATTTCCGAATAAAACAAACAACCAGAATTCTTGTGTAACATTAAACCGATAATATACACAACATATATTCACGAATCATTATTCTAATAGCATATACTTGATTCCTAGTCATGCACTCATCAATTTGTACACCTCACATGGTCATCAGACCATCACGTGTAGGTATGGCAACATTCCAATTTATCACTCATCAATTTGTACACCTCACATGCATATGTAAATTCCAATGCTTATTGGACCTACCATCTTTAATGGATCTGACAAATATTACTACCACTTTATCACTACAACCCATTAATTTCTTATTACCCAGTTTTGTTACCTAGTCTACTCGTGTCATACATACAACATCGGCATCAGATTCCATATAAGCAACATATTTAGTGCAAAGCCTACCAATCTCTTAATCAATCGGTTATCATATAGTTGTGCACTCAACCCATATTGCAAACAATGATCGCATCGTCGCATATAACATGAAGTATCAGTAGTGATAACACATATGTTTCCTAGATCATCAATCATTACCATTAAGCATGTCATTCGATCTATTTGCCATGTATACAGTGGTTTCTTTAGAATATTAACATCATGCAATTCCTATATAATAACAATTCAATCACAACATCATAACGAGCATATTGACAATAAGCAGATTAATCCATGCCATCACTAACACAACAATTAGGTTATACATCATATTCATGCGACACATCAATCTTACTCACACAAGCATGATTATCAAAACAACTCAAGCAAGAGAAATCACTAACCAGTAATCTGATTCGCTAGGATGATGTTACGAGAAAGGGGTAGAGTTTCGATAAGGGGAGGCTGCCGTCCAAGACAAGTAAGAGGAGTAGGGTTTGTTTGACTTTGTAATTTCACGTAACAATATAATACCAATCCTCAAAGTGTGTCGGTGGTTAAAATACAACTTCCAATAATAAATCACAAGGTAAAGTGGGCCGAGATCAATTAGTTAAGTGGGCCGAGATCAAATTAAATGTGTAGAGTGTTTTCCTGTGGTGTGAATATTTCGGGTGGGGTGTGTTTGGCAACAAAGATTCACATAATACACATAAAGTCTCATAACCATTCATTAAATCAACATGTCGAATTATCACACAAGGTTCACATACGTTACATTAAGTACAACGGTAAGTTCTGAAATACGAGTTGTCACATTATCCCCAAGTTGAAAGAAATTTCGTCCCGAAATTTAGCACGTACTCACTGAGGAAGCTAGTTAAGCTGCATGGTTTTCCTGGTTTTTCCTGGGGTGTCACATCCTCCCCCCGTTGATCTGGAATTTCGTCCCGAAATTCCGTAGCTTCAACCTCAGTAGTAGTTGTACCGGTTGCGAACAGTTGGGGATACTTTTGTTTCATCTGATCTTCGCGTTCCCAGGTGAACTTTGGGCCGCGACGTGAGTTCCAACGAACTCGAACGAGAGGTATTCTAGTACGCTTGAGGACCTTAACATCTCGGTCCGTGATTTCAACAGGTTCCTCGACGAATCGTAACTGCTCGTCGATCGTGAGTTCCTTCAAAGGAACTACGTGGGTCTCATCTGACAGACATTTCTTCAGATTCGACACGTGGAAAACATCGTGAACTGCACTGAGTTCCGCCGGTAAGTTCAATCTGTAGGCCACCTTGCCTATCTTCTCAATGACTTCGAAGGGTCCAACGTATCGTGGGTTAAGTTTGCCCCGTTTACCAAAACGAACCACACCCTTCCAGGTGAAACTTTGAGTAGTACACGCTCCCCAACCTGGAGCTCTAGTGGTTTTCTGCCCTTATCAGCATAAACTTTCTGACGGTCACGAGCCGCCGCCATTCGTTGTCGTATCTGAGCAATTTTCTCTGTTGTGTCAACCACATGTTCTGGACCAGTAATCTGACTATCCCCCACCTCTGCCCAACAAAGAGGTGACCGGCATTTACGCCCGTACAATGCCTCAAACGGAGCAGCTTTAATGCTGGTGTAGTAGCTATTGTTGTACGAAAATTCCACAAATGGCAGATGCTTTTCCCAGCCGTTGCCAAAGTCAATCACACATGCCCTAAGCATGTCTTCGAGGGTCTGGATGGTACGTTCCGACTGCCCATCCGTTTGTGGGTGATAAGCTGTGCTCATATCTAGCATTGAGCCAAAGGACTTGTGCATTGGTTGCCACAGTTCTGATGTAAAACGTGCATCTCGATCCGAGATGATAGAGATGGGCACCCCGTGCCTCGAGACAACTTCCTTGAGGTATACTTCTGCTAGGGTGGAGAACTTATCCGTTTCTTTGATAGCCAAGAAGTGAGCAGACTTTGTGAGTCGATCCACGATCACCCAAATAGTATCATTACCACGTTGAGATCTAGGCAGGCCAGTAACAAAATCCATGGAAATTTGCTCCCATTTCCATTGTGGTATCTCTGGTTGTTGAAGTGGGCCTGAAGGTTTCTGATATTCCGCCTTGACTCTCGCACAAGTCAAGCACTTGCTAACGTAAGTTGCTATGTGGGCCTTCATGCTAGGCCACCAATATGTGGTTTTGATATCGTGGTACATTTTATCCGAACCACGATGCACTGAGTAGCGAGACTTGTGTGCCTCATCCATCACAAGTTCTCGTAGGTTGCCATAAAGTGGGACCCAAATGCATCCTGTTACATAGTAAGCACCGTCTTCCTTCTGTTCTAAGCGTTGCCTTGAGCCGCGTAGGGCTTCAGCCCTGACATTCTCTGGTTTCAATGCTTCTACCTGAGCATTTCGTATTTGAGAAGGAAGGTTAGACTGTATAGTAAGTTGTAAAGCTCGTACGCGCTTAGGCGCAGTGTCCTTTCGACTGAGGGCGTCGGCCACAACATTGGCTTTGCCCGGGTGGTACCTGATCGAGCATTCGTAGTCATTCAGCAGTTCGACCCATCGTCGTTGTCGCATATTGAGTTCCTTCTGTTTAAAGATATGCTCGAGGCTCCTGTGATCAGTGTAGATAGCACACTTGGTGCCATACAAGTAGTGTCGCCATATCTTAAGCGCAAAAATAACCGTTCCCAGCTCTAGATCATGTGTAGTGTAGTTCTTTTCATGAACTTTGATTTGGCGTGAGGCGTAGGCTATAACTTTATCACGCTGCATTAATACGCAACCAAGACCCTGAATGGATGCGTCGCAGTAAACCACGAAGTCGTCTGTGCCCTCTGGCAATGAAAGGATAGGTGCACTGCAAAGTCTATCCTTTAAGTGCTGAAACGCTAACTCCTGTGCGTTTCCCCAACGATAAACAACGCCCTTCTGCGTTAGTGAGGTGAGAGGCTGTGCAATCTTGAAAAAAAAAATCCTTAATAACCCTCCTGTAGTAACCTGCCAATCCCAAGAATTGGCGAATTTCCGTTGGCGTACGAGGTGTAGGCCAGTTCTTAATTGAGTCTACCTTGGATGGATCAACGTGAATCCCATCCTTGTTCACCACATAGCCTAAGAAATGGATTTCACAAAGCCAGAAGTCGCATTTTGAAAACTTGGCGCATAGCTGTTTTGTTCGAAGGAGTTCCAAAATGAGTCGTAGATGGTGCTCGTGTTCCTCCTGACTCTTTGAATAGATCAGGATGTCGTCGATGAAAACTATAACGAAACTTGTCCAGGTAAGGCTTGCACGCTCGATTCATCAAGTCCATGAAGACCGCAAGTGCGTTTGTCAGCCCAAAAGGCATGACCAAAAACTCATAGTGTCCATAACGAGTTCTAAAGGTTGTTTTGGAGACGTCCTCTTCTCGGACTCTCAGCTGGTGATATCCTGATCTCAAATCGATCTTCGAATAGTAGCTCGATCCTTACATCTGGTCGAATAAGTCATCAATGCGTGGAAGAGGGTAGCGATTCTTCACCGTCACCTTGTTAAGTTCACGGTAGTCGATGCACATTCTGAAAGTTCCGTCTTTCTTTTTCACAAATAGCACTGGAGCTCCCCAAGGCGAAGAGCTAGGACGAATAAAACCCTTATCTAAGAGTTCTTGTAGTTGCGTAGATAGCTCTTTCAACTCTGATGGAGCTAAGCGATACGGTGCACGAGCTATGGGTGCTGCTCCAGGAGCTAACTCGATTTGAAACTCGACCTGACGATGAGGCGGGAGGCCAGGTAGTTCCTCAGGAAATACCTCAGGATAGTCGCGTACAATCGGAAAGTCTTCTATCTTCTTCTCTTTCTTCAAGGTGTCAGTAACGAGAGCCAAAAAGGCAGTGTGGCCCTTACGCAAACACTTTTGAGCCTTAAGGGAAGAAATGATGCTCACAACAGCACCACCCTTGTCACCATGAATTACCAAAGGTTCTTCACCAGCACGAGGAATGCAGACGGTCTTTTCTTTGCAAAGAATTTTTGTTCGATGTTGAGGTAGTCAATCCATACCAATAACGATGCTGAAACCATCACAACGTGGGGGGTCATTCCTAGCATCACCCTGACCAATCACGAGCACTCGACCCCTGGCACCATTGCCGTTGTTATTACCCCCGTTGTTGTCTCCATTATTGTTCCTGTTTCCTTGATTGTGGTTCTGATTTTGGTTCTGGTTCAACTGTGGGCAGCGTTTCCACACTGATAACATCCCTTGTTACCCTGTTGTTGCTGCTGATTCTGTGGAGCTTGGGGTTGTTGTTGTCGGTTCTGGTTTGCAGGACGTGAGATTCTAAAATCTTTGGCTCCATGACCAAGCTTGTTGCATCTCTGACAACGATCTCTGTTGCATTGCCCGCTATGGTGCAAATTATAGCGATTGCACTTAGGGTGGTTTCCCCTGTATCCACCCTGACTTCGATTACCAAAAGACTGCTGACTGGGGCTCCTGTGTTGCGACTGAGACTGAACCGAAGTGGGACCCTTGCTCGAATTTCCATTACACTTGCGTTTGTTGTCACTGGGAGCATCCGAAGTAGTTGTAGCAGCATTAATACGCTTCGGCAGTTTGTTCTGTCCTATCGCCTGATCTGAGAGACGTTGAGCAAGACGAGTAATATCCTGAATAGTTGCAAGGTTGGCCTATGTCACATGACTTTGAATCTCTGGTACTAAGCCTTTGAGGTACAGCTCAATGCGCTTGATGAGAGGATCCACCATTGTTGGACATAACACTGTCAATTCGTTGGATCGTTTCGTGTACACTTCTATCTCTGACCTTGTCATCTTCAGGTTTAAGAACTCCACTTCCAGTTTGCGGATGTCATCTCGACTACGGCATTCACGTTTGGATCAGTTCCTTAAGAATCATTCCATGGGGTGGCATTAGCAGCCGCCAGCCCCAGCATCTGAACTTGCGCGTTCCGCCGAGTTAGTGTAGTGTCTTCGAGAGTACCAGTGGCGTAATTCACCCTATGAGCCTCAAGGCATTCACACGTCTCTAAGCCAAACTCGAGCTTTTCAAACCAATGGAGGAGTCCAACAGCTCCTTTAGTGCCACTGAAAGTACTAGGATAACAGTCCATGTACGTCTTGAATGTGCATACAGGCGGCTGAGCGTTCTGACCTTGTTGCGCGAGGAAAAAAACGAAAGGGTTACACGCGAGAGTTGGGTCATGAGAGTAGGATCCATCATCCTAGGTTAGGTTAGGTTCGGAATAGCAGGTTATACCTCCTGCCTGGGCGGCCGCGAGTGCTGCCGTAACTTGTTCGTTGATAAGAGCCGTCAGCTGGCTTGATTTAGGTTCTCTCGTTCCCTCATGATCTTCACATCGAAAGAAACACAAGTAGGAAAGGTGTCGCGAATGTGTGTAAGTGTGTATTGACAGTAGGGAGCAAGCACAAATGTGTTTTCAACTATAGTTGCTACGTTTATCTAAGCATACCATGAGCAAAAGTTCTATGCAATCTAGCAAGTAGGCAATATAAAACGTAAACCATATCACCTAGAATGTCGAGCCTTGCACGTGGAGTGAAGCGTCGTTGTGGATCGAAGAGCACTGTACAGGTTATAGTCTGGTTTTAACAAAAACGTTTTCCTTTATTAAAACCAAGTTCTCTATACCCAATGGCTCTGATACCAATCTGTCACACCCCCAAAATCCACACGCGGAGTATCACCGCTTGGAGGCGTGACTGACCAGGATCAAACCACTAATCATATTGAACAAGCAAGTAATTAAATGTAAAAGTTCAGCCAACACAGTTAGTGTCCAAATCAAACATAGTTTAGGTTATGAGCGGAAGCATAAATGTTTAAAAACCCAAATCGTAAGTTTAAATAACCAAAGGTTAAACATGGCACACAGCTGTCCATGTCCCACAACGACTCTTCCTTGTGCAAGCTCCAGCTAAGTACCTATAGACCTGCAAAGCATGTAGTAACGAGTCAACAACAATGTCGAGTGAGTTCACGTTTGGTTGTCCAGTTTATAGTTGTTCCGAAAACACAGTTTGCTCTTTACCAGCTATCCAGCCGTGGGGGTTACCCCATAGTTCGAAAAACGTTTATTAGTTACCCGTTCTTACGTTGGCTATTCCAGCCCGGCTCTATGGCCGTGGGGGCAACCCCATGTTTAATTCACCAGACTCGTTACCATATCGACTACTAACGTTCGTCATGTTTAAGTGCCCTAACGTCTGTGTCTATCATCACTGACGTGCCATAGTCCATTAGTCCACGCCCGTCCTCTGCGGCACGGTGTGAGGTTTGTTAAACCTAATAGCGCTATTTAACTAATGACCCGTTCGCCATTGGCCTCGGCGATTAAGTCGATATAAAAGGAGGGACTTCGTTGATAGAGTTCTAGTCTGGTATAGTTAAATACGTCTCAACAGGACGAGGAATCTATGTTCCTGATTACGTCTCAACAGGACGAGGAATCTATGTTCCTGATTACGTCTCAACAGGACGAGGAATCCCTATTCCTTAACCCATTCCCAACCCCTGGGAATCCCATGCTTTGTAACGAAGTGTGAACTCACCTTAGTTTGCTCGGCAGATTACACAGAAAGGTCAGGCCTAGCAGCTAGTGGTCAACCACGTCCTAACATGGTTATTATACAAGTCAGGTTTAGGTTCAAGTAATGCACACATAGGTTTACACAGAGATAGCAAAGTCACGAACACATACTAATCTTGGCATCACATAAACAGTCAAAGTGCATAGCATATTCATACTTGTACGATTTGAAAAGATTGGGCTCAAAAGTAAACGGCCCAACCTGTTGTGCGATCAGCATACTTGTGCGATCCACAATAAGTTGTGCAATTCAGAAGGTCCGGCCCAATAATCATAACAGTTCAGTAAATAGACGGCCCAAACAATTTAACAAAGCATGACTTGTGCGATTCAATAGTCTTGTGCGACTATTGATATCTTGTGCGACTGAGTTTTTGTGCGACCAGAACCCTTGTGCGATCGGTATCGTGTGATCAGAACATCACGGAACTGATCTTGTGCGATCAGTTATGTTTTCCTAAATTCATGTAATTAGTTACACTTACCCGATTCACCCAAACTGTTTCCATCTATGCGTTTATCGATCAAATCAATGAATTATCAATTACTTCATGTGGATTCCAACTAACCTCTCATCATTATCATAATCTAGCATAACACTTAATCCACATAATCAATCAACGATTTCCGAATAAAACAAACAACCAGAATTCTTGTGTAACATTAAACCGATAATATACACAACATATATTCACGAATCATTATTCTAATAGCATATACTTGATTCCTAGTCATGCACTCATCAATTTGTACACCTCACATGGTCATCAGACCATCACGTGTAGGTATGGCAACATTCCAATTTATCACTCATCAATTTGTACACCTCACATGCATATGTAAATTCCAATGCTTATTGGACCTACCATCTTTAATGGATCTGACAAATATTACTACCACTTTATCACTACAACCCATTAATTTCTTATTACCCAGTTTTGTTACCTAGTCTACTCGTGTCATACATACAACATCGGCATCAGATTCCATATAAGCAACATATTTAGTGCAAAGCCTACCAATCTCTTAATCAATCGGTTATCATATAGTTGTGCACTCAACCCATATTGCAAACAATGATCGCATCGTCGCATATAACATGAAGTATCAGTAGTGATAACACATATGTTTCCTAGATCATCAATCATTACCATTAAGCATGTCATTCGATCTATTTGCCATGTATACAGTGGTTTCTTTAGAATATTAACATCATGCAATTCCTATATAATAACAATTCAATCACAACATCATAACGAGCATATTGACAATAAGCAGATTAATCCATGCCATCACTAACACAACAATTAGGTTATACATCATATTCATGCGACACATCAATCTTACTCACACAAGCATGATTATCAAAACAACTCAAGCAAGAGAAATCACTAACCAGTAATCTGATTCGCTAGGATGATGTTACGAGAAAGGGGTAGAGTTTCGATAAGGGGAGGCTGCCGTCCAAGACAAGTAAGAGGAGTAGGGTTTGTTTGACTTTGTAATTTCACGTAACAATATAATACCAATCCTCAAAGTGTGTCGGTGGTTAAAATACAACTTCCAATAATAAATCACAAGGTAAAGTGGGCCGAGATCAATTAGTTAAGTGGGCCGAGATCAAATTAAATGTGTAGAGTGTTTTCCTGTGGTGTGAATATTTCGGGTGGGGTGTGTTTGGCAACAAAGATTCACATAATACACATAAAGTCTCATAACCATTCATTAAATCAACATGTCGAATTATCACACAAGGTTCACATACGTTACATTAAGTACAACGGTAAGTTCTGAAATACGAGTTGTCACAGGTTCGTACGAAGCTGGAGTTTGTGGCTTCGTACAAAGCTACGCTGCGAAGAACAAAGTCATGTTTTCATGGTTTTTCACTGATTTGAGTATGATTTTGTTCGAATTTTGATCTGAAACTTTGTAGGATTGTTCAAAAACGTTTTTCACACAACATATTCAAACTTCAGCCAATTTGAACCTTGAAATCTTTGTAAATCTGACTTTTAAGTTCAAAAAGAAAGTGTAGAAGATGAGTAGAAGAAAATATGAAAAGAAGATGATGAATTCAACTCTGTTGTTGATGAATCAGCTTCAATCTTCATGTCTTCAATCCATGCAAGTAAACACCCGCTCTGATACGACTTGTGGATTCGAATCCTGGATCGATTCCTTGACCGCTGAATGCATACGAACACGTTAGTTGTGCGGAATACGTGTGTGGATCAGACACTTAGATGTAATTATAAGTTGTTTTCTATTGATACTTTGACAGTATAAAACCATGAAAACAAACGAGCAGAGCTTCGCCTCAAAGTTACTCAAAAGTTACAAATGACCAAGACCCTAGGCATCTATATATAGTGATAGTGCCTTCGTACGAAGGTGGATAATGCTCCCTTCGTACGAAGTGCCCCTTCGTACAAAGCTACAAGAACTCTAAAACCTATACACGTTTTGCTTTCTTCTGTTCAGCACCAGTCTTGTATCATCTGTTTTAGCTACGATGCGTGATTGACGGAAGTGATAGACATAATGCACACTCAAGCTCCTTAAACCATTTCCAAACCTCGTTAAACTTTAGGAAAGCCCCAAAATGCCAATGGAATCATGGATACAAGCTAGTTAACAAGAATATTAATAGTGAATGCATGAAAAATAGAAAGTTAAGTATATAAATGAATGTATGCTTTGATTAACATATCTAGAATGATTGTAAGGAAGAGTTAAATGGGTCCATGACCTACGGGAATGAACTATTAAAAGCAAATAATGCATAGAATGATAAAGAGAATGAATGGAATGATAACTAACACAAGTATGTAATTGTAGATGGCAAACGGAAGAAACCCAAATACCACGGAACGAATAAATCAAGATGAACTAAACATGCTAATATCGGATGAAGTGGTAAGGTACTTGAAGCAAACATTCCACGAATAGCACAAGAAGTAGAAAGTCAAGTGCTAAGTGTCACACCCCGACCGCGTTAAACAACGAAACCGCGGCGGAAACATCGGGGAATGTTGTAACAGAATTATTGTTCCA
Source organism: Helianthus tuberosus (assembly GCA_030545235.1). Lineage (NCBI taxonomy): Eukaryota > Viridiplantae > Streptophyta > Magnoliopsida > Asterales > Asteraceae > Helianthus > Helianthus tuberosus. Next base: position 14,855,357 of record JARYGA010060172.1, read on the forward strand.
CAAGCATGGTAATCAAATGTTTCGTTTTGTTGAATTATATAATAATTTACATTGTCTTATAAACAAACAAACAAGTTACATATCGTCTATCATTGTTTTTATGTCACTAAAGCCACGTCCGGATCCTAAGTGAACGCACTTCCTAGCAATCAACATCAAGCAACATTACCTGAAACATATGTAAAAACAAAGTCAGCAAAGAAATGCTGGCGAGCACATAGGTTTTAGGAGAGTATCGGATTCATGGCTTGTTTATATGTTGCAGTACCTCATTAGAATACAAGAGTCAAAAGTACAAACCTCGTTTTGAAAAGTGTATTGCAACATAATTAACCAACTCAAATCAAGATGGTTAAAGTTTATAAAATCTCGTAGCCATGATTCTTAACCCCAAAACATTTGTTTTAGTAAACCAATTCGTAAAACATCTTGTAAAAACTCGTTAATAAAACTCGTATGGTTTATATCATTTCAAAAACCTCGTTGTGTGACATCGTTTCAAATAGTTTCCCATGTGAACTAAATAATGACACGAAATGTAATATGATAAAAGCACTTATATATAAGATGTACCAGCGGGGTATCTACCATGCTTTTATCATGCTAAACTCGTCCCATTATCTAATCACTACCCAAAACCAAACGTTTATCCAATTCGTTTATCTCGTTTAAGTCGTATCAAATCGTTTAAATCGTCCCAAAATCATATTCGTTTTAATTGTGAAACTACTTATGGTCGTCTTGCTAATAACATTCAAACCTTCGTGACTCGACTATCTCGCTTCTCGCATTAACAAACCACCAAAGGGTAAGTTAATAATCATCAGATTCGGTCGTTACCTACATAGCCCCCACACATAACCATGGGTGTAGTCTGATAACGGGATTTGTCAGATCCTATGGTACCATAACCTAATACTGGTCGGTTCGGCCAAAATTAATGAATGTCATTCGTTATGTAACTATAAACATCAAGTTCGTTCACATTATCGAAATCGTTATTAGTTTAATATAAACCATTTAAATCATTTTTGAAATCATCGTTTAAACCTCGAAACCGTTTAATACATATAAATCACCCCAAAACAATTGAAAATAGTAAAATAGGGGAACTATGTACTCACAATGAATAGAAGGGTATCCTTGATCTAAAGAACTTAGCGAAGCTCAGGCAAACCAAGGAAATTCAAGTAGTACCTAGTAATCGAATCACTAGTAAATAAATCGACACCTAAATCGGAAGATCGGATAGAATGAGGTTTCGTAAACCAAATGAGTGTTGGAACTCATGTGATATGGTTTAATAAAGCCTACATTCTAAGTCGGGACCTAACCTAAGTGCTTTCGACCCGTTACGACCCATTAAGGTAGCTTACTCCACTTTAACGTGTCGTTCACGCAAACGCGCGTTCGAGACGTCTAACTAGTCCTATGACAAGTATTATATGCCTAAACATGTTTAATTATGTTGCATAATCAGTTAAGTGACAAATGTTTAGGTTACATATGCTTAAAATCCAATTATGCATGAAAAAGGCATTTTGGTCATTTACCTAAGGCATATAAACTACCTATCATACAACTACTTAAACTAGGTGACCATAAGGTATAACCTCGGAAGGTTATTCCCTATGCAACTATGGTCACTAAACATGCTTGGTCGGATCATGATCGACCAAACGGGTCGAGTTCGAAAGTCTAAGCGGTGGTTTAGACCGCTTGACTTACGACTCTAAACAAGCACTAAACTAAAAGTGACGAGTTAAACATGTTAGAACATGTTTACCTAAGTTAGAAAACAGGTTTTGATATCAAAACAAAGTGTTTTGATACCCAAGAGTAGTTTGGTTGCAAAATACGCTTAAATGCGCATTTTGACCGAAACTACGACTCGTCACTACGCCTAGTCAACGTGGTAATCAGTAGGTATAGTCACAAGGGACTATAACCATCGTGATTACACTCACGTTGCGAAGTTCAAACGAACTTCGAATTGACCAACTCATGGTCAAAGCAGAAAGTCAAACATTGTTTGACTTTCTCGCTAGGAAAGCGATAAAAGAACGAAGGAAGCTTACAAAGGGTCCTTGCTAGGGAGAACTTGATCTTAAAATCTCAGGTATGAAGTATTTGTGTGACACCTGTGTCACTGCGACCAGCAAACAAATACCAAATCAATGAAATATTGTGTTTCATACTTTGGACTTGTATAAATATGTGTGTCTTTTGCACATATCAACTCTTGTTCGATTTCAAGCTCCAAATCGCTTTCTGGAAGGTTATACGCGCACTAATGCGTAAATATAACCAGTTTAATGCAACAAACACTCCGGAATAGTGACATAGGCTTAACATACCCTAAATAACCTTTACATAACTTAGAAATAAGTTTTGAAGGCTTCGGTATGGCAAAAACAAGTTAAATCGCTTACAGGGACTAAACTTGACAAACTGCGAAAGTATGCCAATTTGAACTGTAACAGACATTCCGGAACATGGTCATAAGTTAAACATACCATAAATATCCTTTATATAGCTTAGAAATAGGCTTTGAGGGGTTCGGTGTGCTAAAATGAACTTTTGGGTCATTCAGGGACTAAAAGCGTCAAAAAGTGCACAAGTTTGCACTTTCGCGCATAACTTACGTTCTGAATACATCCGGACATCCAAAAATTTATGTAAGCACTAAAATATTTTGTTTTAGTGTTTGGCATAAGAAAAATCCATTCGTCGCGTCATTTGGATCGTTTTTCGCGCTTATGCGCATTCCGTCGTAATTAAGCGAACGTCGCGATCATACGGCCAAACGAACCGACATACGAGATATTTTTGAGCATATTTTGAGTTCCCTATACTTTAACTTCATTTTAGAGCCTTGAAATGAGGTTAACGGGGTTCAAACGCATCGAAAATAGCTTAAACGGGCTGCAGGGACCATTTCTGCCATTTTTGAAACTTTGCTGAATCTGGTACATGGTGGCGTAGCGCGAGAACTTCATACCTATCCAGTAGCGCTACGCGAGCACCTCATCTAGACAGAAACATTGCATCTGGTCCGTTTCACTTGTTGCACATGGTTTTGGGGAATCTATGGGCTGGTATTTATGTGCACATGATATTACAATACCATGGGTGCAAGTGTATGGCCAAGATTGAATCACGGTTTCCAAGAAACGATCTTAACGGCTCTACGAATCCTATAAATACCCCTTTCCTTCACTTGCTAAAACCCACAAGAATCTTGATTTGAGAAGCTCTAAGTTGAAACCATTGTTTCATACCTGAGCTACTTGGATCGAGATTAGCATTCGGGGACCCTTCGTAAGTATTCCTTCGTTCTTTTATTGCTTTTCGAGTCCGAAAGTCAAACTTTGTTTGACTTTCTTCATTGACCAATTCATGGTCAATGCGAAGTTCGTTTGAACTTCGCAACGTGATTGTAATCACGATGGTTATAGTCCCTTGTGACTATGCCTACTGATTACCACGTTGTCTAAGGTCGTAAGGGTAAGCGATCTGATAAATCGCTTATACCTTCGAACCCGACCCTATTGGTCGATCATTAGGATCCGACCAAACACATTTGGTGACCATAGTATATAGGGAATAACCTTCGGAGGTTATACCTTATGGTCGCTTCGTTTAAGTAGTTGTATGATAGGTAGTTTATATGCCTTAGGTAAATTACCAAAATACCCCTTTGATCCCAAAATTAATTATAAACATATGTGACATAACTTTTGACATCTAAACTGATTTGGCGATAATATTAGGCATGTTAAGGCATATTCTACTTGTCATAGGACTAGTTAGGCGGTCCGAACGCGTTTCACGCGAACGACGCGTTAAAGTAGCATAAGCTACCTAAACGGGTCGTAATGGGTCGTAAGCACTTATGTTAGGTTTCATTTAGTATGTAGGCTTTGTTAAACCATATTACACGAGTCTCCATACTCGTTTGGTTTACGAACCCTCATTCTATCCGATCCTCCGATTTAGGTCCGGTTTATTAACATAGTTACCTTTATTAGGTGTCGTTTGATTCCGAGATTTCTAGCATTGCTTGGTGGTTATCTTAGGACTTCTGAGCAATCTCAAGTGAGTACATAGACCCCTCTTTTACTGTTTTCCAAACTGTTTTGGGGTGGAACACATGTGCCTACTTGTTACTTTCATGCTTTCCATGTTTTCACATCATATACCTGCTATGTTCGTTAGTACATTATAGTACATGATTTCATTACATTTCATGCTATGAATGCCCATTGTGTGCGTACTTAGTACATCATTCCACATTACATTTCATGCTATGTATGTCCATTGTGTGCATACTTAGTACATTGTTTTACATTACACTCATGCTATGTATGTCCATTACGTGCATACTTAATACATTGTTTTACATTGCATTTCTGTTGCATATGCTCATCCAGCATATGAACACATTATACTACATTTTGAACCGTTGTAACCATTTGACTATGTGAACCGTCGTAACCCTTTGATTATATGAACTGTTTGTAACTATTGAACCGTGTGAACCATTTGTATCTGTTGACATGATTTACATTTGACAATAGACATTTGACTATACATAAACATTTCTACAATTGTTAAACATTACATCTTGGTGGTTTGGTTTGAGTGAGTGATTTAAGTAAGGAGGCGTATGTAATATGATACAAGCACGGTGGATACGCCGCTGGTACTTCCTATATATAAGTGTTTTTATGGTATCACATATTGTAGCGTTATTTGAATCATTTCAATTTGAGACATATAACATTTTATACAAATAACATACTTTTCACAAGACATTGATTTACAAACAACTCATCTTATACAAACTCATTTTACATGGTTATCCATTTAACCATACATTATTCTCTTATTTATACATATCATCTGATCGTATTGTTTTTCAAATGATTTACAAGACAAAACAAATTACAAGGTTCATGACTAAACATTTCCTCAAACATAAGTCATGAATTCTGTTTTCACAAAACCTATGTATCTCACAGGCATTTTTATGCTGACGTACCTATTTTCACATGTGTTTTCAGGAGATGATGCATAGGACTTATCAAGACATACTTAGGCGGACCTGTGCCCTAGTGACTTAAAACAAGACAAGAACTAGTTAATTTATGTTATGTACTCTTTGGTTCTTGTTTAAAACAATGTAAACTTTCATGTTTGATTAATAAAACGAAACTTTAATTGCCATGGATTTGAAACAATTAATTCTGTTACAACACTCCCCAACGTTTCCGACACGTTTTGTATGTTCTACGTGGTCGGGGTGTGACAGAAAAGTTGGTATCAGAGCCAATGGTTATAGGGAATTAGGTTATTAGTAATGCTTTGACCTAGTCTATAACCTTCTTAGGACCCTAACGCAAGTTTTCTTGTGTTTAGTTTTAAAACAATATCGTCACTTATTCTTAGGTGACAACCACGATAAGAACACAAATTTCTATCCCGCTTTGAAAACTAATCATCTGTTCTAGGATGATTTATTATTTGGTTTTGAACCCTTTAAGTTTTCAAAATCCCGTCAAAGTTGATCTAAATAATGTGAACACGTGCAAACTGGAAGGGTGGGTGCCTGTACCCTGAGTTTTCTGTCTAAGGCTAGAGTGTTCGTACAAATCCACATAATCGGACCAGTCACTCTTACCTGGGAACTCTTGGGGTGAGTGTCCACTTATAGGCGAGCATGTCTTCACGATACATTGTTTTTGACCTATTTACTTTGATTAATCACCGGGGTCGTTTGTTGCTTTGTAGTAACAAACAAATGACCACTATCCTTGCTTTCATCAGATTTGTTTCATCTCATTCTTTTCGTCTAATTCTCTCACTCGTTTCCTTTCATGTTTTCCTCTTTTAGAATGCCTCCTCGACGCGAAAACCAGATAGCGACTGCCGAACTGGCAGAAATCATTGCGCAGCAAATGGCTGCTCAATTCCCAAACCTCTTTGCTCAATGGAACCAAGCCAACAACAACAACAATGGTCCATGCAATTTCAAGAGTTTCAATTCAGATAAACCGCTCAAGTTTAGTGGTTCTGAGGGAGCGACTGGGCTTCTTCAATGGTTCGAGAGCATTGAGAATACTTTCCGCCACGTGCAGTGTCCTGACAATCGCAAGGTCGAGTTTTCTTCGAGTGTGTTTCAGAAGAGGGCTCTTACATGGTGGAAGGGGTTTATGAGAGATCGTGGTGCAGAAGTTGCTCTAGCACAGACATGGGCTGGACTTAGGGCCCTTATGATGAAGGAATTATGTCCTCGTCATGAGATCAGAGCCTTGGAGAGGGAATTCGACAATCTTGAACAAGACAACGGTGAACATCGAGCCTACACGGACCGTTATGAGGAGTTAAGTCTGTTATGCCCAAACATGGTCACACCTTTGGATAAGGGAATCGAAAAGTACATTGATGGCCTCCCTGACTCAATACAAGACATTGTGACTGGTAGCAACCCCACTACAGTTAGACAGGCCATTGAGCTATCTGCAACCTTGACTGAATCAAAGATCAGGAAAGGTAAACTTTTCCGAAAAGGTGACAAGAAACCGGTCGAGGAATCAAAACCAATCGAGGAATCAAAGACCATGGATGAACAGACTGGATCCCCTAAAAAGTCAAAGAAGCGAAAGGCTTCTCAAAACTTCGCTGTGGTTGCTCACAATGGTCAAGCCGTCCCCAACCAACCAGCTCAGCCCCCTGCCAGGAAACCCTACAACGGAACTGCACCCTTGTGCAACCAATGTGGCCTACATCATCATGCTGGTGTGAAGTGCCGCACATGCCAAGTTTGCGGGCTTATATGTCATACAGCGAGGGTTTGCCCAACCGCAGCTGCACCAAATCAAGCTGGCAACAATTCTGCTCAAGCTCGTTTTCCACCGGGGTCTTGCTACAACTGTGGTGAGATGGGCCATTTTCGTAGGAATTGCCCAAGGCTTGCTAATGCAAATCCAGCACAGGGATGAGCATCTGACCGACAACATCGTTTAGAAATAATCACGTCTTATGTATTATTTTCTTTTGTTGTCATGGTCCATGAAACAGTTGTTATCATTGTTTATAAATAAATCTTTTATTTACATTGCAATGTATTTATGTGGTTGTATGTATAAACAACATATCACCTACAATACCGACAATCAAGGAACCGTATTCCTTGAAGAACAGACTACCCCCAAACTTTCTTCCACTTTATGATCTCTTGCGTTTTCCACAAAAATCCTAAGTACCCGTTTCTTCCAAGAGAAATGAAGTACAAGGCGTAATCAATAACAAGATAATAACAATTAAACAATTATGTGATCATGTGCTTATGTGTTCCCTTTTATGTGTCATGTGATCCAAATTATGTTATCCAAATCCTCGTAGAATCTTACATATCCTTGTACAAGAGATTCATAGTAGGATACCCAAAGGTACTATCTAAAATCCTTAATGGACTTCTATGTTGTAGATAAGTCCCTTGGATTATAAAGTACTGCTTCATAATTAGACCCCTTGAGTGGTCTAGTTAAACTGGATGATATAGCTGAAAGGACTCCTTGGTGGCCTAATTAAGAAGATCCTCTGTTGATCTAATTAAAAGGACCCTATGGTAGTCTATTCACCATCATCAAAGTATAGAGGACTCAAAATATGCTCGGAAAACTCTCGGATGTCGGTTCGTTTGGTCGTACGGTCATGTTATTCATCAAATTACGATGAAAGTCGAACGGGCGAAAATGATCCAAATTAAGCGACGAATTGTATTTTTGCATGCCGATCGCTAAGATAAAAATATTTTAGTGTGTACAAAAATTTTGGATGTCCAGATGTGGTCAGAACGTAAGATATGCGCGAAAATGCAAACTTACGCTGTTTTTGACACTTTTAGTCCCTGTAAGATCTAATAAGCATCTTTCGCACACCGAACCCCTCAAAGCTTATTTCGAAGCTATGTTTAGGTTATTTATGGTATGTTTAGGTTATGATCAAGTTCCGGACTGTACGTTGCCTTACAAAATGGCAGACTTTTGCAGTGTGACGCAAATAGTCCCTATGAGCGAATAAACTTGTTTTTGCCATACCAAACCCTTCAAAATTATTTCTAAGTTATGTAAAGGTTATTTAAGGTATGTTAAGCTTATGTTGCTGTTCCGGGGTGTTTGTCGCATTAAACTGACTGCGTTTACACACCAGCTTGCATATAACTTTCCAGAAAGCGATTTAAAGCTTGAAATCGGAATCGAATCAAATCGTAAAATCATCAAACACAAATGCACACATAATAACACAAAAAGACATTGTTTTATTTATAATTAACATTTTTTTATTCATTGTTTTACATTGTACATCGATTACAGAGCACAGTTGTCGCAGTGTCCCCTACTTTAGGAAATTTCGTCCCAAAATTTTAACTAGAGGAAACTTGTGAGAAAAATTGTGGATATTTCGCCTTCATTTGGTCCTCATGTTCCCAAGTAAACTCTGGGCCACGTTTGGATTCCCAGCGAACCTTGACCAATCGAATCCGTTTGTTCTTCAACTGTTTGAATGTACGGTCCGTTATCTCCACATGTCTCTCGAAAAAGTGCATCGTTTAATCGATTTGGATTTCGTCGAGTGGAATGTGAAGATCACCGTCAGCTAAACACTTTCGCAAATTGGACACATGAAAAGTCGGATGAATATTTCCAAGCTCTGTAGGTAGCTCTAGTCGATAGGCAACTTTTCCAACTCTTTCAACAATCTTAAATGGTCCAACATATCGTGGTGCAAGTTTTCCTTTCTTTCCAAATCTCACCACTACCTTCCAAGGCGACACCTTGAGTAGGACATGGTCCCAGACTTGAAATTCTAAAGGCTTGCGTCGCATATCCGCATAACTCTTTTAACGGCTTCTAGCTGTCACAAGATTATCGCGAATTTTCTTGATTCTATCTATTGTTTCCAGAATGAGCTCAGGTCCAGTAAGCTAGGCTTCACCGATCTCATTCCAATAGACAGGTGAACAACATTTTCGATCATAGAGAGCTTCGAATGGCGCCATATTGATGCTAGCATGATAACTATCTTTGTAAGAGAACTCGATCAATGGCAGATGAGAATCCCAATTACCACCAAAGTCTATCATGCATACTCTAAGCATATCCTCCAAAGTTTGAATCGTCCTCTCAGATTGTCCATCTGTTTGGGGATGATAAGCAGTGCTTAGATTTAGTTGGGTTCCCATAGCAGATTGCATGATCTTCCAAAAATGAGATGAAAATCGAGCATCACGATCAGATATGATGTCCAAAGGAACACCATGTCGAGATACAATCTCATCAACATAAATCTTTGCAAGTTTATCAGCAGATAGATCCTTGTAAATCGGAATAAAATGAGCTGACTTCGTTAATCGATCGATAACAACCCAAATAGCATCGTGACCTTTAGATGTACGCGGTAATTTAGTGATGAGATCCATCGCAATGTTCTCCCACTTCCAAACCGGTATCTCTGGTTGTACAAGAAAACCAGAAGGTCGTTGATGTTCAGCCTTGACTTTGAGACAAGTTAGGCATTTTGATACATACAAGGGAATATCTTTCTTCATACCAGGCCACCAATACTGAGTACGAAGATCCTTGTACATTTTGTCAGCACCAGGATGGACAGAATATCGAGACTTATGAGATTCGTCCATCACTAAAGTGCGAAGATCGTCTTGTTTCGGGATCCATAAACAGTCCTTGAAATAGAGTAAACCATTGTCCTTCGCTTCGAGTTTAAGCTCAAGTTGAAGTGGTAATTCCATACCTATCAAATCTTGTGAAACACAAGATTGTTGAGCTTTAAGAATACGAGTTTGAATATCAGATAGAGCTCAAACAGAATGAAGCTTGACTCACTCCTTTCGACTAAGCGCATCGGCTACGACATTCGCCTTACCAGGATGGTAGCGAATTTCGCAATCATAGTCGTTCAAGAGTTCAACCCAATGTCGTTGCCTCATGTTCAGCTCCTTCTGATTAAGAATGTGCTGGAGACTTTTGTGGTCTGTGAAAACCACACATTTCGTGCCATAGAGGTAGTGTCTCCAAATTTTGAGAGCAAAAACCACAGCACCCAATTCAAGATCAGGAGTCGTGTAGTTCTTCTCATGAACTTTCAATTGTCTAGACACATGTGCTATAACTTTGCCTCGTTGCATGAGGACACAACTAAGGCCTAAGTTGGATGCATCGCAATAGACAACGAAATCATCGTTTCCATCAGGCAAAGATAGAACAGGAGCATCACACAGCTTCTGTTTCAGAGTTTGGAACACTTCTTCTTGCTTGGGTCCCCACTCAAAAGGCTTATTCTTCTGATTCAAAGCAGTGAGTGGAACCGCGATCTTCGAGAAGTTTGAAATAAAACAACGATAATAAACAGCGAGACCAATAAAAGAACGAATTTCTGTAGGTGTCGTTAGTGTATTCCAATCCTTAACTGCTGCAATTTTGGATGGATCCACATGAATACCCTGCTCGTTGACTATATGACCCAAGAATTGAACTTCTTTAAGCCAGAATTCACACTTGGAGAATTTAGCAAAAAGTTGTTCCTTCTTCAGGAGTTCCAGAGTCAAACGAAGGTGTTGCTCATGATCGGCTCGAGACTTCGAATAAACAAGAATATCATCGATGAACACAATGATGAACTTGTCTAAATAAGGTTTACAGACCCTATTCATTAAGTCCTTGAAGATAACTGGAGCATTCGTCAAACCAAAAGGCATGATGGTGAACTCATAGTGCCCATATCTCCTGCAGAAAGCAGTTTTGGGAATATCTTCTTCGAGTACACGAAGTTGATGACACCCAGAACGCAGGTCAATTTTGGACAAACAGGTAGCACCTTGCAGCTGATCAAAGAGATCATTGATTCGAGGTAGGGGATATCGATTCGAGATGGTAAGATTATTAAGCTCACGATAATCGATACACATTCGAAAAGATCCATCTTTCTTTTTCACAAAGAGGACAGGAGCTCCCCAAGGTGAATAACTTGGTCGGATGAATCCTTTATCAGATAACTCTTGAAGTTGTTTCGATAACTCTTCCATCTCAGATGGTGCAAGACGATAAGGTGCTTTCACAATCGGGTTAGCATTGGGTACAAGATCAATATGAAACTCGACTTGACGAACTGGAGGCAAACCAGGCAGTTCATCAAGAAACACCTCTGGATAATCCCGAACAATCAGAATATCCTGAATACTCTTGCTCTTGCCCTTCTCTTCGGTGACATGTGCTAGAAAAGCAACATATCCTTTTCGTAAATAGCTTCGGGCTTTCGTACACAACATGAGTTTCAAACCAACAGATGGTTTATCGCCACGAACTTCTAGGACATCACCAGACGAAAGAGGAATATGAACGATCTTATCCAAACAAATCACCTCAACATGATGTTTGGTTATCCAATCCATCCCCATGATAATGTCGAAACTCCCAAGTTGCATTGGTGTGAGGTCAATAGGAAAAATATGGTTATCAAGGTTCAATTGACAACACGAAGAACATAATCGAGTACAAGAGTTTTACCAGTAGCAACTTCAACAGTTAAGGGTTTCCTCAGTTTAGTTCTAGGTATCGCAAGTAAAGGCTCAAAAGATAACGAAACAAAACTCCTATCGGCACCAGAATCGAAAAGAACAGATGCAAGTTGATTGTTAACAAGAAACGTACCGTTAACAATCTCGTTGTCCGCCCTTGCCTCATTCGCGTTCAGATTGAATGCTCATCCACGAGCGGGATTCACATTCGCGATCGCGTTCGGATTCGCATTTGCATTTACCAACCTCGAGCAGTTGTTGCGGAAATAACCCATTTCTCCGCAATTGAAACACGAACCAGGTGGGAATCATGCAGCATTCCCCTGAACTTGTGCTGGAACCTGAACAGCTTGATTCTAGCCTAAACGAAAAACGTTGGCCAAATGCCTAAGTTTACCACACGCTGTGCACTGTTTACAGGCCTGCTGGGCAACATGGTGACCATTGCATCGAGCACAGTGAGGTGCAGTACCAGCATATTGCTTCTTCGCGGGAGGTAGGGCTGGTGGGTTCTGAGGGTTCTGTGCAGTGACTGCAAAGTTCTGGGAAGCCTTGCGTTTCCTTGACTTTCTAGAAGACTCACCCTGCTTCTTCCCCTTGCCCTTACCCTTGTCTAGTGCAGAATCAGCTGACTTTATCTTGTCACCCTTATGGGTCAATTTCCCTTTTCTGACCTGAGACTCGGTCAGAGGACTCAAAATATGCTCGGAAAACTATCGGATGTCGGTTCGTTTGGTCGTACGGTCACGTTATTCGTAAAATTACGATGAAACTCGAACGGACGCGAAAACGATCCAAATTAAGCGACGAATGGTATTTTTGCATGCCGTTCACTAAAATAAAATTATTTTAGTGTGTAAAAAAATTTTGGATGTCCAGATGTGGTCAGAACATAAGATATGTTCGAAAATGCAAACTTACGCTGTTTTTGACACTTTTAGTCCCTGTAAGATCTAATAAGCATGTTTTCGAACACCGAACCCATAAATTCTTATTTCTAAGCTATGTTTAGGTTATTTATGGTATGTTTAGCTTATGATCAAGTTCTAAACTATACGTTGCATTACGAAACGGCAGACTTTTGCAGTTTGACGCAAATAGTCCCTGTGAGCGAATAAACTTGTTTTTGCCATACCAAACCCTTCAAAACTTATTTCTATGTTATGTAAAGGTTATTTAAGGTATGTTAAGCTTATGTTTCTGTTTCGGGGTCTTTTTCGCGTTAAACTGACTCCGTTTACGCACCAGTTTGCGTATAACTTACCAGAAAGCGATTTAAAGCTTGAAATCGGAATCGAATCAAATCGTAAAATATCAAACACAAATTCACACATAATAACACAAAAACACATTTTTTTATTCATAATTAACATTGTTTTATTCATTGTTTTACATTGTACATCGATTACAGAGCACAGTTATCACACTAAGCATGGTAGAAACTCTGATGAGAAGTAAGATGGATGAATTGAAGGAAATGATAAACAAAGTACAAGGTAGGAAGAAAGCCCAACGATGTACATACAAGGAGTTTATGGCATGTAAGCCTGCATCTTATAATAGGGAAATAGATCGCATTGAATGACAAATGTCACACCCCGACCACGAAAACAACAAATCGTGGCGAAAACGTCGGGGAGTGTTGTAACATAATCATCGTTTCATAACACATGGATTGAAGTTCTATTTTATTAAATTAAATGCATTACATTACATTGAAATTAGAAACAAAACATGAACAAAAAGACTTTCATTATTATTAAGTCACTAAGGCCTCGTCCGTTCCTATGTGTGCATGCATCAATATCATCATCAAATATCACCAACTATGGTACCTGAAACACATGTGAAAAGACGTCAGCATAAAATTCTGGCGAGTACATAGGATTCTATGAGAGTGTCAGATTCATGGCTCGTTTATGTTTTGAAAATATAACTTAAACACCTTTGTAAATTGATAATTAGAAAACCAAGTTTTGTAAAATGTTTGTAATGTAAATTGAAATAACTAAGTCAAAACATATTTGTTTTATAAAAGCTCGATACCATGAAACTTAACTCCAAAGCATTTTTTTATATAAACCCAAATTGTAAATCGTTTTTGAAATAAAACTCAAATGTTTTATATTTTTAAAAAAACCTTGTAATATAACTTTGTTTTGATAAACTTGCCCAAGTGATCTAGGTAACGCAACGATATATAATGTATTAAAAGCACTTATATATAGGAAGTACCAGCGACGTATCCACCATGCTTTTAACACATTACACCTGCCCCGTTACCTAATCACGTCCCTAACCCAACGGTTCAAAAAATACCAAACGGTTCACATAATCAAACAGTTACAAATGTTTCACATAATCAAATAGTTACAAACGGTTCATATAAATCAGACAGTTACTAACGGTTCACATAAATCAAACAGTTCCATCGGTTCAAAATGTAAAACAATGTGTCCATATGCTGAGTGAAAATATGCAACAAAATATAATATACAAAAATCAATGTGCTAGCATGTTAAGTGAACATACATAGCAAAACATAATGAAATCATGTACTATATATGTACTAATGAACATAATAAGCATATGATATAAAATCATGAAAAACACGAAAGTAACAAGTAGGCACTTGTGTATCACCCCAAAACAGTTTGAAAAATAGAAAAAGAGGGGACTATGTACTCATTTTAGGATGCTTATAAGTCTTGACTAACAACCAAGCAATGCTAAAGGGATCACGGAAATCAAACGGCACCTAATATAGATAACTACGTTAATAGACGGACCTAAATCGGATGATCGGATAAAATGAGGTTTCGTAAACCAAATGAGTGAAGGGACTCATGTAATATGGTTTAACAAAGCCTACATTCTAAAACGAAACCTAACCTAAGTGCTTACGACCCATTACGACTCGTTAAGGTAGCTTACGCCACTTTAACGCGTCGTTCGCGTAAAACACGTTCGGACAGCCTAACTAGTCCTATGACAAGTATTATATGTCTTAACATGTTTAATAATGTTGCCTAATCAGTTTAGATGCCAAAATTTATGTTACATATGCTTAAAATGAATTTATGCGTAAAAAGGGCATTTTGGTCATTTTCCTAAGGCATATAAACTACCTATCATACAACTAACTAAACGAAGTGACCATAAGGTATAACCTCGAAAGGTTATTCCCTATACCACTATGGTCACAATAAATGCTTGGTCGGATCCTAATGATCAACCAAACGGGTCAGGTTCGAAAGTCTAAGCGGTTGTTTAGACCGCTTATCTTACGTCCCTATATAAGCACTAACTAAAATTGACGAGTTAAACATGTTTAACGAAGTTAGAAAACAAGTTTGATATAAAAAAAAAAAGGTTTTGATACCTAAGAATAGTTTGGTTGTAAAATACGCATGAATACGCATTTTGACCGAAACTATGACTCGTCACTACACCTAATCAACGTGGTAATCGGTTAGTGCATTACGTCTATTGACTTCGTCTTGTATCATGTATTAGAATATGATAGAATAGGATATCCAGTGCACGAGGTTCGAGAAACGATGTTTAGGATTTAAGGAAGTAGTTTCGCTCATATGGACATGCCATATAAGTGAAACCATAACATCAGATTTCGCTCATATGGACCTGTCCATATAAGCGAAACCTTCAATCCTATAAATAGTGCACTTGTTGTTTCATTTGGCACGGATCCAGAACTTGTAACGAAGTGCTGCCAAATTTTGTCCAGGTTGTAATCATTGTTATTATCAATCAAAGTGATAGGTTATATAGTATTAAGCTGTTTTCGCGTCCAGTTCTCTGATTCCACCTTTGAACCGGACATAAAGCTCTTCTGATCGACTCAGTTGGGTCAAACAACGATCCTACAAGTGGTATCAGAGCTCAGGAAGAAGAGTTTAGCTTGATTTTGTTCATATTCTGACTTCTACACCTTCTTTCATTATTTCAGAGAGATTTACTGGTCAAAACCGGATCAAAATTTCACAGATTGTTTAAAATTGGACATAGATAAACCCTTGAAAGTTTCACATTCAAATTCGGACTAAAAATGACCAAAATTGGACTTCGAGTAGGTTTTGCTTTTACGGACAATGTGTAATTTCGCTTTTGTGAACACCTAATTTCGCTCATATGACAACCTGATTTCGCTTATGTGTCAATACCTAGAGGTTTCGCTCATATGTCAACCTGATTTCGCTTTTGTGGCACAATATCTAGAGGTTTCGCTCCAGAGAACATTATTCTTGGGATTTCGCTCCAAGATACATGTGCTTTCGTTCAAACAGTCAATCTGATTTCGCTTTTAAGATCAAGTGGTTTCACTCATAGTGGATTCCTTGATTTCGCTCATAAGGGGATACTTGGTTATAATTTGATTTCGCTCAAGAGTCTTATTTCGCTCGAAAATGAACTTTTTCGTGTCGGGATCATTTCACGTCGATCGAGTGTCAGTATGTTACAATTTATTTGATATTGATTGTACTGATTGTGTTTGTTTGTTTATCTGTCCAGGTTTACATCATGGCTGAGGAATTCTACAACACGTTTTTCAACGCGTTCACATCCGAATCGTCTGATGTTGCAAATGTTACACCAAAAACCATCACTAAGGCGATCAATGAGAACATCAAGCATGATAACTTTTACGGAACTCACTCAAAGCCACCAACTCTGGAAAGCATTGAAGATTATACCTGGTGGAAAGAACGTTTCATCAACTGGGCGAAAGCATATTCCCATGAAAGCTGGTTCTGTTTAGAGTTTGGATACGAAAGGCGAAGAACTTCCATTCAAGAGGTTACCGAGAGAAGACAAAGCAGAATACGCAGCTGAACAGAGAATGATTGCTTTGATTCAGACAGCAATCAGAAATGATATATTTGCTCTGCTTACTCATGATGGATCGTCAAAATCAGTTTGGGAAGCTTTACGAGTTAAAGCTGAAGGGGGAAAACAGATTAGAAAGAATAAAATTGCATTACTTAAAAAAGAATTTGATCTGTTTGATAATATAAAAGGAGAGACAGTGAGACAAATGATAGAGAGATTATGTCACCTTAAAATCGAACTTGAACGTTTTAAAATTGATAAAACAAGAGAGGAACTTATTGATAAAGTCATTGAAGCGTTACCACGAGCTGATCAGTGGCAAACGTTTGTTTTTATATTAAAAAATGATGCTTCATATGATGAAATTTCTCTTGATTCTTTGTTTGAAAAGATTGAAAGTCATGATTTGGAGTTGCAGAAACAGAACAAGATGACTGGTTCTTCACATCAACAAAATGTTGGCTTATACTACAAAGGCAGTGTACCTTCTGATAAAGGCGTTGGTTCACCAAAAACAGCATTTAGTGGTGAGAAGATTATAGAACCTCCAACAAAGTCAACAAGTCATCATTTTGGATATCATTCATCTTCAAAGTCAAATTCTGATGAAACTAAAGAGATTCTGTGCAACATTGCTCTTAAACTAAAGAATTCTCCAGCAATGAGCATCAATACAGCGAAGCAACAAATGAGTTTTCTTGCATCTGTTCTGGAGTCATATGAAGGTCTAGTAGCTGGCAAAATTGGAAACTCCGAATTGACCAAAGAAGACTACGACCAGATTGATCCGGAAGAGATGGAGCTCATTGACATCCGTTGGTGTTTAGCTAGTTGTATTCGCAGAGCTCAGAGCTATATGGAGATTACCGGGAAACAATCGCTTGGAGGTGCTTCAACAAAACTTGGATTCGACAAATCCAAAGTGACCTGCTTCAGATGCAAGCAAAAGGGTCATTTCAAAAGAGAATGCAGAAACTCTGAAGTTGCTGAAGGAAATGAACGTCCTTTCAACGATGATTATTATCGAAAGGCGATCTACCATCGAAGCAGAGAAGAGCCAAAGTTGATTGAAGATAAACCTAAAGAGAAATCAAGAGCTTATGCTGTTATTTACGAAGATGAAGGTTATGATTGGTCTGAAATTTGTCCAGAAGAAGATCGTTTAGAGAATGTTCGAAAAACAGCTCATGGGAGAGCTATGACAGAAGAAAGAAAGTTTGTTTTTGTTGCTGAGATTCAAGATGAAAACAAAGACAAAGACACTGCTGAAATCCGTGAAGAAAAAGTTGAGATCAAAGAGAAAACTCGAGAAGAGATCGTGAGTGAGAAGACGTACAGAGATGGAAACGTGGTCTACAACAGAATGGATGAAATGCAGGAAGAGTATGAAAGTGCTGTCAGCAACAGAAGATGGGATAAGAAGAGAGAGTGTTACTACAACAGAGAAGGAGAACCGGTTGTTCCAAAGAAAGATATAATATTTGATGATGTTCTTCTCATAGTCCCGTTAAGAGCTGAGTATTATAGTAAGGTGATGAAAGATGACACATATGCTAAAAGGCATGAAAAGGAGATTAGATATGCCATGTTATCGTGTCTAAGAAAAAGGGATGAAGAGAGAATGAAGAAGAGTGTTGAAGAAATGGTGAACAACCTGAAGAAGAATGCTGAAGAGGTTAACACAGAAGTTGTTGAAGTTGAAGAAGTTATTACTGAAAAACAGCAGATTGAAAAAGAGATGAAGAAAGAAGAAAAGAATGATAATTTGGAAGCTGGTGATGCTGGTGATGAAGTTAGTGTTGAAAAGAAGCAAGTTGATGCTGATCAGAAGCAGATAAAAGCTGCTGAAAACACCAAAGTGCCAATCACTGAGGTAAATCCTGATTCTGAAAATTTGGAACTGATTGATCAGTGCAAGAAATGCATGGAACCGTGCAGAGCTTGTTCTGAAAAAGATGAGCAATTCAAAACAAGAGATCTTGAATTCACTAAAGTTGAAAACATTTTCAAAGAAAATTTCAAAGATATGCTAGAAAAAGAAAAGGTTTTAAAAGAAAATGATGAAAAACTTTCAGAAAAATGTAAAAAGTTAGAAACAGAAAATGAAGTTTTGAAAGAAAATGTTTCTAAAATGACAGAAGAATGTTCACAAAAAGAAATTGCTTGTCAAGAAATGAAGAAAGAATATGACTCAATGAAATTATCATATCATATTATGAAAGAGTCATACGAAAAAGTGAAAGATGAAATGAAATATGCTCAATCAAGAATGAATTATCTTTCTGAAACAACTAAAGAACTTAAACGAATGTATTCCATAAAACAAGATGTTGTTAATTCTTATATTGAGGATGTTGCTAAGCTAAAGCGACAGATTGCTGATTTAGAACAGGATAACAACAAGTTAAAAAGTTACCACGTGTCGTTATATGTGCTTGAACGAATTTTCAATATAAAACCGGGTGATGGTGAGTCTGAGCAGAACAAGAAAGGCATTGGCTCAGAGTTTCATCAGGTTCCACCACCGGAAAAGTTTGCATTTTATGATGAGGAAAAAGTCGAAAAAGCGTTCAACATGGTAGACCAATTTGTCACACCCCGACCACGTAGAACATACAAAACGTGGCGGAAACATCGGGGAGTGTTGTAACAGAATTAATGTTTCACAACCATGGAAGTTAAAGTTTCGTTTTATTGATTAAAAGTGTTACAATGTCTTAATTAAACAAGGAAATACAACATAATTAACTAGTCTTGCATCTTTTATTGTCACTAAAGCCCAAGTCTGCCTATGTGTATCTTGATCATCTTATGCAACAGTTCCTGAAAAACACATGTGAAAATAGGTACGTCAGCATAAAAATGCCTGTGAGATACATAGGTTTTGTGAAAATAAGATTCATGACTTATGTTTGAGAAAATGTTTAGTCATGAACCTTGTTATTTGCTTTGTCTTTTAAATCATTTGAAAAACGATAAGATCAGATGATAAGTATAAATAAATGTAAGGTTAAATGAATAACCAAGTAAAATATGTTTGCATAAGATAAGTTGTTTATAAATCAATGTCTTGTGAAAAGTATGTTATTTGTATGAAATGTTCTATGTCTCAAACTGAAATGATTCAAATAACGTTACGACATATAATACCATACAAACACTTATATATAGGAAGTACCAGCGGCGTATCCACCATGCTTGTATCATATTACACACGCATCGTTACTTAATCACTTAATCAAACCAAACCAACCAATGTAAGAAGTCTATGTTTAATTCAATTGTCAAATGTATTAAATAATATGTCAAAGTGTTCATGTCAAGATGTAAATCATGTAGTATGTAAAACCAATGTCAAAAGTGTTTGTGTCAAATGTAAATCATGTCAAAATGTCTATGTCAAATATCCATGTCAAATGTCTATGTCAAATATCCATGTCAAATGTCTATGTCAAATATCCATGTCAAATGTCTATGTCAAATATCCATGTCAAATGTCTATGTCAAATATCCATGTCAAATGTCTATGTCAAAATGTCATGTATGGCAAGTGAAATGTCTCAACTAAACCATATGCACAAAAACAAAGTATTGAAGTAAAACTTGGTTTAAATCAAAGCTATGTTTTGTGTAAATGCATGCAACTATTTAATATGAACATTTATGCGGTATTGTGAAAATGCATACATCCAAGCCTTGCGACTGTGGCGATAAACCCTTTAAACAAATTAAAGGTCTATCTGTCTTATATCATCGAATTCGGTCATTCCTTTCATCCCCTTTCCCTGGGACGTCCGGAACGGGAGTTGTCAATTCCTATGGTACCACTACCTACTAACGAACGGCATGATCGGTGTTAATGAATGTATTGTCACATGTAAACAAACCAAATGTCATACCAAAATGTAAGCATGTGATGAAAACAATGTACTAAGTATGCACGCAATGGACATACATAGCATAAAATGTAAATGTAAAACGATGTACTAAGTATGAACTAAATGGACATACATAGCATAAAACACAATGAGATCATGTACTATAAGTGTACTATTGAACATAGTAGGTATATGATGTGAAAACAGGAAAGCATGATAGTAACAAGTAGGCACATGTGTTCCACCCCAAAACAGTTTGGAAAACAGTAAAAGAGGGGTTCTATGTACTCACTTGAGATTGCTCAGAAGTCCTAGGATAACCACCAAGCAAAGCTAGAGATCACGGAATCAAACGACACCTACTATAGGTAACTACATTAATAAACCGGACCTAAATCGGAAGATCGGGTAGCATTAGGGTTTGTAAACCAAACGAGTGTAGAGACTCGTGTCATTTGGTTTTAACAAAGCCTACATACTAAATGAAACTTAACCTAAGTGTTTACGACCCATTACGACCCGTTTAGGTAGCTTATGCTACTTTAACGCGTCGTTCGCGTGAAACGCGTTCGGACCGCCTAACTAGTCCTATGACAAGTGTTATATGCCTAAACATGTTACATAATCAGTTATGTGACAAAATTTTAGGTTACATATGCTTAATTACCAATTATACATGAAAAGGGTATTCTGGTAATTTACCTAAGGCATATAAACTACCTATCATACAACTACTTAAACGATGTGACCATAGGGTATAACCTCGGAAGGTTATGCCCTATACTAGGGTCACCTAATGTATTTGGTCGGATCCTAATGATCGACCAAACTGGGTCGGGTTCGAAGGTATAGGCGATTTATTAGATCGCCTACCCTACGACCCTAGACAACGTGGTAATCAGTGGGCATAGCCCCAAGGGACTATAACCAACGTGATTACACTCACGTTGCGAAGTTCAAACGAACTTTGCATTGACCATTACTGGTCAACGCTGAAAGTCAAACAAAGTTTGACTTTCTGACTCGAAAAGCAATAAAATAAGGAAAAGAACGAAAGAATACTTACGAAGGGTCCCCGAATGCTAATCTAGATCAATATAGTTCAGGTATGAAACAAAGGTTTCAACTTAGAACACAATTAATCAGATTCTAGTGCTTTAAAACAATGAAAGGCATGGGGTATATATAGTTTTCGGTGAACCGTTGAGATCGTTTCATGGAAACCGTGATTCGATCACATCCGTACACTTGTTGAAAGGTTATGGAAGCTAAATATGATCCTTATCTAGTGACTAAGCAACTTAGAACATGTGGTGGAGGATCAAACAGCTGCAACTTGTGATTAAATGCTGTTAATCTGGTCCAGAAGGGGGCTCGCGTGACGCTAAGGCCCCTCGCGTCACGCTAGGCCCCTGTTTTGACAGATTTTACAGAAATGGTCCCTGCACATTGTTTAAGCGATTTTCGATGCGTTTGAACCCCGTTAACCTCATTTCAAGGATCTAAAATGAAGTTAAAGTATAGGGAACTCAAAATGTGCTCAAAAATATCTAAGATGTCGGTTCGTTTGGCCGTACGATCGCGATGTTCGCTTAATTACGACGGAATGCGCACAAGCGCGAAAAACGATCCAAATGGCGTGACGAATGGATTTTTCTTATGCCAAACACTAAAATAAAATATTACAGTGCTTACATAAATTTTTGGATGTCCGGATGTATTCAGAACGTAAGTTATGCTCGAAAATGCAAACTTGTGCACTTTTTGACACTTTTAGTCCCTGAATGACCCAAAAGTTTATTTTAGCACACCGAACCCCTCAAAGCCTATTTCTAAGCTATATAAAGGATATTTAAGGTGTGTTTAACTTATGGTCATGTTCCGGAATGTTCGTTACAGTTCAAATTGACATACTTTCACAGTTTGTCATATTTAGTCCCTGTAAGCGAATTAACTCGATTTTGCCATACCAAAGCCTTCAAAACTTATTTCTAAGTTATGTAAAGGTTATTTAAGGTATGTTAAGCCTATGTCACTATTCTGGAGTGTTTGTTGCATTAAACTGGTTATATTTACGCATCGGTGCGCGTATAACCTTCCAGAAAGCGATTTAGAGTTTGAATTTGAACAAGAATTGATATGTGCAAATGATACACATATTTTTACAAATCCCAAGTATGAAATATAATATTTCATTTGTTTGGTATTTGTTTGATGGCCGTGGAGGCACAGGTGTTACACAATTGCCAGACAAACTTGACATAACCTATTCCAAATCTGATGATTCTCATGATTCAGAGGTGGTAGGTAAAGTCGTTGAAAGTGTGTTGAAAGAAGAGTCGATTGTTACAGGTAAATCTGAATCACAGGATGAAGATGAAGGAAATCTTCATGATGGATATCTGAAAAACATAAAATCCGAGAAAATTTTGAATGATGATTCAAAAGGATTGGTTTATACCATGATTGGATCAGACAAATTGTTCTTAGATGTTGTATTCCCGATTCAGAATGTGATTTCAGAAAAGGTTGACAAAGTTTTCAAAATGGTTGAGATTGAAAAGTCTGAGATTTCAAAGTTTGTTGGTAAGAGTCGTAAAGGTTCGTATAACAAACATGGTTTCAAAAAGAAGAACATGAAGGCTGGTTTGGGTTATAAGAAGAAACAGAATCGAAACAAAAATGAGACGCCAAATTATCAGGCAAAAATGAGTTTTATTCAAGGAAATAGTTTAGCAGAAGAAAAAGAACTCAAATTGAGACAGTCTAATGATGAGTTTTTTTTCTAAAAAGAAAAGGCAACAACCACAGGTCAAAGATGTGTCCATGAGAACATGTTTCAAATGTGACCAAAAAGGACATCTTGCACGCAAGTGTCTTAATCTAAAACCTGTGGATGTTGATATAAAGAAGATTGATGCTGAGAAACAAAAATCTGAGAATGTGAGACAAAGGTCAACCAGATTTGATTCAAAACAAACTTGGAGGTACAACATAAACAAGTTTGCTTCGAATCAAAATTGGAAGCTAAACCCGTATAGGTTCGATTCTAGACAGACCTGGAATTCTCACACACCCAGATTTAGAACAACACAGAGTTGGAAAACAACAGTTGATATGACAAAACCTCAAGAGTTTTGGAAACCAAGAGTTGTTGTTCAAAATCAAAATGTTCAAAAAGATTCACATTTTTACAAACGAGGTACACCAAAAGGTCAAACATGGTTTGTTAAGAAACATGTTAATTTGGTAAAAGATGAGAAAATTGAAGTTAAAATTGAGAAAGTTTTTGTGAAAAATGACAAAGAATTTCCAGCATTGAATGAAAATTATTGTGTTGAAATGCCTAAGGTTCAACAGACCTGGGATAAATTGTTCAAGTAATCAAGTGGTCTGAATGTGCAGGTGCTCAACAAATCTGAATATTGTGAGAATGGAGGTTGGAGCAGCCTGGCACAACGAGGAGAGGAGGCTGCTGAATCCTGTGTTGGTTGAAACAGGAAGTTTGTTTGTTTTTCTGTAAATAAATAAACAATATTTTTAAAACTCTAAAAATTTGAAAAATTAAAAACCAAAAATATGTTTGTTTTTAGTTTCTGTCAAATAATAGAAGATTTCAAAAATATGTGTAGATTGAATATGCCGAAACCCTCACGGCTGAACAAACATGATTACTTTCACCAGATTGAAAAACGGTTTTCAAACTGTAAAAATCAATGTGTTGTAAATCATGAGGGTAATTACTGCTTTTCGTGTAATTCAGTTCACAAGATGCAGAACATGGATGGCGAGACAAAGCTATCAGTATTGGTTTGTCAAATTTTCTTTAAATGGTTTTGCATTTTAGGGGGAGAAAAATTGTCAGAAAATACAAAAACATTTGAAAATTTTGAAAAAGTCAAAAACATGATAAATTAAAAATTTGAGTTTTGTGTAAAAAGAGGAAATGATAGTACATCAGTAGACAGTTACAGTATGCTAAAGAATTGTAATGATTAAATAGTGTTAAACAGTCTCACTGATGATATGCCGATAGGTTTTTATACATTTAGTAAACTTTTTCGGGATATAAACATAAATTCAAACTTGCTTATTTCGTGGGGAACACTACTTTGATATATAGGTAACCCCTGAAATCTCGTTTGAAAGGTCCCTCTTTCTGATATACTAGGTCTTTATACTCAATGATATCTGGGGTATTATTCCGGGACTTCTGCTGAATGGAAGTTCTGACCTAGTCCCCGAATATTGTTAGTGCATTACGTCTATTGACTTCGTCTTGTATCATGTATTAGAATAGGATAGAATAGGATATCCAGTGCACGAGGTTCGAGAAACAATTGTTAGAGAGTTAGCATGTGATTTCGCTCATATGTACATGCCATATAATCGAAATCAGAAACTCATGATTTCACTCATATGGCAGGTCATAAAAGCGAAATCATCTTCCTGTAAATAGTGCACTCGTTCATTCATTTGGCACGGATCCAGAACTTGTAACGAAGTGCTGCCAAAATTTCGCTCATATGGACATGCCATATAAGTGAAACCATAACATCAGATTTCGCTCATATGGACCTGTCCATATAAGCGAAACCTTCAATCCTATAAATAGTGCACTTGTTGTTTCATTTGGCACGGATCCAGAACTTGTAACGAAGTGCTGCCAAATTTTATCCAGGTTGTAATCATTGTTATTATCAATCAAAGTGACAGATTATATAGTATCAAGCTGTTTTCGCGTCCAGTTCTCTGATTCCGCCTTTGAACCGGGCATAAAGCTCTTCTGATCGACTCAATTGGGTCAAACAACGATCATACATAATCAGTAGGTATAGGCACAAGGGACTATAACTGTCACACCCCCAAAATCCACACGCGGAGTATCACCGCTTGGAGGCGTGACATGACCAGGATCGAGCCACCAATCATATTGAACAACGTAATTAAGTAAATAAAACCAACCACAATACAATTGGAGACCAAAAGCTAGTTAACCAAGTTCAAATTAAACAGCGGAAGCATAAGACGTGAAACCAAAACATAAGTTTAAATGTTTAACATGGGACTCGACAGTCCATATCCCACAACGACCTCCTCCTCGCGCAAGCTATATAATCATCTAACGACCTGCAAGGTATGTAACAACAAATCAACAACAAAGTTGAGCGAGTTCACAGTAGGTGTTCATTACAAAGTAGTTTTTCAAGAACTATGAATTTGTTTGCAACTACAAGTTAAATTAGCTTTCCTTGTTTTTCAAAACATGAACGGTGGGGGCTACCCCATGTTGTAAAACCACTAGACTAGATGTATATATAGGTGTCCTTCCTAATCCGAGGACAGTGGTATGTATTGAATACGTAGGTTTAGCGTAGGTGCCCTTCCCAATCCGAGGACAGAGGTACGTATAAGAATACGTAGGTTTAGTGTTGGCGTCCTTCCCAAACCGAGGACAGAGGTAAGTAGTCTAGTATGCAGGTTTCGTCTTAGCTATTTAATCTCATTCCCATCCCACCGGGAATCCCATGCCTTAAGAGTGTGAACCCACCTCGGTTGCTCGCTTTGACTCTCAAAAATAGCTAACAGTCAAGGTCGGTCAATCACGTCCTAGTATGATTACCACTTAGTTTATTAGTGACTTCAAATAGCTAACAGTCAAGGTCGGTCAATCACGTCCTACACGCATCTACCACATAACATGCACTCACTTTAATGGTTTATGCCCATATAAACTTCCCATTTATTCCCATTCATAAGCAAACATATGACATTGCACATAACACTTTCATTGACATATAACGTATTAGATCATTCTCAGATAACCTACCCGACATTTAGACACACAAATTACTACTTATGTCGTTCCAGCTTTTATATTCAAAACTGGGTTATTTTCGGGAATTTTAATAAAATAGTTAACCTGTTCTAAAAATTCCCAACTTTTTACAAAGGGTCTTAAACGATCCTAATATTATTGTGTAAAAATATTGGGATCCAATTCATTACCAATATTTTATAAAAATTCATTTACCAGAATGCAATCAGATTCGTCACTTTCTGACTGCAGTCCACGGAATAATTCATTTAGAATTCATCGTAAGTCCGATTGATGAAATTCCAGTGGGATTATTACAACGAAATCAGTGGTCATCTACAGTACAAATTTCATGAGTTAATTCTACACAGATTTTAAGTTATGACGAAAAACATATCATACATTTTCAGCAGTAAAAACGCAGCTTTTGCTGCTGTGAAAAATGACCCTTTTAAAAATAGCAAACGAAGTTCAAAAATTATGATTCCAGTGCTATTAGAACCGTATTTCGAAATAACACGTTATAGACTCAAGAAAATCAAGTTTTCGTTAAGTTATGATCTGGTTACAGCCAACTGAAGTTGGCTGTAAACATCAACCAGCTTCCTGTTTTCAGCTCTTAACTTTCTAACGCGTGCTCGATTGATTCCGTTAACATGTTTAGCGAACAACAATGACTCTCATACACAATTACAGCAGGTTATAAGTCATTCATATCGTGTAACCCTAATCAGCACATAATCATCATATTACATCTTTATGTAAACCTTATGTTTAAACTTTTAGTTCATGTTCTTTTAGTGTTCTTGTAAATTTCATCATACCATCACTTCTAACTACACAAAATAGAAGTAAACTAAGGTACATCATAGACTTACAACTAGCTCAAGGCTAGGGAAGAATCTCTAGTGAAAAGATGATGAAATGGTGTGAGAAAGAAAGTAATGAAGCTCCTTGATGATCTACAACTTCAAGCACCTTTGATCCTTCTTCTAACACTTTGAATGAAGCTTAGAAATAGATGAAGATGGTAATGATATGGTGATGGTGGTGGCGGTTATAGTGTGGCCGATAGAGGGAGAGAGAAGAGTAAGGAAGTGGTGTGATCTTAGTGAAAGATATGGAATGATATGAAGGTATGGTGCCATACTTATAATCCTTTTTCTAATATCTAGTTCAACACAACAAGCAAACAATCCAATATAATATTTAGATGTAATCTAGGAAGTATGGGGGTGGGTCCCTTGGGTGACCGAAATCGGGTATGGGGGGGTTGGATGTAAGTTTTTGATGTTAGTTGGTAAATACAAGTAAATTTTCAAGTGTATACTTACATGTGTTAGTTAGTTGATATTTAGGGGGTGTTATGGTGTGCAGGGATCATAATTAGCCAAGAAATAATTAAACAATGTTTCTTGCAATATTTTGGTGTCCCGGGTAATGTCTGGTTGTTCGGTTAGATACCGTTTCGTTAAAGTGCTAAGTTGTTCCGTATAGTGTCCTATATATATATTTTTGTAACACTTTTAATTCCCAACACTCTGGAAAGCATACAGGACTATTTAGTCAATTTTCTGTACAAGACTAGTATGTTAACATGCACATGTAAGTATGACGCAGTAATTAGAAAGCAGTTAAGTAATTCAACACAGTCATCATCCACTTTAATTAACATTAATAAATCGTACGGATACATGTAATTACGAGGGTTGTCACATTCTCCCCCTGTTAAGAAAATTTCGTCCCAAAATTTAGCACGTGGTTACTGAGGAAGCTAGTTAAGTTGCGTGGTTTCCTGGTTTTCCTGGGGTGTCACATCATCCCCCCGTTGGTTTGGAATTTCGTCCCGAAATTCTTCTGTAGCTTCAGCCTCAGTAGTGGTTGCACTGTTCTTAAAAAACTGGGGATACTTGAGTTTCATTTGGTCTTCTCGTTCCCAGGTAAACTCTGGGCCACGACGGGAGTTCCAACGAACTCGAACAAGAGGTATTCTGGTACGCTTGAGAATCTTAACGTCTCGGTCTGTGATTTCTACTGGTTCCTCGACGAATCGCAACTGGTCGTCGATTGTGAGCTCCTTTAAGGGAACTATGAGGGTCTCATCTGATAGACACTTCTTCAGATTCGACACATGGAAAACATTGTGAACTCCGCTGAGTTCTTCAGGTAGATTCAACTTGTAGGCGACTTTGCCAATTTTCTCAATGATTTCGAACGGTCTGACATAGCGCGGATTGAGTTTGCCTCGTTTGCCAAAACGAACTACACCTTTCCAAGGTGAGACTTTATGTAGCACTCGATCCCCAACCTGGAACTCGAGTGGTTTCCTTCACTTATCAGCATAGCTTTTCTGACGGTCACGAGCTGCCGTCATTCCTTGTCATATCTGAGCAATCTTCTCAGTTGTATCTACTACAAGTTCGGGGCCTGTGATTTAACTGTCGCCAACCTCTGCCCAACAAAGACGTGATCGGCACTTCCATCCATACAATGCCTCGAACGGAGCAGCCTGGATGCTGGTGTGGTAACTGTTGTTATACGAAAACTCCACTAACGGGAGGTGTTTTTCCCAGCCATTACCAAAGTCGATTACACATGCCCTAAGCATGTCTTCAAGGGTTTGGATGGTGCGCTCAGATTGCCCATCCGTCTGCGGATGGTATGTCGTGCTCAAGTCTAATCGAGAACCAAAGGACGTGTGCATAGCTTGCCACAATTCAGATGTAAAACGTGAGTCACGATCAGAAATGATGGAGGTTGGCACTCCGTGCCATGATACTACTTCCTTTAGGTAGACGTCTGCTAGAGTAGAAAACTTGTCGGTTTCCTTGTAGCCAGAAAATGTGAAGACTTAGTCAATCGATCCACTATCACCCAAATAGTGTCATTTCCGCGTTGAGATCTAGGCAGGCCAGTAACGAAATCCATGGAAGTTTGCTCCCATTTCCATGTCGGGATCTCTGGTTGTTGGAGTAGGCCTGGTGGTTTCTGATATTCAATCTTGACTCTCGCACAAGTCAAACATTTACTGACGTAGGTTGCTATGTTGGCTTTCATACCAGGCCACCAATACGTAGTCTTGAGATCGTGGTACATCTTTTCCGAACCAGGATGTACTGAATAACGAGACTTGTGCGCTTCATCCATCACAAGCTCGCGTAAATTTCCGTAAAGTGGAACCCAGATGCGCCCTGTTACATAATAGGCGCCATCTTCCCTTTGTTCTAATCGCTTCCTCGATCCTCGTAAGGACTCAGCCCTGATGTTCTCTGCTTTTAACGCTTCAACCTGGGCATCTCGTATCTGAGTGGGAAGACTAGATTGGATGGTAAGTTGTAACGCACGTACACGCTTAGGTATAGTATCCTTTCAACTGAGGGCGTCGGCCACAACATTGGCTTTGCCCGGATGGTACTTGATCGCACATTCGTAATCATTCAAGAGCTCGACCCATCTACGTTGTCGCATGTTTAATTCCTTTTGCTTGAAGATATGCTCGAGACTCCTGTGATCGGTGTAAATGGTGCACTTGGTACCGTACAGGTAATGTCTCCATATCTTAAGTGCGAAAACAACTGCTCCCAATTCCAAGTCATGCGTAGTGTAGTTCCTTTCATGAACTTTAAGTTGGCGCGATGCGTAGGCAATGACCTTGTCACGTTGCATCAACACGCAACCAAGTCCTTGGATGGAAGCATCGCAATAAACCACAAAATCATTTGTGCCTTCAGGCAATGAAAGGATAGGCGCGCTACAAAGTCTATCTTTTAAGTGCTGAAATGCGGACTCCTGTACATCACCCTAATGATAGGCGACACCCTTCTGTGTCAGTGAAGTGAGAGGTTGCGTAATCCTTGAGAAATCCTTGATAAACCTTCTGTAATATCCTGCCAAACCCAAGAATCGGAGGATTTCCGTTGGTGTATGGGGTGCAGGCCAATTCTTAATCGAGTCAACCTTGGATGGATCTACATGAATCCCATCCTTGTTTACCACGTGGCCTAGAAAGTGGACTTCGCGAAGCCAAAAATCACATTTCGAAAACTTGGCATACAACTGCTCTGTTCGAAGAAGTTCCAAAATAAGCCTCAGGTGTTGCTCGTGTTCTTCCTGACTCTTCGAATAGATCAGGATATCGTCGATGAAAACTATGACAAACTTATCCAGATAAGGTTTGCACACTCGGTTCATGAGATCCATGAAGACCGCAGGTGCATTCGTTAATCCAAAAGGCATAACCAGAAACTCGTAATGCCCATACCGAGTCCTGAATGCTGTCTTAGAGATATCCTCGTCTCGGACTCTCAGTTGATGGTAGCCTGACCTCAGGTCAATCTTGGAATAAAAACTCGACCCTTGCAACTGGTCGAATAAGTCACCAATGCGTGGAAGAGGATAACGATTCTTTACGGTCACCTTGTTGAGTTCGCGATAGTCAATACACATCCTGAAAGTACCATCTTTCTTCTTCACAAATAACAGTGGAGCTCCCCAAGGCGAAGAGCTAGGATGTATGAAACCCATTTCCAAGAGTTCTTGTAGCTGCGTGGACAGTTCTTCAAGTTCTGATGGAGCTAGAAGATAAGGTGCTCAAGCTATGGGCGCTGCTCCAGGAGCGAGCTCGATTTGAAATTCAACTTGACGATGAGGCGGAAGACCAGGTAATTCCTCGGGGAATACCTCAGGAAAATCGCGTACAATAGGTATGTTTTCTATCTTCCTTTCTTCCGAGGATGTATCAGAAACGAGGGCTAGGATAGCAGCGTGGCCCTTTCGCAAACAGGAAAGAGATGATGCCCACAACAGCACCACTCTTGTCGCCACGAATTACAAGTGGTTCTTCACCAGAACGAGGAATACGGACGACTGTCTCTTGGCAGAAAATATCCGCTTGATGTTGAGATAGCCAATCTATCCTAATAACGACGTCGAAACTACCAAGTACGATAGGAATAAGATCGATAGAGAAGGTCTGACCGGCTAAGACGAGGTTACAACCCTTAACTATGTGTGTGGCTTCAAGACTTTTACCGTTTGCTAGCTCTACCATGTGTTTGGTGTTCAAAAGTGTTGGAGTGCGCTTAGGCATTTGACTAACTTTTAAGGACACATAGCTAGTATCGGCACCCGAATCGAAAAAAACAGTAACAAAGAAATCATCCAGAAGAAACTTACCCATCACCACGTTGGGATCGTTCCTTGCATCACCCTGACCTAGCACGAAAACACGTCCTCGGGCGCCATTGCCATTATTGTTACCCCCGTTGTTGCCTCCATTGTTGCCTCCATTGTTGTTCCCGTTTCCTTGGTTGTTGTTCTGATTCTGATTCAGCTGTGGACAGTGCCTCTTGAAGTGACCCTCAGCACAGCACTGGAAGCATCCCTTATTACCCTGCTGGTGTTGTTGCTGGTTCTGTGGAGCTTGTAGCTGCTGTTGTCGATTCTGATTCGCAGGACGTGAGCTCCTGCAATCTTTGGCTTCATGTCCAGGCTTGTTACATCTCTGACAACGACCCTTGCTGCACGCCCCGCTATGGTGCAAATTACATCGATTGCACTTAGGGTGATTTCCCCTGTATCCACCCTGACCTTGATTCCCAGAAGAATGCTGACTGGGGCTCCTGTACTCATCTGTCTTACGCTGCTGGGACTGAGACTGAACTGAAGTAGAACCCTTGCCCGAATTTCCATCCCACTTGCGCTTGTTATCACTGGGAGCATCAGAAGTAGTAGTAGCGCTAATACGCTTGGGCAACTTGTTCTGCTCAACTGCCTGATCAGTGAGACGATGAGCCAACCGGATAATTTACTGAATGGTACCCAGGTTAGCTGAAGTCACGTGACTCTACATCTCTGGTACAAGACCCTGGAGGTACAACTCAATACGTTTGATGGGAGGGTCCACCATAGTAGGACACAAGATGGCCAGCTCATTTGACCTCTTCGTATATGCCTCAATTTCAGACCCCGTCATTTTCAGATTGAAAAATTCCACCACTAGCTTGTGGATGTCGTCACGACTACAGTACTCTTCCTTGATCAAATCTTTGAAGTCATTCCATGGGGTGGCATTAGCAACTGCCAGCCCTAGCAGTTGAACCTGTGCTTTCCACCAGGTTAACGCAGCACCTTCGAGTGTTCCAGTAGCAAATTTCACCCTACGAGCTTCAGGGCATTCACACATCTCAAAAACATACTCAATCTTCTCGAACTAGTGAAGAAGACCTACAGCTCCTTCTATGCCGCTGAAAGTACTAGGTCGGCAATCCATGAATGTTTTGAACGTACATACGGGAGGCTGAGCATGTTAACCTATTGCACGAGAATAAAAGACATGGTTAAGCACAAGATTTGGTTCGCGAGTGTAGGATCTAAACATCCTAGGATAGGTCGAAATGGCGGGTTATACCTCTTGCAGGGATAGCTGCGAGTGCCTCAGCCACTCGTTCGTTGCTTAGAGCCGTTAGCTAGGCTTGAGTCAAGTTCAAACGTCCACTCATGATCTTCACAACGAATCAACATAAGTGAGAAAAGTGTCGCGAAAGTGCGTAAGCGTGGGACGACAGAAGAGAGTAAGCACACATGGCTCAAATAGCAGTTATCACGTTAACTAATGCACTATGTGAACTATCAAACAGACAATATAAACATAAATCATACCACCTATTGTGTCGAGTCTTGCACGTGGAGCGAAGCGTCGTTGTGGATCGTTGAGCACTGTACAGGTTATAGTCTGGTTTTGTCAAAAAGCTTTTCCCTTTTTAAAACCAAGTTCGCTATAACCAATGGCTCTGATACCAATCTGTCACACCCCCAAAATCCACACGCGGAGTATCACCGTTTGGAGGCGTGACATGACCAGGATCGAGCCACCAATCATATTGAACAACGTAATTAAGTAAATAAAACCAACCACAATACAATTGGTGACCAAAAGCTAGTTAACCAAGTTCAAATTAAACAGCTGAAGCATAAGACGTGAAACCAAAACATAAGTTTAATAAGTTCATAAGTTTGAATGTTTAACATGGGACTCGACAGTCCATACGACCTCCTCCTCGCGCAAGCCCGATAAGCATCTAATGACCTGCAAGGCATGTAACGACAAATCAACAACAAAGTTGAGCGAGTTCACAGTAGGTGTTCATTACAAAGTAGTTTTTCAAGAACTATGAGTTTATTTGCAACTACAAGTTAAATCAGCTTTCCTTGTTTTCCAAAACATGAACGGTGGGGGCTACCCCATGTTGTAAAACCACTAGACTAGATGTATATATAGGTGTCCTTCCCAATCCGAGCACAGTGGTACGTATTGAATACGTAGGTCTAGCGTAGGTGCCCTTCCCAATCCGAGGACAGAGGTACGTATAAGAATACATAGGTTTAGCGCTGGCGTCCTTCCCAATCCGAGGACGGAGGTACGCAGTGAGTACGCAGGTTTAGCGCTGCGTCCTTCCCAATCCGAGGATGGAGGTACGTAGTGAATACATAGGTTTAGCGCTGGCGTCCTTCCCAATCCGAGGACAGAGGTAAGTAGTCTAGTATGCAGGTTTCGTCTTAGCTATTTAATCCCATTCCCATCCCACCGGGAATCCCATGCCTTAAGAGTGTGAACTCACCTCGGTTGCTCAGTTTGACTCTCAAAAATAGCTAACAGTCAAGGTTAGTCAATCACGTCCTAGTATGATTACCACTTAGTTTATTAGTGACTTCAAATAAGCACGAAGTTCCTACAAGCATCTACCACATAACATGCACTCACTTTAACGGTTTATGCCCATATAAACTTCCCA
Organism: Helianthus tuberosus; assembly: GCA_030545235.1. NCBI lineage: Eukaryota > Viridiplantae > Streptophyta > Magnoliopsida > Asterales > Asteraceae > Helianthus > Helianthus tuberosus. The sequence goes on from JARYGA010060172.1 coordinate 14,889,299, forward strand.
TCTATTCTCATTCATAAGCAAACATATGACATTGCACATAACACTTTCATTGACATATAACATGTTAGATCATTCTCAGATAACCTACCCGACATTTAGACACACAAATTACTACTTATGTCGTTTCAGCTTTTATATTCAAAACTGGGCTGTTTTCGGGAATTTTAATAAAATAGTTAACCAGTTCGAAAAATTCCCAACTTTTTACAGAAGGTCTTAAACGATCCAAGTATTATTGTGTAAAAATCTCGGAATCCAATTCATTACCAATATTTTATAAAAATTCATTTTCCGGACTGCAATCAGATTCGTCACTTTCTGACTGCAGTCCACGGAATAATTCATTTAAAATTCATCGTAAGTTCAATTGATAAAATTACAGTGGGAGAATTACAAAGATATCAGTGGTCATCTACAGTACAAATTTCATGAGCTAATTCTACACAGATTTCAAGATATGATGAAAAACATATCATTCATTTTCAGCAGTAAAAACGCAGCTTTTGCTACTGTGAAAAATGACCCTTTTAAAAATAGCAAACGAAGTTCAAAAATTATTATTCCAGTGCCATTAGAACCGTATTTCGAAATAACACGTTATAGACTCAAGAAAATCAAGTTTTTGTTAAGTTATGATCTGGTTACAGCCAACTGAAGTTGGCTGTAAACATCAACCAGCTTCCTGTTTTCAGCTCTTAACTTTCTAACGCGTGCTCGATTGATTCCGTTAACATGTTTAGCAAACAACAATGACTCTCATACACACTTACAGCAGGTTATAAGTCATTCATATCGTGTAACCCTAATCATCACATAATCATCATATTACATCTTTATGTAAACCTTATGTTTAAACTTTTAGTTCATGTTCTTTTAGTGTTCTTGTAAATTTCAACATACCATCACTTCTAACTACACAAAATAGAAGTAAACTAAGGTAGATCAAAGACTTACAACTAGCTCAAGGCTAGGGAAGAATCTCTAGTGAAAAGATGATGAAATGGTGTGAGAAAGAAAGTAATGAAGCTCCTTGATGATCTACAACTTCAAGCACCTTTGATCCTTCTTCTAACACTTTGAATGAAGCTTAGAAATAGATGAAGATGGTGGTGATATGGTGATGGTGGTGGCGGTTATAGTGTGGCCGAGAGAGGGAGAGAGAAGAGTGAGGAAGTGGTGTGATCTTAGTGATAGATATGGAATGATATGAAGGTATGGTGCCATACTTATAATCCTTTTTCTAATATCTTGTTCAACACAACAAGCGTACAATCCAATATAATATTTAGATGTAATCTAGGAAGTATGGGGGTGGGTCCCTTGGGTGACCGAAATCGGGTATGGGGGGGGTTGGATGTAAGTTTTTGATGTTAGTTGGTAAATACTAGTAAATTTTCAAGTGTATACTTACATGTGTTAGTTAGTTGATATTTAGGGGGTGTTATAGTGTGCGGGGATCATAATTAGCCAAGAAATAATTAAACAATGTTTCTTGCAATATTTTGGTGTCCCGGGTAATGTCTGGTTGTTCGGTTAGATACCGTTTCGTTAAAGTGCTAAGTTGTTCCGTATAGTGTCCTATATATATCTTTTTGTAACACTTTTAATTCCCAACACTCAAGAAAGCATACAGGACTATTTAGTCAATTTTCTGTACAGGACTAGTATGTTAACAGGCACATGTAAGTATGACGCAGTAATCAGAAAGCAGTTAAGTAATTCAACACAGTCATCATGCACTTTAATTAACATTAATAAATCGTACGGATACATGTAATTACGAGGGTTGTCACAATAACCATTGTGATTACACTCACGTTTCAAAGTTTAAATGAACTTTTTGTTGACCATAACCTGGTCAAAGCAGAAAGTCAAACACGGTTTGACTTTCGTGCTTAAAAACGCATAAAAGCATAAAAAAACTTATAAAGGGTCCAAGCTAGGAAGAACTTGATCTAAATAATCAGGTATGATTCATAAAGATTCAACTTAGAGCATAAAATTAGATCAAGGTGTGAGGAAAATGGAATGAGAGCTTGGGTATTTATAGATTTCGGAGAACCGTTAGGATCGTTTCTCGCAAATCGTGCTTTGATCTTGACCTTACAAGTGGGCACATGGTTTTAGAATACCATGGGAACATGTAAAACCATCAAATACCAGCCCATAGGGTGCAAAACCATGGGTTAAAACCATCAAAACATCAAAAATGGACTAGATACAATGAATCTGGTCATTTGGGCACTTTTTGACGCTTTTAGTCCCTATTGATCAAGAAAGTTTATTTTTGCGCACCAAACACCTCAAAGCCTATTTCTAAGCTATGTAAAGGATATTTAGGGCATATTTAACTTATGATCAAGTCCCAGAATGTTCATTACAGTACGAACCGGCATACTTTCACAGTTTGTCGAAATTAGTCCCTACAAGCGAATAAACTTGATTTTGCCACACCAAACCCTCCAAAACTTATTTCTAAGTTATGTAAAGGTTATTTAAGGTATGTTAAGCCTATGTCACTATTCCAGAGTGTTTGTTGCAATAAACTGGTTATATTTACGCATCAGTTTACGTATAACCTTCCAGAAAGCGATTTAAAGCTCGAAATCGAACATGAATTGATATGTGCACATGCTATACATATTTATACAAATCCCAAGTATGAAACAAATATTTCATTGATTTGGTATTTGTTTGATGGTCACAGAGGCACAGGTGTCACAGTCTCCCCTACTTTAGGAAATTTCGTCCCGGAATTTATTCGTATGAGCCTGTCTGTGACTTTGTGTGAAATAACCACCAAAGATATGCAAGGCATAATCCTGTCATTTCCTCAACGAACATTCTTCATAAACGAAAATGAACAGACGGAGTCATTTTTTTTAACGGGTGCTTCCTCAGAAATGGAAATGAAGGAATAATCAAAAGGATATTTATTTCCTCAACGGACATTCTTCAGAAACGAAAATGAACGGACGGAGTCATTTTCAACAGGTGCTTCATCAGAAATGGAAATGAAGGAATAATCAAAAGGATATTCATTTCCTCAACGGACATTCTTCAGAAAAGAAAATGAACGGACGGAGTCATTTTCAACAGGTGCTTTATCAGAAATGGAAATGAAGGAATAATCAAAAGGATATTCATTTCCTCAATGGACATTCTTCAGAAATGAAAATGAACGGACGGAGTCATTTTCAACAGGTGCTTCATCAGAAATGGAAATAAATAGAATTAACTCAAAAGGATATTCATTTCCCTCAACAGACATTCTCTATAAATGAAAATGAACGAACGGAGTCATTTTCAACAGGTGCTTCATCATAAATGGAAAGGAATAAAGTTAACTCTAGACACATGACAAAACTTGTTGTGGTTTCTGTGCACTAAATTCCATAATTATGTATGCATCCATAATTATGTAATTCCTTGCACAGTCCGCACAGCGTATTTCATAATGTGTAGGGGAAGAAAAAATCAAACCTGTGATGAGTGTGACTAGACTACCATAGGGTCCTTTTAATTAGATTGACAAATGATCTCTTTAAATAGACCACCAAGGAGTCTTTTCAGCTATATCATCACATGACATTCCTAACCAGATTTTTGGATCAATATGTTTAACTAGACCACTCAAGGGGTCTAATTATGGAATAGTACCTTATAATCCAAGGGTCTTAAATATTACGTAGAAGTCCATTAAGGATTTGAGGTAGTACCTTTGGATATCCTACTATGAATCCCTTATACGAATATATAGAAGATTCTACGAGGATTTGGATAACGAAAAATTTGGATCACGCAAAAACATATAAGAGAACACATAAGCACATAATCACATAATTGTTTAACTTGACCTTTAATTTGTTATCTTTGGACATGGATATTTAAAGCACACCAGGAATCCAATCCGTGGATTTCATTTGGCACTCTAATCATTTTCAAGAATCTATCTATGAAGATAGGATGATCTTCCAAAAATTCGATTTTTGATTACAAAGAATCATAGCATTCTAGTTAAGGTATACAACAATTAAGGACTTACGGAAATACCCTTAGGTACCCTATCAAGGATTGGGTATTCGTCTAGAGTTGTAACTTGCCCCTTGTACTTCATTTCCTTGGAAGAAACGGGTACTTAGGATTTTCGTGGAAAACGCAAGAGATCATAAAATGGAAGAATTTTGGGAGTAGTCTGTTTTTCAAGGAATACGGTTCCTTGATTGTCGGTATTGTAGGGGATATGTTATTTATACATGCAACCACATAAATACATTGCAATGTAAATAAAAGATTTATTTATAAACAACATCAACAACTGTTTCTTAGACCTTGACAACAAAAGAAAATAATACACAAAGTTTGATTATTTCTAAACAGCGTTGTCTTCCAATCGGTCAGATGCTCATCCCTTTGCTGGATTTACATTAGCAAGCTTTGGGCAATCCCTTCGAAAATGGCCCATCTCGCCACAATTGAAGCAAGAACCTGGTAGAAAACGAGCTTGAGCCGGATTGTTTCCAGCTTGATTTGGTGCAGCTACAGTTGGGCAAACTCTTGCTGTATGACCAATAAGTCCACAAATTTGGCATTTGCGGCACTTCACACTGGCATGATGATGAAGGCTACATTGGTTGCACAAGGGAGCAGTTCCGTTGTATGGCTTCCTAGCAGGGGGTTGAGCTGGTTGGTTGGGGACAGCTTGATCATTGTGAGCGACCACGGCGAAGTTCTGAGAAGCCTTTCGCTTCTTTGACTTCTTGGAGGATTCAGTCTGCTCATCCTTCGGTTTTGATTCCCCGATCGGTTTCTTGTCACCCTTTCGGAAAAGCTTACCTTTCCTGATCTGAGATTCAGTCAAGGTAGCGGATAGCTCAATGGCTTGTCTAACTGTAGTGGGATTACTACAAGTAACAATATCTTGAACTGAGTTAGGGAGGCCATCAATGTACTTTTCGATTGCCTTATCCAAAGGCGTAACCATGTTCGGGCATAACAGACTTAACACCTCATAACGGTCAGTGTAGGCTCGATGCTAACCGCTATCTTGCTTAAGATCGTCGAATTCCCTTTCCAATGCCCTAATCTCATGACGAGGATAGAATTCCCTCATCATTAGTGCTCGAAGCTCTTCCCAGGTTTGAGACAGTGCTACCTCGGCACCCCTATCTCTCATCACACCATTCCACCATGTTAGAGCTCGTTTCTCAAAAACACTAGATGCTAACTCTACATTTTGCTCGTTTGGGCATTGAACATGTTTGAAGGTGCTCTCTAGACTCTCGAACCATTGCAGAAGTGCAGTCGCTCCTTGAGACCCAGAAAACTTTGATGGCTTAGCTGAGTTGAACGTCTTGAAGTTGCATGGGGCATTATTGATGTTGAGGGCTAGGTTACATTAAGCAATGATGTTTGGGATTGCAGCAGCCATTTGCTGCGTAATGATAGCTGCCAGTTCTTCATTAGGTACCTGATTGTCGCGTCGTGGAGGCATTCTAAAAGGGGAAACAAGAGAGAAAACAAATGAAATGGCATTGGGTAAGGATGTTACAATTTCCGACCAAAAGGCATGGGTGATGGTCATTTGTTCGAACCACGAAGCAAACAAACGACACATAAAAGTTGAATCAAAGTAAATAGGTCTTCATAATGTATCACGAAGACATGCTCGCCTATAAGTGGACACTCACCCCAACAGTTCCCAAGTAAGAGTGACTGGTCCGATACTTAGGATTTGTACGAACACTCTAGCCTTAGACAGAAGACTCAGGGTACAGGCACCCACCCTTCCAGTTTGCACGTGTTCACATTATTTAGACCCAAACTTTGACGAGATTTTGAAAACTTTGAAGGTTCAAAACCTTATAACAAATCATCCTAGAACAGATGACTAGTTTTCAAAGCGGATTCGAAATTTATGTTCTCATTGTGGTTGTCACCTAAAGATAGGTGACGGTATTGTTTTATGACTAAACGCAAGTAAACTCGCGTTAGGGTCCTAGGAAGAATATAGACTAGGTCAAAGCATTACTAATAACCTAATTCCCTATAACCATGAGCTCTGATACCAACTTTTCTGTCACACCCCGACCACGAAAAACAACAAATCGTGGCGGAAACGTCGGGGAGTGTTGTAACAGAATCATCGTTTCATAACACATGGATTGAAGTTCTGTTTTATTAAATTAAATGTATTACATTACATTGAAATTAGAAACAAAACATGAACAAATAGACTTTCATTGTTATTAAGTCACTAAGGCCTCGCCCGTTCCTATGTGAGCATGCATCAATATCATCATCAAATATCACCAACTATGGTACCTGAAACACATGTGAAAATACGTCAGCATAAAATGCCGGCGAGTACATAGGATTCTATGAGAGTGTCAGATTCATGGCTCGTTTATGTTTTGAAAATATAACTTAAACACCTTTGTAAATTGATAATTAGAAAATCAAGTTTTGTAAAATGTTTGTAATGTACATTGAAATAACTAAGTCAAAACAGATTTGTTTTATAAAACCTCGATACCATGAATCTTAACTCCAAAACATTTGTTTATATAAACCCAAATTGTAAATCATTTTTGAAATAAAACTCGAATGTTTTATATTGTTAAAAAAAACCTTGTAATATAACTTTGTTTTGATAAACTTGCCCAAGTGATCTAGATAACGCAATGATATATAATGTATTAAAAGCACTTATATATAGGAAGTACCAATGGTGTATCCACCATGCTTTTAACACATTACACCCGCCCCGTTACCTAATCACTTCCCTAACCCAACGGTTCAAACAATACCAAACGGTTCACATAATCAAACAGTTATAAACGGTTCACATAATCAAGCAGTTACAAATGTTTCACATAATCAAACAGTTACAAACGGTTCATATAAATCAGACAGTTACTAATGGTTCACATAAATCAAACAGTTCCAACGGTTCAAAATGTAAAACAATGTGTCCATATGTTGAGTGAACATATGCAACAAAATATAATATACAAAAATCAATGTGCTAGCATGTTAAGTGAACATACATAGCAAAACATAATGAAATCATGTACTATATATGTACTAATGAACATAACAAGCATATGATATAAAATCATGAAAAACACGAAAGTAACAAGTAGGCACATGTGTATCACCCCAAAATAGATTAAAAACAGTAAAAGAGGGGACTATGTACTCACTTGAGGATGCTTAGAAGTCTTGACTAACAACAAAGCAATGCTAGAGGGATCGCGGAAATCAATCGGCACCTAATATAGGTAACTACGTTAATAGACGGACCTAAATCGGAGGATCGGATAATATGAGGTTTCTGTTAGTGCACTATGTGTGTGGCCATAGATAGAAATCTAACCGTACATGTAAAGTCTAGTGTCTTGAGTCTGTAAAATACCGGACAGAGATTTCACTAGGTGTCGTTAGGCAATGTCAAGTCAGTATACGGTATGACACGATACGAATGGAGCGGATCTGAACAAGAATGATGACATCATTCTCAATGATGACATCATACATACGACATCATAATCATACAAACATTACATTTGATTTCGTATGAAATGGGATGAAAGCATGGAGTGAGATTCCGCTTGAAATAAGATGCATGCATGCTGGAAGTTGATTCCGTTTGAAATGCAAGCATTGACCAACTATATAAATCGGTGATCTCATTTCGCACGGAATCAGAGGACAGCAATCAGAGAACTAATTCCGTTTGAAACACAATTTCGTCAAGTTCATCAGATCTTCATCAAGAACACCTCCGATTTCGTCGCGTTGATTAGATTACGAGTGTCTACTGTGTAGATCGAGTCGAAACTCTGTCTGGTTGTCGTCATTACGTAATAAAACGATAGTTATTTACGTTTTCGTGCACGATTACGGTTTGATTTATTGGATTCCGCACGTTAAATCAAATTCATCGCAGATCTAGTGATCGTTTACGATCCGATCCTGAACTCACAAGTGGTATCAGAGCTACGGATAGCTCTGCGTGTAATCGTTAGCAAATCGGACCAGTTTCGCTCAGTTTCAGTGAAATCGAATCGAATTTCGGTTAATTTCGGACTATTTTCGGTGAATTTCGATTTGTTTTGGTGTGTTATTTGAACTCTCTGAACTGTTTACAGTGATAACGTGACTGATTTGATGCGATTCGATGATTTTTGAATGATTATCTGTTAGTGATTGATGTTGCATCATGTTTCAGATCTGATTTGATTTAGGAATTCTGATAAATCAGGTTTGAATTGTTGATAGGTGTTGTTTGAATTCGAAGTGTCGGCTGAATCATGTTAAGTGTTGATGATTGTTATTCGTGTTTGCTTATCTGATTGTTATTCATGTTGATAGGATTGTTTTGATTGAATTTCGGATCATTTCGATTAGTTTCTGACTGTTTCAATCAGCATTCAATCTGTTTTTAGTTGAGTTCACGGCGATTTCAGTTCGTGTTCCGATCATATCAGAGTTCTACGAACGAGAATTTGGGAATCATTTGATGAATTGTTGGTAAATTTCAGATCACAGAGGTAAAATTGACGGAAATATTTTACAAAACAAGTCTGATATTCACAAACTGTTAACAAACTGTTTACATCATCATACATAAAAATCAGATCTGAATTTGTTGTTGTTGATTGTTTGAAATAACAATATGCAGTAAGCTGCAATTCACAAGTGATCGAAATCGGACAAATTTCGGTGACATTGATTCTGATTTCGATCATTTTCGAATCTGATTTGGTTGATTTTCGATCAGTTTCGGCTTGTTGTTTGTGTTAATTCGGGTGATTTCGGACTGAGTTTTGATTGCTTTCGGTGAAAACTTATTGTTGAACTTAGATTGGTTTAGATCACATCGTAGAATAATCAAAGATCACATTTATGATATGAAGTTGAGATTTGTATGATTTCAGATCTGGTAATTGTCGATTGTAATTGTTACTCCTTGTTTGAACATGAATTGAATTGCTGGTGCTTTATGACATAATGATTTGTGACGTTTGTGTTGTTATAAAAGAGTTTAAGGTGTTGTGAAAGATAACAAATTGAATTGACTTTTCATTACAGTGTCAAAAACTGATATCACGTGATTTCTAATTGAGAATTAATATTTTTGTCATTAAAGAATAATAAATGTCAAAAGGTTGAAAGAAGTGATGTTTGATTCTTCATAGTAGGGTTTTAGATATAAAAAAATTAAAGAAATAAAAACTGAGTTGGACAGTTCATATTTTTTTAAAGGTGTGTTGATCTCAAGAAATGAAATTGTGAATTAAATCAAGTGTAACTAAGTGGGCCGGTACTAAAAGTTTTGAATTAAGATAAATTTGGGCTGTGATTAAGTGATTTTGATAAATGGGCCGATAAGCATCTTGGTAGAGTTTGGGCTCAACTTAGTGTTACAAGTTTTGTTTTGGGCTATTAAGAATTTGGTTTGAAATTGGGCTGGTATAAAGTGTTTGGGCCACAACTTAATCAAATTGTCGTTTGAAGTATAGTCCAGATTGTTAGAATTCGGATTTGAATAAGTTCAGTTCGCACGGTTTGTGTAAACATCACATCAGGATTATTTGAAGTATGTTTAAAATGTTTGACGAACAGGAAAACGATAACCTTGAAAGGTTAAATGATTGGTTTGATGGGGTTTGGGGTAGTAGATATCAGAATGAGAATAAGAATGTTTGGGATAAAAGATTTGAAAGTTTTTTGTGTATGAAAAATGAAACAGTGGATGTATTGGAAAATCGGTTTGAGTTTCTAATTGAAAAATTAACAATGTACGAGATAAGGATGTCAAATGCTGAAAAGATATCAAAATTTGCAGACGTGTTACCTTCAGAGTGGGATGAATTCTTGATTAATCTGAAAAAGGATTCTAGATTTTCAAATTTTTATCCAAAAGAATTCATCAGAGAGCTTAAAATACACAATTACGAAAATGATAAGAAAAAGAAAGAGTTGATGAATGGAATAGAAAAAGAATTGGAAAAAATAAGTTTGGATGTGATTATTGAAATGAGAAGAAGAGTCAATATGTGTCTTGTAGCAAAAAATGTTATGAAATATGATATTAAGAGGGGTTGTTATATTGACCAAAACATGAATCCTCTTGATTTTGTAAAAAAATTTTGTGCAGGTACATACAAGACAGAGACAAAGGAAATTTCGAAGAATTAAGAATCCGAGAAAAGTGAAACTTCAAGTTCTGAAAATGTGTGCTCAAAATGTGATGATTTCAAATCAGATAGTGTCAAACTCTTGAAAGTTGTGGAGAGTTTGACATTACAAATAAAAGATTTGAAAGAAAAAGAAAAAGATTTTGAAAATAAAATAAAAATGTTTGAAAATGAAAAATTAAAAATTGAAAAAGATTTTCAAAGTCAAATAAAGATTTTAGAAGATGAGAAATCTATTTTTGGCAAAAATAACATTGAAAAACAAATTGAAATAAATTCTCATCTTGAGAAAATCATTCAGCTTGAAAAAGAAGCTGAATGTGCTAGAAATAAAGTCAATGACTTAGAAAAGACATTGAAAGGTTTTGTGACTGTGTCATCAACATCAGAATATATCTGTCCAAAATCGATCAATGTTGTTCCAATAAGTGACAATATCACAAATTGTGATGATATCACAATTGAAGATTGTGATGATAAATCTGATGATGTGAATGAGAAAAAGAAAATAGTTTTGAAATTAAAAGAAAAATTTCAAGAAACTGTTTTACAGTCTACTGAAAGAGGTGAATGCTCTAAGCAAAAACCTTTGAAGGAGAATGTAGAACAAAAACAAAATGTTAAAAATTCGAAAACTGTTCAAAACTACAATAAAAGTTCATCAGTTCAATCATCCAATCGTTATAAAAAACCACAAAAAATTGAAAATCAAAACTCACAAAAAGTTGGTAATAAGTGGTGCAGGTTTGACCACAGTGCTCAAGCGTCAAATCAAGCTTATAGGAGAAATCATGAGTACTACAAATCAAATCAGTGTTATGATTTGAGTGTTTGGATTGATGGTGGAGATTGGTACGATAACAGGGTGTGTTACAACTGTGGTTTTCAATGTCACATTGCTGTTAACTGCCAGAGTCAAAGTTTTGAGACTAGGAGATGCTATGAATGCCATATCAAAGGTCACATTGCCAGATATTGCCCAATGAGATCAAAGGGAAAATCGAGGGCTGAATCTCATGGAACGGTAAAGAAATCAGTCAAAAGTGATGAAAAGCCCAAAGAACCGAAAGTGAAAGAACAGAAATTGAAGCTTTCACAAGGGCAGAAAGACAGACTGAGGAAGAAAAGAAAGAAAGCAAGAGAATATCTTGAAAGGATTTTGTCCTCGGGTACAACTGTTGTGTCATGGCCCCAGCCACGGTTTGACCCGGTCAGGAGCCGCGGGACAGGAACCCGTGGTATCAATGATGCGACAGCGGAAGATTTTCAACAGGATCTTTTAAAATTCAAATGCCCAATTATTTTATTCCATAATTTGGAGGTAAACCCCGTAATTTACAATAGAGGAATTTAACTAGGAAATTCCCTGATTTATTAAAACATGTTTATTCATTTTTAACTGAGCCACATCTTCAAGCTTGATAGTGCTCTATAGCACGTTTTCCTTGATTTACAGCAGGTCGCTGGAAACATGTTTTAAAAATATTTTATCAGCGGGGAAATGCTGGCGAGTCACTCAATTTGAGAAAATGACACAGTTATAAATTACAGCATAAGAGCGATTACAATGGCTTCTATCTTATTGTTATATGGCGCCGTGTCACCTCCTGGTGATGATGGTCATACCACTATTGGGTCCTGTCACCCAATTAGTGATGATATATCACTGTTAGGGCTTATTAGCCTAACCTGTGTTAGGGCTTATTAGCCTAACCCGTGAGAAATTAGTAATGTGCACAATACCCCACTAGCCATTGATTAAGATTACCATAACTTACTCCCTGTAACTATAACATTTGAAGATAATTTAAGGTATTGTAAAACAGTTGATAAAAAGAGAATGACTCACATTGCAGATTTATATGGGCAGAGCTTAGCCTACTGATTAGCCTTTTAACCTAAATTTAAACAACATGCACATGAACTCGGTCAGTAACTAATACAGCATTTACGATAACTCACGAGATTAAACCCTCACAACGAATGACAAAGTGCGATACTTAAACATCCATCGAATTTACGACGAATGACAAAGCATAAACCCTAATGTGGGCAGCACTTAAACATCCATTGGATAATTTTAATCGATCGGACATTAAATTGTAGCGGCGATCGAGTTAATACCCGGTATCGGAGCAGCGCCTCGCTAATTTAATAGAAATTTTGACTTTTGGAGTGTATACTTTCGTTTTTGTGATGTGATTTCGACACCAGAGGATAGCTCCTGTGACAAGCTATTTATAGCTAAAATTAGAGGTTCACGCGGCCAGCGTGAACTTCCCTTTGTTCTTTACTTGGCCCGCGAGGGCAGCCTAGTCTATGTATAGGTTTGCATGGTCATGCATAGGTTGGCCAGATGGGTGATACGTGGATCCGGATACTTATCCGGTCAAACCACACCTTGACGCGGCCCGCGTAAGATGTGCTTAACCTTTACGCGGCCCGCCTGAAGACCATATTTCTTGTTTTCTTGGTTTTTCATGCACAGTATGGTTTCAGGGGTCCGGGATTTTACTTACGGGTATTTTTAGGACAATTTTGAGAGTCCTTACATCCTCCCCATCTTATTTAAAATCTCGTCCTCGAGATTTATTGGAATAAGTGAGGATACTTTCGCTTCATCTCCGATTCCAGCTCCTAAGTGTATTCAGGTCCTCTCTTTGAATCCCACTTGACTTTAACTAGCACCAATCTTTTGTATTTGAGAAATTTGATCTTTCGATCTTCGATTTGAAGAGGTTTCTCAAAAAATTTCAATTTCTCATTTACCTCTATATCTTGGAGAGGTACTACCAAAGATTCATCTAATAGGCATTTCTTGAGGTTGGATACATGGAATACATCATGTACTCCTGCCAATTCTTCTGGTAGTTGTAAACGATAAGCAACTGGTCCTATACGTTGGATCACTGGGAATGGTCCTACGTATCTTGGACTTAGCTTTCCTTTCTTACCAAATCGAACTACTCCTTTCCAAGGTGAAACTTTCAATAGTACTTTGTCTCCAACTTGAAACTCGAGTGGCTTCCGTCTATTGTCTGCATAACTCTTTTGACAATCTCGAGCAGTCTTTAATCTTTCCTTGATCTGTGTGATTTTGTCAGTAGTTTCTTGCACTATCTCAGGACCTGATAATTGACTTTCTCCTATCTCGGCCCAACAAACTGGAGTTCTGCACTTTCGTCCATACAATGCTTCAAATGGGGCAACTTCAATGCTTGAATGATAACTATTGTTATAGGAGAATTCGATTAAGGGTAAATGGTTGTCCCAATTTCCACCCAAATCTATCACACATGACCTAAGCATGTCCTCCAAGGTTTGGATCGTCCGTTCACTTTGTCCGTCTGTTTGAGGATGATATGCAGTGCTTAGATTTAGTCGAGTTCCCATTGCTTCTTGGAAACTAGTCCAGAAATGGGAAGTGAAACGACTATCTCTATCTGATACAATGGAGAGTGGAACTCCATGTAAGGATACTACGTCATCTACATAAAATTTTGCCAACCTTTCCATGCTAAAGGTTTCTTTCATTGGTAGAAAATGAGCTGATTTGGTTAATCGATCCATAATTACCCAAATCAAGTCATTACCTTTTCTGGTTTTGGGTAACTTAGTAACAAAATCCATTGTTATGAGTTCCCATTTCCATACAGGCATTTCTAGTTGTTGTAGTAGACCTGAGGATTTCTGGTGTTCTACCTTAACTTGTGAACAAGTAAGACACTTAGAAACATATCGAGCTATGTCCTTTTTCATTCCTATCGACCAAAAGTTATTTCTTAAATCTTGGTACATTTTATTGTTTCCAGGGTGCATGGTATACCTAGATTTATGGGCTTCTTCTAAAATCTTATTTCTTAATTCTCCTTGCTTAGGTACCCAAATCCTTCTTTTGTGGAATCTACAAATTCCGTCAGCTCCTTGTTTTAATTCTTTTATTCGTCCTTTCATTCCTTCAGCATCATCCTTGATTGCTGTTTCTTGAAAATGTTTTAGTTGTTCCATTAAATCTAACTGTAGATTTAATCTAAGAGCACGAACCCGTCGTTGTTTCTCATGGTACTTACGACTTAAGGCGTCAGCAACAACATTTGCTTTTCCTTCGTGATATTGAATATCACAATCGTAATCACTTAGGATTTCCATCCATCTTCTTTGCCTCATGTTTAATTCTTTTTGCCCAAATATATATCTTAAGCTCTTATGATCCGTATAGACAGTAAATTTACTTCCGTATAGATAATGTCTCCAAATCTTAAGGGCAAAAATTATGGCTCCTAATTCTAAGTCATGAGTCGTATAGTTTTCTTCGTGCTTTTTCAATTGCCTTGAAGCATACGCAATTACCTTCTTGCGTTGCATTAGCACACATCCTAATCCTAGTTTTGAAGCATCACAGTAAACTTCAAAATCTTTGGTTCCTTCTTGCAAGGCTAGGATTGGGGCATTTGTTAACTTTTGCTTTAGAATCCTAAAAGCTTCTTCTTGTCTAGGTCCCCATTTAAACTTAACTGATTTACAGGTTAGCTTAGTTAATGGTACAACTATCTTGAAAAAAATCCTTAATAAACCGTCTATAATATCCGGCTAAACCTATAAAACTTCTAATTTCCATGGCGGATTGCAGAACCTTCCATTTAGTAATTGCCTCTATTTTAGAGGGATCTATGTGAATACCTTCGTGATTCAACATGTGACCTAAAAATTGCACTTCCTGTAGCCAAAATTCACATTTCGAGAATTTGGCATAAAGCTTTTCTTTTCTTAACAAAGTTAAGAGTGCATGTAGGTGCTCACAATGCTCGTCTTGACTTTTGGAATAAATAAGTATATCCTCGATAAAAACAATTACAAATTTATCCAAATACGGTTTACAGATTCTATTCATCATGTCCATGAATGCGGCAGGTGCATTCGTTAGTCCAAAGGGCATGACTGTAAACTCGTAATGACCATACCTAGTTCTGAAAGCAGTTTTAGGTATGTCTTCTTCTTGTACATTCAATTGATGATATCCGGAGCGTAAGTCGATCTTTGAAAAATATCTAGCTCCTTGAAGTTGATCAAAAAGATCATCAATCCTAGGTAATGGGTATCGATTCTTAATTGTAACTTTATTCAACTCCCTACAATCGATACACATTCACATCGATCCATCCTTCTTCTTTACAAACAACACAGGTGCTCCCCACGGGGATGAACTAGGTTGTATGAATCTTTTGCTTAGTAATTCATCTAATTGCTTTTTTAATTCTAGCATTTCGGTGGGTGCTAACCGATAAGGTGCTTTAGCTATTGGTGTAGTTCCAGGAATTAGATGAATTCTAAATTCGACTTCCCTATCAGGTGGTAATCCAGGTAGTTCTTTTGGGAATACATCGGGATATTCCGATACTATTGGAATTTCTTTAAGCTCTTTACTTTTCGTATTAATGATTACTGAAATCATATACACCATTTCTTGTTTTCTGAAATAACTGGCCAATTTCATTACTGAAATGAATTTCAGTGGCTTTCGTGGCTTATCTCCTGTAGTCACCACTAATTCTCCTGTGGGTGTATGAATTTCTATGGAATTCTTATCACAAAGAATTCGAGCATGGCTGGCTATTAACCAATCCATTCCTAACACAACATCGAATCCGGCTAATTTCATAGGTAACAGGTTTGCAGAGAATTTATAGCCTAACAGTTCTATTTTTCCTTCTCGCACAACCTTATTTATTTTGACAGAATTTCCGTCTGCCGTTTCGACTGTAAAAATCTGCCTAAGGTTTGTTAGGGGTAAATTAAGTGCTTGGCAGAATGAAGTATTTATAAAACTTTGGTTTGCACCAGAGTCAAATAATACTTTTGCATATACATTGTGAACTAGGAACGTACCAGCTATCACGTCAGGAATCAGTTCGGCTTCCTCAGTTGTCAACTGGAAGGCTCTTACATTCCTTTTTGCTCCTTCTTCAGGTTTAACTTTA
Organism: Helianthus tuberosus; assembly: GCA_030545235.1. NCBI lineage: Eukaryota > Viridiplantae > Streptophyta > Magnoliopsida > Asterales > Asteraceae > Helianthus > Helianthus tuberosus. The sequence goes on from JARYGA010060172.1 coordinate 14,905,482, forward strand.
TTGTCAGCTGGTTTGTTTAGTTTTGGGCAGTCTGGCCTAAGATGTCCAGCTTCTCCACAGTTGTAACAGACTGTGAATTTCTTTTTCCTGCAGTCTTCTTCTTGATGCCCCGGAATTTTGCAAAAATTGCAATATACTTTGCATCTTCAAAAATGCTTCCTTTTGCAAGAATTGCAAAATGGACCAGTGGAAGATTGTCCGGTTCCCTTTCTCTTGAAATTGTTACGGTTACCCATACGAAATCCTTGGGTAATCTTTTGGGCGACTTCCATCTTTCTATTTTCTTCTCGCGTCCGTACCAGTTCCTCAGTCAGAGTATTGGCTAAATCCACCGCATCATCAATCGTGCGAGGTTTCGCAGCCTTGACGATATTACGGATTTCACCAATCAATCCCCAAATATAGCGGGAAATAAGTACTGGTTCTGGCGAAGCCAGGGTTGGTACTACTCTCGCATATTCGAAGAATGTCGAAGTGTACCCTCGACAGTTTACATCCACCATCCGATGTGTCAGGAACTTATTTGTCATTTGTTCCTTTTCATACTCGGGACAATTTTCTTTCTACAAGACTCTTAAATTCTTCCCAGTTCATAGCATACGCCATCATCCTTCCTTTTGCTTGTAACACCGTGTTCCACCATTCTAGCGCCCCTTCTTTAAAAAGATTCGACGCATACATGAACTGGTCTTCTTCAGCACATTTACTTATCGAAATTACTGCCTCGGTTTTCTCAAACCAACGCAGTGCTGCAGTCGCCCCTTCGTTACCTGCAAACTCAGCTGGTTTACAGGCAAGAAATTCTTTGTAAGTGCAACCAGGCGTTGCAACTTTCATTTTCTTGAGGAGTGGAGCTTGTCGTGGATCATTATCATGATTAGTATGAATACTGCCTCCTTTTACACTATTACTGAAGTTATCTTCAGAAATACGTTGGCTAGGAATGATTTGTTGAGGTTCAACATGTTTTTGAGCAGCAGCAAGGATTGATGGAATAGCATTGGCTATTCCTTGAGCAACAATATTTTCTATATCTTGCTTAGTCATAAAGTGATCCTCCTGGTGTTGCTCAGATTGGTTAACCTCGTTAACTGGTTCGTTATTAGCATTTTCCATCTGATAATTAATATATATAAATTATTAGCATAAAATAATTAATAGTAATACAGGGAAAAGATCAAATAGGAAGTTAATTTTGGCTAGGAAGGATAGGAAGCCATAGGATTATGACATGTGGCAAATTTTAAAATAAAGAGAAAGGGTATTTTAGTCAATCTCATCATTTCTTCTTCCTTCTTCTCCTCAGTTACTTCAAAACCCACCATTTTCAAAACCCACCATCTCCAACCTTTTCTTCACTTACTATCTCAATAATCACTACATTATAGTGTGATTTTCGTCATCAATCAATGATTCAACCACCCGATCAACGTGTTCTTCAGCTTTTTTCGAAGAAAACCTAGTTTAATTTCATTCAAAATCTCGTTTTTTCTGGTGATTTTGAAGATAATCACTCGATTTATTCGATTCAATCGCTGATAAGTGTTTCAATCATTCAAAAATCGTCAATTGTTGAAGAAATCACTTCGATCCATGTAAGAAATTCTTTAATTTCATTTTTACGATATGGGTTTTTGATTTAGTCATTGCGTTTTACGATCTTGGCGGGGGTCCGGGGGCAGCGCCCCTGGTAGCGGGGTCCCAGGGGCGGCAGCCCCTGGCGGGGTCCAAGGGGCAGAGCCCCTGGCTGGGGTTGAGAAAAATTAATTTTCCAGAAATTGGCTCATTTCGAAGACAGTAATTCGTAGACAATTCAGACAATTCACAAACAGTTCACAAACAGTTTTATGTGTCCATTGCGTTTTAGAAATAAGAGAGTTTTATGTGTTTTCTGGCTATTGCGTTTTAGAAAAAACACATTTTAAGTGTCTTTAGTCATTGCGTTTTAGGTAAAACACATTTTTGAAGTGTTTTTAGTCATTGCGTTTTAGGTAAAACACATTTTTAGGTGTTTTCAGTCCATTGCGTTTTACAGAGAACACTTTCTTTTGTTTTTTTAGGTCATTGCGTTTTAGAAATGAGACATTTTTAAGTGTTTTCTGGCCATTGCGTTTTACAAATAAAACATTTCTTTGTGTTTTCTGGCCATTGCGTTTTACAAATAAGACATTTCTTTGTGTTTTTTGTGCATTGCGTTTTAGGTAAAACATTTTTTTATGTGTTTTCAGTCTATTGCGTTTTAGAAATAATACATTTCTTTGTGTTTTCTGGCCATTGCGGTTTACAAATAAGTAATTTCTTTGTGTTTTTTGTGCATTGCGTTTTAGAAAAATGTCATTTTTTAGGGTTTTTTTCATTGCGTTTTACGTAACTGATGGTTTTTCTATTGCGTTTTACACAACTGGGTTTAATTTTTTTTAAATATAGAAATAGTATACTCGTTTTAAAGATAAAAAAAACGCTCGTTTTTTTGGTGCAATTTTTATAAAAAAAAAATAATGTCGTATGAAAGAGTTATTAACGTTTAAAAAATGAGGGGGGGGGGGGAATTGGAGGAGAGAGAAACTATTGGCTTGGATTGACTAGAATGCCCTTGAACAAACTCGTGCGCCTCCTTTCTTTCTTTCAATTTCCCTGATTTAATCTTAGCCCTTGATTAACTTAATGGATGGTCAAGATCACTTCCTAGCCTTCCTAGCCAAATAAATTTCCTATTGTATCTCCACCCTAGTAATACACAAATAATCACACAATTTCATAACACATGGATAGCCAAAATTATTGATTTCTCGATTCCCATTTTTATATATTATAATATGCATCGATACACACCATTATCTTACAAAGTTTTATTTGTAGTTATTTTACAAGATTATAGTTTACTATTATTATTATTACACAATCACAGTTTCACAACCCCACTATCCCTCGTCAGTTGGTACTTTAGTAACGACGTTCCCTTTCGTCGTACTTCCAGGAGATCTGTTCTCCTACCTCCCGAATCCTATTTCCTACATCCACCAGCTCCTCGCCAAAGTGGTGGAGTTCAGCTAAGTTTTCATGGCTCATTGGCGGGTTTGGTATCGGTTCCGGGTCAAACTGAGGGAGAAAAGTATAAGGATTGTTAAGGAGGTTTTAAAACTGCCAATCATTAGTCCACCACTCGTCCATTCCTAGAGGTTGGGTATGGATTATAGGTTCTGGGATTGCTGGTTCCAAGTTTATTGGAAGTTAATTTTCGGCATGATCAGGGTAGAGGTTATTATTGATAGGCCTAACGATATCACAGCTTGCCAATGCGCGATCCAATTCCTCCTGAAATGGCAATTCCTCGATTTGCCTAGAGCTTTCCCCAATTTCTATCTTTGTTTGCCTAGAACCTTCCCCAATCTCCATTTCTGTCTGCTTAGAACCTTCCCCGATTTCAATCCCCTTTCCTTTATCTATCGGATTTTCTATTTTGGTAATCTTCCTAGTTGCGGGTTTCCTCCTGCGCACATGCCTCCATCCCACAAATCTTCTCCTTTTCTTAGGCTTGGGTTTCTCCGGAGGTGGAGCGTTGAATTCCATAGGTTCTTCTATATCGGGTATATAACCAGTAAAATCTCTAGAAACTTCTATTTTCACCGGATAGAGATTGAGATTCTGAAGGGCTTCAGATAACTCATTCATGCTGTTTAGCATATATGCAAAATGCACAAAGATGCTAAGTTAAAATTTTATAACAAAATTTCACAGATAAACATTCAAGTATTATTGCATACCGTGTGACTAATTTAATACAAAGGACAACTGACAATTAAAACACATTAGGGTTTACTGTAAACTTATTTATTTACTGGGTAAAGTTTCTGGCTTGTAGGTGATAAGGGTGCTAGAACTTGAGTCAGGTGTATTTAAAGATTTTCATTTACTGCTACAGTGGCTAGCATATAGAGATCCGCCCATTTTTCATCTAACTTGTCTTCCCATGGTGGGTTACTGCCTAGTTCTTGGGTTTTCTGATTAACTCTCATTTCGTTTGGTTGTGATTTCTTTATTTTCTCCTGACTTTTCCTAATAATCAAACTTCTTTTATTAGGAGAAAGTGGTTACTCATATTGTGCCTTTCGAACAAAAATTCCTTCATCAGTATCTGTTGGGTATTTTGAGGATGAAGTTCCTTTTTCTTTTGGTGAAGTATCTAATTTATAGTAGATATCTGAAAGTCTTTGCTTACCCATATTGTACACAAATATTCAAATAATAAAACATATAATCACAAAATAGCAATCAGTAAAATTAAGTATTTTCTAAATACTTAATTGGCTTAACTCAGTGGCTTGATCAGTATGGCTCTGATACCACCTTTTCCTGTCACGGCCCCAGCCCCGGTTTGACCCGATCAGGAGCCGCGGGATAGGAACCCGTGGTATCAATGATGCGACAGCTGAAGATTTTCAACAGGATCTTTTAAAATTCAAATGCCCAATTATTTTATTCCATAATTTGGAGATAAACCCCGTAATTTACAATAGAGGAATTTAACTAGGAAATTCCCTGATTTATTAAAACATGTTTATTCATTTTTAACTGAGCCACCTCTTCAAGCTTGATAGTGCTCCATATCACGTTTTCCTTGATTTACAGCAGGTCGCCTGAAACATGTTTTAAAAATATTTTATCAGCGGGAAAATGCTGGCGAGTCACTCAATTTGAGAAAATGACACAGTTATAAATTACAGCATAAGAGCGATTACAATGGCTTCTATCTTATTGTTATATGGCGCCGTGTCACCTCCTGGTGACGATGGTCATACCACTATTGGGTCCTGTCACCCAATTAGTGATGATATATCACTGTTAGGGCTTATTAGCCTAACCCGTGAGAAATTAGTAATGTGCATAATACCCCACTAGCCATTGATTAAGATTACCATGACTTACTCCCTGTAACTATAACATTTGAAGATAATTTGAGGTATTGTAAAACAGTTGATAAAAAGAGAATGACTCAGATTGCAGATTTATATGGGCAGAGCTTAGCCTACTGATTAGCCTTTTAACCTAATTTTAAACAACATGCACACGAACTCGGTCAGTAACTAATACAACATTTACGATAACTCATGAGATTAAACCCTCACAACGAATGACAAAGTGCGATACTTAAACATCCATCAAATTTACGACGAATGACAAAGCATAAACCCTAATGTGGGCAACACTTAAACATCCATTTGATAGTTTTAATTGACCGGACAATGAATCGTAGCAGCGATCGAGTTAATACCCAGTATCGGAGCAGCGCCTCGCTAATTTAATTGAAATTTTGACTTTTGGAGTGTATACTTTCGTTTTTGTGATGTGATTTCGACACCAGAGGATAGCTCCTATGACAAGCTATTTATAGCTAAAATTAGAGGTTCACGCGGCCCGCGTGAACTTCCCTTTGTCTTTACGCGGCCCGCTAGGGCAGCCTAGTCTACGTATAGGTTTGCATTGTCATGCATAGGTTGGCCAGATGGGTGATACGTGGATCTGGATACTTATCTGGTCAAACCACACCTTGACGCGACCCGCGTAAGATGTGCTTAACCTTTACGCGGCCCGCCTGAAGACCATATTTCTTGTTTTCTTGGTTTTTCATGCACAGTATGGTTTCAGGGGTCCGGGATTTTACTTACGGGTATTTTTAGGACAATTTTGAGAGTCCTTACATGTTGGTTCAAATAAAAGTTCTGATGAATCGCTTCACTCAACAAACAAGTCAAGTAAAACGAATTCATCAGATGCAAATATGAGGACAAAAGAGAGAAAAAAGAAAGTAACATTTTCAGATGAAAAATCTGGCGATGAATTTGTTTCTTCGGAAACAAAGGAGCCACGTGTTGGCGATGAATCTGACTCGTCAAAGTCAGAAGAGCCACCAGTTGAACAAAAAGGAGAAAATTCAGTTCCGCCAATGGATGATATCAATTTTCCACCATTGTGGACAGAAAATTTTAAACAAAAAGTTGACAAAGTGAAAATTTCGAATCAATTCTATTCTGAAAAGAAAGAATTTGATGTCGAAAAGGCTTTTAATGAAAAAGTAAAAAATATTTTTGGAAAGATGATTGAGGGAAAGGTAAAAGGGGTTAAAGAATTTTATGAATCAAAAAGGAATGATCAAACCCCGAGTGAAATTGAAAAGGTCACACCCAAGGCTGGTCAGGCTTGGGTGCCTGCATTTGTTGCTTAAAATCCGAACTTGCCGGAACTCCCAGGTTGGTAATTGGGGAGTAGTGATCGGCATCTTTCTTGAGAAATTCACAGGTTGGTAACTGTGATATTTCGACTTACAAGTGGTTAATCAAGGACATTAAGTTGTACTTGATTTAACTATCTTACAAGTGGTATGATTGTTGGAAATTGTTTTTGTGATAAACCTACAAGTGGTTGAAAACAGTGTGATGAATTAAACCCCATGTTTGTGAAATGGCAAACAAAACTAATTTTTCCGGAAAAACCATTTTGATTAAAATAAACTTAAGTGTTTTGAAATCATAATGGGGAAATAGTTTGTTGTCAGGGGGAGTTTTGATTGTTTATGCCAAGTGGATGGCGAATTGAAGCGATTCGATATTATGTTGTCACTTTATCTGTATAGTTTGTTTTCAAATTTTCCCATAAAATCAAAATTGAAACATATTTTGATTTTAGGGGGAGTAGAAAATTTCAGAAATTTTGAAAATTTGAAAAATCCAAAAACATGATAAAATCTAAAATTCAAAAACAATGAAAAATTCAAAAAGAGTTTTGTGTAAAAAGAGGAAATGATAGTACATCAGTGGACTATCAGTGCACGCTAGAGAAATATAAAGTTTTATAAAGTTTTAAACAGTCTCACTAGGGATGTGTCGATAGGCACAGCTAAGACTAGTAGTTTTGCGAAAATGATACAAACATAAAGCAAAAAGCCTAAGTCTGGTGGGAAACACGGTCGAACGCATAGTACTTAGTTTTGTCCTTCTTGACTGTGTGCCTACTCGGTAATCGCTGATTGTCGAAAGACATAAAACCGGTTAAGTTTGTGAGCTTTCACAACTTTGCTGAAAAGTCATTGTGATTCTGTGTTTTCTTTTTGTAAAAATTTAAACTTGTTTTATTTCTTTATTTTGTTTAAGCATTGGACATCCTCTGCGTATACGTGAGTATCGACCTGGATGTTAGTGCCTAAACGTTCTGCTTTATTTTCTTTGGTGTTTCGTTTAAGCTTTGGATCACCTCTGCGTATACAACTTCAACTTGTTTTTTATTTCTTATTTTGTTTAAACATTGGACTTTCTCTGCGTATACGGAAGTATCGACCTGATTGTTAATGTTTAAACATTCTGCATTATGTTTTACACAAATCACAGTTGATGAAAGTTTAAAGGCATTACGTAAGTTAGTGTAATGCATGATGAGGGGATATGCTAAGATCGTGGGGCACATAAGACTTTAGTGCTATCTAATGTACCCTAATCGTATCAATAAGCATTACGAACATCTTAGAAGAGTTTAAGTGGATCACAATATCGATGATCTAGGGTGAATTGTTTAAAAGCTTTAAGTGGTAATGTTTAGATCAACGGTGCAGCTGATTTGTCTCAATAAACTGATATGATCCTCTTACACAAACTCACAAAAATATTGACTGTAAATATTTCTTTACTGCTTTTCATTAAAATCAAAAATCCAAAAAGAATGTGTTTTAGCATAAATTTTTGAAAAATCAAAAAGATTTTACTTCATCTTATTTTCGACAACTGATGTTGAAAAGCTGATTTTCAAAAATTCCAAGTGCTAAACATGATGAACAATAGTGGGTTAGGAGAGTTTGTTTGTGATGAGAAATGATTTTGAAACTTGAATTTCAAAATGAAAATTTAAAAATCGATAAGCTGGATAATCAAGGTCATTAATTTGAACTTGATCATCTGTGAGGGTTACTGATTTTTATCATGCTTAAAAGTCAAATTTGATAATAGACATTTATATGTTTAGAAAACTTTCATCAGTCAAATCTAAATGTTTGAATAATGATAAGATTTGCCAGGAAGCTAAATTGAAGGGGGAGCAAGATTAAACGTCAAATCTTAGAAATTCGGGGTATCATTCAAGGGGGAGACTGTGGTTTCACTTGAAGATGTTATCCAAGGCAGTTCAAGACTAAACATCACATATTTCTAGCTATGTCCAAGAGGGAGATTGTTAGTGCACTATGTGTGTGGCCATAGATAGAAATCTAACTGTACATGTAAAGTCTAGTGTCTTGAGTCTGTAAAATACCGGACAGAGATTTCACTAGGTGTCGTTAGGCAATGTCAGGTCAGTATACGGTATGACACGATACGAAGGGAGCGGATCTGAACAAGAATGATGTCATCATTCTCAATGATGACATCATACATATGACATCATAATCATACAAACATTACATTTGATTTCGTATGAAATGGGATGAAAGCATGGAATGAGATTCCGCTTGAAATAAGATGCATGCATGCTGGAAGTTGATTCCGTTTGAAATGCAAGCATTGACCAACTATATAAATCGGTGATCTCATTTCGCACGGAATCAGAGGACAGCAATCAGAGAACTAATTTCGTTTGAAACACAATTTCTTCAAGTTCATCAGATCTTCATCAAGAACACCTCCGATTTCGTCACGTTGATTAGATTACGAGTGTCTAGTGTGTAGATCGAGTCAAAACTCTGTCCGGTTTTCGTCGTTACGTAATAAAACAATTGTTATTTACTTTTTCGCGCACGATTACGGTTCGATTTAATGGATTCCGCACGTTAAATCGAATTCATCGCAGATCTAGTGATCGTTTACGATCCGATCCTGAACTCATAGTTTCGTAAACCAAATGAGTGTAGGAACTCATGTAATATGGTTTAACAAAGCCTACATTCTAAAACGAAACCTAACCTAAGTGCTTACGACCCATTACGACTCGTTAAGGTAGCTTACGCCACTTTAACGCGTCGTTCGCGTAAAACGCGTTCGGACCGCCTAACTAGTCCTATGAAAAGTATTATATGCCTTAACATGTTTAATAATGTTGCCTAATTTAGATGCCAAAATTTATGTTACATATGCTAAAAATGAATTTATGCGTAAAAAGGGCATTTTGGTCATTTTCCTAAGGCATATAAACTACCTATCATACAACTAACTAAACGAAGTGACCATAAGGTATAACCTCAGAAGGTTATTCCCTATACAACTATGGTCACAATAAATGCTTGGTCGGATCCTAATGATCGATCAAATGGGTCGGGTTTGAAAGTCAAAGCGGTTGTTTAGACCGCTTATCTTACGTCCCTATATAAGCACTAAACTAAAAGTGACGAGTTAAACATGTTAAAACATGTTTAACGAAGTTAGAAAACAAGTTTGATATCAAAACAAAAGGTTTTGATACCTAAGAATAGTTTGGTTGCAAAATACGCATGAATACGCATTTTGACCGAAACTATGACTCGTCACTACACCTAATCAACGTGGTAATCAGTAGGTATAGTCACAAGGGACTATAACCATCGTTATTACGCTCACGTTTCAAATTTCAAACGAACTTTGTGTTGACCATAACCTGGTCAAAGCAGAAAGTCAAACACAGTTTGACTTTCATGCTTAAAAACGCATAAAAGCATGAAAGAAACTTACAAAGGGTCCAAGCTAGGAAGAATTTGATCTAAATAATCAGGTATGAAGCATAAAGCTTCAACTTAGAGCATAAAATTAGATCAAGGTGTGAGGAAAATGGAATGAGAGCTTGGGTATTTATAGATTTCGGAGAACCGTTAGGATCGTTTCTCGCAAATCGTGCTTTGATCTTGACCTTACAAGTGGGACATGGTTTTAGAATACCATGGGAACATGTAAAACCATCAAATACCAGCCCATAGGGTGCAAAACCATGGGTTAAAACCATCAAAACATCAAAATTGGACTAGATACAATGAATCTGGTCATTTGGGCACTTTTTGACGCTTTTAGTCCCTATTGATCAAGAAAGTTTATTTTTGCGCACCAAACACCTAAAAGCCTATTTCTAAGCTATGTAAAGGATATTTAGGGAATATTTAACTTATGATCAAGTTCCAGAATGTTCGTTACCGTACGAATCGGCATACTTTCACAATTTGTCAAAATTAGTCCCTACAAGCGAATAAACTTGATTTTGCCACACCAAACCCTCCAAAACTTATTTCTAAGTTATGTAAAGGTTATTTAAGGTATGTTAAGCCTATGTCATTATTCCAGAGTGTTTGTTGCATTAAACTGGTTATATTTACGCATCAGTTCGCGTATAACCTTCTAGAAAGCGATTTAAAACTCGAAATCGAACATGAATTGATATGTGCACATGATACACATATTTATACAAATCCCAAGTATGAAACACAATATTTCATTGATTTGGTATTTGTGTGGTGGTCGCAGAGGCACAGGTGTCACACCAAAGATGGATTTCCAACATAGAAGGGGTGTTTATTCAAAGCCACTGTGAGAAGGAAGACCAAGTCATGTTTACCACAGGGCAACTGCTTTGACAAGCTAAAGATTGGTGGGATGCTTATAGTAAAGAAGTCAGCGAGGATAAGCTCCAAACCCTAACATGGCAAGAGTTTAAGGAACCTTTCATCAAGTATCATTGTCCACAATCGGCTGTGGATCGGATTCAAGAAGATTTCCTCCGACTTCGACAAAAGAATTAAACAATCGACGAAAGTGTTTGGGGGTGGAGGGGGGTTAGGTTTTTTTTAGGTTTTTGGGGGGTGGGGTTAGGTGTTTTAGGGTTTTTTTTTTGGTGATGTATAGTTTTTTTATCAAAATTACTCTACAAGAACATTTTACAAAATTACTCTACAAGATAAAATTTACTTTATAAGAACATTTTATAAAATTACTCTACAAGATCAAAATTACTCTACAGGATAATTTGTAGTGTAATTTTGAGAATTACCCTGCAAGCAAATATTTACGAAAATGTCACCGCGTTTTTTTGCCTTTTTCATGTTATTCGTACGTTTAGTACGTTAAAATTATTTGTACGGAAACTTTACTCTAATAATATAATATTAAGTCACTTTCATACATAATACTTTGAAAACTAAAAGAATTTCATATTACAAAGGGGAAATTACATTTTTCATCCTTTATGTTTTTAGCGGGTTACAATGGATAGCCTTTAACTTCAATAATTACAGTCACAATCCTTTATTTGGAAAACGCATTACACCTTTCGTCCTTTAACACTAACCAAGTTACAATTTTCAGTTATGTCTATCCATTTAAGAGTATTCTAGTCATATCATGTTTTTATTTAAAATATTCATTAATAAATAAACATCATCTTCCCCAACCCCAACCCTAACCCTAGAATCTCTCCTCTTCATCTCTCTTCAACCAACCAACCTCTACCACCACCACTCATTTTCCTTTCATTTTCACCTTTCGTCCTTGGTGGCGGAGACACGACGGCAGCGCTTATGACAACTTGAGTTTCCAAGGTTTCTCCTTTATACATTACTTGTTTCATACTGTGTTGTGTGGTTCGTTGCATTGAAACTGTGCATGATTTGTTTATAAGTTATTTATGTGATATAGGTTTTGTGTTAGTAATAATCATTCATTTTACCACTTGCACTCCCTGTGCGACGAACACCCACCCGACGAAAACCCCTACCCGATGAAAACTCCCAGTTTTTGTCACCCTCGTTATTTTCGTTGGGAATGGGCTTTGGCCCAAGACTTTTCTGCCGGCCCAACTTTGTTTACGTTATAACCCTTAGATCAGTTACATTAGAGCACTAATAGAACCCGAGACACTTTCTTCTCTCTCGTGAAGCCTGACGACAACTTCCATTCTTTGAAGCTCTATCGCCACACGAAATTTCTGGACTATCATTCGAATCGGTTAGTTTATTGCTAATGTTTAATTGCTTATGAATTGACAATAAGTACATGATAATCGATAAATATTCAACATCTTGATGATCCGTGAAACGCATGATTTGTATGTTGATGGTTTATCTGAACTACTATGATCAATGCATGATTTTGAACATTAGAGTCTTGATGATTTAGAACGTATTGATTTGATTAGAGCTTGTTGGTTGAGACCTCTATGATTGAATTCATGATTCATGGCTCATGATAGATATTTCCTGGTTAATGTTAAAGTGATATTACATGCTGTGTATGTATATGTGTTACAAGAACGGATGTGGAAATGATTTAATATTTAGGGTCTGTGCTAGGTGTTAAACAACAATTGATGTTTATGGTATTCGGGAGATAACTGTATGATCGGTGGTTATGATGAAACGGCTGATGATGATGATGATTAGGGTTTTCATATGATTATGCTTAATTGTTACATTACCCGACGAACACCTTGTGCCGACGAAAACCTGTACGCGACAAACTCTCATTGGACGAAATCCTACGTCGATGAAATCTCAAGTGTTCGTCGTGGTGTTTTCATCATAATCCCATGTCGACGAAATCCAATGTTCGTCGCGGCCTTTTTCGTCGTAACCCTATGTAGACGAAAACCCCAAGTGTTCGTCGACAAGCTTATAGGGAACAGTAGGTCAGAATGTTTATGGATACCACGTGTATGTTAGTAATTGTTTATATTATCTACTGTTAATGTTGTTCGCTTATAAGTGGATGACTTGATTTAGTTTTGCACCCAGTACACTTAACTGAAAAACATGGTTATGGAACATACATGTAAACTTGGAATCTTGTATGGATTGATTAACTGTTTATGTGTTACTTGATAATAATTGCCCAAGCACACCTTATGATGTTAGATTGCATGAGAATCATTATGAACATAAACTGATTGTGTATACGTGCATACTATAGGCTTTGACTGAATTGTTTGTGCACAAGTAGTTGAGCAAACCGAGCAAACCAAGGTGAGTTCACACTTTCCACAAGGCATGAGATTCCCAAGGGTTGGGAATGGGTAAAGGATTTAAACTGAAACTGCGTGATCTCCTAGTTTGGAACACGTACACACCCTCTTTATTGAAGGGTGACAACATGTGATAAGGCATTGATTTGGAACCTACGTAATCTCCTGGTTTGGGGATTTCGTACACACCCTCTTTATTGAAGGGTGACAACACGGATACTAGACCAAAATCTTTATCATGAAGTCCCTCCTTTTATATCGACTTAATTGTCGGGCCAATGGCGAGCGGGTCATTAGTTAGATAGCGCTATTTAGGTTTGACAAGCCTCACACCGTGCCGCAGAGAACGGGCGTGAACTAATGGATCTGGGCACTAGTCAATGATGATAGACATTGACGTCATGGCACCAACTTACTTTAGTCAGTGGTCGATATGGTTAACGGGTCTAGTGGTTCACATGGGGAAGCCCCCACTGGTTATGGATATGTTTGGGAAACAGGGAAAAACTTGTTAACTTATGGTTTACAAATGAACTCATGGTTTTTGAAACAACTTATCAATGAACAACAACTGTGAACTCGCTCAACTTTGTTGTTGACTCGTTGTTACATGCCTTGCAGGTCGTTAGGTACTTATGGAGCTTGCACGAGGAGGAGAGGTCGTTGTGGGATATGGAATGTTATGTCCCATGCTTAACATTTGAACTTTAAACTATGTTTTGGTTATTTAAACATTTCTATGCTTCCGCTGATTACTTAAACAAGTTTGGTTTCTTTTGAACACCAATTATATTGGGTTTGGTTTTATTCACTTAATTGCATTGTTCAATATGATTGGTGGCTGGATCCTGGTCAGTCACACCTCCATGCGGCGATACTTCGCTTGTGGATTTTTTGGGGTGTGACAACACTAACTACCACCACCCCAAAATAAATAAATCACATTTGTAATTTTTATGCTTAAGATTCAACCATTTCGTCTTCTTCATTTCCTATTCTAACAATACTCAAAATCAAATGGCCAAAACTTGCGTAGATTATACTCTCTTAAATGCTTATAAACATAAACAAAATGCATAAGTGAGTTATAGCGTATCATTTTAGCACCGCGGTTGTGGAATTGAACAGATCTGGAACATGAATGTTACTTGAAATCACAGAACGACGGTTATAGGTTTCTGTGGTGTTACTGGTATTCGACGAAGATGGTACGTGAGGGAGATGTCGACTGATGGCGTTCGACTACAGGTTACAGTGTAGCCTTTGTTCGCCGGAGTATCTATGTTTTGCTGGAACTTCGAAAGAAACAGAGTAGATAGAGAGAGAAGTGACAAAGGGTTGAGATGGGTGCTGCAGGCGTGTTGTCGGGCGGCGTTTGGTTGCTTGCGGGTGGCTTCCAGCCGGCGACTTAGGGGCGGCGGCAAAAGGCGGGAGTTGCAGCGGTGGCGCGTGTGTGGGTGTCTTCAAGGTCGCTTCAAGTCATAGGTAAACATTACATTTTTGTCCTTTATATGTTTTATTACTTTTTATGTTTTATTTTTAATTTGCTTTTTTAAATTTATTGATAGAATGACTGAATTACCCTCATGGGCAAAACACATATCATATTTAACTGAAAATTTTAACCAGGTTAGAGTCAAAGGAAGTATAGTGTAACGGGTTTTGCAAACAAAGGATTGTGACTATAATTATTGAAATTAAAGGCTATCCTTAGCAATTTAGTACAAACATAAAGGACAAATAGTGTAATGTACCTTATTATGAATCCTCATATATAACACAAATTAACGTAAGTTTAAAAATGTGTAAATATGTATTTTTATTATTATACCTTTCACGTAATTATATTCTCAAAGATATTTATTTTATAAAATACAATTTAGAAAATGTCTAAATTCTCATATGTAATACTAATGTAAGTTATTATAAGTATGTATATGTACATAAAGAAAACACAAATATCTGATATTATGAATCCTTTTGTTTAGTGAATATTAGCAGCATTACACTCTCCAACGTTTATGGTGCATGTTAGTAAAATAACCAATCATAAAAACTAAAAATTCTTATATACACAACCACATGTTATAAGAATATGTATAAGTTTGTTTTCTGCTTTTGTTTTTTTTTTTTTTTTAAAAACCCATATATATTATCCTCCAATACACCAAAATACAGAAGGTTATAGATTTATCTTCCAAGTACTTCTGCTTCAATGAACACCTCAGAATTCCAATATATATACGTGAAAGCACATAATAAACTTGTATAGCATAATGCAATAATGAACCACCAATCATCCTACGTTAATATATATAGTATTATCTCGATCAATTAAATTTGAATCCTGCGCATATTTTGTCATGTACGCTTCTCTGAAATGAGGGAATGGATAGCTTCCGAAAGCTTATTTATGGAGGTGATCAAAGCAGCAATACCTTGACGGTTAACTTCGTTACGCGTTTCTTCCAATTGAAGCCTCTGCTGTTCAAGTTCGACTAACTGATTGTGCCGTTTTTCTTTATTGTCGTCATGATGTTTTAGTGTTTCTGACAAGAGTTTCGTGCTGCGAATAATGGCTGATCCTATGTCCTCGTCTCTCACCCTTCTCCTTTTCGTTTCGCTGTCCACTCTCTCCGCCTCGTCTCCTTGTGATTCTAGCGATTCTGCTGATGCTTCTAACGTATATTCAAAGCAGACAACTTCAATTTAGAACCAGAATAACAACTTATTAATCTTAGAAATAAAAGCCAGCATAAATTATAAACATGCATCAAAAAACATCTCTTCGAGCGTTACATTTATATTAAGATAAACGTGTCCTATATATCTTAAGTTATTAGTGTAATGTCATTGTAACAAATCATTTAATTTGCTACATTTTCTGGTTTTCATTTATGATAGACTTAATTGTAAATAGATCATATCTAATGTTGAGTGATTCTTTGAGTTTAGTAAAAACTGAAAGAGACACACATGGACCGACCTAGAAACACCAACCGACCCCACATTTTTTTCTTCTTTTATATTAACCAATACTACATGCCCCGCTTGCGTTGTGCACATATAATATATATATATGTGTGGGCGCTCGGGGGCAAAAGTGAAATAGTACTAATTTTAACGTTATTTTACTAATTTCGTGAAAACAACGTTAAAAGCGGCGGATGATTAATCTTGCATCGTGTGGTGACGTTGATAGCTGAAAGACACGTGGGTACATGCACCAGGCAGTCTCTTTCCCGATTGTTTGAGTGTTATGTGTCTTAGGTCGAAGGCTTGATACAAAACTACAATCGAGCCGGGCAAAGGCAGATCTACATGCTAAGCAACGGGTTCACACGAGCCCATCGAGTTTCGAGATTTTAGTAGAAAACATATATAAAGAATCTGAGTGAACCCATAAATAATTTATGAGATGAACCCATAAACACAATTGAAGAGTGTTACGGTGGCAAAGAAATTGTGTATTACTCAGCAAGTCCCTTGTTCGATTCTATTTGGTGTCATTTGTATGTTTTTTTTTCTTCACCAAATTCACCATAGCCAATCCCTTGGACCTTACATAGTTATTTGCTATGTCCAGAGAGAGGTTTGTACTTATCTCAAGTTCCTCATTCTAATCTACGATACTGAAATCATTCTAATATAATATACCACCAGATGAAGAGTGAGTTAAACAAATTATTTCTTCATTTTGTTTCTTATGAATTAACTGGATAATGTAGATGTGTTAATTTATTTATGAATGGTTTAACTGGATAAGAACTCAAAATATTTCACATGCTTTATCTAAATGATTTTTTGAGTGCAAATGTGGTCTTGTGCACTTAGTTCAGCGTTTGTTTCTAAGTTCTAACCAGTACAGATTTTTGGTTAATCTAAATGTGTTCACATTTGTGCTGTTGTTCATGCTCGTAATAAAATTGTTTTGACATCATAATTAATATTTGGATAATTCATAACATAAGTTTTTTTTTTTTTTTTGACAAAAAAATGTTTGCGGGTCAACTGCACCCGACCCGAATTGTTGAACCGACTCTAAAACTTTTATGTCCGGTCCTATGAACTTGGAGTCTCTAAAAAAAGTGAACCCACCTAAAAAAATTTCTGGATCCACCATTGGAGCCAGGGGTCTCACTGGAAGCAATCTCTCTATTCCTATGGGGTAGAGGTAAGGTTGTCTACATCTACCTTTCTCAGACCCTAACTTAGCTTTGCTATTAGTGGGATTCAGTGAGTATGATGATGATATTAACCTATACCATAGTCAAGCTGACCCGAAGAATTTTGATTACTTAATAAAGATCGATCTCTACATTTTGCATTCAAAAGCATGAAAAACAATTGGGGTTTCAGAACTAAAGTTATTCTTTTCAAATGTTTATTCAACAATAATACAACTTTTTATGGTCATAATTTCGTTTTAATACCTAGCTCTTAGTTTGCAAAGACAAGTAAGTTATGAGGATCTATGTGATCAGGTCAACCCAAAGGAGCTAGAAAAGCTGACCTGGAATGAAAAATTAAAGGGTTTGCCTCTGCATGTGCGTGTATAATTTCATTTCAAATAGATCGGTAGTTGAGATGAGAGCTCACCCCCTCGAATCTTTGATTCCCTAAATAGTTAAGTGTGTCTCTATGAATGAATTATGAGTGTTGTCTGTTTTTCTCGTATGATCATGGATGACTAAGACTGAGTGTAGTGGGGCAACCTTTTGAGTGGGCGTCTTGCGACACGTGGCGCCACGTCACATAAGAGGATTTTGACCAAAAAAGGGGTAGTGGGGCAACCTTGCTGGGTGGGGCGTCTTGCGACACGTGGCACCCATTTAATCAAATAACCATGTGCAAATCCTAGTGTGCATGATAGTGTAAATTGTCTTTAATGTGTGTTAAGAAAATGGTGCCATGTGTCCTGATCTAATCAAATAACCATGTGCAAATTGTCAGAATTGTGTATTGAGTGGGCGACGAGAAGAGGTTGGGCAAGGGGGGGTCGCCACCCAAGTCACCCCCGGGGGCGGTGTTCCAGGCGATATGGGGCGACTTGGGGGTGGGAGTCGCCCCACTACACTCGGTCTAACAACGTGGGTTTTTGTTAAACCGATGTTAGGTAGGAGGGGTTTAAGGTAAGCAATGATTAGTACGTAGTCAAAGTGTGGTGCAGTATTAGGTATTGCATGGGATGGGAGAATCTTTGTGTGCAGGTGACCACCATCATCAGTGTCACTACACTCCAAAATACCAAAAAAACTAATACTTTATAATCAAAACATGTAAAAAGAAAGCTCCAAAAAGGTTGAATACAAAGAGGACCCACATGATGGCATGAATGAGGAGCTTTTGCAGGTACTTGATGAAATGGTGAGGTTGTAAAGCAGTCTCAACAGCTGTTGACTGTACTGTATAAAATCCAACAACAATAAATGGAAGGAAAGGGAGGGATTGCAATAACTCTACTGTCACACAGTTTTCAAACCTGCATCTTTGACCAACATTATCTTTCCCCCTCTCTCCCTCTCTGTATCTATCTCTCACTCTCTGTCTATATATACATCTATAACCGACGCACAAACTTCATATCAACTTTTTATTTTTTATTTTTCCTTTTTCCTCACACCCCCCACAATTATAATTATTATTTTAACTTATTCTTTTCTCGTTTTTGTTATTTCTTTATTTATTCTGTTTTATCTAAAGTTTATAAACCGTGTACATATATATTTTTGGTTGCAAGAAAATTCGTTAACTAATATAATGTCCTTACTAATTACATCCAAAGAAATATATATGAAACCTCTTTCAACATTTTTATGTTCGATTGTATGTAATCATTATAATAGCATTGTTTTCCTATAGGTTTATTAAAGAATTCACATTTTATCCATCATTTTTTGACCCTATAATTATATTAAAAACAACTATTTTTTCTCTCTTCTTTTAATTAAATAATATTTTACCTTTATTATTATGAATGTTCATCGGTTCGGTTTATTTGGTTTATTAGGTTCAGTTTATTCGATATTCAAAAGTTTATACCCTCAAACCAAAAACCAAACAAAATTAGGAATATGCAAACCGAACCAAACCAAATTCATTCGGTTTGTTTTGGTTTCGGTTAGAAACCAAATACACCAAATTCAACCAAATTGAACCAAATTGTACCTAAGTACTTTTCTTTCAAATTTACTAGGTGTACACCCGTGTGAACACACGGGTTTGTTTTAATAACGATCGGAAGCAAATACTAAAAAACATATTATAATATATTAAATCAATTCTTTATGTTTAGTTACATATCTTTATAAAACAATGTTAAAGACAATTTGTTTTAGTGTACATGTTTGATATAGAAATAAGGTAAATAATTGATAATATTTTGTAGAAAATGAAAGCATGACCTAATTTTATGTTGTCTAATAACTTCTTATATTTATGTTTGTGTTCTAACTTTCGAACATCAAATCAGCAACTAATTTAAACCTAACAATATATAAATAAAAGACATAGTAAAATAAAACAAACATATCTATAAAATAGTCGGACAAACAACCAAAAAGTTAAAACTTCAAAACATAATTAATAGAAACTATAAATAGTCAACAAGCCTAGTAACACAAAATATAAATAATTTTCAAACTATAAAAATACATATACTTAGATATTAGACTTAGTATCTTACGCTAATAAAATGTATATAGTTTATTAAACATTATTATATTTATTTAATAATTAATTAAATTAACGGTTTATTCGGTTATCCAAATAAACCGAATAAACCAAATGAAAAAATGTGGCTCCAAAAACGGAACCAAAAACCATATTCACAATTCGGTTTCAGTTATAAACTAAACCAAAAACCGAATTCGTTGTTCGGATCGGTTTATTCGATCACAGTTACTGTTCGGTTTACGGTTTTTATTTGGTTACGGTTTTTTCTGAACACCCCTATTTATCATCACCTTTTCTCTCACTTCACTCACACACACTTTTAAAATATATTAAAAAATTATAGAGGGTGAACAATAACACTTCAAATATACAGGTAGTAACATTTTCTCTCTCCTCCACTCACAATCACTTTTTCTAACTGTTATAATATGAAAACTCATTCGCACATATTTTGATGGGTAGGATGTGAATAATCTTAATCCCTAAGATTTAAAAAAATGTAACATGTCTTAAATTAAGGTTAGAAAAACTAAATTAAAAAATAAAGAAGATACTAATAGATAGTTGTATACATAAAAAATAAAAACATACACATGTTCAAAAGAATTTTAATGGAAAATATAAATGATATATTGTTTTCTAACTTTGTTTAAATCACTCAGGTTTAATAATTTAGAAGAAAAAAAACATATTTGATAACAAATTAGAGTTAATTACATAGTTAGTCCATGTGGTTTGCACAAAATAACATACTTAGGTACTAATAGTTTAAAATCACCTTCTAGGGTATTAACTTTTCATTTTGTAACATTTGGAGGTATTAACTTCTAGGGTATTAACATAGGTAGTCCATGTGGTTTGCACAAAATAACATACTTAGGTACAAATAGAATGTGATTTTAAGCCTACAAATAACGTTAATACCCCCAAACGTTAAAAAATAAAAGGTTAATACCCTAGAATGTGATTTTAAACTATTAGTACCTAAGTATGTTAATTTGTGCAAACCACATGGACTAACTATGTAATTAACTCTAACAAATTAATATTAAATCTTAAAACCAAGTTTTTTGAGTTACAAGGTTGATTGTCCTAAATAAATTGACTTTCCCATCATTGTCAAAATTTTAAATCGTTTAATTAATTAATTGGATTTTTGAGTTGATGAGTTAGTCTTTTGATTATGTTTAGCAGGATTTTTGAGTTTTTTTAAAACTTAGATATAACAATAACGAAACTAATGAGAAATACTGAATTAGATATGAAGTTTATATTATATATTTTACTTAGTATACATGGGAGATGCCACGTAGGTGTTAAAAAAAAGGTTAGATCTTTCCCACTTTACCTTGATCAATATATAAAATCTAAAGATAAACACATTGTCTATTTTACAATTGCAACATTTTATAAAAATATATATATGTATGGGTAAGTTTCAGTACAAAAATAAATAATTATTCAGAGAATAAAAATAGCAAACCTAAAATGTTTTTACTTGATTGTGCATTATTTTAAATTTTATCTATATTTTACTTGTAAAAGGCCCTCAGAGTGATCTGATTTGTTGATATGTTTTGTTCTTAAATTTGACTGTTTATATAAACTTTTGAGTTTCAAAAAATACTGAATAACAATTATATTTCAATTTTCTTATATTTTGAACTAAGTAAAAAACATGAAACACATAAGATTAATACGTAGAGACAGTAATATAAATGCAGGTAATTGGTGTGTGTGTGACCTGAGGCAGGAGGAGGAGGAGGAGGAAGCGGAGGTGGTGGCGGCGGAAGGGCGGAGAGAGGCTGCTGTAGAGGAAAAGAGGTCTTGTTGGGGAAGTGTTTCTTCTGAACGACGTCGTTCAATGCCTCGTAGATGTTGGGTAACATATTGGAAGGAAGATTGAGATGCTTGCGTTGGGTTTTATCCATGGCCCAATAAGAAGGTTGACCAGTTGACCGGTTTTGATAATCACGGACCTTCTTGTAGTCACGAAGCAAGTTATCCCACTTGTCATTGCACTGGTTCTGGCTGCGGAGGCACCCGTTGCTCCAGCAGTAGTTCTCCACCCACTTCCACCGCAGCTCCCCGCCGGTACGGCTGCTCGAGGTGGTGGTGATGCGACGTTCATCGTCCAGCCTCTTGGCGGTAATCAGGATCAGGGTTTCTTCCGGGGTCCAGTTGCCTTTGCGGTAGTCGCGGATGGTTGCTGCGCCGCCGTGGATGGTACTGCTGCTCAGATGGTGGTTTTTGTAGGAGATGGTGGCAGGATAAGGTGGTGTGGTGGATGTGTTGGGTGGTGGTTCAGACATTATTTTGGCAGTACCACACCTATATCAAATGTTGCTTCACTTACCTGTTTCTGCTTATATACATTCACATACAATTATATTCTTAATAATAATAATAATAATAATAATAATAATAATAATAATAATAATAATAATAATAATAATAATAATAATAATAATAATATTATGTGACTACTCTAGTAATTCTTTTTTTTTTTTTTTTTTTTTTGAACGGCAAATTTGGATCACTGACGGACCACTGGAGTATCATCGTGCCACCAGAGGAACCACCCGATCATATCCATCTCCACTAGGCATAATGTCACACCAATTCAGGAGAAAACCCAATAAACATGGGAAAACCCCCTAGTGGGAATCGAACCCAGGACCTATTGGTCCCAAATCCTTATCCCACCACCAAGATGCCACTTGGCTATAAAGCCATGGGCTACTCTAGTAATTCTTATATTGTTTTCCTACAAATATATATTTTGTTCTGAAATAAACAAAAATAAACCTTACTAATAATGTAATGTGCTCCTTAAGGTGTTTGGGCGTCCCTGATTTGATCTCGGGTACTCACTACCCGAGTGAGAACACCGTCACCTGTGTCCCGGGTAATAGTTTTCGAGTTAGGTGAACGGGGATTGAAATTGTGGCCATCGAGGTTACAGCTAGACTAGTCGTTGGGTTTTATTTAAAACAAAAACAATTTTCCTTACTATCTATCTATCCATCTATCTATACACTACCAATTATAACACACCTTCTATCATCACCCTCATACACTACCAATTTTAACACAATTTTTATCATCACTCTCATCTCTATTTAAAACTTTTACCCTCATATCCTTCCATTATTTTTACAAAATGTTTGACTTACAAGATGAGCTATTCATTCCATCGCTCAATATCAACAATGTCTTATTATAAAACAATAGTAGCCTACAATTTTTCACGGATATCGTCGAGCGAGCCGAACATGAAGACACTAAAACATTTAAAAAAGATGTGTCACGTGATCGTGAAAAAGGTAACAATGTTCTATGGTAGATTATTTGCCAACAACCCCAAATACAACAAATGTATGTTTAGACAAAGGTTTTGTATGTCGAAACGTTTATTTTTAAAAAGGTTTTGTCCACATACGGACCGTAAGCTATGGTCTGCGGACCGTAGCCTACAACGGGGAAATGAGAAATTTTTTATTTTCTTGTGTTATTTACATTACCAAACTATATTTAACTCTTTTTAACTAACATTTGACATTGTCAAATGTTAACATTTGACATTGTCAAATGTTATATAGGTCTATGTTACGATGTACACGGATGGATCAAGATCGTACAAGAACCGAACACATATAAAGTTGAAGCTTCCGCACTCGTTTTAGTCATTTTGTTAATTTAAAATTATGTAAAAGTTTTTAAACTTACTTTCGAATAGTTCTAAGATCCGAAACAACTAAGAATCATGTTGGGCGTTTTGTAAATTTGCATTTTTGGAATATAAAATGCAATCTTATTATATATTATACGTTATAAAATGGATACGGGTCTTGCACATACCCAAATTAAATTAAACTAGTGTTTTTCAATCACGCGTGTTGCGCGAGAGGCATTGGGGCTTTCGAATAGTCTACTTCATTGTTGTACTTTGGATATCCCCACAAATCGTTGCGGCAAGATCTTTTTGCTTCTTCAATCTGTGTTTGCTTTTATGTGATAGTTGTGCCATTACGATCATCATACAATTACGAATCCAATGAAATCTTGTATTTCATTCTCAGGATTTGTACAATTACATGAGACAAGTACACATATCAAATTTCGTATGACATAAGAGGTAGCCTCTGAATGGTCATTAAGAGGCTACCTCTTAATGTGTAGCCTAACTTCTCATTGGAAAAAAAATTAATGGTTCCATTAAGAGGTAGCCTCTTAATGACCATTCAGAGGCTACCAAACAGCCCCTAAAAGCGTCAAAAACTGTGGAAGTTTGCATAAACGTGCATATCTCGCGTTCTGGCCATATCCGGACATCCAAAAAATTTTGTAATCACTAAAATATTTTATCTTAATGATAGGAATGCAAAAATACCATTCAGAGGCTACCTTCATTCTCGGGATTTGTACAATTACATGAGACAAGTACACGTTTATGCAAACTTTCACAGTTTTTCTGGAAGTTATACGCAAACAGTTATGTAAACGTAATCAGTTTAACGCGACATACACTCCAGAATAGTGACATAAGCTTAAAATACCTTAAATAACCTTTACATAACTTAGAAATAAGTTTTGAAGGGTTTGGTATGGCAAAAACAAGTTTATTCGATCACAGGGACTATTTGCGACAAACTGCAAAAGTTTGCCGATTCGTATAGGAACAAACACTCCGGAACAAGATCATAAGCTAAACATACCCTAAATACCCTTAACATAGCTTAGAAATAAGCTTTGAGGGGTTCGGTGTGAGAAAATATGCTTATTTGATCAACAGGGACTAAGGGGCTGTTTGGTAGCCTCTTAATGACCATTCAGATGCTACCACTTAATGGTTTAAAACCTCTGAATGAATAAGAGGTAACCTCAAGTCTGAATGGTTAAGAGGTAACCTCTGAATGGTAAATCATCACATGTCACATTCTTCTACTTTCTCATTGGAAAAAAATTTAATGGTTCCATTAAGAGGTAGCCTCTTAATGACCATTCAGAGGCTACCAAACAGCGTCAAAAACTGTGAAAGTTTGCATAAACATGCATATCTCGCGTTCTGACCATATCCGGACATCCAAAAAATTTTGTAATCACTAAAATATTTTATCTTAGTGATAGGAATGCAAAAATACCATTCAGAGGCTACCTTCATTCTCGGGATTTGTACAATTACATGAGACAAGTACACGTTTATGCAAACTTTCTGTCACACCCTGGCTTTGCGGAAGCGTGGTTAATTTTGGTGTGACTTCTTAATACCATAGCTTAACCATAACAAAGCTATATGAAATAAAAACATGCAAGATCATCCATTTAATTAAGTTCCGAAAACCAAATACAACAACATTGTCTTAGCGGAAACACCTCCTAATGACATTGTTCAACAAACATAACATAAACACAGTTTTAAGGATTGTGACTTGTCCAGGAAAGAGTCACATTCCCCAAACCCGGATGATCTCGTAACTAGTGCAGCGGGAAAACGTGCCATACCGTGCCAGATCCTTTAATTCCCTGAAATACATGTAAGTTGAAAAATCAACAATAATGTTGAGCGAGTTCATGTGTTTAGTATGTGCGCGCGAATAAACCTTTGTAATCATTGCAAGTATGAATGTTTTGTAAACTCTGGTATGAAAGCAAATAAGGAAACATATCAGTTATTGTGTATCCACATGGTCCAACCTGCGGGCGCATGGGAGGGGATAGGACAAGGTCACCACATGGTCCAACCTGCGGGCGCATGGGTGGTGTTACGACAAGGTCACCACATGGTCCAACCTGCGGGCGCATGGGTGGTGTTAAGACGGGGTCACCACATGGTCCAACCTGCGGGCGCATGGGTGGTGTTAAGACATGGTCACCGCATGGTCCAACCTGCGGGCGCATGGGTGGTGTTAGTTATGCTCAAATAGGCCTATCACTCGTATCCCTCGATCGTACTACGAGGACTAATGTTCTTAAGGTTTCACCTACCCAATCACATAACCTAACAGTTCCTTCCTTAGCTGACCATACCATGTAAGAAACATTCGTAATCATAGTAGCATGTATTTCACCCCCGCAGTTAAGAAAACTGAAAACAGTTAGAGAAAAGGGGGACATGAACTCACCGTGAAGCGTCTCTACCAGTATCTCCTGCTCACGCAGCTGTGTGACGACCTACACGTACTAATTCTATTAGACGGATGGCCGTGCCTTAGGTTTAAGGTTTAAGTGTTTGGGAAATAGTTAGGCAACTATTTCGTGTTTACGTTCTGTATACTTGGTAGTTATTCTCCTTCCCAAGGATGGGGGATTCGTACAAGTATTATGTATGTGGTGACTTTAAGTATTGACAAGATACATCTTCAAGTCTCATAACCAACACTTTAAAGATTTATGTCAAAACTCATGGCGAGGTTTAATTCCGAGAAATGAGGTTAAATATACTTGTTAGAAAAATAATAATTTTTCTAAGTCTTGGTATTTTTAGAAAAAAATTCGCCAGAGTATCCCCTAAAAACGGGAGTGTCCGTGCTAATGCGCACATCATTTTCTTTTTGAAAACAACCCATGATCATCAACAATCAACCCTTACGTTTTAACACGCGAAACGCTACCCTTGTCGTTTCAGTTTCAATATGTGGAAACTGGACTGTTTTCGGACGACTAAATAAAATACTTAACTTATTCCAAAAATTCCCAAATTTTTATGAGACGTCCTAATCGACCCAAAAATGATTGTGTAAAAATATCGGGGTCCAGTTCCTTATCAATAATTTATAGAAAATCGTTTACTGAACTGTGATCAGATTTGTTACATCCTGATCACAGTTTACGGAAAAATTTGTCAAAAATTCCTCGTAAGTCCGTTTATCGAAATTCCAGTTCGAGGGTCACAAATACATCTGTGACTACCTTGTTGGGGAAGATGACCCATATTGGCAGCGGAATTTGCAGACATCATTCTCTCCGTGTTCTCCATTGTCAAGTGCAGAAATGAATAACAAGAAATGAATGACAAAGAGTGTGTGCAGAATCGAAAATCGAAAGGACAAATCTAAAAGAACAGAAATGTCTTGGTGCCCAACATAATTGCCGGTGCACTTGAATAAATACATAGTGTTTGGCGGTTCCGGGATTTTTGGCGGGTAACTGCTTATAACAGTTGTTTAAAAACGAACTCCCGCTTATCCCTTGATCATTATAAATACATATCATAAACTAACTCTAATAAGTGTTCCTAATTATAGATAAATCCGAAAATTATAACAAATATAACATAACTAGTTTAATAATTCTAACATAACCCCCCTTAAACTAGGTTATGTTTACGAGCTTGATCCATTACGCTGTGATTTGCTTCGTCCATCGCCCATTTTGCATAATTAAAGTTGAAGCGCTTTCTTCGCTTCCCTTTGTTCCAGTCATCATCATCTACTCCAGCAAACAATACGACAGATTCCATCTCAACCGCACCTTTATTCCCAGTTTCTGCAACCTTGTCCGATTCTGCATTCTTCAAACTTTCCTGTTGCATGCCTGAGGAAGTTCCTTCGTCCCGAATCATCCTCTTATCCTGCATGCTCTGTTGTACATGACTGAAGTTGTAGTAATACTCTAAAACATCAAGGTATGCAGCGTATGTGGCTCTTATGTAGTCACCATCTTCATAGTTGAAACCCATGTCTTTTGCGATTGCTGGCCAAATGTTCTCGGTTGTCACTGTTTGATAACCCCCATCCATGGCAACAAGTAGATATAGGCTAAGTAAATTAACCTTCCTCTTATATGAATCTACCGGTGGAACCTGCCTAGATCTTATCCCCATATAACTGCATAGGAACCATTTTACTAATTCCTCAAATTTTGTATCAAGTATGTGTTTATACTTGACAACAAAATCTCGATCAACAAGCAAATTCATGAAGGCTCGGCAGTCTTCAAACTCTCTAAATTCCATGGCATTAACTATCATGACACTCCAATCCGATTCTTGTGACGACAGATTGAGGTCCTCGAAATAAGAATTCAAATATCGTTGTTTGAATTCTTCATCAAGAACGTTCTCCTCAATGATCTTTTGCTTTTCTTGCAAACCCAACTCTTCTTCCCGAGTCATCCCACTTGTTTCGTTAAATGAGTTGTTCACCGGACATGAAAACATTGGATAAATTCTACAAGTATCACCGGCCTTCTTGACCGTGAATCCTTGTAACGTCAATTGATCTAAACTCAATACATTTCGATCGAGTTCCGGTGAATAAAAGACGCTTTGAATCCTCATGTTTTCATTACTATTTCTATCGATCCAACCCCCCTTGTGAACAGAAAATTATGTTCCCCCGTGCGTGTATTCACCCCAATTATATGTTTGATACGTTTGAATACGTTTAAATTTCCGGCAATATGATGTTTGAATACAGAACTTACGTACCAAATATCGTTCCATAATCCTCCTTCGGTACCAACAACGATCATCTCTTGATGACTGCCGATATTTCCATCTTGTTTCTGTACTCCTTCGTTTATTGCCTGCCTTATTAATTGTGTTGCTTCATCAGTTTCCTTCTTTTTACACGCATGGATCTTGTGTCCCGGTTGACGGCAGTAATAGCATATCTTTTCCATTTGATTTCGGTTGTATCTTTTCTTTGCTTCATCCGTGCAGTGTTGACAAGGAAGTAGCGTAGAGGTTGGTTTGATTTCATTGTGTTTCATCTTTCCCGGCATGGCTCTGATACCACTATGTTGGGGAAGATGACCCATATTGGCAGCGGAATTTGCAGACATCATTCTCTCCGTGTTCTCCATTGTCAAGTGCAGAAATGAATAACAAGAAATGAATGACAAAGAGTGTGTGCAGAATCGAAAATCGAAAGGACAAATCTAAAAGAACAGAAATGTCTTGGTGCCCAACATAATTGCCGGTGCACTTGAATAAATACATAGTGTTTGGCGGTTCCGGGATTTTTGGCGGGTAACTGCTTATAACAGTTGTTTAAAAACGAACTCCCGCTTATCCCTTGATCATTATAAATACATATCATAAACTAACTCTAATAAGTGTTCCTAATTATAGATAAATCCGAAAATTATAACAAATATAACATAACTAGTTTAATAATTCTAACATACCTTGGATAAAAGTTTCAGGGGCTGGTTCGGTTCAGGTTTTAAGTTGTGATCGAAAACGCACAGCCCAATTTACTGCAGTAACAAACAGCCTTAGCTGCTGTCACGAAAACAGGTTTTTAAAATAGTAACCGACATCAGAAAAATACGATTCCAGCGCCATTTTCTTCGTTTTTCGAAATGACACGATTTAGGCTTTTGAAATTCCGTTTTACGAGTTTTTAAGGTCTGTTTACAGCCTGATGAAGGCGGCTGAAACAGTGACTCAGCTTGCTGTTTTGTGGTTTAGATGTTATTAAATCGTGTTATAAGTGTCCGATTAGCGAGTTAAACAAGAAAACAACTTTTATACAAGTTAAAACATTTTTTACACAAGTTCATGTTTCGTGTGTGGTAGAGTTTCACCTTTTAACCCTTGTATTATCCAAAACAAGCTTATGTTAAGATCAACGATCTTACCAAACCGGGTTAGACGGTGATCCGAGCTACCACAACATAGATCGGGTCTAAATAATCATATATTTCAAATACTACAACTTTTACACAACTTATAAGCTATTAACCACCATTTTTCATGTTTTTAGTGAACTTTTGTGCATCATCTTGCATTTTAACGAGATTTAACCGATATAATTCCTTTTAACCACTTTAAATTAGTTCAAAAACGAGTTGTAAACATTATACCTCTAGCTCAAGGCTAGGGAAGATTCTTGATGAAAAACGCGTGGATAAAAGCTAAGTAACGAGGTCCTTCGTGTTCCGTTTGCTCCAAGGCTCCTTATACGTGACCTTTGATGTTTGTAGATGCTTGGAATGTCAAGAACCAAAACCGAAAGTATGATGGATGTGGGTGGGGGTCTCGGCCGAAAGTGATAAAGAGAGGGAGAGAGTTTGAGGTTGGGATGTTGTGAAGTGAATGATCTCAAGTGTCTAGCTAAGAACTTATAGACAAGTCTTAGGAGTATTACCCAATGGTAATTGTGTCCTCATGATACTAAGCATACCATAATATAATAATCAACCTAGTACAATTGTGTTCCCCCATGGTTGGGGCCGGTTAGAGAAAGGGGGGGGGGGTTTAGTTCGAAATCAACTAGCCATTAGGTGCATAGTTATGGTAAGTTAAGTATTAAGCTTAGTTACTTGTATGATATGCGTTATGGCGGGTGTTAGGGTAATCAGGGACCCTAACTGGCTCAGAAAAATATAATTAGTGAAAATAATAATATTTTCATGTTCCGGGTAAAGTCCGGTTGCTCGGTTGGATAG
This sequence comes from Helianthus tuberosus, assembly GCA_030545235.1. Taxonomy (NCBI): domain Eukaryota; kingdom Viridiplantae; phylum Streptophyta; class Magnoliopsida; order Asterales; family Asteraceae; genus Helianthus; species Helianthus tuberosus. The sequence goes on from JARYGA010060172.1 coordinate 14,935,506, forward strand.
TAATCCGTTAAAGCGCTTAATAAAGCTTTAAAGTGTCGTTATAGTTATTTTTAGTGACACAACTTATTTCCAACACTTTAGAAAGTGTCTAGTAGTATTTTCCCCATGTTTTGGCACTTTACTAGTCAGCTAGAAGCTGGATTATTTATTAAAGTGCTGTGTTTTGTACTTAAAGTACGTTTTAGGCACATCCAGTCACTGTGACTTATCCCTAGAGACGCAGTTCCACAACCCTTGTATCCCTACACTCACTACTAGTGTAGCCAAATATCTCAGGCTCTTATAGGCCTTAGAGGCAGTGTCTGCCTGATGCTGGCTTTATCAGCATGTTCAATAGGTTATCCGTTTATAGTGCTTCTGTGCTTTTGTGCATCATGTTTGTCACTAGGGTTCAACATGTAAATAATGTAGTGACGATAAGTAAAGTATGATGCAGGTAAGTACATGTATCAGTATTCAAGTAGCAGTTCATCAGCTAGTTCAAACAAGCACAGTAATTAAGCAGTAATTAATCATTAATTAAGTCGTACGGATACCTGGTTTAGTGCGGGTTGTCACATTCTCCCCCCGTTAAATAAATTTCATCCCGAAATTTAAGTTCTGCTTGTAGATGCAGAGTTCTTAGGAAATAGGTGGGGGTATTTCTCTTTCATCCGGTCCTCACGTTCCCAGGTGAATTCAGGACCATGTCTGGCATTCCAACGAACTTTGACGAGTTTGACACTGCTCCGGCGGGTCTTGTTAACTTTCCAATCCGTGACCTCGACAGGTTCTTCAACGAAGCGGAGCGTGTCGTCAACATGAATCTCGTCGATGGGAATGGCAACGTCAACTTGAGTTGGACTTTTCTTTAGGTTGGATACATGAAATGTATCGTGAACACCATTCAGTTCAGCAGGTAGGTCCAACTTGTATGCTACTAGTCCTATTCTTTCCAGAATTCGGAAAGGACCAATGTAGCGTGGATTTAACTTCCCACGCTTTCCAAAGCGTGCCACCCCCTTCCAGGGTGAAACTTTCAATAAAACCATTTCTCCAACTTGGAAATCCACATGTTTTCGGTTTGGATCCGCATAGGCCTTTTGTCTGTGGCGAGCTGCTTCGATGCGTTTAAGAATTTGCGCAATCTTGTCTGTCGTCTCTTGGACGATCTCGGGACCGGCAAGCTGCCTATCACCTGCGTCAGACCAACCTAGGGGTGATCGGCACTTGCGTCCGTATAGGGCTTCAAATGGCGTGACACCAATACTGGTGTGGTAGCTGTTGTTGTATGAGAATTCGACCAAAGGTAAATGTTTATCCCAGCTACCGCCCAAATCCATAACACATGCCCTCAGCATGTCTTCCAAAGTCTGTATCGTTCGCTCGCTCTGGCCGTCAGTTTGCGGATGAAACGCAGTGCTCAGATTCAATTGTGAGCCAAAGGCTTCTTGGAAGGATTGCCATATCCTTGACACAAACCTTCCGTCTCTGACAGAGATGATTGAGAGAGGTACTCCATGTCGTGCGACAATCTCTCTCATGTATATTTCCGCAAGTTTACTAGTGCTGTCTTTCTCTTTGATTGGCAGAAAGTGTGCGGACTTTGTTAGGCGGTCAACTGTTACCCAAATCATATCATGGCCTCTTGGCGTTCTTGGCAATTTTGTACAAAATCCATTGAGATTTGTTCCCATTTCCACTTGGGAATCTCAGGTTGTTGCAGAAGTCCTGAAGGCTTCTGGTATTCCGCTTTAACCTTAGCACACGTTAAACATTTTCTTACGTAAACAGCAACGTCGCCTTTCATCCTAGGCCATCAATAGTAATCTTTGAGATCTTGGTACATCTTATCCGCTCCAGGATGGATAGAGTACCGTGATTTGTGAGCTTCATCAAAAATAACTTTCCTTAAACCACCAAACAGAGGAACCCAAATCCTTTTCTCGAAGCATAACGTTCCTTCCTCGTTTGGTACCAGTAGCTTCTCCATCCCACGGAGATATTCTCTTTCAAGGTTTCCTTCCTTGAGAGCTTCTTTCTGCGCGGCACGAATGCGCAAGGAAAGATCGGTTCGATTAAGCATTTCCAAAGCCCTAACCCTTATGGGCTTGATCCTCTCCTTTCGACTTAGGGCATCGGCGACTACATTCGCCTTCCCTGGATGATACTTTATCTCGCAGTCGTAATCGTTCAGCAACTCAACCCATCGTCTCTGTCTCATATTCAACTCCTTCTGGTTGAATATGTGCTGTAGGCTCTTGTGATCTGTAAAAATTGTACTCTTTGTACCATAAAGGTAGTGTCTCCAGATCTTTAATACAAAAACCACTGCGCCAAGTTCCAAATCATGTGTGGTATAGTTCTTTTCGTGCGCTTTCAATTGACGCGATGCGTAAGCAATAACCTTTTGGCGTTGCATCAACACACAACCCAATCCTTGACGCGAAGCGTCGCAGTATACCACAAAATCATTTGTACCTTCTGGTAGTGCTAAGATTGGTGCATTGCAGAGCTTATCCTTCAATATCTGGAACGCTTCTTCCTGTTTGATTCCCCAATCAAACTTTTTATCTTTCTGCATGAGGAGTGTCAAAGGTTGAGCGATTTTTGAAAAATCCCCAATGAACCTTCGATAGTAGCCAGCCAAATCCAAGAATTGTCGAATCTCGGTTGGCGTCTTTGGCGTTCCTCAATTCTTAATCGCTTCGATCTTGGTTGGATCCACATGGATTCCATCTCCATTTACCACATGTCCAAGAAATTGGACCTCATGTAGCCAAAATTCGCACTTGGAGAATTTGGCATACAGCTGTTCCTTCTTTAGCAGCTCCAAAATAGCTCTTAGATGCTATTCGTGCTCGGCCTTTGTTCTTGAATAGATCAAGATGTCGTCGATAAACACAATCACGAACTTGTCCAAGTGCGACTTGCAAACTCTATTCATCAAGTCCATAAAGACTGCAGGTGCGTTTGTCAAACCATACGTCATAACGAGGAACTCGTAGTGTCCATAACGAGCTCTGAAGGCTATCTTTGGGATACTCTCCCCTTGTATCCTTAACTGATGGTATCCAGATCGAAGGTCGATCTTTGAATAAAAGATTGAACCTTGCAGTTGGTCGAATAGATCATCAATCCTTGGCAGAGGATATCTATTCTTGATCGTCAGCTTGTTCAGCTCCCGGTAGTTGATGTTTATTCGAAAATCATCATCCTTCTGTTTGACGAGTAGAAATGGGGTTACCCCAAAAGGGAATTTTTGGTCTGTTATCTTCCTTCTCTATCCATTGCTAAAACTTCTCTGTCAATCCTCGCATCTCCGAAAATGTAAGTCGCTACGATGCATCGACTACGGGCGCAGTGCCTGGAATTAAATCGACGCGGGATTCGACTAATTGTTGAGGAGACGATTCCGGCAAGTCTTCGAGGAAGACTTCGGGGTATTCTCCAATCACAGGGATATCTTCGAGTTTTGGTTCTTCGGCTTCTTTTTCCACGACATGAGCCAAGAATGCAACATATCCTTTGTGCGAAAATTTTCGTGTCTTCTTTGCCAGATAATCCGTAGGAGCGTATCCTGTTCCATGAGTCACAATCATTTCTCCGTTCGTCGTCGGGGCGCGGATGACAATCTCCGCTGGGTTGTTCGACAACCAGTCCATCCCAATTATCACATCGAAGCTTCCGTTAGGCTTGTTCTATCGAGAACTGGGTATCTAGGTTACTTACTACTAAAACAACTATATTTTCTGAAGCTAAAATTTGACAATACTGTCAAATAGAGCGTAACATTGACTATTATGAGACGTACTGATATCCACGCTTGGATTCTATCCCCGCTGTTGAGCTTTCATCCAGGTGCCTGAGTGTTCTTAGGGCAATACTTCCTGAAATGCCCCACATCACCGCAATTAAAACATGTTTGGCCACAGTCTTGATCGTCAGCTTCCCTGCCTTGATAGTTGTTGTCGTCGTTATTTCCTCCGCGATTTCTGTTACCATCTTGACCTCTATTTCCATGTTTAGTACCTTGCCGACACGTTTCCTTGACGTGTCCCACCTTGCCACAGTTACCACATTTTCCATATCTACACCGCCCGTTATGGGGTCGTAGACAGTTGTCGCACTTTGGTAGGATACCCGTGTACTCTTTTCTCTTTTTGGCCTTGTCGTTGCTACTCGACTGGGTACCCTGTTTGAAGTTTGCCAACTTCTTCTTGTTGTCCCCAGATGACTCTACATGAGTCTCCTTCTTCTCCTCAGAGGTTGAAAATTTGTTCATCCTGACTGCCTCTTCCGTCAGGGCTACACTTAGATTGATGGCCTCAGCGATTGTTGCGGGCTTTGATGTTGTCACCAAGCTCATGATTTGGGGTGCCAATCCCCAAATGAAACGCTCAATCCTCTTAAACTCCGGGTCTACCATGTAAGGAACGATACGCGTTAGAACTTGGAACTTCTCCACATACTCAGCTATTTTTGGACCTTCCATCTTCAAGTTCCAGAACTCAGTTTCTACCTTCTGGCTTTCTGTTCTCGAACAGTACTTTTTATGCATTAGCTCTTTCAGCTCGTCCCATGATAGAGCATACGCAGCAGCCTCGCCCATTGTCTGAACCTGAAGTTTCCACCATGATAGAGCCCCATCTCGGAACAGCCCAGAAATGTACGTGACCTGATCTCTTGGGGCGCATTTGCTCGCACGCAAAACAGTGTCCGTCTTCTCAATCCAGCGTACGAAGGTTACGGCACCCCCAGTGCCGTCAAAATGTAGGGGCTGGCAGCCTAAGAACTGCTTGTAAGTGCAGTCGTTGGGTGGATTACTTCCTGAGGTATCTCCGTTGTGCTCGGAGCGATGGGCCTCGTATTGTGCGATGACTGCAGCAATGATTCCCTGAAGTTCCGCCTCGTTGGTGGGTATGCGTACACCCCGTTTTGGAGGCATTTTCTGAAAGATGTTTCACGTAGGTTAGGTCATCGCAAATAAAATGCACGTATGCATTCAACAATATCAACACATAACATCTCATGCTATCAATAATTCATCCACATAACATCTCATGTTATAAATAAATTAGCCTCTGCAATGGTTGAGGGCTTCGAGGTAGTAACCATACCCCTGATCTGGGGTGCAAGTGTCCAAATGAATCGTTCCATCCTTTTGAACTCCGGTTTGACTAAGTAGGGGGGCGGCCCTAGATAAGTCGTGCGATCACTGGACAAGTTCAGGAATTTCTGGTTCGTCCATTTTCAAATTCCTGAACTCCACCTCAAGCTTCTAAATTCCAGTCCTGAAACAACATTTCTTCTCAATCGTTTCCTTGAGCTCGTCCCAGCTCAGTGCATAAGCAGCGTCTGTGCCAAGGGTCTGAACCTGGAGGTTCCATTAAGAGAGTGTGCCATCTAGAAATATCCCCGAGATATAGGTAACACTCTGTTGGGGCGAACAGTTACTCATTCTTAGAATGGAGTCGGTCTTTTCGGACCAACGAACAAATGCAACGGCGCCTCCTGTTCCGGCAAAGTTCAAAGGCTTGCAGTTCAGGAACTGTTTATAGGTGCAGCCAGTTTGGAGGGTTATTTCTAGTAATGCCATTGTTATACTTAGAGCGGAGGGCTTTATGTCGTGCATTTATCTGTGAGATGCGTTCTTGCAGCTCGGCTTCTGTCCTTGGCAACGTACTGGTGTTTGTGTCACGTCTGGGTGATATTCCCTTTTGTCGAAGTGGTGTGAAGCGGGTTAGACAACGTTTCAATTGTCTATGAGGTGTATATAGCAACATAAGCCATCATGTAATCACCCAATTTCACACGCAAATATACTCACTGTATGAGTGGGGAAGTAAATTTCTGAGCCTTCACATAGGCTTGCCAATTTGGCTTGTTGCTCGTATTAGAATGAACTCGAGGCTTCATCGCCTTGGTCATTCGTGTTTAAGTTATTTCCTGCTGCATTGGTTATCATTAGCTTGACCCGCAGAGTCCACCAGGATTCCTGTGCACTACAAATCGTTATTACGTGGGCCCCCGTAATAATAAATTGTCTTGCACAGTTACCCCAATTTTTCTCTCGTCCAAGCAGATGATCAATCAAGGAGCAACAGTAGGTGCATTGGCATGAACAGGGTCATGCTCCAATGCGGGGTCAGGAGCAGTGCCTGGCTCAGGGGCCACGGCCGGTTCCGGATCAAAAACTCCATCTCAAGATCAGCTGGATCAACAAACACAGGGGGGGGGGGTTACAGGATCCTCCAAGGGCTGGTCTAAGTGTATGAACTCAAGGTCATGGTCTGGATCAACCTCAATATCGTGATCAAACTCAAAGCTGTCGGCGGGATCCGGTGCAGCTGATGATGCCATATCAAGGTCGGCGTCGTGTGAGTGGTGCTGCATTCCCTGTATGTGCGAAGATGCGGATGTCAGAAACTCAAATGAGTCTGGGATAGGGGAATGGACATGAGTTTCCCCTACAGAAGCGTCCGCATGCAGTAGTCTAATACCAGCAGCAATAGGGTCCTGCCCTCGAATGGGTCCTCCTCTAGTAGGTCGTTATCGTCGTTAGAGGCCACGTTGGGGGGCATATCATCAACAGGATAAGCGGCAAGGGCACAGGAGCAGGGATCACCGTGAGTGGAAATTTCCCAACAAGATGGCCATCAGTAGGCTCTGCTACGACTTCAGGCAGCGCAACAAGGGCTGAAAGTCGTCATTGTCTGTGCCGGTAGTATCGTAAATGTACACCTCGTTCTTCGATGAAACTATGTCATCTGACACTATGGCCATGGGATTCGTAGTGTCCATCTTTCTAGTACTTGATGAAAGCATGACGTTTGTAACACAAACTCATATACGTATAATAATCAATCATATAATCAGTTAATCACATAGTCACCAAGTAAGCATTCAAATCATTCTCCTAGTTTCACTAGCCTCCCAGTCTCGAAGACTGCTTTATCCTCCACCTCGACCACTTAGATCGAGCCTCGGTCCCCTTGACCGAGCCTCAGCCTTTAAGACTGAGCCTACTCTTCCTAGCCTTGCTAGCCAACTACCTTGGTCACCTAGACCAAGCCTCGATCCTCTAGACCGAGCCTCAGCCCTCCAGGCTGAGCCTAAAATAAATCAACGTGCTCAACTACCTCGGTCACCTAGACCGAGCCTCGATCCTCCAGATCGAGCCTCAGCCCTCCAGGCTGAGCCTATAATTAATAAAATGTGCTCAACATTTGTTTGTAAAAAGTTTGGATCTGGACTTAAGTGGTATGCAGTAAAATGTTTTCGTGAGAGCCCTAGTGATCATAGTCCAGACTCGAGAAAGAATCCTAGTTCGCTATGATCAGAGCTCTGATACCAAGCTGTCACACCCTGGCTTTGCGGAAGCGTGGTTAATTTTGGTGTGACTTCTTAATACCATAGCTTAACCATAACAAAGCTATATGAAATAAAAACATGCAAGATCATCCATTTAATTAAGTTCCAAAAACCAAATACAACAACATTGTCTTAGCGGAAACACCTCCTATTGACATTGTTCAACAAACATAACATAAACACAGTTTTAAGGATTGTGACTTGTCCAGGAAAGAGTCACATTCCCCAAACCCGGATGATCTCGTAACTAGTGCAGCGGGAAAACGTGCCATACCGTGCCAGATCCTTTAATTCCCTGAAATACATGTAAGTTGAAAAATCAACAATAATGTTGAGCGAGTTCATGTGTTTAGTATGTGCGCGCGAATAAACCTTTGTAATCATTGCAAGTATGAATGTTTTGTAAACTCTGGTATGAAAGCAAATAAGGAAACATATCAGTTATTGTGTATCCACATGGTCCAACCTGCGGGCGCATGGGAGGGGATAGGACAAGGTCACCACATGGTCCAACCTGCGGGCGCATGGGTGGTGTTACGACAAGGTCACCACATGGTCCAACCTGCGGGCGCATGGGTGGTGTTAAGACGGGGTCACCACATGGTCCAACCTGCGGGCGCATGGGTGGTGTTAAGACAAGGTCACCGCATGGTCCAACCTGCGGGCGCATGGGTGGTGTTAGTTATGCTCAAATAGGCCTATCACTCGTATCCCTCGATCGTACTACGAGGACTAATGTTCTTAAGGTTTCACCTACCCAATCACATAACCTAACAGTTCCTTCCTTAGCTGACCATACCATGTAAGAAACATTCGTAATCATAGTAGCATGTATTTCACCCCCGCAGTTAAGAAAACTGAAAACAGTTAGAGAAAAGGGGGACATGAACTCACCGTGAAGCGTCTCTACCAGTATCTCCTGCTCACGCAGCTGTGTGACGACCTACACGTACTAATTCTATTAGACGGATGGCCGTGCCTTAGGTTTAAGGTTTAAGTGTTTGGGAAATAGTTAGGCAACTATTTCGTGTTTACATTCTGTATACTTGGTAGTTATTCTCCTTCCCAAGGATGGGGGATTCGTACAAGTATTATGTATGTGGTGACTTTAAGTATTGACAAGATACATCTTCAAGTCTCATAACCAACACTTTAAAGATTTATGTCAAAACTCATGGCGAGGTTTAATTCCGAGAAATGAGGTTAAATATACTTGTTAGAAAAAATAATAATTTTTCTAAGTCTTGGTATTTTTAGAAAAAAATTCGCCAGAGTATCCCCTAAAAACGGGAGTGTCCGTGCTAATGCGCACATCATTTTCTTTTTGAAAACAACCCATGATCATCAACAATCAACCCTTACGTTTTAACACGCGAAACGCTACCCTTGTCGTTTCAGTTTCAATATGTGGAAACTGGACTGTTTTCGGACGACTAAATAAAATACTTAACTTATTCCAAAAATTCCCAAATTTTTATGAGACGTCCTAATCGACCCAAAAATGATTGTGTAAAAATATCGGGGTCCAGTTCCTTATCAATAATTTATAGAAAATCGTTTACTGAACTGTGATCAGATTTGTTACATCCTGATCACAGTTTACGGAAAAATTCGTCAAAAATTCCTCGTAAGTCCGTTTATCGAAATTCCAGTTCGAGGGTCACAAATACATCTGTGAATACCTTGGATAAAAGTTTCAGGGGCTGGTTCGGTTCAAGTTTTAAGTTGTGATCGAAAACGCACAGCCCAATTTACTGCAGTAACAAACAGCCTTAGCTGCTGTCACGAAAACAGGTTTTTAAAATAGTAACCGACATCAGAAAAATACGATTCCAGCGCCATTTTCTTCGTTTTTCGAAATGACACGATTTAGGCTTTTGAAATTCCGTTTTACGAGTTTTTAAGGTCCGTTTACAGCCTGATGAAGGCGGCTGAAACAGTGACTCAGCTTGCTGTTTTGTGGTTTAGATGTTATTAAATCGTGTTATAAGTGTCCGATTAGCGAGTTAAACAAGAAAACAACTTTTATACAAGTTAAAACATTTTTTACACAAGTTCATGTTTCGTGTGTGGTAGAGTTTCACCTTTTAACCCTTGTATTATCCAAAACAAGCTTATGTTAAGATCAACGATCTTACCAAACCGGGTTAGACGGTGATCCGAGCTACCACAACATAGATCGGGTCTAAATAATCATATATTTCAAATACTACAACTTTTACACAACTTATAAGCTATTAACCACCATTTTTCATGTTTTTAGTGAACTTTTGTGCATCATCTTGCATTTTAACGAGATTTAACCGATATAATTCCTTTTAACCACTTTAAATTAGTTCAAAAACGAGTTGTAAACATTATACCTCTAGCTCAAGGCTAGGGAAGATTCTTGATGAAAAACGCGTGGATAAAAGCTAAGTAACGAGGTCCTTCGTGTTCCGTTTGCTCCAAGGCTCCTTATACGTGACCTTTGATGTTTGTAGATGCTTGGAATGTCAAGAACCAAAACCGAAAGTATGATGGATGTGGGTGGGGGTCTCGGCCGAAAGTGATAAAGAGAGGGAGAGAGTTTGAGGTTGGGATGTTGTGAAGTGAATGATCTCAAGTGTCTAGCTAAGAACTTATAGACAAGTCTTAGGAGTATTACCTAATGGTAATTGTGTCCTCATGATACTAAGCATACCATAATATAATAATCAACCTAGTACAATTGTGTTCCCCCATGGTTGGGGCCGGTTAGAGAAAGGGGGGGGGGGGTTTAGTTCGAAATCAACTAGCCATTAGGTGCATAGTTATGGTAAGTTAAGTATTAAGCTTAGTTACTTGTATGATATGCGTTATGGCGGGTGTTAGGGTAATCAGGGACCCTAACTGGCTCAGAAAAATATAATTAGTGAAAATAATAATATTTTCATGTTCCGGGTAAAGTCCGGTTGCTCGGTTGGATAGTAATCCGTTAAAGCGCTTAATAAAGCTTTAAAGTGTCGTTATAGTTATTTTTAGTGACACAACTTATTTCCAACACTTTAGAAAGTGTCTAGTAGTATTTTCCCCATGTTTTGGCACTTTACTAGTCAGCTAGAAGCTAGATTATTTATTAAAGTGCTGTGTTTTGTACTTAAAGTACGTTTTAGGCACATCCAGTCACTGTGACTTATCCCTAGAGACGCAGTTCCACAACCCTTGTATCCCTACACTCACTACTAGTGTAGCCAAATATCTCAGGCTCTTATAGGCCTTAGAGGCAGTGTCTGCCTGATGCTGGCTTTATCAGCATGTTCAATAGGTTATCCGTTTATGGTGCTACTGTGCTTTTGTGCATCATGTTTGTCACTAGGGTTCAACATGTAAATAATGTAGTGACGATAAGTAAAGTATGATGCAGGTAAGTACATGTATCAGTATTCAAGTAGCAGTTCATCAGCTAGTTCAAACAAGCACAGTAATTAAGCAGTAATTAATCATTAATTAAGTCGTACGGATACCTGGTTTAGTGCGGGTTGTCACACTTTCACAGTTTTTCTGGAAGTTATACGCAAACAGTTATGTAAACGTAATCAGTTTAACGCGACATACACTCCGAAATAGTGACATAAGCTTAAAATACCTTAAATAACCTTTACATAACTTAGAAATAAGTTTTGAAGGGTTTGGTATGGCAAAAACAAGTTTATTCGATCACAGGGACTATTTGCGACAAACTGCAAAAGTTTGCCGATTCGTATAGGAACAAACACTCCGGAACAAGATCACAAGCTAAACATACCCTAAATACCCTTAACATAGCTTAGAAATAAGCTTTGAGGGGTTCGGTGTGAGAAAATATGCTTATTTGATCAACAGGGACTAAGGGGCTGTTTGGTAGCCTCTTAATGACCATTCAGATGCTACCTCTTAATGGTTTAAAACCTCTGAATGAATAGGAGGTAACCTCAAGTCTGAATGGTTAAGAGGTAACCTCTGAATGGTAAATCATCACATGTCACATTCTTCTACCTTCTCATTGGAAAAAATTTTAATGGTTCCATTAAGAGGTAGCCTCTTAATGACCATTCAGAGGCTACCAAACAGCGTCACAAACTGTGAAAGTTTGCATAAACGTGCATATCTCGCGTTCTGACCATATCCGGACATCCAAAAAATTTTGTAATCACTAAAATATTTTATCTTAGTGATAGGAATGCAAAAATACCATTCAGAGGCTACCTTCATTCTCGGGATTTGTACAATTACATGAGACAAGTACACGTTTATGCAAACTTTCACAGTTTTTCTGGAAGTTATACGCAAACTGTTATGTAAACGTAATCAGTTTAACGCGACATACACTCCGGAATAGTGACATAAGCTTAAAATACCTTAAATAACCTATACATAACTTAGAAATAAGTTTTGAAGGGTTTGGTATGGCAAAAACAAGTTTATTCGATCACAGGGACTATTTGCGACAAACTGCAAAAGTTTGCCGATTCGTATAGGAACAAACACTCCGGAACAAGATCATAAGCTAAACATACCCTAAATACCCTTTACATAGCTTAGAAATAAGCTTTGAGGGGTTCGGTGTGAGAAAATATGCTTATTTGATCAACAGGGACTAAGGGGCTGTTTGGTAGCCTCTTAATGACCATTCAGATGCTACCTCTTAATGGTTTAAAACCTCTGAATGAATAAGAGGTAACCTCAAGTCTGAATGGTTAAGAGGTAACCTCTGAATGGTAAATCATCACATGTCACATTCTTCTACCTTCTCATTGGAAAAAATTTTAATGGTTCCATTAAGAGGTAGCCTCTTAATGACCATTCAGAGGCTACCAAACAGCGTCACAAACTGTGAAAGTTTGCATAAACGTGCATATCTCGCGTTCTGACCATATCCGGACATCCAAAAAATTTTGTAATCACTAAAATATTTTATCTTAGTGATAGGAATGCAAAAATACCATTCAGAGGCTACCTTCATTCTCGGGATTTGTACAATTACATGAGACAAGTACACGTTTATGCAAACTTTCACAGTTTTTCTGGAAGTTATACGCAAACTGTTATGTAAACGTAATCAGTTTAACGCGACATACACTCCGGAATAGTGACATAAGCTTAAAATACCTTAAATAACCTTTACATAACTTAGAAATAAGTTTTGAAGGGTTTGGTATGGCAAAAACAAGTTTATTCGATCACAGGGACTATTTGCGACAAACTGCAAAAGTTTGCCGATTCGTATAGGAACAAACACTCCGGAACAAGATCATAAGCTAAACATACCCTAAATACCCTTTACATAGCTTAGAAATAAGCTTTGAGGGGTTCGGTGTGAGAAAATATGCTTATTTGATCAACAGGGACTAAGGGGCTGTTTGGTAGCCTCTTAATGACCATTCAGATGCTACCTCTTAATGGTTTAAAACCTCTGAATGAATAAGAGGTAACCTCAAGTCTGAATGGTTAAGAGGTAACCTCTGAATGGTAAATCATCACATGTCACATTCTTCTACCTTCTCATTGGAAAAAATTTTAATGGTTCCATTAAGAGGTAGCCTCTTAATGACCATTCAGAGGCTACCAAACAGCGTCACAAACTGTGAAAGTTTGCATAAACGTGCATATCTCGCGTTCTGACCATATCCGGACATCCAAAAAATTTTGTAATCACTAAAATATTTTATCTTAGTGATAGGAATGCAAAAATACCATTCAGAGGCTACCTTCATTCTCGGGATTTGTACAATTACATGAGACAAGTACACGTTTATGCAAACTTTCACAGTTTTTCTGGAAGTTATACGCAAACTGTTATGTAAACGTAATCAGTTTAACGCGACATACACTCCGGAATAGTGACATAAGCTTAAAATACCTTAAATAACCTTTACATAACTTAGAAATAAGTTTTGAAGGGTTTGGTATGGCAAAAACAAGTTTATTCGATCACAGGGACTATTTGCGACAAACTGCAAAAGTTTGCCGATTCGTATAGGAACAAACACTCCGGAACAAGATCATAAGCTAAACATACCCTAAATACCCTTAACATAGCTTAGAAATAAGCTTTGAGGGGTTCGGTGTGAGAAAATATGCTTATTTGATCAACAGGGACTAAGGGGCTGTTTGGTAGCCTCTTAATGACCATTCAGATGCTACCACTTAATGGTTTAAAACATCTGAATGAATAAGAGGTAACCTCAAGTCTGAATGGTTAAGAGGTAACCTCTGAATGGTAAATCATCACATGTCACATTCTTCTACCTTCTCATTGGAAAAAAATTTAATGGTTCCATTAAGAGGTAGCCTCTTAATAACCATTCAGAGGCTACCAAACAGCATCAAAAATTGTGAAAGTTTGCATAAACGTGCATATCTCGCGTTCTGACCATATCCGGACATCCAAAAAATTTTGTAATCACTAAAATATTTTATCTTAGTGATAGGAATGCAAAAATACCATTCGTCGCGCAATTTGGATTGTTTTTGCGTCTGTCACACCCCCAAAATCCACCCGCGGAGTACTACCGCTTGGAGGCGTGACTGACCAGGATCCAGCCACCAATCATATTGAACAAGCATATGAATAGTTATAAAAATCCACCCAATACAATTGGTGTTCAAACAAAACATAGTTAAGTTGCAAGCGGAAGCATAAGTCTTAAATCAAAACATAAGTTTAATTGTTTCATAGTTTAACATGGCACACAGTCGTCCATGTCCCACAACGATCCTCCTCCATGCAAGCTCCAGCTTAAGAACCTAAGGACCTGCCAAGCATGTAGTAACGAGTCAACAACTAGTTGAGTGAGTTCACGGTTGGGTGTTCGTTTTAAGTTGTTTCGAAAACAGTTTCCTTTAGCTGGCATCCTGCCGTGGGGGTTACCCCATAATTAAAAATGTGACATGTTTATTCCCGGTTACTCTGGCTATCCAGCCGTGGGGGCTACCCCGTGTTAGTTATCTGGCATTTCGGCCGTGGGGGGCTACCCCATGTATACACTAGACTCGTTACCATATCGACTGCTGACTGTAGTCATGTTTATGTGCCCTGAAACTGTCAATGTCTATCATCATTGACGTGCCCCAGATCCATTAGTTCACGCCCGTCCTCTGCGGCACGGTGTGAGGTTTGTCAGACCTAAATAGCGCTATCTAACTAATGACCCGCTCGCCATTGGCCCGGCGATTAAGTCGATATAAAAAGGAGGGACTTCGTGATAGAGTTTTGGTCTAGTACGAGTTATCTGTCCGTGAGGACGAGGAATTACATTCCTGAACCCTTGCTGTCCTACCCAAGGAGGACGAGGAACCCAGTTCCTTAACCACAATTCCCGACCCCTGGGAATCCCATGCTTTGTAGAGGGTGTGAACTCACCTTGGTTTGCTCGGTAGAAAACACAGAAAAGTCAAACAAGCAACGTTGAGGCTACTCACGTCCTATCATAGTTGTATCATACAATCAGGTTCGTATTCAAGTAGTGCACGTAAGGCGTACACGTTTAATCATGGCAGTTCATTGACATTCATATTCAACAGTAATATATCAGGTCAGTACACTAGGCCCAAGAGTCCGGCCCAATCAAATAAGTCCGAAATGAGGTGAAAGCCCAAACAGCGTGTATAGTCTCGAGTCGCAACTAGGCGTTTGCGACTCGCAACCTGAGTCGCAATCGTGGTTTCGGTCCGTGCTGGTTTGGTTACGAGTCGCAACTGGACTCGCAACCGTGGTTCCGAGTCACCAAGTTTGGTGTGCTGATCATGTGTGGTTTCGAGTCGCAACCAGGTGTTTGCGACTCGCAACCGGTGTCGCAACTGGGAGATTTCGACTCATCATGCATGGTTTCGAGTCGCAACTGATGGTTTCGAGTGGACACAAGCTGATTCGAAACAGTGTACTATCCAATAAGGTTTTGTTATCATGCAGCCATTTGTACTATCCACTTAAACCTGTTTTCTTGTCTAACAAACTACCATTTTGGATCAAACACATCAGAATTCAAATATTCAAGCGTGTTCATATGATATTCAACTAGTTCTTCCTACATTCATCATGTTCTTCACACATTCAAGTAGTTCATCATCATTCATATGAACCTAAGTCTAACAAAGTCATGAACAACAATCAATTCTTGAACATATTCATCTCATAGTTTCAAATCGTCACATAACATATCAAAAATCAACTCTACACTAATCTCATTAACATGGTACTACACCTATGCAAGCCGGTTTTTATGAACATCAACACTCCATGGTTTTGAATCATACTTAGACATAAAATATTGTGTGTTCATTAAGCAACATATCCGAAATCAAAGTATGTTAACCAAGCATCATCATATACATCATACACATTCGGTTCACACCCATCATTAAGCATACAACTACACTAGTTAAATCCTACCATTCATGCTATCATTTAACACAACAAACATCATAAAAATCACTAACAAACATCATAAACACTAACCGGTTGTGAGGTGGTGAAAGATGAAGCTTTGTTTGGTGTGAACAAGCAAAACCCGAGAATCCCTTTGGTGGTCGGTTGGTTGGATCCGAGATGAAGGAGGAGAAGTATGGTGCTTGGTGTCTAGGGTTTTAGTGTGAGAGAGTGGAGAGTGTGTGTGTCTAAGAAAATGGCAAGGATAGCTAGGTGCATAACATATATACTAGCTTCATGTGGTGCACCCTAATGGGTTTCGGTTGGGTTAAATGGGGTGCGTGGCCCATTCGGCCCAAGTGTTGTACTAGTTCACTCGAGACCACATGGTCTCGAGTCGGGTTCATGGCTTTCGGCTCATATACATACTCGAATACATACACACAAGCATACATGTAACATAACACAAGATCATATAAAGGTTCACTTATCATTCATTAAGTCACATAAGTTTAACTATTCACACGTTTAAGCATACAACGAAAGGTTCTAAATTTCGAGTTGTCACATCATCCCCAAGTTGAAAGAAATTTCGTCCCGAAATTTGGTAAGCACTCACTGAGGAAGCTAGTTAAGTTGTTTGGTTTTCCTGGTTTTCCTGGGGTGTCACATCCACCCCCCGTTGATCTGGAATTTCGTCCCGAAATTCCGTAGCTTCAGCCTCAGTAGTGGGTGTACTGTTTGCGAACAGTTGGGGATACTTTTGTTTCATCTGATCTTCGCGCTCCCAGGTGAACTCTGGGCCGCGACGTGAGTTCCAACGAACTCGAACGAGAGGTATTCTAGTGCTCTTGAGGACCTTAACATCCCGGTCCGTGATCTCGACTGGTTCCTCGACAAATCGTAACTGCTCGTCGATCGTGAGTTCCTTCAAAGGAACTACGTGGGTCTCATCTGACGGACACTTCTTCAGATTCGACACATGAAAAACGTTGTGAACTGCACCGAGTTCCGCTGGTAAGTTTAGTCTGTAGGCGACCCTGCCTATTTTCTCAATGACCTCGAAAGGTCCAACGTATCGTGGGTTTAGTTTGCCGCGTTTACCAAAACGAACCACACCCTTCCAGGGTGAAACTTTGAGTAGTACCCGCTCCCCAACCTGGAGCTCAAGTGGTTTCCTGCCCATGTCGGCGTAAACTTTCTGACGTTCACGAGCGGCCGTCATGCGTTTTCGTATCTGAGCGATCTGCTCGGTTGTATCTACCACATATTCTGGACCAGTGATCTGACTATCTCCCACCTCTGCCCAGCAAAGAGGGGACCGGCATTTACGTCCGTACAATGCCTCAAACGGAGCAGCTCCAATGCTGGTGTGGTAGCTGTTATTGTACGAGAATTCCACAAGTGGCAGGTGCTTTTCCCAGCGGTTGCCAAAGTCGATTACACATGCACGAAGCATGTCTTCTAAGGTTTGAATAGTGCGCTCGGACTGTCCGTCCGTCTGAGGATGGTACGCTGTGCTCATGTCTAGTCGTGAGCCGAAGGATTTGTGCATTGCTTGCCACAGCTCAGAAGTAAAACGTGCATCTCGATCTGAGATAATGGAGGTGGGCACCCCGTGCCTCGAAACGATTTCTTTGATGTAGATTTCTGCAAGAGTGGAGAACTTATCCGTTTCCTTAATGGCCAGGAAGTGTGCAGATTTTGTGAGTCGATCCACGATCACCCAAATAGTATCGTTCCCGCGCTGGGATCTAGGTAGGCCAGTGACAAAATCCATGGAAATTTGCTCCCATTTCCATTGAGGTATCCCCGGTTGTTGGAGTAGGCCTGATGGTTTCTGGTATTCCGACTTGACCCTTGCACAAGTCAAACACTTGCTGACGTAGGTCGCTATGTGGGCCTTCATGCTAGGCCACCAATACGTAGTTTTGATGTCGTGGTACATTTTATCCGATCCAGGATGTACCGAGTAGCGAGACTTGTGTGCTTCGTCCATCACAAGCTCTCGTAGGTTGCCATAGAGCGGGACCCAAACGCGTCCCGTTACGTAGTAAGCACCGTCTTCCTTCTGTTCTAAGCGTTGCCTCGATCCGCGTAGGGCTTCAGCCCTGACGTTTTCTGGTTTCAGTGCTTCTATCTGAGCTGCTCGTATCTGGGAGGGAAGACTAGAATGGATCGTGAGTTGTAGAGCTCGTACGCGCTTAGGCGCAGTGTCCTTCCGACTGAGGGCGTCAGCCACAACATTGGCTTTGCCCGGGTGGTATCTGATTGCGCACTCGTAGTCACTTAGCAACTCGACCCATCGTCGTTGCCGCATATTCAGTTCCTTCTGCTTGAAGATATGCTCGAGGCTCCTGTGGTCGGTGTAGATGGCGCATTTGGTACCATACAGGTAATGCCGCCACAACTTAAGTGCAAAAACAACAGCTCCCAGCTCTAAATCGTGCGTAGTGTAGTTCCTTTCATGAACCTTGAGTTGACGTGAGGCGTAGGATATAACTTTATCTCGTTGCATCAACACGCAACCAAGACCCTGAATTGATGCGTCGCAGTAAACCACAAAGTCGTCTGTGCCTTCCGGCAAGGAAAGGATAGGTGCGCTACAAAGTCTATCCTTTAGGTGCTGAAATGCCAACTCCTGTGCGTTTCCCCAGCGATAAATAACGCCCTTTTGCGTTAGTGAGGTGAGGGGCTGTGCAATCTTAGAAAAATCCTTTATGAATCTCCGGTAGTATCCCGCCAAACCCAAGAATTGGCGAATTTCCTTTGGTGTACGAGGTGCAGGCCAGTTCTTAATCGAATCTACCTTGGATGGATCAACATGAATCCCATCCTTGTTCACCACGTGGCCTAGGAAATGGACTTCTCGAAGCCAGAAGTCGCATTTCGAGAACTTTGCATAAAGCTGTTCTGTTCGAAGGAGTTCCAGAATAAGTCGCAGATGCTGCTCATGTTCTTCCCGACTCTTGGAATAGATCAGGATGTCGTCGATGAAGACTATAACGAACTTGTCCAGGTAAGGCTTGCACACTCGGTTCATCAAGTCCATGAAAACCGCAGGTGCGTTTGTCATCCCAAAAGGCGTGACCAAAAACTCATAGTGCCCGTATCGAGTTCTGAAAGCTGTTTTAGAGACGTCCTCTTCCCGGACTCTCAGCTGGTGATAACCCGATCTCAAATCGATCTTCGAATAGTAGCTCGATCCTTGCAACTGGTCGAACAAGTCGTCGATACGCGGTAGGGGATAACGATTCTTCACCGTCACCTTGTTGAGTTCTCGGTAGTCGATGCACATTCTGAAAGTACCGTCTTTCTTCTTTACAAATAGTACTGGAGCTCCCCAGGGCGACGAGCTAGGACGAATAAAACCCTTATCCAGGAGCTCTTGTAGTTGCGTGGAGAGTTCCTTCAACTCTGATGGGGCTAAACGATAAGGTGCACGAGCGATAGGCGCAGCTCCAGGAGCTAGTTCAATCTGAAACTCGACTTGGCGATGAGGCGGAAGACCAGGTAATTCCTCAGGAAATACCTCTGGATACTCGCGTACAACTGGAAAATCTTCTATCCTTTTCTCTTTCTCCGTGGTGTCAGTAATAAGAGCCAAAATGGCGGTGTGGCCCTTTCGCAAGTACTTTTGGGCCTTAAGGAGAGAAATGACGTTTTCAACAGCGCTCCTCTTGTCGCCATGAATCATGAGAGGTTCACCACCGGGACCTGGAATACGGACAACCTTCTCGTTGCAAAGAATCTCTGCTCTGTGCTGGGATAACCAATCCATCCCAATGACAACGTCGAAACTACCCAAGACAATAGGAATGAGGTCGATAGAGAAGGTCTGGTCAGCGAGAATAAGTTTACAACCCTTGACTACGTGTGTGGCTTCTAAACTCTTACCATTTGCTAGCTCTACGGTGTGCTTGATGTTCAAGGGTGTTGGAATACGCTTAAGCATTCGACTAACTTCTAGTGACACGTAGCTAGTATTGGCACCCGAATCAAATAAAACTGAAACATAAAAGTTGTCGAGAAGGAACTTACCCGCCACAACATTGGGGTCGTTCCTTGCTTCACCTTGGCCGATCACAAACATTCGCCCCCTGGCGCCATTGTTGTTGTTGTTCCCATTGTTACCATTCCCCTGATTGTTGTTATTGTTGTTGTTGTTGTTGTTCTGGTTCCTGTTCAGTTGGGGACAATCTCTCTTGAAGTGGCCCTCAGCTCCACACTGAAAGCACCCTTTGTTATCACCCTGTTGCTGTTGCTGGCGCTGGTTCTGTTGAGCTTGCTGACGATTCTGATTGGCGGGGTATAAGCTCCTGCAATCCTTTGCAGCATGACCAGGCTTGTTGCACCTATGACAGTTGCCCCTGGTGCATGGTCCGCCGTGGTGCAGGCTGCAGCGATTGCATTTGGGGTGATTTCCTTTGTATCCACCACCAGACGATTGCTGGTTAGGGCTCTTGTGGTCCTCAGTCTTTCTCTGCTGAGACTGGGACTGAACAGCAGTCGAACCCTTACTTGAAGTTCCATCCCATTTCCGTTTGTTGTCACTAGAGGTACCAGAAGTAGTTGCAGCGCCTATGCGTTTTGGTAACTTGTTCTGCTCCACCGCTTGATCCGTGAGACGGTGAGCCAACTGAACGGTTTGCTGGTAGGTGGCGAGGTTCGCTGAAGTCACATGACTTTGGATTTCTGGCACTAAGCCCTGAAGAAATAGTTCGATGCGTTTGATGGGAGGATCCACCATAGTAGGGCACAGAATTGCCAGTTCGTTCGACCTTTTCACATAAGCTTCAATTTCGAACCCAGTCATCTTGAGGTTGAAGAACTCCACCTCGAGTTTGTGAATCTCATCACGGCTGCAGTATTCCTCCTTGATCATTTCCTTGAAAGTTTCCCATGGGGTGGCGTTGGCAGCAACCAACCCTAGCATCTGAACTTGAGCGTTCCACCACGTGAGGGCTAAACCCTCGAGAGTACCAGTAGCATACTTCACCCTGCGCGCCTCAGGGCATTCGCACATTTCGAAGACAGATTCTAGTTTCTCAAACCAGTGTAGGAGACCTACTGCTCCTTCAGTGCCGCTAAAAGTAGTTGGCCGGCAGTCCATGAAAGTCTTAAAAGTGCACACGGGTGGCTGAACGTGCTGACCTATCGTAGGTGAAAGAAAAGACAGAGTTTAACACAAAGGTTGGTTCACGAGAGTAGGATCCTAAAGATCCTAGAGTGAGTTCGGACTGCAGGATATACCTCCTGCGTGTGCAGCTGCGAGTGCTGCGGCAACTCGTTCGTTAATTAGAGCCGTCAACTGGGCTTGTGTCATGTTAACGCGTCCAGACATGATCTTCACATCAAGAAGAACGTGAGTGAGAGGGGTTCGCGAAAGTACGATGATAAGATAGGGTAAGCACGCACGTGTTCAAGCAACAGTAGTTATACTAACCAAGCATACCATAAGCAATGTACCATGTAACTAACAAGTAGGCAATATACACAGATCATATCACCTAGAATGTCGAGTCTTGCATGTGGAGTGAAGCATCGTTGTGGACCGTTGAGCACTGTACAGGTTATAGTCTGGTTTTAACAAAAACGTTTTCCCCTTTATTAAAACCAAGTTCACTATAACCAATGGCTCTGATACCAATCTGTCACACCCCCAAAATCCACCCGCGGAGTACTACCGCTTGGAGGCGTGACTGACCAGGATCCAGCCACCAATCATATTGAACAAGCATATGAATAGTTATAAAAATCCACCCAATACAATTGGTGTTCAAACAAAACATAGTTAAGTTGCAAGCGGAAGCATAAGTCTTAAATCAAAACATAAGTTTAATTGTTTCATAGTTTAACATGGCACACAGTCGTCCATGTCCCACAACGATCCTCCTCCATGCAAGCTCCAGCTTAAGAACCTAAGGACCTGCCAAGCATGTAGTAACGAGTCAACAACTAGTTGAGTGAGTTCACGGTTGGGTGTTCGTTTTAAGTTGTTTCGAAAACAGTTTCCTTTAGCTGGCATCCTGCCGTGGGGGTTACCCCATAATTAAAAACGTGACATGTTTATTCCTGGTTACTCTGGCTATCCAGCCGTGGGGGCTACCCCGTGTTAGTTATCTGGCATTTCGGCCGTGGGGGGCTACCCCATGTATACACTAGACTCGTTACCATATCGACTGCTGACTGTAGTCATGTTTATGTGCCCTGAAACTGTCAATGTCTATCATCATTGACGTGCCCCAGATCCATTAGTTCACGCCCGTCCTCTGCGGCACGGTGTGAGGTTTGTCAGACCTAAATAGCGCTATCTAACTAATGACCCGCTCGCCATTGGCCCGGCGATTAAGTCGATATAAAAAGGAGGGACTTCGTGATAGAGTTTTGGTCTAGTACGAGTTATCTGTCCGTGAGGACGAGGAATTACATTCCTGAACCCTTGCTGTCCTACCCAAGGAGGACGAGGAACCCAGTTCCTTAACCCCAATTCCCGACCCCTGGGAATCCCATGCTTTGTAGAGGGTGTGAACTCACCTTGGTTTGCTCGGTAGAAAACACAGAAAAGTCAAACAAGCAACGTTGAGGCTACTCACGTCCTATCATAGTTGTATCATACAATCAGGTTCGTATTCAAGTAGTGCACGTAAGGCGTACACGTTTAATCATGGCAGTTCATTGACATTCATATTCAACAGTAATATATCAGGTCAGTACACTAGGCCCAAGAGTCCGGCCCAATCAAATAAGTCCGAAATGAGGTGAAAGCCCAAACAGCGTGTATAGTCTCGAGTCGCAACTAGGCGTTTGCGACTCGCAACCTGAGTCGCAATCGTGGTTTCGGTCCGTGCTGGTTTGGTTACGAGTCGCAACTGGACTCGCAACCGTGGTTCCGAGTCACCAAGTTTGGTGTGCTGATCATGTGTGGTTTCGAGTCGCAACCAGGTGTTTGCGACTCGCAACCGGTGTCGCAACTGGGAGATTTCGACTCATCATGCATGGTTTCGAGTCGCAACTGATGGTTTCGAGTGGACACAAGCTGATTCGGAACAGTGTACTATCCAATAAGGTTTTGTTATCATGCAGCCATTTGTACTATCCACTTAAACCTGTTTTCTTGTCTAACAAACTACCATTTTGGATCAAACACATCAGAATTCAAATATTCAAGCGTGTTCATATGATATTCAACTAGTTCTTCCTACATTCATCATGTTCTTCACACATTCAAGTAGTTCATCATCATTCATATGAACCTAAGTCTAACAAAGTCATGAACAACAATCAATTCTTGAACATATTCATCTCATAGTTTCAAATCGTCACATAACATATCAAAAATCAACTCTACACTAATCTCATTAACATGGTACTACACCTATGCAAGCCGGTTTTTATGAACATCAACACTCCATGGTTTTGAATCATACTTAGACATAAAATATTGTGTGTTCATTAAGCAACATATCCGAAATCAAAGTATGTTAACCAAGCATCATCATATACATCATACACATTCGGTTCACACCCATCATTAAGCATACAACTACACTAGTTAAATCCTACCATTCATGCTATCATTTAACACAACAAACATCATAAAAATCACTAACAAACATCATAAACACTAACCGGTTGTGAGGTGGTGAAAGATGAAGCTTTGTTTGGTGTGAACAAGCAAAACCCGAGAATCCCTTTGGTGGTCGGTTGGTTGGATCCGAGATGAAGGAGGAGAAGTATGGTGCTTGGTGTCTAGGGTTTTAGTGTGAGAGAGTGGAGAGTGTGTGTGTCTAAGAAAATGGCAAGGATAGCTAGGTGCATAACATATATACTAGCTTCATGTGGTGCACCCTAATGGGTTTCGGTTGGGTTAAATGGGGTGCGTGGCCCATTCGGCCCAAGTGTTGTACTAGTTCACTCGAGACCACATGGTCTCGAGTCGGGTTCATGGATTTCGGCTCATATACATACTCGAATACATACACACAAGCATACATGTAACATAACACAAGATCATATAAAGGTTCACTTATCATTCATTAAGTCACATAAGTTTAACTATTCACACGTTTAAGCATACAACGAAAGGTTCTAAATTTCGAGTTGTCACAGTGTCCGTTCGAGTTTCATCGTAATTAACCAAACAACGCGACTGTACGACCAAATGAACCGACATCCGTGATGTTTCCGAGCATATTTCAAATCCCCCATGCTTTAACATCCTTGTAGAGCCTTGAAATTGGGTTAACAGGGGTTAAACGCGTCGAAAAACATGTTTAGGAGTGTGCAGGGACCATTTTTGCCATTTTGAAAGTCTGAACTATGCCCTCGCGTCCGGTGACATCAGAAGGCCTATGCCGTCGCGCGACGTGATGCCTTGATCTGCGCAGAAACATGTTACCAGCAACAGCAGCCTGTTTTTGATGATTTATTTGATTGTTTTAGGGTCTTGGTTACCAAGTTAAGTGATTTCCAAGCCCTCCAATCAGATTTCTACACTTGTTTTGATCTCATAATTTCTTGGAGGACACAAATACCACATGGCATGATCTTTTGGCATTCCTACAACAATAAATAGGCCTCAAATCTGCCCATTTTCATTGCTTATTCCTCATTTCTCATCTAAAACTCTAAGTTGGAGTTGCTACCACTTGTGGATGCCTCCCATCTGAGTTTTCTAGTTCATTTTCCAGCCTTAGAGCACTTGTAAGTTTTCTTTCATGGCTAGTTCATTTATTTTCAGCAATTACAAGCTGAAAGTCAAACAGTTTGACTACCGTTTGACTTTCGGTTTTGACCATGAATTGGTCAAGTTAAAGTTCAATCGAACTTTGCAACCTAAGCGTAATCACGATGGTTATAATCCCTTGTGATTATACCTACCGATTACCACGTTGACTAGTCAAAGTGACGAGTCAAAGTTTCGGTCAAAATGCACGACTATGTGCATTTTGCGACGAAACTATTCTCGGGTATCAAAACACTTTGTTTTGATACCAAATCAGTTTTCTAACTTAGTTAAACATGTTTTAACATGTTTAACTCGTCACTTCTAGTTTAGTGCTTATTTAGGGTCGTAAGTCAAGCGGTCTCGACAACCACTTAGACTTTCGAACCCGACCCGTTTGGCCGATCATTAGGATCCAGCCAAACATATTTTGTGACCATAGTTGTATAGGGAATAACCTTCTGAGGTTATACCTTATGGTCACTTAGTTTAATTAGTTGTATGATAGGTACTTTATATGCCTTAGGAAAATGACCAAAATGCCCTTTTCGTGCATAAATTCAATTTAAGCATATGTAACCAAAATTTTGACACTTAAAATGATTATGCAACATTATTAAACATGTTTAGGCATATAATACTTATCATAGGACTAGTTAGGCCATCCGAACGCGCATTTGCGCAAATGACGCGTTAAAGTAGCGTAAACTACCTTAACAGGTCATAAGCACTTAGGATAAGTTTCAAAATCAGAATGTAGGCTTTGTTAAACCATATCATATGAGTTCCAACACTCATTTGGTTTACAAGACCTCATTCTATCCGATCTCCCGATTTAGGTCCTGATATTTAACATAGTGATCCGATACTAGGTGCCACTTGATTCCTTGATTTCCCGAGCTTTGTTAGGACACTTAATCAAGGATACTTGAAATCTCAAGTGAGTACATAGCTCCCCTCTTTTACTGCTTTCAATTGTTTTGGGGTGACTCATATGTGCTAAATGCTTTTCGAGTTTTCATAAACAAATGCTATGGTTTATATAAAACACGATGATTTCAATAATGTGAACGAACTTGTTGGGGCGTTAGTCGAAAGATATTCAAATGACATTCATTAACTATGATCACGCCGACCAGTAGTATGTTATGGTACCATAGGATCTGACAAATCCCGTTATCGGACTATCCCTTTGGTGGGTAATGTGGGTAACGACAGAAACTGTTATCTGATTAACAAATCATGTGTTGGTCTGTTAATCTTGTTAAAGAGGTCTTTCAGGGCCTAGTTAGTTGTATTTCACAATTAAAACACGGATGATTTGAACGATTGGAACGATTTGGACGATTGGTTTATGGCAAGTGATTAGGTAACGAGGCGTGTGTAATGTGATAAAAGCATGGTGGATACGCCGCTGGTACTTCCTATATATAAGTGCTTTTATCACATTATATGTCGTAGCGTTATCTAGATCACTTGGACGAATGTTTTTAAACGATGACACACAACGAGGTTTACTTAAAGATATAAACCATACTTGTTTATTTTCAAAGACGATTCACTACTTGGTTTTACAAAGACAAATGTTTTCAGTCAAGATTCATGGCTACAATGGTTTTGGTTTCACATATATCAACTTGTAAGTTGATAAAACATATTGCAATATCAAATACTTTTTGATTTCAAGGTACATACTCGACAACTATCGTAGTTGGACGATGTATTGCAATATGGATTCAAAGCCATGAATTTGACATACAAAACCTATGTACTCACCGGCATTTTTATGCTGATTGTTTTCACATATGTTTCAGGTTCTGTTACGTGACGATTGTTGATTACTTCCTACACAAAGGATGGAAGCGGGCCTTAGTGACTTAAAATTTGAAAGACAGTTGTTGTATTTATTTGGTTCATATCAAAACAATGAGACAATTAACGAAATAAAAAAAACTTCAATTACCATGTGTTGTGAAACAATGATTCTGTTACGACACTCCCCGACGTTTCCGCCGCGGTTTGTTGTATTACGCGTTCTGGGTGTGACAGAAGAGTTGGTATCAGAGCTCATGGTTATAGGGAATTAGATTATTAGTAATGCTCTTGACCTAGTCTATAACCTTCCTAGGACCCTAACTCAAGAAATTTGCGTTTAGATTCTTAATACAATACTATCACCTATCCTTAGGTGATTAACAAAAACAAAACACAATTCATTCTCTCGAGTAAAAAAATTTTCAAAACATCACAAGAAATCATCTATCCTTAGATGATTTGTTTTAGGCTTTTAAGCCTTTGGTGTTTTCAAAATCTCGTCAAAGTTTGGGCTTTAAATGTGAACATGTGCAATTCAGAAGGGTGGGTGCCTGTACTCTGAGTTTTCTGTCTAAGGCTAGAGTGTTCGTACAAATCCGCTTCATCGGACCAGTCACTCTTACCTGGGAACTCTTGGGGTGAGTATCCACCTATAGGCTAAAGCATATCTTCGTGATACATTATAAAGACCCACTTACTTTGATTAGTCACAGTGTCGTTTGTTTGTTTTAGTTAACGAACAAATGGTCACAATCCTCATGTTTCGTCAATATTTTTAACATTCATTTTTGATTATACGATAACATCTCACTTGTTTTCTCTCATATTTTCCACTATTTTTAGAATGCCTCCTCATCGCAGCGATACTCAAAGGTACGAACTGGCTGCTACAATTGCCCAACAACTAAGCATAGTACTACTTGGGACCATCGAGTTAGCTGTCACGATGTCTCATCTCAATGATGAAACTACTCAAGAGGCACCTAAGAAGGCAAAAGCCAAGCCTTCAAGAAAATCAAAGAAGTGTAAAGCTTCAAGGAATCTTACAGCTATTGCTCCAGTTCCGCTTAGTCAAGTGGGACCTAGCCAGGTGGCAGCACCACCAGCTAAGAAACCATACAGAGGAAAAGCTCCTCTGTGCAATCAATGTAACCTTCATTACCATGCCAGTGTCCAATGCCGAAAATGTTCAAACTGTGGACGTTTTGGTCATACAGCAAATGTCTGTCGTTTAGCCCCTACGCCAAACGAAGCTATGACAGTTCCTACTCAATTTATCGCAACTCCTCATGCGATACATGTTTTTCCTAACTACCCACACGGAACCTGCTTCAGTTGTGGTTATCCTAACCACTTCAATTGACTTGGCTGGCAAATGACGACTCAACGAATGGGCACAAGATTAACACTGGCAATATCAAGGCTTGTGCTAATGTCTTCAATAACACTTAAACTTTTGTGTTTCGGTTTCCTTTCCAAAGATCTTGAAACACTTTGGTTGTCTATAAATAAATTTGGTCGTTTCCATTTTATTTAGGAGTCAATGTTAACACGTGTATGTATGACATACCCCTACGATACCGACACTAAGGAACCATATTCCTTGCAAATCAAACTACTTACGTAGTTTCTTGATCGCTCGCGATCTCCACACAAATCCTAAGTACTCGTTTCTTCTAAAGAAACAAAGTACAAGGTACAAGTTACAAACTCTGGACGAATACTCAAAGTACCACTTTAAATCCTTGCTTGGATATCTAAGGGTACTTTTCATAAGTCCTTAATTGCTCTTATGCGATATGTCTATGTACATATCATTACATTCTGGTTTTCATAACAATATACATAGTATATGATTTCAAAACATCATTCATGATTTCAAAAACATTTCATATGGTTTAAAAACATTTTAAACATAGTATATTTTCCCGATATGCCAAGTGCATAATTTCAAAAACATCATCCATGTTTTCCAAAAACCTCATACATGATTCCAAAGGCATTTCACGTGGTTTTAAAAACATTTTATAAACATATTTACCTAATATACCTAGTACATGATTTCAAAAACATTACATAAGGTTTTAAAAACATTAAACATATTTTCAAGGATCCCATGCATAGTTTTCAAAGACATTCTACTCGTATGTTGACTTAACATATGTGGTACACGATTTTCAAAGAACACTCTACTCGTATGTTGACTTAGCATACGTAGTACACGATTTTCAAGGACATCCTGCTTCGTATATTGACTTAGCATGCCTAGCACATTGATTTCAAGTATCCTATTTGCTTCATATGTTGGCTTAGCATATTTAGCACTTTGATTTCATAAACACTATACTTCGTATGTTGACTTAGCATACCTAGTACAAGGTTTCGAAACAATTTCTCGCTACACGAATTCCAAAAATCCTTATAGGATCTTCCTATCTTCATAGTTAGATCTCTGTGGATGTTTAAAGCACAAAAATCAAAGTCCTTAATTAGATTCTTTGTGTGCTTTAATACGTATGTTACGATTCAATGAGGACAAAACCGAATCCTTATAAGATCTTCCTATCTTCATAGTTAGATTCTTGAGGATGTTTAAAGTACTAATTGAAGTCCATGGATTGGATTCCTGGTGTACTTTAAATGCAAGTGTACAAATCGATAACAAATTTATAACAAGTTGACAATTAAATGATTATGTGATTATGTGTTTATATGTTTATCTGTGATCCAAATGCTCGCTATCCAAATCCTTGTAGAATCTTCCATATCTTCATATGATGGATTCTTAGAAGGATATCCAAAAGTACTATCTTAAATCCTTAATGGGCTTTTATGTAATAGTTAAGACCCTTGGATTGTAAAGTACTATTCCAAAGTTAAAGAGATCACGCGTTGATCGAGTTAAAGACATCATTCATTGATGTAGTTAAAGAGACCCTTTGGTGGTCTAGTTAAAGAGATCATGTGTTGATCTAGTTAAAGAGATCATGCATTGATCTAGTAAAAGACATCATTCATTGATGTAGTTAAAGAGACCCTTTGGTGGTCTAGTTAAAGAGATCATGCATTGATCTAGTTAAAGACATCATTCGTTGATGAAGTTAAAGAGACCCTTTGGTGGTCTAGTTGAAGAGATTGATTCATCAATCTAGTTAAAGATATCATTTGTTGATATAGTTAAAGAGACCCTTTGGTGGTCTAGTTAAAGAGATTGATTCGTCAATCTAGTTAAAGAGATCATGTGTTGATCTAGTTAAAGAGACCCTCTGGTGGTCTAGTTCAAGAGGTCGTTCGTCGATCTAGTTAAAAAGATCATGTGTTGATCTAGTTAAAGAGATCATTCGTCGATCTAGTTAAAGAGATCCTTTGGTGATCTAGTTGAAGAGACACTTCGGTGGTCTATTTAAATAGATCATTCGTTGATCTAGTTAAGGAGACTCTATGGTAGTGTAGGATCGGTCTGTGACCCAAATGAGTCTATCAGAAGAGTTATCGGTCTAATCAGAGGTGGAATTCATTGATTAGACTTTGTAACAGCTCAAATCACACTTAATTGTCTTGTATTATCGATTTAACACGTTTACAGATCAGTAGACACGTCGGCAGCACTTCAGTACCGGAATCACGAACCTTACAAATGAACTCACAGCTCCTCTATTTATAGGCTTGGTAATTTCGCACGAAATTGGCAATTGTAATTTCGTGCGAAATTACAATTGTTCATTTCAAGCGAAATAGCAAGAATTGCTATTTCGTGCGAAATTAACCATCCACACAAAAATCCTATTTTCTCGTACTACGTGCCCTAATATAACAATTCTATTACAAGACTCGATACAAGACGAAGTCGACAGACGTAATGCACCTACAGACTCCCCCTCGGATGTTGACGAAGTCTTCAGTGTCGAGTCTTCACAATCTTCAGTCTTTATCAGTCTTTGGGCTCTTTCAAAAAATATCTGACAGAGTAAGCATCCTCTATCCTCTTCTTCTTTTCGTCTCCAGAATCTCCATCTGGCTCTTATCTCACTCAAATTCTCTTGATTAGTATCAGGATCAAACACTGGCTCTAGCATCTTCAACTCTTCTCCCCCTCGGATGTTGATATACTAGCATACTCCCCCTTAAATTGTTCCGGGATCGTAGTCTGACTTTCACAAGTTCAAGATCGTGACCTGGCTCACATCCTGCTCAGGTTTATACACGGAGTCCTGCACAAATCTTTACCTCAAAGTAAGATTCACAAATTTAAAATTTTAACAAATTTAAACTATTCTGCTTACCACTTGAAGAAAACAAATTCAAAACATCAAATAATGATATAACAATTTAAATTCTGATTACCACTTGTAAACAAAAACATCTTTCTCACAACACTTCTCCCAAACCAGTTCGTCATGTTCAGCACTCAGAATTTTGAAAATCAGGTTATCAACATCAGTTGTCGAAAATCTTTTTGTATTTTTCAAAATTTATGCTAAAACACACTTAAACTCTTTTTGGATTTTTGGATAAAATGAAATGCAGTAAAGAAATATTTACAAACAATATTTTTGAGAGTTTGTGTAAGAGGATCATATCAGTTTATGAGACAAATCACCAACACCGTTAAGCTTTAAACATTTTAAGTTCTAAACGATTCACTTAGATTGTCAGTATACTGATCCATTTAAATTTTCACACAAAGTTCAACTGTTTCGAGATACGAGATTAATGTTTTAAGCTCTTAAACTTATTCGCGTGTCCCACCTCAGAATATACTCCCGTATCCAGATCCCAATATTCAGTCTTACAGGTGAGTATACCTAGATGATATCTGTAAAGGGTTAAAATGCGAGGGCCATGAGAGCTCAGGCTATTGCTTTCGCAAAATCAGAGAGATGATGGCTTCGACTTTTGGTGTGTTCCCTTTAGAGAATCTTTTCTTCAACAGCACATGATTAGCATTTTTCAATGTTTCATCATTTTTTGTACTGAGGGTGGTGCTATATTGCAAGCAATCATAAAGTATTATACGGGGACTAGGCCATTGCTTCCGCAAAATCAGAAGTCCCGGGATAATACCCCAGATATCACTGAGTATAAAGACCTAGTATCTCAGAAAGAGGGACCTTTCAAACAAGATTTCGGGGGTTACCCATATATCCGAGAGATGTTCCCCACGATATAAGCAAGTTTGAAATTTAGGTTTATATCTCGACACAATCTACTAAATGTGTAAAAACCTACTGGCACATCATCAGTAAGATCGTTTATCACATTTTTCTTTCCAATACTTTAGCATGCTGTGATCGTCAACTGATGTACTATCATTTCCTCTTTTTACAACAAAACTCATTTTTGATTTTATCATGTTTTTGCCTTTATCAAATTTTCTAATGTTTTTGGATTTTCTGAAATTCTTACTCCCCCTAAAATTCAAAATCATTAAAAGAAAATTTGAAAACAAACTGTACAAGTAACATGACAACTGATATCAAATCACTTCAAATCGCCATCCACTTGGCATAAACAATCAGAACTCCCCCTTACAACAAACTATTTTCCCATTAAGATTTCAAAACACTTAAGTTTGTTTTAATCAAATGGTTTTTCCGGAAAATAAGTTTTGTTGATTTCATAAAATCACTTGTAGGTTAGGGGATTAATTCATCACTTTGTTTTCCAAACATTTTGTATGAAAGTTAAATCAAGTTCAACTTAATGACCTTGATCAACCACTTGTAAGTGAAAACCTTCTTCAACCACATGTAGGTTCACTTATCAACCAAAACTACTTGTAAAACAGAATATAACAATATCAATAAACCTACCACTTGTAGGTTTACCAACTGAACATTTTCAAGACTGATGCCGATTCCTGCTCCACTCTTACCAACCTGGAAGCTCCGCCAAGTCAGAATTTTAGTTTGAAAAAGCAGTCACCCAAGCCTGACCAGCCTTGGGTGATTTTGATTCAACTCTATCCCAACCTCCTTTTAATCTGTAAAAATATTTAGCACTTTTCACTTTCCCATCAACCATCTTTCCAAAAATATGTTTAACTTTCCCATTGAAAGCCTTTTCAGCATCAAATTCTCCTTTATCAAGAAAGAATTGATCTGAAATCTCAAACTTACCTTTTGATTTCAAATTTTCTGCACACAATGATGGAAAATTTTCATCATTCAACTCTGGAACGGAATTCTCATTCTTTTTCTCAACAGATGACTCCTCTGATTTTATGGAATCAGATTCATTGTCAGAACCACTTTCAAATTTTACAACCCATCTTTGTTTGTTCAAATCAAATTTTCTTTTGTAAAAATGTTTTGAAACATCACCAGTTTCAAAATTTGAATTTTCAAACACTTTAGATTTCTCAGTAGGTTGTTTCTTTTCATCAACACATTTTTCTTTCAATTTTGAGTTAAACAAAACTCCCTGTTGTGTGTTATTGGACTGTTGACAATTCCAAGCAATGTGTCCAATCTTGTGACATTTGAAACACGTTCTTCTCTCAACTCTTTGAGCCAACTTCTTCTTCCTTTCAGCAAGAAACTCCTGGTTTGATTGTCTCCAGAAAGGTTTCTTCTGTTCTTCTTCTGAACTTCCACCTGCAACAAATTTTGTTTTTGGTTTATAATTTTTCTCATTTTTATAATTTTTTGAAGAACTAAAACCAAGACCTTTCTTTTTGAAATTACTGTTATGGTTTGATTTCTTTTGAAAACCTGAACCAGAACTGTAACCTTTTTTCTTGTTCAATCTCTGTTGAACTCTTGAAGTATACTTTTTAGGTTTTTCATGAAGATTTAAATCTTTTATTTCAGAAATATTAATTTATGTCAATTTGAAAACCTGTTTGATCATTTCAGATTTGACACTTCTTATTGGAAATTCCTCATCAGAATATAATTTTTCTGAATCATTCAAAGTATATGCCACTTTGATTGATCCGTCATTCAAATTAGATTTTGATAACAGGAATTCTTTATTGTAAACCCGTTTAACTGATGAACTCGGACTCTTTTCTGATGAACTCGAACTTTCAGATTTAGACTCCGACTTTGACTCTTCATCTATATCCAACACCTGATCGACCACTTTCTTTAACAACTCAGACTCATGATCAGTGTCAGACGCTGTGAATGTGACATCAATATTATCTGGTAACTCATCAATGATTTCAGACTTTAACTTGATGTTGAGAGCCTTATTTAAACGTTCCTCATTTGGTTTTCTGGGAGAATAACTATTCCAAATTGTGGGCAGACACTTGTTATACTTGACACTTTGTTTCTTACCGGTATCCGTATCTTCTGTCTTTTTATCTTGAAACGCTTCAAGACCTGCAACAGTAGGATAAACTCGAACAATCAAGTAATCACAAGTTGTGTAACTCAACAGGAATCGTTTTATTCTTTCACTCTCAATTTTTTCAAGTTCCAAATCCTGCTTTAGCTTTGCGCAGTCTTCAATATTCTCATTGATGACCTTCTGCTTTGTCATTAAAGTTGAACTCATCATAGTCATAGCAGCATCAACTTCTGTATTTGTCTTTTTCAGACCATCAACTGTTCTGTTCAGCACATCATAAGATTCCTTCACATACTTCACATCACACAATAAATTTTCTTTCATCTTTTCTAATTCAACGATCTTCTTATCCTTCTTATCACAATCTTTGCAATGTTCTAAAAATTTCTGACAAGGTTTAATAACCTCAACTATCTTTTCAATCTCGACAATTTTTTCTACCTCGACAATTTTCTCAATTTCAACGAGTTTTTCAACTTCGACTATTTTTTCGACTTCAACAATTTTCTCTACCACTTTCTCAATCACTGTTTCAACCTTTGCTTCTCCAGCTTCCATCTTTGCCTTCTCATCAGCTATTATTCTTGCTTCCAGCTCTCTCTTCAATCTGGCAATCTTCTTCTCATTCAGCATCTCAACTTTATCTGCAAAAAACAAATTAAAACTATCAGGATCTGTGCCTTTTCTAGCTTTATTAAGATATTCTTCTTCATCATCAGTATCTACATCACTTCCAAAATCTGGAAAAATTGGTATTCTTTTCGGACTAACTTTAACTCCATCTTCTTCCAGAATTCTAGCAACAAGACCTGAACAAGGTGGAATGTATTTATCCCAGCTAAAACCCTCTGCAACCTTTTCATCATCTTGGTCAATTATATCATAACAAGCTCTTTTATCTTTTTCTTCAATAGCACATGCATGTGCAGTTTGTGGTTGTTGAGCAATCTGATGAAAAATTGATTTTTGATAATAGTTGTTTTTTCCAGACTGATCTTGTCTTCCATTTACTTCTTTGTTTTTGCACTCACGTTTAAAATGACCTTTTTCTCGACAACGAAAACACGTAACCTTTGATTTGTCAAACCCTATCGGAGATTTAGACAATTCACTAAGGTCATCTCTTCCGGTGATTTGTTGAAACTTTTCAGCTCTACGAACAGCACTGGCTAAACACCACTTGACGTCCATCAACTCAAGTTCTTCAGCATCAATTTGGTCATAATCCTCTTTAGTAAGCATTGGATTTCCAATTTTACCAGCAATCAAATTTTCATATGATTCCAACATAGCAACGAGTGATGCCATGTGTTGCTTAGTTATTTCTGGAGAAAAATTTTGACCATTTTGAATGTTCAAAGTAACATTGCACTGCAGATTTGTAGAATTTTATTGTTGAGGACTTGGTGTTGTATGATTTGGATCAAAACTTGAATATGATGATGAATGTCCACCACTCTGAGTCACAGTACTACCTTTCGTTCCAGAAGAACTATCAGCACTGAAACCAGTTTGAATCTTTGGGCTGGGAGTAACTTCAAATTTGTTTCCTCTGTAGTATAAACTGACATCTTGTTGAGCATTTGGATTCTTCATAATTGCAGTTTTCTGGATATCCAACTCGTGCTCTTCAATCTTCTGAATAAACTGTGCCAGATTCATATTTTTAGATTTTCTCATGTGTTTAAGAATCAACAAATAAGTTCCCCATTTCTGTTGTGGTAATGCATCAGCTAGTTTATCAACCCATTCATCGTCGTCTTTCTTTATGCCCAATCTTCCCATTTCCAACACAAGATGACAATATCTATCAATGGTCATTTTTGTTGTTTCATGTTCAAAAGCTACAAACATGTCAAATGATTTCTTACGTAAAGCCTTTTTGTTCTTAATCATATCTGCACTTCCTTTAAACTTTTGAATCAATGACGTCCAAATTGACCTTCCAGTACCCTCATGTTGGAGTAAAACAAAGATATCTTCTTTAATCTC
Organism: Helianthus tuberosus; assembly: GCA_030545235.1. Taxonomy (NCBI): domain Eukaryota; kingdom Viridiplantae; phylum Streptophyta; class Magnoliopsida; order Asterales; family Asteraceae; genus Helianthus; species Helianthus tuberosus. The sequence continues at coordinate 14,971,061 of JARYGA010060172.1, forward strand.
TTGTTGAAGAATACTGATCATCATTTTTTCACTTGTATATTTCAATTTATCACTCTCTGAAAAGTCACAAAAAGCTTTTTCAAGCCCACGTTCATTTTTCGGTTTCTCGTAGTCTTTTTCTAACGAACACCATGCGTCAAACTTATACGCTTGCACCCAGTTCTCAAACCGATTCTGCCATCCTTTAAAATCTTCAATGTACATAAGCTTTGGCGGTTTCTGATAAGTTCCTGTCTCATTTTCATTATACAATGTTTCGGCAGCTGTAACTGGTGCAACTGGTGTAGCAAATGCATTGTAAAATTCCTCTTCCATGATTCAATACAAACTTTTTCTCAAAATCACAAGTTCAAACGAAATTATAATCCACACGAAATGACCTTCTCACACGAAACCACTTTTGAAGCGAAACACCACTATCAAACGGAATCAACTCAAACGAAATACCTCTTTGGTGCGAAATACTGTTCAAACGGAATACAACTTTCAAACGAAATTACTAATTTCGTGCGAAATTAGTCAAGCGAAATAACACCCTGGAACGAAATAACCTGATTTCGTGTGAAATCAAGTATTTTTCAAGCGAAAATGCAATTTCAAGCGAAATTAATTGCTAATTTCGTACGAAATACTGATGACGTCACTTAATCCGAATCCATTTTCAAGCAAAATTATCAATTTTACCAGTTTTAGATTGAATTAAGGTCCAAATCTTTCAAGGATTCATTAAAACACTATTACGCACACAATATGTGAAATTCAATCCATTTTAACCGTGAAATTCTGTTTAATTTGAAAAAGAAGGTGTAGAAATAAGAAATTATGGCTGTTTTGGTAAGAACTCTTCCTCCTGAGCTCTGATACCACTTGTAGGATCGGTCTGTGACCCAAATGAGTCTATCAGAAGAGTTCTCGGTCTAATCAGAGGCGGAATTCATTGATTAGACTTTGTAATAGCTCAAATCACACTTAATTGTCTTGTATTATCGATTTAACACGTTTACAGATCAGTAGACACGTCGGCAGCACTTCAGTACCGGAATCATGAACCTTACAAATGAACTCACAGCTCCTCTATTTATAGGCTTGGTAATTTCGCACGGAATTGGCAATTGTAATTTCATGCGAAATTACAATTGTTCATTTAAAGCGAAACAGCAAGAATTGCTATTTCGTGCGAAATTAACCATCCACACAAAAATCCTATTTTCTCATACTACGTTCCCTGATATAACAATTCTATTACAAGACTCGATACAAGACGAAGTCGACAGACGTATTATTTATACTATTTTCAGATTTAGACTACAGGTAGTCTAGTCAAGTCATCACAGGATTATTCGTTTGATTTTTTTCCCCTACACATTATAAAAATTAACTGTGCGGACTGTTCAAGGAATTACGTAATTATGGATGCATACATAATTATGGAATTCATTGCACAGAAACCACATCAAGTTTTGTCATGTGTAAGAACCTATAGTGATAAGAATAACGAAATGGGAACAATGTAATAAGGGCATGGTGGATACGCCGATGGTACTTCCTATATATAAGTGTTCCTTATTACATTGCGAATGTAGCGTTATTTAAGTTGCTAGAAGTTCTGGACCTTGAGCAATGTTGTTTTATGTTATACTCTCCGACTCCAATTTCGAGCACACACAAGTTTCCTATAATAGTCTTCATAGGAAACATTCTCTCTATCCGTTGTTCGAAACTCCAACTTCTTGTCGAATTAACACGCTCTACGTATTTTACTACAATAAGAATATCATTTTAACATTTACATGTCACTCTTGAGGTTCGGTACAATCATACACAAACCTATTGGAATGGAGTTTAAATCTTCGGATCCGTACTCTTCCCTACAAACAACAGACGAGTACGAATAAAAAAGTTCGCTGGAAATCCAGACGTGGCCCAGAGTTTTACTTAGGGAATGAAGGATTTATTTGAAAGCGAATCATCCACATCTGTCTCTACAAGTTTCCTCTAAGTTAAATTTCGGGATGAAATTTCCTAAAGTAGGGGAGACTGTGATAGTTGTGCCATTACGATCATCATACAATTACGAATCCAATGAAATCTTGTATTTCATTCTCGGCATTTGCACAATTTCATGATACAAGTACACATATCAAATTTCGTATGATTCTGAACTCTCGAGAAACTTTTCTGGAAGTTATACGCAAACTGTTACATAAACATAATCAGTTTAACGCGACATACACTCTGGAATAGTGACATAAGCTTAACATACCTTAAATAACCTTTACATAACTTAGAAATTGTCACACCCTGACTTTTGCGGAAGCGTGGTTATTGGTGTGACTTCTTAATACCATAGCATTCAATCATAACAATGCTATATGATAAAACCAAAAGATATTCATCCATATATTAAGTTTAGAAAATACCACAACAAACTTGTTTGAAACATCGACACCAAACTTAAGTTACAAACCACAACATGTTTTAATGAGTTCACGAAGACTAGACAACATAATTTAGCCTAACCCGAGCTTAGGACCATGTATCTTGTCCAGGAGTAAGATACATCTCCTAAACCCAACGACCTCGGATGACATCTTTTATTTATTACGCAACTGGAAACACATGCACACACCTGCCAGATCCACTTAGTTCCCTGAAATACATGTAGTTTAAAAATATCAACAAAAGTTGAGCGAGTTCATGTGTTCGTGAGTATGTATAAAACCTTTGTAAACAGTGTAAGTATGAATGTCCCAGTATGATAGCAAACAAGGAAAAGATCACCAATGGTTTGCAAGGCCACTGATATGTGTGACGGTGTAGGAAGACTCAAACCTAGCAAAGTTGCACCGGGCTTCCGGCTGGAAGACATAGTCACCCTATGGGCCACCCTGGTCCTCATGGGTATGGGCTCGCTACATCCAAATAGATCTATCACTCATGCCCCTCGGTCCTTATACGAGGATTAATGGTCCCAAGTATCCGCCTACCCAATCACATGATCTATGGTTCTTTCCTAGGCTAACCATACCAATAGTATCTGTATGTAATCCTTTTGTAACATGTATTTCACCCCCGAAGTAAATAAACAAAACAGTTTAAAGAAAAGGGGGACATGAACTCACAGTATTGCGTCTTCAGAACTAGTAACTCCGATCTCGTCAGCAAACACGACTACCTACAATGTACTAGTGTCTATTAGGTGGACGGGTCGTGCCTTTGCTTAGTATTAATGTTTTGGAGTTACGTTTCTACTATGCCTCTAATATTATTCTGTACAATACTTCTCAAGTATTTATTTTCGTATTTCCTTCCCAAGGATGGGGTATTTTATACATGTATTTTCGTGTTCTTGTATTTGAAGTTCCAATTTAATATATTTTCAAGTCCCACTTTAGAAAATATATAATAACGTATTTTATTCCAAAAATAATGTATTTGTCACACCCCTTTCTTAGGCGGAAGCACAAGGTGTGATCATGAAAGGTTCTCATTGCATACGAAAGGTAAACATACTACATGCTCGTAAAAAAATAACTTCAAACACCATTAACAATACATAACGGAAAACATAGTTTGAGTGTTTACATCACGAGACAGCAAATTGTCTGAAAAGTTTACAACTTTATTCAAAAGTAAAACATTAGAAACATCCACGAGCAAGAGTAAGACCGTGCGCACATCCACTTTAGTTACCTGAAATACATGTGAGTTTTTGGAAAAACGTCAACATAATGTTGGTGTGAATTCATGCAGTTTTTGTATTGAATGTTTAAATACTTGAATGAAAATATGGTATGTCACTTGTAAAACGTATCTGTAACTGAGTTCTGTGAATGTAAGTAATATGAAATCGCTAGTGGTTTGCAAGGCCACTAACATGTGTCACGACATAGGAAGCCACCAAACATAGGCATTTTTGTCGACTTTGACTGAGACACAGAAGCACTCATTGGTAGAAGTAGGCCAAGAGTGGGGTTGCATGAAACCTATTAGATATAACCTTTTGTTTCGCGGTCTGAATGTATACGTTGATTAATGGAGCTTATGGTACCCTATTCGGGACATTATCTAGAATGTCTTTCCTTAGTTTCTGTATTCAACATACCATAACACATGTATTTTCCCCAAGTTAGAAAACAAGTAAAAGTTTAAAAGTGGGGACATGAACTCACGACTTTGCGTTCCTTGCGCCGTAAACTTCACCGGGTTTTGCTTATATAGCGTCGTGACCTATACGTGTTTTATTAACGTTAGTCACTAGACTTGTGTCGCACAAGTACAAGTCACCATCTTTTATGTATTTATTCTTGTGTTAAAAATAATTTACATTTTTAACTATGTGTCTTACTTATATTATTTTCTAAAAAATAAATATAAGTATCTTGTATTTTTCTCCCGAATTATGTATTTTGTCCAAAACTTCATTTCATGCTCATAACTTGTCTAAGTTATTTATTCTATCAAGTAATATATTTTCATAAATATATTTTCTTGTATTTGTCTAAGCATGTTGTATGTGTATTTTTGTATTTTTACTTCTTAGGAGTACTTAGTGTATTTTCAAGTCCTAATACACTATCATGTATAATACATACTACATATACTTAGCACAAAATTTGGAGATCAATAAATATATATATTTTTCTCATAAATATACATACTTAATATCAATTTTAATCTTGAAGAAATCATCATTTCTTAACACAAAAATTAGGGAACCCTTGGTAAATATTTTTAGATACATTTTTAGGGAATAAGTTTCTCAAAAACTTATATTTTTCTAAGTGTCAAAATTTATAAAATTTTTGACATAGTTTCCCCTAAAAATGGAGGTTTCCCATGTTTTCAAAACATGTGTTTATTTTCCTTTAAAATCATCACAACAATCAACAACTTATTCAACACTTTCCGAGTGTCAAAATCAAGTAAACTACACTACATCATGAACTTGAAGTTTTTGTAAAAACTTGTAGTAACTTACCATGTTATTTAGTAGGTTGAGTTACCCTTAAAAACATGGTTATTTTTTTGTAATCTCCTTCTTGAAGGATTTAGTCTTTTACAACTTGTAAGATGATTTTTCTAAAAATATTTCTTTTGTATTTTTCTTGTTTCATAAGTGTTTATACACTTTTTTTTCTAATAAAAATAGTGTAGGTTTAAGTAAAAACCAAGATCTTCTAAAAATCATATTTTAAACTTGGTTTTCTTGGAAAATCATTCATAAATCTTGGATCTATAAGTTTACTAGTTCACTTTGGTTTATTACTTTATAAGAAAATCATTTCATTATCAAGTTCATGTCTTAATAAGAAGATGATCATTTTATGTAAACACATAATCACCTCTTATCTTGTTAGATCATGTTTTTATTCATAATCTAACAAGTTTCATATGATGATCAAGATCATATTACCAAGAAATCAACAAGCACTCATCAACATATACAAAACAACATCATACTAACAATATCTCATCATATTTCATCTTTATGTTTCAAGATTCAAGTCTTTTAGTGTTCTTGTTATTTCATCACAATATATCTTTTAACCACCAAAAATATGAAGTAAACAAGAGTTTATAAGGATCTTACAACTAGCTTAAAGCTAGGGAAGAACAATGTTGAAGGTGTGGTGGATAAAAGCAAACGAACGAGGTCCTTCAAGTTTCGTGAGCACCGAGCTTCGTTAGTGACCTTCTAGCACCTTGTATCACACTTGGAATGGATGAATAAAAATCGAAAATGGTGGTGTATAGAGAGGGGTGTTCGGCCGTAGCTTTATGGATAGGGAGAGAAGGGTTTGTGAAGTGAAGATGAATGATGGTTAAGGGTACTTATAATTCAAAATCTCTAAGGTCCAATGGTTCTTGTGCTCCTCAAAGTACAAACAAGATCTAGCAAATCCCAAGAGAAGATATGGAGGAGATTTAGGAAGATATTAAGGTAATATTGGGTGGGGGCCACATGAGTGAGCCGTAAATTACATATGGGGGGGGGGTAAATTGTAATTTGATGGTAAATAAGTTAATTAGTGGAAGGTTGAATGTTATGTCTAGAGTTTAATGTGTAGGATGCTTTATATAGAATGTTTAAGTGTTCAGGAACCATAACTAGCTCAGAAAAAGTAAAACAATGTTTCTGGTAGTATTTTGGTGCTCCGGGTAATGTCCGGTTGTTCGGTTAGATACCGGTTCGTTAAAGTGCTAAATTTCACCGTTTAGTGTCCTTTAAGTATCCTTTTGTGCCCCTTTCAATTCCCGACACATAGGGAAGTATTCAGGACCATTTAGTCACGTTTTTGCATGTTATAAACTTGTCATAATGCTGAATTTTGCTGAAATGCATGAAATTCAGCATTTAAAGTGTGTTTCGGGTGTTTTTTAGTGCATTTTCTAGCTTCCGGAATGTCTATATGTAAGCCCTTGTATGTACTCTTGGGTTTTAATGTATTCTTGTCGTTGGACCTACACCTAGGCACCAATTCTATTGTCTGACTGCTTTCTGCAAAATTGTTGACACAATGTGTCTTACCTGTGAGTTTACTAGTATTTCTGACGCAACGCTGTTTATTAATGCATAAAGCAATATCTTGTAGTATAAGACGTGCATGATGTCACTTGTATAGTATTTAATCAGACAATGTTGACATTTAAGCACATAATTGCAGTCATTAAATAATAATTAAAGTGTACGGGAATTACTGGTTTTGTGCTAGTTGTCACAGTCTCCCCCCGTTAAAAGAATTTCGTCCCGAAATTCAGGCTGATCTATCTCTCGCAGGAGTTTTCTTGAACAGGTGGGGGTACTTTTCTTTGAACTGGTCTTCACGTTCCCACGTGTACTCGGGTCCGTGCTTGGAGTTCCAACGTACTTTGACAAGCTTGACACTACTCCACCTGGTCTTGTTGACTTTCCAGTCGGTAACCTCAACGGGTTGTTCTGTAAATCGGAGGGTGTCGTCAATATGCACTTCATCCGCAGGGATGATCACTGTTTCTTGTGTTGGACTCTTCTTGAGGTTGGATACATGGAACGTATCATGTACTTCGTTAAGTTCTTCTGGTAATTCCAACTTGTATGCCACGGTACCAATTCGTTCGAAAATCTTGAATGGTCCGATGTATCGGGGATTCAGCTTCCCACGTTTTCTGAATCTTACTACGCCCTTCCAAGGTGAGACCTTTAACAAAACTTTGTCTCCCACCTCGAATTCTAATGGTTTTCGTCTTCGGTCAGCGTAGCTCTTTTGTCGATCACGAGCCGCCTTAATGCGCTCCCGGATCTGCATAATCTTGTCGGTTGTCTCTTGCACAAGTTCAGGACCAACCATGCGTTTGTCTCCAGCGTCTGCCTAACATAAGGGCGATTGGCACTTGCGGCCATATAGAGCTTTGAATGGTGCGGCTTTTATGCTCGTATGGTAACTGTTATTGTAGGAAAACTCAACCAAAGGTAGGTGAGTATCCCAGCTACCGCCTAGGTCCATAACACATGCGTGAAGCATATCTTCCAGCGTTTGTATGGTCCGTTCGCTCTGGCCGTCTGTTTGCGGATGGAAGGCCGTGCTTAGATCTAGCTGAGATCCAAAGGCTTCCTGAAAGGATTGCCAGATTCTTGAGACAAAGCGTCCATCTCTGTCTGAAATAATCGAAGTAGGCATTCCATGACGTGCCACGATTTCCTTTAGGTATATCTCAGCGAGCTTTCCAGTGCTATCCTTTTCTCAGATCGGTAGGAAATGCGTAGATTTCGTCAATCGATCAACTATCACCCATATCATATCGTGCCCTCTAGGGGTCCTGGGTAGTTTTGTTATGAAGTCCATGGAGATTTGCTCCCACTTCCACATGGGTGTATCTCTGGTTGTTGCAGTAGGCCGGACGGTTTCTGATATTCAGCCTTAACCTTAGCACAAGTTAGGCATTTTCCAACATAAACAACAACGTCGCTCTTGAGTCTCGGCCACCAATAATAGTCTTTTAAGTCTTGATACATTTTGTCCGATCCTGGATGGATCGAGTATCTCGACTTGTACGCTTCATCCAGGATGACTTCTCGAATACCGCCATAGAGCGGAACCCAAATACGCTTCTTAAAGTATAAGGTTCCCTCTTCATTTGGCACCATATATTTCAACATACCCCGGAGGTATTCAGCTTTACGGTTTTCTCCCTTAAGAGCTTCTTGTTGTGCATCACGAATATGTGCGGTGAGGTTCGTTCGGATAGTCATTTCCAATGCTCGAACCCTTAGGGTCTTAACCCTTTCTTTTCGACTTAGTGCATCTGCTACAACGTTTTCTTTACCAGGATGGTACTTAATCTCACAGTCATAATCGTTTAGCAGTTCGACCCATCGTCGCTGTCGCATGTTTAATTCCTTCTGATCAAATATGTGTTGTAGGCTTTTGTGATCTGTGAAGATTGTACATCGAGTACCATATAAATAGTGTCGCCAGATCTTCAAGGCGAATACCACTACGCCTAGCTCCAAATCGTGAGTGGTATAATTCCTTTCATGTACCTTCAATTGTCTTGAAGCATAAGCGATGACTTTCTGGCGTTGCATGAGCACGCAACCCAAACCTTGTCGTGAAGCGTCGCAGTATACCACGAAGTCTTCAGTGCCTTCGGGTAATGATAGTATTGGTGCATCGCATAGCTTATTTTTAAGTAGCTGGAAGGCTTCTTCCTGCTTGTCACCCCAGTCGTACTTCTTGTCTTTCTGCGTGAGGGTTGTCAATGGTTGAGCTATCTTTGAGAAATTCTCAATAAACCATCGGTAATAGCCTGCTAAGCTCAAAAATTGTCGAACTTCAGTTGGGGTTTTGGGGGCTTCCCAATTCTTTATTGCTTCAATCTTGGATGGGTCTACATGAATTCCCTTCTCGTTCACAACATGACCAAGAAATTGTACTTCGCGAATCCAGAATTCACATTTCGAGAACTTTGCATAAATTTTCTCTTTCTTTAGTAGTTCTAGAATGGTCCTGAGATGTTGCTCATACTCTTCTCTCGTTCGCGAGTAAATCAGGATATCATCGATAAATACAATCACGAATTTATCGAGATATGGTTTGCATACGCGGTTCATCAGATCCATAAATACCGCTGGCGCGTTCGTCAGTCCGAATGGCATTACAAGGAACTCGTAATGCCCATAACATGTTCTGAATGCCGTCTTTGGTACGCTTTCCTCTTGAATCCTTAACTGATGGTATCCAGATCGAAGGTCGATCTTGGAATAGTAGCTCGATCCTTGCAATTGATCAAATAAGTCATCAATCCTCGGTAGTGGGTACTGATTCTTGATAGTGAGCTTGTTCAGTTCTCTATAATCGATACATATCCGCAGTGTTCCATCCTTCTTCTTCACGAACAATACTGGAGCTCCCCAAGGCAAGAAGCTTGGCCTTATGAATCCTTTGTCCAACAACTCCTGGAGTTATGTAGATAATTCTTGCATTTCAGATGGTGCAAGCCGATAGGGTGCCTTGGCTACAGGAGCGGCTCCTAGAACTAGGTTAATATGGAATTCGACTTGTCTTTGCGGAGGTAGTCCTGGTAGATCTTCGGGAAAAACATCAGGAAATTCCTTCACCACAGGGATGTCTTCGAGTTTCGGCTCCTCAGCCTTCTTATCTACCACGTGCGCTAGGAAAGCAACGCATCCTTTCCTTAAGTACCTCTGTGCCTTCATATAACTGATGATTCGCAGAGGCGCATCTCGCTTTTCTCCATGCATGACGAGAGTTTCATCATTCGTCAGAGGGATGCGAATGATTTTCTCGTGACAAATAACTTCAGCTTTGTTCTTGGACAACCAGTCCATTCCGACCACTACATCGAAGCTACCTAATTGAATAGGTAAGAGGTCGATGCTAAATCTTCGCTCACCAAGTTCTAATGTGCAACCTCTAACAACTTCGCCCGATTCAACAAGTTTACCATTGGCTAGCTCTATGGAATAAGGAATATCTAATCTACTAGATTCTATTCCAAGCATGCGTTTAAATTTCACAGACATGAAGCTATAATCTGCACCAGTGTCAAATAGTATGGATGCAAAGTGATTGTTAACGAGAAACGTACCGGTGACCACATTAGGGTCCTCGCGTGCGTTCCTTTCTCCAATTACGAATGCTCGAGCCTGAGCATTGTTTCCCTTTGGGCAGTCTTTCATTAAATGGTCCTTGCTTCCACAACTGAAGCATCCTTGATTCTGCCCATTTCCGTTACCATTCCTGTTACCAGCACCATTTCCATGTCCACCATTGTTTCTATTACCTGCACCGTTGCGGTTTCCATTCCCGTTCCTATTACCATTACCATAGCGGCCTCCAATACTTTTTCCCCAACAATCCTCTGTACGGTGGCCTGACTTCCCGCAGTTCTCGCATTTCCCAACGCGACAGTTTCCCACGTGGTGAAAGTCACAGCGGTTGCATTTGGGCAGAGTGCCCTGATACTTCTTAGTTCCTGTATCGTTTGCAGCCGTGAAGGTTTTTGCCTCCATAGGTGGGTTAGTATCACGCTTCTTGTTGTTCGAACCCTTGTTGTTGCTGTGGGTTGCTTGGTTCAGATTTGAATGCTTTCTCTTCTTGTCACCAGAAGACTCAGCATGCGTCTCGGTCTTTTCAGTTGGGTTCAGTGATAACTTCTTCATGCGAACAACATCTTCAGTAAGGCTAACAACCAGAGTTACAGCCTCAGTGATCATTTGAGTTTTGGCCGAAGTTACCATGCTGCAAAATTCTGAGGCCAACCCCCAAATGTAGCGTTCAACGCGCTTAAATTCAGGAGTCACCATGTAGGGGATTACTCTCGACAAATCGTGGAACCTTCGGGTATAACCAGTAATGTCAGCACCTTCCATGGTCAAGTGCCAGAACTCAGTCTGCAACCTTTGGAGTTCAGCACGTGAGCAATACTTTTCCCTCATACGTTCCTTTAGTTCATCCCATGTCATGCCGTACGCAACATCATCACCCAGAGTCTGGACTTGCAAATTCCACCAAGTTAAAGCCTCATCAACAAACAACCCAGTAGCAAAAGTGACTTGCTGATCCGCGGTACACTTGCTCATGCGGATAGTGGCATCAGTCTTCTCCGTCCAGCGTACAAATGCCACTGCACCTCCAGTGCCATCGTAGTTCAGCGGTTTGCACTCGAGGAACTGCTTGAAAGTGCAGCCCTGAGCTGCGTTTCCTCCAGATGAATCTCCATTCCCATTACGTCTGGCATTACTTGGTCCTCCACTTTGTTCGGTGCGGTTCGCCTCATACTGAGCGATAGCTGTGGAGATCCTTTCTTCCGGTAGGGCGTTCAACTCTTCAGCAGTTCTTGGCAGTGGGGGAGGAGGAGGAGGTTGATCATGAGCGTTCACAGCTCTTCTGGGTGCCATGTTCTGATAGAACACAACACAATAGGGTTAGACATTTGTTTGATATCGTCATGCGAGACAGTGGTAGTATATATATACTGGCATATACCACATAAGTGACACCAAACAATCCGCCAAACGTATCAATTCATATAGCAACAAGCATGCATAAATAGATAAATACTGTTATGTCATAGGATATTCACCGATGTCCTTACGCATATCAGGGTAACTTGTTACATTACTGTTTGTAAGGTAAGCAAAATGCATAAGGGTTACATCACCCCATAGTACAAGTTTAATATATGTAAAGGACAAATATCTTATTTCACATAGGCGGTTCATGTCTTTATACCCTAAATTATTACTCCAGCAGAGTATTTAATAGGCTGGGGGAAGGGTGTTCACGTTTGACCTTCTCTTGTATTGAAGGAATCTCGTTTGATACGTGACAAGACTTGCTGTGGTTTCTGTGCACTGAATTCCATAATTATGTATGCATCCATAATTACGTAACTCCTTGCACAGTCCGTACAGTTCGTTTTATCCTCGTATCTCTTCCTTCGGATAGGCCACTGCTTTCAAGTCCTAATACGCTATCACGTATAATACATACTACATATACTTAGCACAAAATTTGGTGATCAATAAATATATATATATTTTCTCATAAATATACATACTTAATATCAATTTTAATCTTGAAGAAATCATCATTTCTTAACACAAAAATTAGGGAACCCTTGGTAAATATTTTTAGATACATTTTTAGGGTATAAGTTTATCAAAAACTTATATTTTTATAAGTGTCAATTTATAAAAATTTTGACATAGTTTCCCCTAAAAATGGAGGTTTCCCATGTTTTCAAAACATGTGTTTATTTTCCTTTAAAATCATCACAACAATCAACAACTTATTCAACACTTTTCGAGTGTCAAAATCAAGTAAACTACACTACATCATGAACTTGAAGTTTATGTAAAAACTTGTAGTAACTTACCATGTTATTTAGTAGGTTGAGTTACCCTTAAAAACATGGTTATTTGTTTGTAAATCTCCTTCTTGAAGGATTTAGTCTTTTACAACTTGTAAGATGATTTTTGTAAAGATATTTCTTTTGTATTTTTCTTGTTTCATAAGTGTTTATACACTTGTTTTTCTAATAAAAATAGTGTAGGTTTAAGCAAAAACCAAGATATTCTAAAAATCATATTTTAAACTTGGTTTTCTTGGAAAATCATTCATAAATCTTGGATCTATAAGTTTACTAGTTCACTTTGGTTTATTACTTTACAAGAAAATCATTTCATTATCAAGTTCATGTCTTAATAAGAAGATGATCATTTTATGTTAACACATAATCACCTCTTATCTTGTTAGATCATGTTTTTAATCATAATCTAACAAGTTTCATATGATGATCAACATCATATTACCAAGAAATCAACAAGCACTCATCAACATATACAAAACAACATCATACTAACAATATCTCATCATATTTCATCTTTTTATGTTTCAAGATTCAAGTCTTTTAGTGTTCTTGTTATTTCATCACAGTATATCTTTTAACCACCAAAAATATGAAGTAAACAAGAGTTTATAAGGATCCTACAACTAGCTTAAAGCTAGGGAAGAACAATGTTGAAGGTGTGGTGGATAAAAGCAAACGAACGAGGTCCTTCAAGTTTCGTGAGCACCGAGCTTCATTAGTGACCTTCTAGCACCTTGTATCACACTTGGAATGGATGAATAAAAATAAAAAATGGTGGTGTATAGAGAGGGGTGTTCAGCCGTAGCTTTATGGAGAGGGAGAGAAGAGTTTGTGAAGTGAAGATGAAGATGAATGATGGTTAAGGGTACTTATAATTCAAAATCTCTAAGGTCCAATGGTTCTTGTGCTCCTCAAAGTACAACCAAGATCTAGCAAATCCCAAGAGAAGATATGGAGGAGATTTAGGAAGATATTAAGGTAATCTTGGGTGGGGGCCACATGAGTGAGCCGTAAATTACATATGGGGGGGGGGGGTAAATTGTAATTTGATGGTAAATAAGTTAATTAGTGGAAGGTTAAATGTTATGTCTAGAGTTTAATGTGTAGGATGCTTTATATAGAATGTTTAAGTGTTCGGGAACCATAACTAGCTCAGAAAAAGTAAAACAATGTTTCTGGTAGTATTTTGGTGCTCTGGGTAATGTCCGGTTGTTCGGTTAGATACCGGTTCTTTAAAGTGCTAAATTGCACCGTTTAGTGTCCTTTAAGTATCCTTTTGTGCCACTTTCAATTCCCAACACCTAGGGAAGTATTCAGGACCATTTAGTCACGTTTTTGCATGTTATAAACTTGTCATAATGCTGAATTTTGCTGAAATGCATGAAATTCAGCATTTAAAGTGTGTTTCGGGTGCTTTTTAGTGCATTTTCTAGCTTCCGGAATGTCTATATGTAAGCCCTTGTATGTACTCTTGGGTTTTAATGTATTATTGTCGTTGGACCTACACCTAGGCACCAATTCTATTGTCTGACTGCTTTTTGCAGAATTGTTGACACAATGTGTCTTACCGGTGAGTTTACTAGTATTTCTGACGCAACGCTGTTCATTAATGCATAAAGCAATATCTTGTAGTATAAGACGTGCATGAATTCACTTGTATAGTATGTAATCAGACAATGTTGACATTTAAGCACATAATTGCAGTCATTAAATAATAATTAATGTGTACGGGAATTACCGGTTTTGTGCCAGTTGTCACAGTATTGTCCAGAAAATAAATATTTTTGCCAAAAATCAAATATATTCTAAATATGCTAAGAAAATATATTTTTACTTCCAAAAACAATATATTTTCTTCTTGTAAAAAATATGATATACTTTGGTAATAATAAATAAAATCATATTTTCATTCCTTTCGTATCCAAAATAATATTTACCAAAAATATATCTGTAACGGTACTTTCTGGAATATATTATAAGTTACGTTATTGCGCTCGGTTTCACAATATTAGGTATGTAACTTATATATTTATCCCTTGTGATCTTTGGTATTATTTTGGATTGTAAATTCTTGGTATTTGTTAAGTTATATTATTTTACCCTAAAATAATATAATTATTTCACAACATATACAAATATTCACACAAGTGTCTTATATATATATATATATATTCTAAATATATATATTCACCCATTTTTATTTATAAAAACCAACCTCCAATACTTGTATTTTTGTATCAAAGTCTATGACAAAGTTTATATTGAAAATCATGGTTTAAATACACTAGTAAATATTTGTTAAAAAATATTTCTTTAAGTGTTTGTATTTTTAGAAAATTTCGCCATAGTTTCCTCTAAAAACGGAGGTGTCCATGCTTTTAAAGCATATCATTTTCTTTTCAAAATCCTCATAAGCATCCAACAATCAATCTACACTTACCAAGTGCTAAAACAACGTTATCTACATAATGATTATGAACTTGAATTTTCATAAAAACTTGTAGGAACTTGGTAGTGTATCTAGTAGGTTTAGTTACCCTCTAAAGTGTGTTTATTTCTTTAATAATCTCATTCTTAAAGAGTTTAGGTGTTTACAACTTGTAAACATATTTTACAAAAATGTTTCTTTGTGAGATCTTTTTTTTCATAAGTGTTTATACACTTCTTTTATCACTAAAAATAGTGTTTGTTTAAGTAAGAACAAATATTTTCTAAAAATCATATTTTGAACTTGGTTCTTTCGAAATACCATTCATAAATCTTAGATCCATAAGATTACTAACTCACTTTGATTACTATTTTTCAAGAAATCTTTTTATTCATCAAGTTCATGTAAACATGAGGTATGATGATCATGGTTTTTCACAAGATCATCACATCAACTTACTAGATCATGTGTTTAATCACAATCTAGTAGGTTCCATGTGATATCCAACATCACTAACACTAGTAATCAATCAACAAGAAGCAAATAATCACAAATTAACAAGATTTCATCAAGAGTTTATCATATGACAAGCTTATGTTAGAGATTCATGAATATGTCTTTTAACCAACTAAAATTAGAAGTAACAAAGGTTATGAGAGTCTTACTACTAGCACTATGGCTAGGGATGAACACAGGAGAATGAAGGTGACAAAGATGGTGGATTAAAGCTAATGAGAAGGGTCCTTGGAGTTCCACAAGCTTCACACTTCGTTAGACACCTCCTTACACCTTTGGATGGTCTTGGATTGAATGATCTTGAAGTGAAAATGGTGGTGGTGTGAAGAGGGGTGTTCGGCCGAGAGCTTGGGGATGAGAGTGAGAGAGATGAAGTGTGTTAATGTGTGAAATGTGATGAACTCTAGAACTCTATTCCATACTTATAACCATCATTCCTAAATATCTTGTCAACAAGAGCAAGGCAAGATCTAATATAAAAAGGAAATAAAATCTTGAGGTATGGTGGTGATGGTATGGCCGATTGTAGGTGGGGGGGGGGGTATAGAGTAGGCTCTAACTAGTTTGATTACTTACTAGTTCAAAACCAAGTATATAGTTGGTTAAGTTAGTTACTAGATATTTTAGTGGGTGTTAAGGTGTTCGGGGATCATGACTAGCTCAGAAATAATTAAACAATGTTTCTAGTATAATTTTGGTGTTTCGGGTAGTGTCCGGTTGTTCGGTTAGATACCGGTTCGTTAAAGTGTCAAGCTATTCCGTTTAATGATCTTTATGTTACTTCTTGTGACACTTTTAATTCCCGACACTTAAGAAAGCATTAAGGACCATTTTGCCATATTTTTGCACATAACTAGCTTGTTAAAAAGCTGAATTTTGCTGAAATATGCAGAATTCTGCACTTTATGTGGGTTTTAGGCACTTTCCGGCACTTAAACTCTCACCTAGTGACGCAGTTTTATGGTCCTTACTTCCCTACACACCACACTAGTGTAGTACCTTGTCTCTGGCCCATACTGGGTCTCTAAACACTGTCTGTCTATGTACTGAACCTCGTCAGCATATTCTGAGTTATCCGCCAACTGTGCTAACTGTGCTTTGTGCATCATGTATGTAAATATAGTTTGTATGTGATAATGATGTGACATTATGTAATATGTGATGCACATGTAAGCATGATGCAGTAATCAGAAAGCAGTTAAGTAATTCAGCATAATTATTTAGCACTAATTAATATTAATTAATTGTATGGATACCTGTATTTATGAGGGTTGTCACATTCTCCCCCTGTTAAGAAAATTTCGTCCCGAAATTTAAGTTCTGCTACTAGCTGCAGGGGTCTTGGGGAACAAATGTGGGTACTTTGCTTTCATACGATCCTCACACTCCCAGGTGAATTCTGGGCCGTGTCGCGCGTTCCAACGAACCTTGATGAGTTTGACACTACTCCTGCGTGTCTTGTTAACCTTCCAATCAGTAACCTCAACAAGTTCTTCAGTAAAGTGGAGTGTGTCGTCAATGTGGACTTCGTCGGCAGGAATGACAACTGTTTCTTGAGTTGGACTCTTTTTCATATTAGATACATGAAATGTATCATGAACGCCATTCAGTTATGCGGGTAGATCCAACTTGTAAGCTACAAGACCAATCCTTTCCAGGATTTTGAATGGTCCAATGTATCGCGGGTTCAACTTCCCACGCTTCCCAAAGCGTGCTACACCCTTCCAGGGTGAGACCTTTAACAAAACCATATCTCCTACTGCAAACTCCAACGGTTTCCTTCTTCGGTCCGCGTAACTCTTTTGTCGATCACGAGCCGCCTTTATGCGCTCTCGGATCTATGTAATCCTATCAGTCGTCTCTTGAACCAATTCAGGACCAACAAGCTGTCTATCCCCCGCGTCAGCCCAGCATAACGGTGATCGACACTTGCGTCCATAGAGAGCTTCAAATGGTGCAGCTTGGATACTCGCATGGTAGCTGTTGTTGTATGAGAATTCTACCAAGGGTAAGTGAGTGTCCCAACTGCCACCCAAATCCATCACGCAAGCTCGTAACATATCCTCCAACGTTTGAATCGTTCGCTCGCTCTGGCCATCTGTCTACAGATGGAATGCAGTACCCAGATTCAACTGAGAACCAAAGGCTTCTTGGAAGGATTGCCAAATCCTCGATACAAACCTTCCGTCTCTATCAGAGATAATCAAGAGAGGCACTCCATGTCGTGCAACTATCTCTCTCAGGTATAGCTCAACAAGCTTGCTAGTGTTGTCTTTCTCCTTGATTGGCAAAAAGTGTGCAGATTTGGTCAGACGGTCCATGATTACCCAAATCGTATCGTGACCTCTGGGTGTCCTTGGTAACTTCGTTATAAAGTCCATTGAAATCTGCTCCCACTTCCACATGGGTATTTCAGGTTGTTGCAGAAGACCTGAAGGCTTCTGATATTCGGCCTTAACCTTGGCACAAGTCAAACATTTGCCAACATACGTTGCAACATCGCCTTTTGATCTCGGCCACCAATAGAAATCCTTTAAATCTTGGTACATTTTATCCGATCCTGGATGGATCGAGTACCATGACTTGTGAGCTTCGTCGAAAATTACTTCTCTTAGACCACCGAAGAGAGGAACCCAAATTCGTTTTATGAAGCACAACGTTCCTTCATTATTGGGTATTAGCTGCTTCTCCATCCCACGGAGATATTCATTCTCAAGATTCTCTTCCTTAAGAGCTTCTCTCTGAGCGGCACGATTGCGCAATGAGAGATCCGTTTGGACAATCATTTCCAAAGCTCGAACCCTTATAGGCTTGATTCTTTCTTTCCGACTCAAGGCATCTGCGACCACATTCGCCTTCCCTGGGTGATACTTAATTTCACAATCATAATCGTTTAACAACTCTACCCATCATCTCTGTCTCATGTTAAGCTCTTTCTGATCTAATATATGCTGTAAGCTCTTGTGATCAGTAAAGATTGTGCATCGCGTGCCCTACAAATAATGTCGCCAGATCTTTAATGCAAACACCACCGCACCTAACTCCAAGTCATGCGTGGTGTAATTCTTCTCATGGATCTTCAACTGGCGTGAAGCATAGGCTATAACCTTCTGTCGCTGCATCAGCACGCAACCTAAACATTGATGCGAGGCGTCGCAATATACCACGAAGTCGTCAGTGCCTTCGGGTAAGGATAAGATGGGTGCATTGCAAAGCTTGTTTTTCAACAACTGGAATGCTTTTTCTTGCTTGTCTCCCCATTCATACTTCTTGTCTTTCTGTGTCAGGGAGGTCAAAGGTTGAGCGATTTTTGAAAAATCTTCAATAAATCTGCGATAATATCCTGCCAAACCTAGGAACTGACGGATCTCGGTTGGCGTCTTCGGAGTCTCCCAATTCTTGATTGCTTCAATCTTTGTAGGATCCACATGGATTCCATCTCCGTTAAGCACGTGACCAAGGAACTAAACCTCGCGCAACCAAAATTCGCACTTCGAGAATTTCGCGTACAATTTCTCTTTCTTGAGCAGCTCTAAGATAGCTCTTAGATGTTACTTCCTCCGTCTTCGAATAGATTAAAATATCGTCAATAAACACGATCACAAACTTATCGTGGTACGACTTACAAACTCTATTCATCAAATCCATGAATACTGCTGGCGCGTTTGTCAGACCAAACGACATTACTAGGAACTCGTAATGTCCATATCGAGTTTTGAAGGCAGTCTTTGGAATACTCTCCTCTTGTATACGCAACTGGTGATATCCTGATCGTAGATCGATCTTGGAGTAACAATTCGAACCTTGTAGTTGATCGAACAGGTCATCAATCCTTGGCAAAGGATATCTATTCTTGATAGTCAACTTGTTAAGCTCGCGGTAGTCGATACACATGCGGAAACTACCATCTTTCTTTTTTACAAACAGCACTGGAGCTCCTCAAGGCGAGAAGCTTGGTCTGATAAATCCCTTATCCAATAGCTCCTGAAGTTGTGTTGACAGTTCTTGCATCTCGGAGGGCGCAAGTCGATAAGGTGCCTTAGCTACAGGCGCAACACCTGGAACTAAGTCAATGTGAAACTCGACTTGTCTTTGCGGAGGCAATCCTGGGAAGTCTTCAGGAAAGACTTCAGGATATTTCTTCATGACTGGAATGTCTTCTAGCTTTGGCTCAGCGGCTTCTTTGTCCACAATGTGTGCCAAGAAGGCAACACATCCTTTCTACAAACACTTTCGAGCCTTCAAATAACTGATGATCCTTAGGGGTGTATCGTGCTTCTCTCCATGTACCACAATTGTTTCTCCATTCGCCATCGGAATGCGAATGATCTTCTCGTGACATACAATCTCCGCTCGGTTGCTTGACAACCAATCCATCCCTACTACCACGTCGAAGCTTCCCAACTCGACTGGCAGCAGATCAAGCGTAAACTCGTGCTCACCCAGTTCTATCACGCAACCTCTGATGACTTCATTTGCTTCTACTAGCTTTCCATTAGCTAGTTCTATCGAATATGGAATATCTAGCTTACTAGCTACCAACCCAAGTATTTTCTTAAATTCTAGTGATACAAAATTATAATCGGCACCGGTATCAAATAGTACAGATGCAAAGCGTTGGTTGATAGGGAACGTACCAGTGACCACATTTGGATCTTGGCGTGCTTCCCTCGCACCGATGTTGAAAACCCTTCCATGAGCTTGATTGAGCTTTGGGCACTCTCTCTTGAAATGGCCCACGTCTCCACAATTAAAACAACCTGGTCCTCGACCATTACCGTTCCCATTACCACCTTGATTGTTATTCGCTCCACGGTTTCCATTACCAGCTTGATTCCCAAAATTACCATGATTTCCGTTACCGCCATTTCCTCCTTGAGGGCGGTTTCCGTATCCATTTCCACCACGGTTGTTGTTGCCATAACCTCTCTGACCATTGTTACCACGCCTAGTACCAACCCAACATGTTTCCTTCGAGAGACCAACTCTTCTACAAGACTCGCATCTTCCAGCTCGGCACCGTCCATTGTGATGCAATTGACATGCATCGCATTTGGGCAAGGTGCCCATGTACCCTTTTCCTTTGTTTTCAGCACCAGTTTTGGCCCTGGCTGGTGCCTTTGCCTCTTCCTTCTTGTTAGCACTGCTGGTACCTTTCTTGAAGTTTGAGAATTTCCTTTTGATCTCACCTGATGACTCAACGTGAGTCTCTTTCTTCTTCTGGTCAGAAATCAAAAACTTGTTTAACCTGATTGCTTCTTCAGTTAGTGCTACACTCAGGTCGATAGCCTCGGTGATCGTAGCAGGATTTGATGTCGTCACCATACTCATAATCTGAGGTGCCAACCCCCAAATGAAACGCTCAACGCGCTTGAATTCTGGACTAACCATGTATGGTACCACGTGAGATAGATCGTGAAATCTCTTCACATATTCGGCGATCTTCGGGCCGTCCATCTTGAGGTTCCAGAATTCAGTTTCTAACTTTTGGATTTCGGCCCTGGAGCAATACTTTTTACGCATGAGTTCCTTCATTTCATTCCAAGTCAAAGCGTATGCTGCTGCCTCTCCCAGAGTCTGGACTTGGAGATTCCACCATGAAAGCGCTCCATCTACGAACAATCCGGAGATGTAGGTGACTTGGTGTTCTGGAGCACATTTACTCATTCTTATCACCGAATCGGTCTTCTCTGTCCATCTAACAAAGGCCACAACACCCCCGGTACCGTCAAAATTCAGCGGTTTACAGTCTAAGAACTGCTTATAGCTACAACCTGTACAAGTAACGTCATTCACAGAAAGCATTAGCGAACGCACATGGAATATCCAATTGTAACGTAATGTGTCTCAAGCGACTTAAACATTACCATGAGGTGGGTTGTTCCTCGAGGTACCCCCGCTAGTTTCAGCGCGTGAGGCCTCGTAATCTGCTATCGCCCGTGAAATCCGTTCTTGTAACTCGGCCTCAGTAGTGGGCAATCGAGTTTCCCTTCGTGGAGGCATCTTCTATAAGAAGATTGTATAGGTCAGGTTTTATGTATATAAGTATCTAGTATGCATATGTAATAACATTTATCAACGCTAGTAAAGACATAACATCCCATGTCATAACACAAATAAGTAATTCAGCAATGTATGTAATGAGAATGTTGCGATTGAGTTTTCATATATCAAATGACCACAAATACAGTTTTACAAGTTTCACAATGTACCATATCACAACCAAAAAGGACTACAGGGTCACATCACCCTTGTCCAAACCATCAATCAACTACAACAATCAAAAGTCAAAAGAAATGTGGTCTTCAAAAAGCTGTGTGTTCTGGGCTCAATAGCTGCACTCTCACCAAAAGTATGCTACCTGCATAAAACCAAAAACTGCTATGCTGATGGTGGAGGAGGAGGAGGAACGAAAAGCAACCTGCGCAGATGCGCTAAATCCTCCTCAAGAGCACGAATAATACGCAACAGATAGCTAACCTGCTGCTCCATAGTAAGAAAACGGACATCAAAATCTGGGTATGGCAGGAGAAGAGCGGGTGGAGTCGCGAATGGTGACTGACAAGGACACGGCGGAGGACGCAGGATCCTCTCTAACTCCATGACTCTCCTACACAGCATCTCCTGCTGGAGCTGCAGCGACAAAAGCAAATCATCCCTCGTGTATCCAATGTGGAAGGGATGGTATGGATCAGAAATATGCATCGTGTTGGGCGGAAACCAGATAAGTGGCTCGCCCGATGGGGCAGAAGCAAAAGGTGCAGTATGTGTAGCAGGTGCAAACGGTGGTATGAAAAGAAAGGATTCTGACACAGGTGGTATGTGACTGGGCTGCTGACTCGATGGACCTTCCCCAGGATGGAGAGGAGGGATATCCTGTAGGAATGTGACCGGTAGATCTGTGCGGTGAATGTCAGACACCTGTGGGTGAAACGGGGCGATATCTGCTGGTGCATGTGTAGGTGCAGGTGGGGGAGTGACAGGTCTAACAAAAGGAGGTAAGTCATCGTCATCCTCTATCCACCCATTGTGGGTGAATGCATATCTGGGGTCAATCTGGGCTGCAAAAGGAGCACGATCAACAAGTACAGGGATCGGGTCGGGTAGAGGTGGTGCAACAACTGGTATGTCATCGGGTGCAGGGTCATGCACAGGTAGAGTGTAACAACTCTCATTAAAAGTATTAATTCTTATTTTATTTTATCAAATAGGAAACCCTAATTGAGACCCCCAAGAAATATGGCATGACCCCTAAAATTTTCAGAATAATCGAAACTAGGATCAGGGCCCCTAAAACTCAGGGAGGTATCCCCTAAAGGATAATTATCTTCACAGTTTTTTTAGAACGCGTATTTCGTCGAACTGTCGACTCACCCAGGCTACAAATACACGAGGCTACCCTACCCTAAAAGGGCGCCGTCGCGCCACGCGACAGCCTGTCGTGACACGTGACAGGGACGGTTTTTCAGTATAAAATCCAGGGGTTTGGCACTTGCATGGCTGCGTTGGTTCGACGTTCAAATTTGTTTTTTACACTGAGTTATTCACTTTTTCGTTCAAAAAACACACACTAGCACGAAGCTCTGCTGCGATA
The DNA here is from genome assembly GCA_030545235.1 of Helianthus tuberosus. Taxonomy (NCBI): domain Eukaryota; kingdom Viridiplantae; phylum Streptophyta; class Magnoliopsida; order Asterales; family Asteraceae; genus Helianthus; species Helianthus tuberosus. The sequence goes on from JARYGA010060172.1 coordinate 14,993,977, forward strand.
ACAGGGTAATAACTCGATCACTGCTATGATACAATGTCCGATCAATTGAAACCGATCCGATGGATGTTTAAGTGCTGCCCGTATTTGGGCTATACTTAGTCATTCGTCGTGAGGGTTTTTATCTCGTGAGCTTATCATAAATGTTGTATTAAGTTACTTACCTAGTTTCGTATGCATTGTTATTTTAACTAGGTTACACGGCTAAATCAGTAGGCTAAACTCTGCCCGTCTAAACTCGCAATGTGAGTCATTCTCTTTTTATCAAATTGCTTTACAAAACCCTAAATGTTTTCCAGTTATGCTTTGCAGTGATTAAGTCTTTGCTAATCTTTAATTACTGGCAGTATGTGGGGGTTTTGTGCACATTACTACTAATGATTTATCACTTTAGGTGGGCAAACCTAATTAGTGATATGTCCACAGTCATAGATTCGGTCGAGTGACAGCTGAACCAGATAATTAAGTGAAAAAGGGAAAATATAAAAACCCTTAATGCTGTAAAATTATAACAATGTGTCTTTTGTGCAACTTGAATGACTCGCCAGTATTTCCCCGCTGATAAAATCTTTTTAAACATGTTTCAGGTGACCTACTGTGAATCAAGGAAAAGTGCTATGGAGCACTAACAAGCTTGAAGTGGTGGCTCAGTAAAATAAATAAACATGTTTTGTAAAACAAGGGATTTCCTTGTGAAATTCCTCTATTGTAAATTACGGGGTTTACCCCAAATTGTGAAATAAAATAATTGAGCATTTTCAGTTTTCACGATCCTGTTAAAATTTCCGCTGCCAAAATAAATAAATACCACGGGTTTCTGTCCCGCGGCTCCTGAACCGGGTAAAACCGGGACGGGGGTCGTGACAGAAAAAGGTGGTATCAGAGCCACTGATTTAAGCTAATTAAGTATTTAGAAATACTTAATTTCTCAATTTGCCATTCTGTGAAAATTCAAGTTGATAAATAAAATATTAACTTAAGTTTGTGTGTGTTTGTTTTCATATATGCTAACAGCATGAATGAACTATCGGAGGCACTCCGAAGCTTTACTAACCATAGCACATATATTGATATCACAGGAAATCCATCTGGCTATCAGGCTGATACTGAAGAGCCAATAGTATTCCAGGCCCAGCCGCAAGAGAACCCAAAGCCGAAAAATAGAAGAAGACTCGTAGGCTGGAGACGTGTACGGAGGAAGAAGCCAGCTGCGCAGAAGGTTAAAAAGACTGAGGATCCAAAGGATAAAGGCAAAGGAAAGGAGATCGGGGAAAGTTCAGGGCAAGCCCAGGAAATGCCACTGTGGGAGGAGCTGGACCGTAAACTGGCCAATAGCGACCTCTTCGGACCTGCCGATGAAAACCTCTTCAATTACCCAGCTGAAGTACAACTTCCAGTTAATTTGGAACCTGCTATTCCAGATCCTATTATTCACCCCCGACCTCTACCAGGAGAGCTGGAAGAATGGTGGACAACTGATTGGAAATTTCAGAATCTCTTGAATAACCCTAACACCTTCTTTCCCAAGTTTGACCCTGAGCCTGCACCAAATCCACCTATGAGCACAGAAAACTTGGCCGAACTCCACCACTGTGGCGAGGAGCTGGTGGACGTAGGAAATAGAATCCGGGAAGTGGGCGAGAGGATATCATGGAAATACGACGAGAGGGAACGTCGTTTCTGAAATGCCAGCTGATGGGGATCGTATATGGTTATGTGGTTACGTGTTTAATAATAATAAAATAATAATAAAAAATATAATCATGTAAAATAACTTAAAATAAAACTTTTGTAAGATAACTGGTGTGTACGGATGCATACTAAAATATATAAAAAATATCAACGTCGCAAAGTCAACAATTTTGGCTATACGCGTTGACGTGATTATGTGCAATTATTCTATTAAGTTGGTTATTTATTTTGTGCCAATAACTTATTTATATTGTTAGTTATCAGATGGAACACGCTGTTAATGAACCAGTTAATGAAATTAACCAATCCGAGCAAAACAATGAAGCTCACTTTCTTAATAGGCAAGATATAGAAAACATCGTTGCCTAGGGAATAGCAAATGCTATTCCAGCAATCCTTGCTGCTGCCCGAAATCCAGTTGAACCTCCACCACCTACTCCCAGCAAACGCACGCGCGACGATAATTTCAGTAATAGTGTTAACGGAGGTGGCAATAATGACAATGTGATTCAAGCCCCGATACTAAAGAAAATGAAAGTTGCAACACCTGGTTGCACTTATAAAGAATTTCTTGCCTGTAAACCTGTTGAATTTGCAGGCAATGAAGGGGCAACTGCTGCACTGCGTTGGGTGGAGAAAACCGAGGCAGTAATTAAAATAAGTAAATGTGCCGAGGAAGAAAAGGTTATGTACGCGTCGCATCTTTTTAAAGAAGGGGCACTAGAATGGTGGAACACGATCCTACAAGCCAAGGGAAGTGATGTGGCGTATGCCATGAATTGGGAAGAATTTAAGAGTCTAGTGGAGAGAAAATTCTGTCCTGAACATGAAAAGGAACAAATGACAAATAAGTTCCTGAACCACCGGATGGTGGATGTAGACTGTCGAGGGTATACTTCGACATTCTTCGAGTATGCTAGAGTTGTACCAACCCTGGATTCGCCAGAACCGGTACTTATTTCTCTCTATATTTGGGGTTTGATTGGCGAAATCCGTGATATCGTTAAAGCTGCGAGACCCCGCACTATTGACGATGCGGTGGAATTAGCCAATACCTTGACCGACGGGCTGGTGCGTACGCGGGAAGAAAACAGGAAAAAGGAGTTAGCCTAAAAGATTACCCAAGAATTTTGTGTGGGTAATAATATTAACTTCAAGAGGAAGGGAACTGGATCCTCTTCCACCCCGCCATTTTGCGGAAATTGCAAAAAGAAACATTTTGGAAAATGTAGAGAAAATTGTAATTTCTGCAAAATTCCGGGACATCGGGAGGAGGAATGCAAGAAGAAATTAAAGGTCTGCTACAACTGTGGAGAAGCTGGGCATTTCAGACCAGAATGCCCTAAATTGGTCAAGCCAGCAGATAACAAGGCTAAACCTGCTGAAGGAACTAACAAGAAAAACGCAAGAGCCTTCCAATTGACCACGCAGGAAGCCAAACTGATTCCCGACGTAATAGCTGGTACGTTTCTGGTACACAACGTTTATGCGAAAGTATTATACGACTCTGGTGCAAACCAAAGTTTTGTAAATACTTCTTTCTGCCAAGCTCTTAAGCTACCCTTAACCAAACTTAGGCAGATTTATACAGTAGAAACGGTAGACGGAAACTCTGTTAACATAGATATGGTTTTGCAAAAAGAAAATATAGAACTTTCAGGTTATAAATTTTCTGCAAACCTATTACCTATGAATTTAGCTGGATTCGATGTCGTATTAGGAATGGATTGGTTAGTAGCCAACCATGCTCGAATCCTCTGTGATAAGAATTCCATAGAAATTCGTGCCCCCACAGGAGAAGTAATTATGATTACAGGGGATAAGCCGCGTAAACCAATGAAGTTCATTTCGGTAATGAAAGTTGCTAGTTATGAACGAAAGCAAGGAATAGTGTATATGATTTCGGTAATCATTAGCACTAAGGGTAAGGAACTTAAGGAAATTCCTGTAGTATCAGAATACTTGGATGTATTCCCAGAAGAACTACCAGGATTACCACCAGATAGGGAGGTAGAATTTAGAATTCATCTGATTCCTGGAACTACCCCCATAGCTAAAGCATCTTATCGGTTAGCACCTACTGAAATGTTAGAATTGAAAAAGAAATTAGATGAATTACTCAGTAATGGATTTATACAACCTAGTTCATCCCCTTGGGGAGCACCAGTATTGTTCGTAAAGAAGAAATATGGTTCGATGCGAATGTGTATCGATTATAGGGAATTAAATAAGGTTACAATTAAGAATCGATACCCATTACCTAGGATTGATGATCTTTTCGATCAACTTCAGGGGGCTAGATATTTTTCTAAGATAGATTTACGCTCCGGATATCATCAGTTGAAGGTACAAGAAGAAGACATACCTAAAACCGCTTTTAGAACTAGGTATGGTCACTACGAGTTTACAGTTATGCCTTTTGGACTAACAAATGCTCCTGCAGCATTTATGGATATGATGAATAGGATCTGTAAACCGTATTTGGATAAATTCGTAATTGTGTTCATCGAAGATATACTTATTTATTCCAAAAGTCAGGACGAGCATTGTAAGCAGTTACATGCACTCTTAACTCTGTTAAGAAAGGAAAAGCTTTACGCCAAATTCTCAAAATGTGAATTTTGGCTACAGGAGGTATAATTTTTAGGACACATGGTGAATCACGAAGGTATCCACTTAGATCCCTCCAAAATAGAAGCGATCACCAAATGGAAGGTCCCGCAATCAGCTATGGAAGTTAGAAGTTTTCTAGGGTTAGCTGGATACTACAAACGATTCATTAAAGATTTTTCTAAGATAGTTGTGCCATTAACTAAGCTAACCTGTAAATCAGTTAAGTTCGAATGGGGACCTAAGCAAGAAGAAGCCTTTAGGATTTTAAAACAAAAGTTAACAAACACCCCAATTCTTTCCTTACCCGAAGGGACAGAAGATTTTGAAGTTTACTGTGATGCTTCTAAGCTAGGATTAGGATGTGTGCTAATGCAACGCAAAAAGGTAATTACGTACGCCTCAAGGCAATTGAAAAAGCACGAAGAAAACTATACGACACATGACTTAGAATTAGGGTCAATAATTTTTGCCCTTAAGATTTGGAGACACTATCTGTATGGAAGTAAGTTTACCATTTATACAGATCATAAAAGCTTAAGGTACATATTTGGGCAAAAAGAATTGAATATGAGGCAAAGAAGATGGATGGAAATTCTAAGTGACTACGACTGTGATATTCAATATCACAAAGGAAAGGAAAACGTAGTTGCAGATGCCTTAAGTCGTAAGTATCATGAGAAACAACGACGAGTTTGTACTCTTAGATTACGTTTACAATTGGACTTAATGGAACAATTGAAGAATGTTCAAGAAATAGCAATCAAGGATGATGCTGAAGGAATGAAGGGAAGAATAAAGGAATTAGAGCAAGGAGCTGATGGAATTTAGAGATTCCACAAGAAAAGGATTTGGGTACCTAAGCAGGGAGAGTTAAGAAATAAGATTTTAGAGGAAGCCCATAAGTCTAGGTATACGATGCATCCTGGTAATAATAAAATGTACCAAGATTTAAGAAATAACTTCTGGTGGATAGGAATGAAAAAGGATATAGCTATATATGTATCTAAGTGTCTAACTTGTTCACAAGTTAAGGCAGAACACCAGAAACCTTCAGGATTACTTCAACAATTAGAAATGCCTGTATGGAAATGGGAGCTCATAACAATGGACTTTGTTACTAAGTTACCCAAAACCAGAAAAGGTAACGACGCAATTTGGGTAATTGTGGATCGATTAACCAAATCAGCTCATTTCCTGCCCATGAAGGAAACTTTCAGTATGGAAATATTAGCCAAGTTATACGTAGACCAGGTAGTATCCTTACATGGAGTCCCACTCTCTATTGTATCTGATAGAGATAGTCGTTTCACTTCACATTTCTAGACGAGTTTCCAAGAAGCAATGGGAACACGATTGAATTTAAGCACTGCATATCATCCCCAAACAGACGGACAAAGTGAAAGGACGATTCAAACCCTGGAAGACATGCTCAGGGCATGTGTAATAGATTTTGATGGAAACTAGGACAACCACCTACCTTTAATTGAATTCTCCTATAACAATAGTTATCATTCAAGCATCGAAGCTGCCCCGTTCGAAGCACTGTATGGACGAAAATGTAGAACTCCAGTTTGTTGGGCAGAAATAGGAGAAAGCCAATTATCAGGTCCTGAAATTGTACAAGAAACCACCGACAAGATAACTCAAATCAAGGAGAGATTAAAGACGACTCGAGATCGCCAGAAGAGTTATGCAAACAATCGACGCAAGCCATTAGAATTTCAAGTTAGAGATAAGGTACTCCTGAAAGTTTCTCCTTGGAAAGGAGTAGTTCGGTTCAGAAGGAAAGGAAAGTTAAGTCCAAGGTACGTAGGACCATTCCCAGTAATCCAGAGGATAGGACCTGTTGCCTATCGTTTACAACTACCAGAGGAGCTAGCCGGGGTACATGACGTATTTCATGTATCCAACCTCAAGAAATGTCTATCTGACGAATCCCTAATAGTACCTCTTCAAGATATAGAGGTAAATGAGAAGTTAAAATTTGTAGAGAAACCACTTCAGATAGAAGATAAAAAGGTTAAGTTCCTCAAGCACAAACGACTGGTGCTGGTCAAAGTCAAGTGGGATTCAAGGAGAGGACCGGAGTACACTTGGGAGCTGGAATCAAAAATGAAACGGAAATATCCTTACTTATTCCAGTAAATCTCGAGGACGAGATTTTAATAAGGTGGGGAGGATGTAACAACTCTCATTAAAAGTATTAATTCTTATTTTATTTTATCCAATTGGAAACCCTAATTGAGACCCCCAAGAAATATGGCATGACCCCTAAAATTTTCAGAACAATCGAAACTAGGATCAGGGCCCCTAAAACTCAGGGGGGGGGGTATCCCCTAAAGGATAATTATCTTCACAGTTTTTTTTAGAACGCGTATTTCGTCGAACTGTCGACTCACCTAGGCTACAAATACACGAGGCTACCCTACCCTAAAAGGGCGCCGTCGCGCCACGCGACAGCCTGTCGTGACACGCGACAGGGATGGTTTTTCAGTATAAAATCCAGGGGTTTGACACTTGCATGGCTGCATTGGTTCGACGTTCAAATTCATTTTGTACACTGAGTTATTCACTTTTTCGTTCAAAAACACACACTAGCACGAAGCTCTACTGCGATAACAGGGTAATAACTTGATCACTGCTACGATACAATGTCCGATCGATTGAAACCGATCCGATGGATGTTTAAGTGCTGACCGTATTTGGGCTATACTTTGTCATTCGTCGTGAGGGTTTTTATCTCGTGAGCTTATCATAAATGTTGTATTAAGTTACTGACCTAGTTTCGTATGCATTGTTATTTTAACTAGGTTACACGACTAAATCAGGTGGCTAAACTCTGCCCGTCTAAACTCGCAATGTGAGTCATTCTCTTTTTATCAAATTATTTTACAAAACCCTAAATGTTTTCCAGTTATGCTTTGCAGTGATTAAGTCTTTGCTAATCTTTAATTACTGGCAGTATGTGGGGGTTTTGTGCACATTACTACTAACGATTTATCACTTTAGGTGGGCGAGCCTAATTAGTGATATGTCCATAGTCATAGATTCAGTCGAGTGACAGCTGAACCAGATAATTAAGTGAAAAAGGGAAAATATAAAAACCCTTAATGCTGTAAAATTATAACAATGTGTCTTTTGTGCAACTTGAAAGACTCGCCAGTATTTCCCCTCTGATAAAATCTTTTTAAACATGTTTCAGGTGACCTACTGTGAATCAAGGAAAAGTGCTATGGAGCACTAACAAGCTTGAAGTGGTGGCTCAGTAAAATAAATAAACATGTTTTGTAAAACAAGGGATTTCCTTGTGAAATTCCTCTATTGTAAATTACGGGGTTTACCCCAAATTGTGAAATAAAATAATTGGGCATTTTCAGTTTTCACGATCCTGTTAAAATTTATGCTGCCAAAATAAATAAATACCACGGGTTTCTGTCCCACGGCTCCTGAACCGGGTAAAACCGGGACGGGGGCCGTGACATAGAGGATCGTGAGCAGGTATAGGCTCGGGTGCAATCACAGGCTCAGCGTCAGCTGGTGCAAGCTCAAGATCAGCGGGTATATCAAAGAGCTGATCGTCAGGAACGACTGGTGCCTCAAAAGGCTGATCATCGGGGACAAACTCAATCTCATGCTCAGGGTCAAAGTCGTGTGGAAAGACAGGATCCAACTCATCATCAAAATCAAAATCATGATCATCACCGTGTGGAATATCAGGTGCAACAGACATAGCTGTGTCAGAATAAGTATCGGTGGGATAACGCTATAATCCCAGTGCGTGTAAAGTAGTAGATGACACAGACTCGAATGAATCAGGACCAGAATGGTCAGAAGAAGTCTCAAAGACTGGAATCTCAACAAGCAGAACAACAATGACATCATCGACTGGGGCTCCATCATCCTGGCTGCCCTCTGGGGGACCCTCGATAAAAAGATCGATGTCATCGTCAGACATGGCATCAAGAGGCAGATCCTCGAGAGGAAATGCAGCAAGAGGAAAAGGAACAGGGATCTGAATAAGAAGTAGATCCTCGCCAGGAAGACCATCAGCTAGCGGTATATCATCTCCAAAATCTGGTAAAGCAAACGGCTGGAAGTCATCATCATCGCTACTCGTAGTGTCAGATGTAAAAACCTCAGGGTATGTGGCCATCTCGTCGTCCGAAACTATGGCCATAGGGTCTATGGTATCTGATACTCCGCTATCAGAAGAGGACATGGTGTCTGTAACAAAATAATCACAAGTATGCACATATATCAACAATCATCAAATAAGCATGTAAGTAGTAACAATGTAAGCATGTGTGCATCCTAGTCTTCCCAAGACTATCCCACCCAGCCTCTCCGACTGACTACTTAGTCCCTCAGACTAAACCTCCCAGTTTCTCAAACTGAACTACCCAGCCTCTCAGGCTAAACCTCCCAGTCTCTCAGACTGCCCCAACTAGTCTCTCAGACTACCTAGTCTCTCAGACTGAACTACCCAGTTAGTCTCTCAGACCAACTCCCCAGTCTCTCAGACTGAATTACCCAACTAGTCTCTCAGACTAACTCCCCAGTCTCTCAGACTGCACTACCCAGCTAGTCTCTCAAACTAACTCCCCAGTCTCTCAGACCGAAATATAAATGAATTCTTTGAAATGTATTTTGTGTCTTTTATTTGTAAAAATATTTGGTTCCTGGATCTGGATATTTTGTGTATGCAATGAAAACATGTTTGTGAAAACATTTTCGTGAGAGCCCTAATGATCGTAGTCTAGACTCGAGAAAGAATCCTAGTTCGCTACGAACCTGGCTCTGATACCAAGCTGTCACACCCTGACTTTTGTGGAAGCGTGGTTATTGGTGTGACTTCTTAACACCATATCAATCAATCATAACAATGCTATATGATAAAAACAAAAGATATTCATCCATATATTAAGTTTAGAAAATACTGTCACACTCCTACCAGGTAAAACATCAAATCGTGGCGGAAACGTTGGGGAGTGTTGTAACAGAATTATTGTTCCACAACCATGGTAATTAAAATTATATTTTATTCATCAAACAAAGAGTGGAATACATTGTTTCAAAACAAGAACCAAAGAGTACACAACATAATTAAACTAAGTCTATCTTTATTTAAAGTCTCTAAGGCACAGGTCCGCCCTAGTGTCACGATCATCCTAAGCAGCAGCTCCTGAAAACACATGTGAAAGTAGGCACATCAGCATAAAAATGCATGTGAGATACATAGGTTTTATGAAAAATAGGGTTCATGACTTATTAGTTTAGAAAAAAAAAATGTTTAACAAAATCAGTCATGATCCTTGTAAAATGTTTTGTTTTATAAATCTTTTGAAAAGCGATGATAAAGTAGATGATATGTAAAAGAGTAATGTGAGGTTAAATGAATCACCAAGTAAAATGAGTTTTGTATAAAATAAGTTGTTTATAAAACAATGTCTTGTGAAAAATATGTTATTTGTATAAAATGTTATATGTCTAAATTGAAATGATTCAAATAACGCTACGATATGTAATACCATACAAGCACTTATATATAGGAAGTACCAGCGGCGTATCCACCATGCTTGTATCCTATTACACACGCCTCGTTACTTAAATCATTTTACCCAAACAAACCACCAATGTAAATTTCCCATGTCTAAACCATTTGTCAAATGTCTTTGTGTAATACCATGTCAAAATGTCTATGTCAAATATAGTCCATGAAATATGTATATCAATATCAAAAGGTCTATGTCAAATGTCAAATATGTAATGTGTAAACAAAATGTCATGTATGGCAAGTGAAATATATATATATATATATATATATATGTCTACTGAGCCACAGATAAAAATGCACAAAACAATGTATTGAAGTAAAACGTGGTTTAAATCAACGTTATGTCTTGTGGAAATGCATGCTATACTGAATACAAACATTTATGCGGTGTTGTGAAAATGCGTACATCCAAGCCTTGTGACTGTGGTGATAAGCCCTTAAACAAATTAAAGGTCTATCTGTGTTATGTTTTATCGAATTCGGTCATTCCTTCCATCCAAACATACCTAGGATGTTAGGAACGGGAGTTGTCAATTCCTATGGTACCACTACCTACTAACGAACGGCGTGATCAGTGTTAATGAATGTATATGGTCCCATTTAAACAAACCAGATGACATATCAAAATGTAAGCATGTGATGAAATGAAAATGTACTAAGTATGATGAACATACATAGCATGAAAAGGTAATGTAAAACAATGCACTAGGTATGCACTAAATAGACATACATAGCGTGAAATGTAATGAAAACAATGTACTAAGTATGCGCTAAATGAACATACATAGCATAAAATGTCATGTAAAACGCGTTCGGATCGCCTAACTAGCCCTATGACAAGTAAGATATGCCTTAACATGTTTAATATTGTTGCTAAATCAGCTTAGATATCAATAGTTATGTTACATAGGCTTAAAATGAATTTTAATGTAAAAAGGGCATTTTGGTAATTTACCTAAGGCATAAGAACTACTTACCATACAACTACTCAAACGATGTGACCATAAGGTATAACCTCGGAAGGTTATTCCCTATACTACTATGGTCACCTAAAGTGTTTGGTCGGATCCTAATGATCGACCAAGTGGGTCGGGTTCGAAAGTCTAAGCGATTGATTAGATCGCTTACCTTTACGATCCTAGACAAGCACAAATCTAAAAGTGACGAGCTAAACATGCTAGAACATGTTTAGTTAAGTTAGAAAACAGGTTTGGTATCAAAACAAACGGTTTTGATACCCTAGAGTAGTTTGGTTACAAAATACGCAAGAACACGTATTTTGGCCGAAACTACGACTCGTCACTGATCCTAGATAACGTGGTAATCAGTAGGTATAGTCACTAGGGACTATGACCATCGTGATTACGCTCACGTTATGAAGTTCAAATGAACTTCGCATTGACCATAAACTAGTCAATGCAGAAAGTCAAACGTAGTTTTACTTTCGAGCTAAAAAGGCATAAAAGAACAAAGGAACACTTACAAAGGGTCCCCGCAAGTATTTGATCCAATCCACTCTCAGGTAGGAAGCATATACTTCCACTTAGAGAGTATAAAATCAGATCAAATTGTGGGTTTGAGCAAATGGGGTGAAGGGGTATATATAGTTTTCGTACAACCGTTAGGATCGTTCATCGAGAAACGTGCTTCGATCTAGGCCGTACACATGGGCCCATTGTTTTACAAAACCATGGGAGCCCCTGGTTTATGCCCATTGTTTGCTAAAAACCGTTTGCAAGTGGAATACAAGGGTATAACAGCTGTTAACAACTTTTTAAACTGATTTTGCATATCTGGGAGGGCCACACGGACCATGTAAGTTTCTTTATATGCTTACGCGGCCCGCCTGGGCTCTGCAGATCAGCAACCAGCTTTCAGTTAATGACAGTTTCAGTCCCTGATGTGTTTTAAGCTCATTTCGACACTTCTAAGGCCCGTTAAGCCAACTTTAAGGCCCTAAAATGACACCTAAACATTGTGGACATGAAACATGCTCAAAAATATGCCGGATGTCGGTTCGTTTGGTCGTACGATCGCGATGCTTGCTTAATTACGACGGAATGCGCATAAGTGCGAAAAACGATCCAAATTGCGCGACGAATGGATTTTTATCATGCCAAACAATAAAATAAAATATTTTAATGTTTACATAAATTTTTGGATCTCCGGATGTATTCAGAACGTAAGTTATGCGCGAAAAATGCAAACTTATGCACTTTTTGACGCTTTTAGTCCCTGAATGAGCATAAAGTTTATTTTAGCACACCGAACTCCTTAAAGCCTATTTCTAAGCTATTTAAAGGGTATTTAAGGTGTGTTTAACTTATAATCATGTTCCGGAATGTTCGTTACAGTTTAAATTGGCATACTTTCGCAGTTTGTCAATTTTAGTCCATGTAAGCGAATTAACTTGATTTTGCTATACCAAAGCCTTCAAAACTTATTTCTAAGTTTTGTAAAGGTTATTTAAGGTATGTTAAGCATAAATTGATGTTCTGGAGTATTTTTCACGTTAAACTGATTACGTTTATGTATCAGTTTGTGTATAACTCTCCAGAAAGTGATATAGAGTTTGAAATGGAATAAAAGTCAAAACATGAAAAATGAAAAACACAAACAAACAAACAAACATTGGGATCAAATAACTTTATTTCATTGATAACTGAACTGTTTACAATGATTACAAGCACAGATGTCACAGTCTCCCCTACTTGTGGAAATTTCGTCCCGAAATTTGTTTAGAGGAAACTCGTGAGAAAAGATGCGGATACTTCGCCTTCATTTGATCTTCACGTTCCCAAGTAAACTCAGGTCCACGCTTAGATTCCCAGCGAACTTTAACCAAAGGAATGCGCTTGCGTTTAAGCCATTTGACTATTCGGTCCATGATTTCCACAGGTTTCTCAACAAAATGTAGTGTTTTATCAACACGAATTTCGTCAAGTGGTATGTGGAGGTTCTCATCAGCTAAAAACTTCTTGAGATTGGACACGTGGAAGGTTGGATGAACATTGCCAAGTTCAGGAGGTAATTCAAGTCTGTAGGCTACCTTACCGATTCTTTCGACGATCTTGAATGGTCCAACATATCTAGTTGCAAGTTTTCCTTTCTTTCCAAATCTGATCACACCTTTCCAAGGTGAGACCTTAAGTAATACACGATCACCGATTTGAAATTGTAAGGGCTTGCGTCGTTGGTCCGCGTAACTCTTTTGACGGCTTCGAGCTGCCTGTAGGTTATCACGAACTTTCTTAACCTTATCAGTTGTCTCTAGAACGAGGTCAGATCCAGTAAGTTGAGCCTTACCGATCTCATTCCAGCAGACTGGTGAACGAAATTTTCGACCATAGAGAGCCTCGAAAGGAGCCATGTTGATGCTGGAGTGATAACTGTTGTTGTAGGAGAATTCAATCAATGGAAGATGTGAATCCCAACAACCACCAAAATTGATCACAGAAGCTCTAAGCATATCCTCCAAAGCTGGATTGTCCTTTCAGATTGACCATCAGATTGTGGATGATAAGCAGTGCTCAGATTAAGCTGGGTCCCCATAGCAGATTGCATGGTTCTCCAAAAACGAGAAGAGAAGCGAGCATCTCTGTCAGAAATAATGTTCAAAGGAACACCATGTCGCTTCATCCACATAGATTTTAGCCAGTTTGTCAGTAGATAGATCCTCACGGATCGGCAAGAAATGCGCTGACTTAGTAAGACGATCAACAACTACCCAAATGGCATCATGACCTTTCTTAGTGCGCGGAAGTTTGGTAATGAGATCCATAGCAATGTTTTCCCATTTCCAAACTGGAATCTCTGGTTGCTCTAAAAGACCAGAAGGATGTTGGTGTTCAGCCTTAACCTTAAGACAAGTAAGGCATTTTGAAACGTATAAGGCTATGTCATTCTTCATACTAGGCCACCAATACTAAGTACGAATATCCTTATACATCTTATCTGAGCCAGGATGGACAGAATAACGAGATTTATGAGCTTCATCCATAAGCAAAGTGCGAAGACCATCTTGGCTTGGGACCCACAAACGGTCCATGAAATAATAAGATCCATTGTCTTTCAAAACAAGATCAGGCTTAATGTGATAGGGTAATTCCTTACCCATCAAGTCTTGTGAAACACAAGCTTGTTGAGCCTGAGAAATGCGGGCTTGAATATCAGATTAAACACGAACACAATGAAGCTTGACATGTTCCTTATGACTCAAAGCGTCAGCTACGACATTCGCCTTACCAGGATGGTAGCGAATTTCGCAGTCATAGTCGTTTAGAAGCTCAACCCAACGTCTATGCCTCATGTTGAGTTCTTTCTGATTAAAGATATGCTGAAGACTTTTGTGGTCAGTGAAAACCACACATTTTGTACCATACAAGTAGTGTCTCCAGATCTTAAGAGCGAACACAACTGCACCCAACTCAAGATCATGAGTGGTGTAGTTTTTCTCATGCACCTTCAACTGTCTCGATGCATATGCTATGACTTTGTTCCTTTGCATCAGAACACAGCCAAGTCCCAAATTAGATGCATCGCAGTACACGACAAAATCATCGTTGCCTTCAGGCAAGGATAGAATAGGTGCATCACAAAGCTTTAGCTTCAAGGTCTGAAATGCTTCTTCTTGTTTAGAACCTGTTGGTGCACTAAATGTCTGTTGATTACGTCATAATCAAGTCTTGTGTCTAGAATTGTTTGAATGATCACACAATAGGATTAAATTAGGGTTTGTAATGGATTAACTTGAAGATTTCGCTTGATATCAGTTCAAGCGAAATCAACAAGGGATGATTTCGCTTCAAGCTATCTCAAGCGAAATCTTAAGTCTATAAATAGGGTGTTGTGTGTTTCATTTGTGTAAGACTTGGATCATTGCTTGTGGAACGAAACTCTGTCAAAGTGTAATCAGAAAGCAATAAAAGAGAAGAAATTAAAGAGAATAGCTGTTGTAACTTTGCATGCATTGTTTCCGCCTTTACATGTAAAGATGAACTGCCTTAACTGACGGTTTAAGGTCGTAGAACGGTCCAACAGAACCCCATTCAAAGGGCTTGTTCTTCTGAGTTAGAGCAGTTAGAAGAACTGCAATCTTCGAGAAGTTCTCTATGAAGCGGCGGTAATAACCCGCAAGACCAAGAAAAGAACGAACCTCAGTAGGAGTAGTAGGCGTATCCCAATCCTTAATCGCGCTGATCTTGGAGGGATCTACATAAATACCTTGTTCGTTGACAATATGTCCCAAGAATTGAACTTCTTTAAGCCAAAATTCACACTTGGAGAATTTGGCAAAAAGTTGCTATTTCTTTAGGAGTTCCAAAGTAAGACGAAGATGTTGCTCGTGATCAGCTTGCGTCTTAGAGTATATCAAAATGTCATCAATAAAAACGATGATGAACTTATCTAAATAAGGATTGCAGACCCTATTCATCAAGTCCATAAAAACAGCAGGAGCATTAGTCAAACCGAATGGCATAACTGTGAACTCATAATGCCCATAACGAGTACGGAACGCTGTCTTGGGAATATCTTCTTCATGCACACGAAGTTGATGATACCCAGAACGCAGATCAATCTTTGAAAAGTAAGAAGCGCCCTGTAACTGATCAAAGAGATCATCAATGCGAGGTAGGGGATATCGATTCTTGATGGTAAGCTTGTTAAGCTCACGGTAATCGATGCACATTCTGAAAGATCCATCCTTTTTCTTGACAAAAAGAACGGGAGCACCCCAAGGTGAAAAACTAGGACGAATAAAACCTTTATCCGAAAGCTCTTGAAGCTGCTTAGACAACTCTTGCATCTCAGACGGTGCAAGACGATAAGGAGATCTGGCAATGGGATTTGCACCCGATACAAGATCAATACGGAACTCGACTTGGCGTGCTGGGGGTAATCCAGGTAACTCCTCAGGAAATAGCTCCGGATAATCCCGAATGACAGGGATATCTTGAATAGACTTACCTTTGCCTTTATCTGCTACAATATGTGCCAAGAAGGCCACATAGTTCTTTCGCAGATACTTTCGAGCTTGAAAACAAGACATAAGCTTGAGGCTACTAGCAGGTTTCTCACCACGAACCTGTAGGATCTCACTTGACGAGGGTGGTACACGAACGATCTTCTCAAAACAAACTACCTCTGCGCGATGCTTGGCTAACCAATCCATACCCACTATAATGTCGAAGCTCCCCAGTTGCATTGGCGTGAGGTCGATAGGAAAAAGATGGTTGTTAAGGTTCAATCGGCAATTGTGAAGAATAGAATCAAGAACAATGGGTTCACCACTGGCAACTTCTACTGTCAAAGGCTTACCTAGTTTCGTTCTAGACACGCGAAGCAATGGCTCAAAAGATAAAGACACAAAACTCTTATCTGCCCCTGAATCAAAAAGAACAGATGCGGGTTGATTATTAACAGAGAACGTACCGTTAACCACTTCGTTGTCTGCTTGCACCTATTGTGCATTCATGTTGAAAACTCGACCTCGAGCTGGAGCCTGGTTCGGATTTGCATTAACCAGCCTTGGACACTGGTTTCGATAATGGGTCAGGTCTCCACAATTATAGCACGAGCCAGGAGGATAGTGAGGTCGTGTAGCTTGCTGTTGAATAGGTGGTTGAACTACCTGTTGAGCCGGATTTCAAGTGACCTGAGCAGAACGACAAACTTCTGCAAGGTGTCCAGACTTCCCACAGTTTGCACAGAAACGGCACAGAAGTTGCTGTTGATGGTGACTATTGCACCTATTGCACAAAGGTGCATTCCCTTCATACCGCTTCTTTGCTGGAGGCTGCGCTGGCTGGTTTGGTGCAACTTGATTTGCCTGTGCAGTAACGACGTAGTTTTGGGAAGCCTTACGCTTCCTTGAACTCTTCGAGGATCCAGAATCCTTACCCTTCTTGTTTTTACCTTTCTTGCTATCCTCTTTGTCAGACGACTGCTTCTTACCCTTGTCACCCTTTCTATGCAGCTTACCCCTTCAAACCTGTGACTCGGTCAATGTCGCAGATAGCTCGATTGCCTGACGGATTGTGGTAGGGTTACTACCAGTAACGGTGTCTTGTATGGAGTCAGGCAGACCATCGATATACCTCTCGATATCCTTCTCGAGTGGGGTAACCATTGTTGGGCATAACAAACTCAGCTCCTCAAATCTATCAGTGTACGCCCGGTGCTCGCCACTATCCTGTTTCAGATCATCAAACTCCCTTTCTAGAGCTCGCAGTTCATGACGAGGATAAAACTCCCTCATCATAAGCGTCCTAAGTTCAGCCCATGTTTGTGCTAAAGCAACCTCAGCACCACGGTCTCTCATAACCCTCTTTTGAAACACACTGGAAGCAAACTCGACTTTGCGATTATCAGGACACTGAACATGACGGAAAGTATTCTTAATGCTCTCGAACCATTGAAGAAGCCCAGTTGCTCCCTCAGTACCACTAAACTTGAGTGGTTTAGCCGAGTTAAAACTCTTGAAATTGCATGGAGCATTATTGTTGTTGGCTTGGTTATATTGAGCAATAAGATTTGGGAACGCAGCAGCCATGTGTTGCGCGATGATTTCTGCCAGTTCGGCATTTGGTAGCGGATTTTCGCGTCGAGGAGGCATTCTAAAAGAGGAAACATGAAGGGAACGAGTAAGATGATTAGATGAAAAGAATGAGGTGAAACAAAAATCAACAAAAGCAAAGATGGTGGTCATTCGTCCGTATCACAAAGCAAACAAACGACACACAGTGACTAATCAAAGTAAATGGGTCAAAAATAATGCTCCGTGAAGACATGCTCGCCTATAAGTGAAAACCCACCCCAGGAGTTCCCAGGTAAGAATGACTGGTCCGATTATGTGGATTTGTACGAACACACTAGCCTTAGACAGAAAACCCAGGGTACAAGCATTCACCCTTCCAGTTTGCACGTGTTCACACTATTTAGAACCCAAAACTTTGACGAGATTTTGAAAACTTGGAAGGCACAAGGCCAAAGAATCATTCAAAAATGGATGATAAATTGTAACACCCTTGTTATTATTTTAAGGTTGTCGTATAGTTTACGAAAATAAGCATGTAATCATGATTAAATGTACTTTACTAAATACGGTTAATTTAAAACTTTTACAAATAAAAGTTTATGTACATCGTAATGAATTTGAGTTCGTCGTTTAAGAGATAGGATGAAACGCCGTGCGAAAGCTTTTAACTTTATCGTGTTCGGTTCTTCTTCGAGCTTGATCTTCATCCGGGCACTCATGGCGATCACTGACGGGTGGTCCATTGGACAACCCTTTATGATGTTAAAAGACAAGTTTATCCCTCATTTAATTGTGTAATTATCTTGAATTAGATAACTACGGTTGCTTATGTTTCAGGTGCGGTTCGGGATATTTAAGTAGATAAAATGCAGCTTTGGAGGGTTTGGAGTTGAACGGGTCGCGCGTGGAGCAAAAGATGGAACAAAGCACAAATTTCAGGTTGTCACCGTAAATTACGGTCCCACCGTAATTTACGGTGGACCTGAAATGCACTTTAAGCTCACCGTAACACTATTATGTGCACCGTAAGTTACGGTGGAGCCGTAAGTTACGGTGGAGTCAGCGAACAACTTGTAACTGCCATCATTTATGCAGTTTTATGGTGTCTTTTCACCTATTCTCATGATTGGTCGGTTAGAAAAGAGGCAAGGGGCGATTTTGGTTGTTCTTGCTTGGTTCTAGACAATTTCTATCATTCGGTTTGTGATTTTGATTCGTATGAACATTGAACTTATTGTTATGATGATTCACCAAGCTATGTGTGGCTAAAACTTTCGGTGATCATCTTAGGTGAAGGTTTCTCCTGAACTTTTGTGTGTTTATTTCTGAATTTCTAGAATGATAACTTGCGTTGCTTGAATATCATGGTGTATGCATAATTGTTTGTAGCTTGTTAATCGATAGTGCAATTTCTAGTCTCAATCGTACGTTCTTGGTGCCGTTGGCAATCGAGATATCACGGGAAGGGTTAGGGTTGGTTATTGATTAATTGATCATCGGGAAACAACCTCGCGTTTATATAATCCGAGTACTTTGTTCCCTTTTATCACTTCAATTATTTATGCACGAGTTATGTCTACGTAACTCTTTCTAGTTGGAATTTCACACAATTGTTTTAAAGAAACTGAATCCTAAGATGGTCATTGTCTTCTCCTAATCTGTTTTACAACCAACTTTTGATTTGCAATTAGTTATTAATTTAGTTTTCTAAAACAACAATCCAAATCATTGATCTTTATTTTCTGCAAATTAGGTTAATTGTAGTTTAATCGCAAGGCTATAAAAACAACACACTTTCCACAAACTCCCTGTGTTCGATACCCACTTACCACTGTCTATAGTTGTTATTGGGATTAAATTTGCGTGTACCTACGACAGCACGTCAAATTTTGGCGCCGTTGCCGGGGAGTAGTGCGCAACGTGTGTCAGTTTGTTAGTTTTGCTTTGTTATTTTCGGGTTTACCCTGGTATGTTTAGTGTGCAGGTTCTACAGGTGCATGCATACTAGAGGCTCTCACAAAGCTTCACCATTGTCATTTGATCCGGAGATCGAAAGAACACTAAGGCAAAATCGAGTTTTACTACGAGAAAACAGAATCATCGGTTCACCCACTTCACCCATTACACCAAGAAACATCATGGACGAAACACAAGTACCACCCACAACGGGTCAAACGACCTCTTCTTTTATACCTACTCCCACACAACCATCACCAAACACCACTATTCCAAACATCACCACAATGCCTACTCCACTTCACGATACTACACCAACCATACAACACAACCAATCACTACTCAAGTCGAACCCAGTCTTACCTTTAGCCCATCTACTACAATTCCACCACTCACTCACTTCTTCCCAGCTTCAGGGCAATCATCCTCAACTTATACAGTACCACAAGGTTCAACTGTTGTCCATACTACCTCTACGTTTAGACCATCAAATCAGTCGGGTTTTCAATACTCTACCCTTCCATTTGGGCAAACTTCGGGTATAGGGGGAGATGGATATGAGGAAGGATACGAAGATTTTGAGGGTTATGATGAAGATGGGTATGCTTATGCTTATGGGGGTGATGGTGATCAAGGAGAGTTCGGTTACGTGCAAAGTCAATCTCAAGGAATGGCAAGTGTAGGTGGAGTGCCACAACAACAACAACTCATACCGCAACATATTCGGCCAAGACCACAAGGGCCACCAATGCAACGCCCTATCCCATTGCAACAAGTTCGGCCACAAAATGTACAACCACAATTTCAAAGGCCAATTCAACACCCACCGATGCCACAACAAAAATTTCAACCACCGTTCGCACCACAAGGGCATATACCAAGACCAATGGGTCCTATTCGTCCAAGGGGTCGATTGGGTGTTCCAAGAAGGCATCTTAGGGAACAAGCACGGGGAATAGAAGCACATTTCAGGCCGATAATTACTCAAAACCCTTCACCGGTGGTTATCCCTCACAACAACCAAGGGAGAACCTTTGAAGTAAGAATAAATTCTTTGCAAAGTTTGCCGAAATATAAAGGGCTAGCAACGGAGGAACCGTATTTCCATTTAGAGGCCTATGACTCAATTTGCAATACTTTTGGGAGTCAAGGTTTTTCGGCCGACGATGTCAAGTTAGTTTTGTTTCAGTTTTCTTTAGAGGACAAGGCAAAGAAGTGGTTCTACACTTTGCCTTCAGCATCTATTTATACTTGGGCGGAAATGCAACAAATTTTCCTAGACGAATTTTACACCGCCCAAAAGACTAATGATGCTAGGAAGGGGTTGAGGAGTTTCCAACAACAACATGGTGAGATGTTCCATGAGGCATCAAACGTTTCAATATGATGATTAAAAATTGCCCTCACCATGGGATTGAACTTTGGGATTTGATGAATGCCTTCCACGAGGGGTTGAGTGCCGAGGATGCTCGTGATTTGATGTCCATTACCGGTGGGACTTTTGGCACAAATTATGAAAATGATGATTGGGAGTTCTTAGAAAATATGGCAATTACCTCAAAAAGAAAAGCTCAAGCGTCTAGGAGAGCCCGACCGGCCATTGCCCGACCTCAAGTGCACGCAATAGATGATGGTAATGTTCAAACTACTAACCAAATTTATGATGTGTGTGCTTTGTGTAATGAAATAGGTCATGCGGCTGAAAATTTCCAAGGAATGGTGGAAGGGCAATATGAAGAGGTTCATGCGGTTCAAGGTCAAGGTCAAGGAGGGGGTGGTAGAAACTACAACAACATGAACTCTAATACTTACCACCCCGGGTTGAGGAACCACCCAAATTTTCGCTATGGGAATCCCTCAAATCAAGCTAACCCGAACTTTCAAGGTAGCCAAGGTAACTTTGGTTCACGCCAACCTTATAACAACCAAAGTGGATATCGAGGCGGGAACAACCAAGGCTATCAAAAGCAATATCAAACGGGTCAAGAACAAGGGGGGGTCTTCGGGTGGAAATGAGATGATGGAGATGCTAAAAAGCATGCAAATGGAGATGCAAAAACGGAACCAACTTGATGAGGTGCGAATGCAAAAGGATGAGGTTCGTGACAAAAGCATCCAATCACTAACAACCCAAATGGGTCAATTGGCAACCGATGTGGCGGAGTTGAAGAAAAACAAGGGTCAACTTCCTAGCGATACCAAGGTAAATCCATCACACGGTTCGTCAAGAGGTAATGTTAATGTTCATCATGTTAGTGTTTTGAGAAGTGGAAAAGAGTTTAAAGCCAATTTGTCACCCGAATTGGTTGAGGGGGTAGTTGAGGACATCACGGGTAATGATAGTGATGATGAAGTTTCACCGGTTAAACCAAAAGAATTAAATGTTAACAAACCGGGTTTGGGTGAAAATGAAAAGAGTGAAAAAGTTGAGGGTGAACCGAGTCAAGTCCCGTTTCCATCGGCTTTACTTGACCCGGGATAGAAAAATTTTATTGCATCGAGAGGTCCCCAAAAAGAAGAATTGTGGGACATGTTTAAACAAGTTAAAATTAACCTTCCACTCCTTGATGCAATAAAGCAAGTACCCGCCTATGCAAAATTTTTAAAAGAGTTATGTACACAAAAAAGGCAAAGCAAGAAGAAAATGCCTAAGTGGGTCGATTTAACCGGGCAAGTGAGTGCGGTTTTGAACGGGGAGCTTCCTCCTAAGCTCCAAGATCCGGGCACGCCATTGATTAATATACAAGTTGGTAATTTTCAAATGGCTAAGGCGTTGCTAGATCTTGGAGCCGGAGTTAGTATTTTACCGGGGGGCTTATATGACCAATATGATTTTGGTCCGTTAGCAAGGGTGGAGACAACGGTTGTTTTAGCCGATTTGTCTCATAAGTTACCCCGGGGTATGGTTCAAAATGTAATTGTAAAAATTGATGAATTTTATTACCCGGTTGACTTTTTAGTCTTGGACTACTCATCGGCGGACCCCAAGCAACAACAAAACGTAATTTTGGGTCGGCCATTTTTGAGCACCGCACATGCAGTAATCGATTGTAGATTTGGTACAGTCGATATGACTTTTGGGAACCGAAAAATGCGTTTGAATGTTTTTACTAACAATTCTAATGCTAATGGTGTTGATGAGTGTTTCATGGCAGATATAGTTGACGGATGCAACCCACATGAGTATGAGGAGGATGGTTTGGATGTTTGCCTGTGTGATTTTTCTGAACAGGTACATGCTTATGCACTCCGGGTTGAAGAGGAAAAACAAGATGCGATGGCGTTGAAAGAAGGTCGGCCGCCATGGACCCACCAGTTCGAAGGCTTACCGGCGGAAATAGATTCGGGTACTAAACCATCATTAGAGGAACCGCCAAAGTTGGAACTTAAAGACTTGCCGAGCCATTTGAAGTATGTGTTTTTAGGGGATAATGACACTTTACCGGTCATTATTGCCTCTAATTTAGAGTTGGCTCAAGAGCAAGCATTGTTGGAAGTCTTGAAGGAGAACAAGGGAGCTATCGGATGGACAATTGCCGATCTCAAAGGAATTAGTCCATCAATCGTCATGCACAAAATCATTACAATCGAAGATGCCAAACCGACACGAGAAGCTCAAAGGCGGTTGAATCCGAACCTAAGGGAGGTAGTTAAAAAGGAGGTAATTAAATGGTTGGACACGGGGATTATCTATCCGATTTCGGATAGTGCTTGTGTGAGTCCCACTCAAGTTGTGCCTAAGAAGGCCGGCATTCAAGTAGTCAAGGATGAAAGTGGTGAACAAATTGCCACCCGACCGGTCACCGGGTGGCGTGTATGTATCGACTACCGAAAATTGAATGCCGCCACTTCTAAGGACCATTTCCCGCTACCTTTCATTGACCAAATTATTGAAAAATTATCGGGTCAAAAGTACTACTGCTTTTTGGACGGGTATTCGGGTTACAATCAAATAGCAATACACCCGGATGACCAACACAAGACCACCTTCACTTGTCCATATGGCACCTTTGCCTTTCGGCGAATGCCATTTGGCTTGTGCAATGCTCCGGCAACTTTCCAACGATGTATGATGAGTATTTTCTCGGACATGGTTGGTGAGTCGCTCGAAGTATTTATGGATGACTTCTCCATTTTTGGCACTAGTTTTGATGCTTGTCTCAACGAATTACAAAAGGTTTTAAAAAGGTGCGTTGAGAAGAATCTAGTGCTAAGTTGGGAGAAAAGTCATTTCATGGTGCAAGAGGGCATTGTGTTGGGTCATGTAATTTCTGAAAGAGGGATGGAGGTGGATAAGGCAAAAATAAGGGTAATAGCATCTTTGCCACCTCCGAAAAATGTTAAGGGTGTAAGGTCATTTTTTGGACATGCGGGTTTTTATAGATGTTTCATAAAGGGTTTTAGTGTTATCACCAAACCTTTATGCAACTTGTTATTAAAAGATGTCCCATTTGATTTTACTAACGAGTGTATGCAAGCTTTCACTGTTTTGAAGGAACACTTGGTCAAAGCTCCTATCTTGCAACCACCGGATTGGTCAAAGCCGTTCGAGATAATGTGTGATGCAAGCGACACCACTATTTGTGCAGTTTTGGGTCAATGGGTTGATAGAAAGCCGGTGGTGATTTACTATGCAAGCAAAACTTTATCCGAAGCGCAACTCAATTACACCACAACCGAAAAGGAGTTATTAGCGGTGGTGTATGCTTTGGATAAGTTTCGTGCTTATATTTGGGGGAGCAAAGTGGTGGTTTATTCGGATCATAGTTCGGTCCGATATTTGATGGAGAAAAAGGACGCAAAGCCTCGTTTGATTCGGTGGGTATTATTGTTACAAGAGTTCAACTTAGAGATCCGAGACAAAAAGGGAAGTGAGAACGTAGTGGCGGATCACTTGTCTCGGATTCCGGTGGAAGGGATCGATGATGTTAGTGAAATCAATGAAAGTTTTCCCGACGAGCAACTCCTAGCCGTCTCCACCTTTGTTGCACCGTGGTATGCTCACTATGTCAACTACTTAGCCACGGGTGCCATCCCAAGTCATTGGACCAAGAAGCGTCGACAACAATTTATGGTCCAAGTGAAGCAATATATTTGGGATGAACCGGATCTTTTCAAGAATGGACCGGATCAAGTTATACGAAGGTGTGTGCCCGAGACAGAAGTGTTGGAAATTTTGACCCATGCTCATTCGTCCGCATGTGGAGGTCATTTTAGTGGGCACAAAACAGGCTACCGGGTTCTCTCATGTGGGTTTTATTGGCCCACAATTTTCAAGGATGCATGTGAGTTCGCTAGAAATTGCATATATTGTCAAAAGATGGGAAGCATATCGAAGAGGGATGAGATGCCTTTACAACCAATCTTGGTTGTAGAGATATTTGATGTTTGGGGTATAGACTTTATGGGTCCCTTCCCGAATTCGAATGGCTTTCTATACATTTTGGTAGCGGTAGATTACGTCTCGAAATGGATTGAAGCTATTGCAACACGCACAAACGACCATTCAGTTGTTTGTAAATTTGTTCAATCCAACATTTTCTCTCGTTTTGGCATCCCGCGTGTTATTATAAGTGATGGTGGTTCGCATTTCAAGAAATTCAACTTTGGGAAATTATTGAAGAGGTATAGTGTGAATCACCGGATTGCCACACCTTACCATCCGCAAACGAGTGGACAAGTCGAAGTGTCCAACCGTCAAATCAAAGAAATTCTCATGAAGACGGTAAGAACGGATAGGAAGGATTGGTCGAGTAAATTGGATGATGCATTGTGGGCATACCGAACGGCCTACAAGACTCCTATTGGCACAACTCCTTACCGGATGGTGTATGGAAAGGGTTGTCATTTGCCAATGGAGTTAGCGCATCGGGCACATTGGGCAATTAAGACGGTAAACGCAGATTATGACGAGGCGGGAAAGGTGAGAAAGTTGCAGTTAAGCGAGATAGAAGAGATTCGAGATGAGGCGTATGAATGTGGATCGGCTTATAAAGACAAGCTCAAGAAAGTACACGATGCGAAATTGATAAAGAAAACGTTCGAAGTGGGTCAAAAAGTTTGGTTGTATAACTCAAGACTCAAGATGTTCGCGGGCAAGCTCAAAAGCAAATGGATGGGCCCGTATGTCGTTCGGAGAGTTGGGAGATTTGGTGACGTAGACATCCAAGACGAGCAAACATTGAAACAACAAACGGTGAACGGTCATCGGTTAAAGCCATACTTGGAGGGGAACGACATCAACAACTTGGAGCTTGATAAAGCGGGCTACATCTTACGCCCGGTCGACGATGAGCAACCAAGAGAGTCCCAGGTTTGGTAGTGTAAATAGTAGCATTTAGTTTTGTTTTGTTTTGTTTTGTATAGTTTGCTCAGTTATTGTACTTCCTTGAAATCCGTGTTAGAAACAAGTGTGGGGACGTTCGGTCACGAATTATTCTAACATTGTGTTGAGGACAACACGAGACTTTCGAGGGGGTAGGGTGATTTTTACACGTTTTTGAAAAAATTTAAAAAAAAAATTTGAAAAACTTGAAAAATATAAAAAAAAAATGACACTTAAAATCACCTTTTTGCAGCAATCCAGAAATGCCCAGCATCCACCGTACTTTACGGTAATACCGTAATTTACGGTGGCGAGCAAATACAATTGGTCTTTACGGTACAATTCTACTGTTTTACGGTAGAATATTATGTTCAGGTTGTACCGTAATTTACGGTCATACCGTAAGTTACGGTGGGTGATAAAAATTTTGGGCTTTACGGCATGAACTTCCTGAATTACGGTAGAAACAGATTGCCAGCTTCCACCGTAAGTTACGGTCCCACCGTAATTTACGGTGGACCTGGCGAGTCAACGAGTCTGTCCGGGTTCCGCATTTAAAAATAAAAAAATAAAATAAAATAAATAAATAAATAATAATAACATCAGATTTCGAGACATAACCCCATCCACACAATTCTTTCTTCATCTTTCTCATCCATCTCTTTCACCCATCACTTTCCAAGACCAACAAAAACCCACAAGATCTCCATAGCTCTTCAACCTTTAATCATCCATATCTTACTCAATTCTTGTCCAAATCAAGTGAAATCGGAGTCTATCTTGACTCATTTTTCACGTAGTTTCTGATTTTGCTAAGAGATTTACAAGAAAACGCAGTTTTTTGGTCCGAACTTCAAACCCTAGTTTAGAAATTTTGGGGCTTTTTGAAGTTTTTGCTTCATTTGTGTTTCTTACATCTTCAAACAAGGTATGGAAGTTTATTTACTATGTTTTGATGATACATTGTGAGAATGAAGGTTATTTAGGTTATTTGCTCATACCCACTTGCTTGTTCTTAGATATGGTCATGAAATTGGTTATTTGAACATGGTTATGGTTGTAGATGTGGGATTTGTAATTAAAGTAGTGAACTTTGGGGATGCTCTACATTGTAGAGACACCATGCCCAATTTTTGAAAAAATTTATAGAAGTTTGGTTCACTAACATTTACAACCATAGTAACAAGCAAGAGTGGGGATATTTTGGAGAAAAGAGTTTAATTTTATTTCGTTTGGTTGTGTTGTTTGCTCTAATGTGTGTAGGAAATGGCACGAACAAAAGAAAAGACCGGAGCTAGTTCATCTTCGTCTTCAAAGGGAAAGGGTAAGCAGCCGGAACAACAACCAAGGAAGAGAGAATACATGGGTCGAGTGGATGAAAGCGAAAGTGAAAGTGAGGAAGAAATGGAGTTGGATATGACGGAGAAACTGAAATGGGATTCGGGACCATTGGATGATCAACCAGTGGAGTGGCAACCAACACTCTATAATGACCGTATGAATAAGTTGAAGAATAAGGCAGCGGCCTTTATATGTGAGAGGGAAGTCCGGGAAGTTGAGTTTGGTCAGTTCGGGGCGTTTGACAAGTTCCGGGCTCTAGGTTGGGAGTCGGCACTTAGTTGTTTTGACAAAGATAAGAGCAACTTGTTTATAACCGAAATTCAAGAGTGGATGGCAACTCTTAAGGTTAATCAATATGACAGGCCATCGCAGAAGAAGCTAACGGGTATTGTGAATGGAATTCCGGTGGAGATGTCTTTTGACACGTTGAAGAAGCTTGGGAAATATGATAGTCTTCCAGCCCGTGATTACATGATACCGACTCTTGATGACCTCCTGGTTAAACCGGAGAAACATACTCGATGGAATGATATGTTGGCAGCACTGTTTTTACCCGGTAAATACAGTGGTATTCTATACCGAAAGAACTTAAAAATAGAAGCTAAATTGTTGCTAGCAATATGTGTTCTCAATGTTATTCCACGAAGGGGGGACAAGGAGCAGGTGAGGTTCCCGGAGGTACCTGTCCTCTATTCGCTAATGCATGGGTCTCCGCGTTTTCCGATACGCTATCTGATCATGACCCACTTATGGATTTGCCGGAATAAGTATGGAAGAGATATCGTCCCATATTGTCGAATAATCACGGGGTTGATGAAACAACAAAAGGCAATAACATCTGAAGATCGAGGAGCAACAAAAAGGCATCAGCCTTTTACGTTAGATAAGTTGGGGATTGGTTGGTCATATACACAATCGGAGCGTTATCATAAGCTAAAGTCGGAAGGGCAAAGGTGGAGAGCACTAAAGTTGGGTGCATGAGATTTGTTGCCGGGTGAGCCGGACGAGCCGGAAAGTGATGAAGAAGTAGTTCCAAGTGGTGACGAAGATTATGCGGACGAGCCGCATGGTAGCGAAAATATAGGTCAAGGGGGTTATGGTAGAGGTTATGGTGGTATGTTTTACGATTATACGCAGCAGTCCTATGAGCCGGGTTGGGCTTATGACGGCACAATGCAAGAAGTGATTGAGAATCAACGTCCTCCGGCATCTATTTTTGATACATGGTCGGGTTCGGAGAGGACGTTATTTGATCAGAATACAAGAATGAGTGCAAGTTTGGAGCGGTCGTTAAAACGTAGTTTTGATCGTCAAGAGACATGGAATCGCACACATGCGTATTCCCATGAAGTGGAAATGAACAATCGATATCATGACGATCAAGAAAGGAGATTGCACGCGGATTGGCATGCCGGGCGGCCAGTGGTTGTGGATCCACAACATGTGGATTAAGCGTCTCTACCACCGTATGATGGTAGTGTTTCGTATCCAACCCCACCGATCCATCACTCACAATGGATTGATCCACG
The DNA here is from genome assembly GCA_030545235.1 of Helianthus tuberosus. NCBI lineage: Eukaryota > Viridiplantae > Streptophyta > Magnoliopsida > Asterales > Asteraceae > Helianthus > Helianthus tuberosus. Next base: position 15,022,521 of record JARYGA010060172.1, read on the forward strand.
CCAGCAAGAGGGAGCTCAACAACAACAAGGAGGAAGTAGTAGCGGCTCATTTGCGTTTGGAGAATGGAACGACATGATGTCTTCCATTTTTGGGCCGCCGGGACCGCACTATTATTAGTCAGGTTGTGTTCTCCCTTTGTATATTTTGTGCATATTTGTTAGTTTGATATGTTGGGTTGGGCGGTTGGGTGGTGTATGATTGTGATGTTATGTTGGGTTGGTGCGAGTTGGTAGTGTCATGTTTTAAAAGACAAAACAAACATAAATAAAAAAAATTATAAAATGAAAAGTACAAAAAGAAATTTGTGGTTTGAGTGAAGAAGCTTTTTGTTGATGTTGAATGAATCTTAGTGATCAAAGCCTCCTAAAACCATACATTGGGGTCAATGTACCCCAAGTGTGGGGATGGGGGGATTTTTTTGAAGATTTTGAAAAATTTTGAGTCAAGCAAAACATTGTGAGAATTTGAACACCCTAGATTAGCCCTAAATTGATGCACCGGCAACCCTTGATACCCTTTCATTCTTGGTGAGAGTTGTAGCCACACTTGTACATAAATAATGATTGTCTTTGATGAGAGTTGCTAAGGGTGGGGGTGCATTAGAACTTGTGCTTGAATGCGATTTGAGTCTTTAGTTAGACGTGAATGCGAAAAGGATAAGGGCATCTAGGTAGCCTCGTCTTTAGTGTGTGTGAGTGTGGGATTTGGGGGGTTGGACCTCATAAGTTATATATATGAGCATGGTTGCGAGAGGGGTGGGGGTTTGGACATTTAGTTGCCCAATTTTGTGCCTAAAAGCCTATCATTTGTTACCCCCTAGCTACTTACCTAAAAATTTACCCAATTTGACCCGGTCTTATAGTGTTAGTAGTAATGGTTTGAGTAGTATGATGTAGATATGTTTGATGCTTCATTGTATATTTGTTGCTTGAAAAAAAAAATCAGGAAAGAAAAGAAAAAAGAGAAAAAGCATTGGAAAATGAAAAAAAGAAAAAAAAAGAAATGATGTTTAGTTATCTTGTATATAGTAGTTTACTTTGGTAGTTGTTATTTTGTTTTATTATGTAATAAAAAGACCGGGTTAAGTTTTCGCTACTTCATATATATTCCATTTCCTACCTATACACCTAGCCACGTTACAACCTTGAAAGTCCCGTTGATTTGCATTCATGTTTGACACATTTTAGGAGAAGGATCGATTTAGGTACAAGCCTATAGTTGTGCAACCGCCCGTTAGCCTTTGGTGTGTCTAGCTCATATTGCTAGTGCTTACTTGTAGCCGAGAGGAGAGATTTAGAGAGGGGTGTATTGTTTTGGGTGTTAAAAAGGGGTTAGTAAAAGGATTGCATGTTTTTGCTTGGTTTACATTGATCACTTGTTGAGAAATTGATTTGATGAGTTGCTTGGGACAAGCAACAGTTAAGTGTGGGGATGTGACGGGTGGTCCATTGGACAACCCTTTATATTGTTAAAAGACAAGTTTATCCATCATTTAATTGTGTAATTATCTTGAATTAGATAACTACGGTTGCTTATGTTTCAGGTGCGGTTCGGGAGATTTAAGTAGATAAAATGCAGCTTTGGAGGGTTTGGAGTTGAACGGGTCGCGCGTGGAGCAAAAGATGGAACAAAGCACAAATTTCAGGTTGTCACCGTAAATTACGGTCCCACCGTAATTTACGGTGGACCTGAAATGCACTTTAAGCTCACCGTAACACTATTATGTGCACCGTAACTTACGGAGGAGTCGTAAGTTACGGTGGAGTCTGCGAACAACTTGTAACTGCCATCATTTATGCAGTTTTATGGTGTCTTTTCACCTATTCTCATGATTGGTCGGTTAGAGAAGAGACAAGGGGCGATTTTGGCTGTTCTTGCTTGGTTCTAGACAATTTCTATCATTCGGTTTGTGATTTTGATTCGCATGAACATTGAACTTATTGTTATGATGATTCACCAAGCTATGTGTGGCTAAAACTTTCGGTGATCATCTTAGGTGAAGGTTTCTCTTGAACTTTTGTGTGTTTATTTCTGAATTTCTAGAATGATAACTTGCGTTGCTTGAATATCATGGTGTATGCATAATTGTTTGTAGCTTGTTAATCGATAGTGCAATTTCTAGTCTCAATCGTACGTTCTTGGTGCCGTTGGCAATCGAGATATCACGGGAAGGGTTAGGGTTGGTTATTGATTAATTGATCATCGGGAAACAACCTCGCGTTTATATAATCCGAGTACTTTGTTCCCTTTTATCACTTCAATTATTTATGCACGAGTTATGTCTATGTAACTCTTTCTAGTTGGAATTTCACACAATTGTTTAAAGAAACTGAATCCTAAGATGGTCATTGTCTTCTCCTAATCTGTTTTACAACCAACTGTTGATTTGCAATTAGTTATTAATTTAGTTTTCTAAAACAACAATCCAAATCATTGATCTTTATTTTCTGCAAATTAGGTTAATTGTAGTTTAATCGCAAGGCTATAAAAACAACACACTTTCCACAAACTCCCTGTGTTCGATACCCACTTACCACTGTCTATAGTTGTTATTGGGATTAAATTTGCGTGTACCTACGACAGCACGTCAAATTTTGGCGCCGTTGCCGGGGAGTAGTGCGCAACGTGTGTCAGTTTCTTTTTCCTACGCGTTCGTAATTTAATTCTCCATCTTATGGAGTTAAAACCCGACATCCGAATTCACAAGAATTTAGATTTCAAGCTCTCGGCTTGAAATTCGACTATGACACTTTTTGACCCATTCATGATTTTATCAAACAAACTTGTTTGTTACCTTTAAAATATCATGGACCTCACGTTATATCGATTTACTATTATTCAAGGTTCAAACTACGGGTTTCTTATGTATTTCAAACCTGTTTTGCATATCTACTCATTTTGACCCGTTAAGGGTATTTAAACACCTTCAAGATTAACTCATGATTCTTCTTAGTTTACATCCTATCGCCACATTTAATTATCAACTTGTCTTCCACCACATTATATATGTGGTGGATTTAGCGTAGTAAACCATTTATTTCCGAGTTTTACCCCTCGGTTGCCATTTTACAAAAAAAATACTCAATTGAATTCATTGGACACTAAGGTTCCGTATCGTGCCTCTTTATACTTATCCTAAAGATTTTATTTATCAAAATGCTTGTTCCCAAACAACTTTTAAAGGTCGTTTTCCTGATTTACCCAACAAGGGCTTTTTGGTCAATTTCAGTCCCTCATATTACGACGAAGGGCTTTCACTAATATTTGACCATCATATTACTTCTAACTATCATTCAAAATATGCGTACCTGGCTCGGGTCAAGTATTGGCCCGTTTTAATACCTTGCATTAATGACTTTGCTAATTTTATAGCAAATGCAAACTTCCGTAAGCCGTTTTTATCCTGTGAGCATTTGACTTGACAATACTTATTAGTCGTTATTCGTCAAATGGAGCTAAAATCACCAGTTAACCCGTTTGGTCTAAACGACCAAACATTTTGCATTTGTATTTGAATGGTATACATATAAATTTACCATTTTCGTTATTTAACCCATTTCGGCTTACGCCATAGGGTATCTTTTAACTTTAACGTACGTTTGTCGACACACGACTAATTACCATCATATTCCTATCATTATTATTAGATTACACTATAAGGTAATCTTAACGAAAACTCATAAATTCTTAGTCATTACATGACTAATTTACCGTTTTACCCTTTTTACCATGAACCATGGTCTTTATCATTTATGTTTGTTCCGACCCGTATCGATACGCGTCGGAAACCATATTTCGAATAATATCTATATCATATTCATAACTTGTAGAATGTATAGGTATTCTACAAAAGAAGTGTACGATTCACTTACCTTGCATCCATGCCACGCTTTTCCTTCCGTTCTTGATCCGTTTGACCCGCTTCATCCACAAGCTCCCACCAAGCTTGTCAAGCGTCAAACTATTGTCATCATTTACAAGGCGGTTAAGTTAGTCATTAACAATCACGACTATTCCACCTCACTTATTTTCTATGTCGAAGCTACTATTCGACTTCATGATTAGTTAACTTAGTTTATCAAAGTTAACTACTTTCAATCACATGGTTTACAACATTAAGTCTAAATCAACATAGTATTTAGAACCCTTATCACTTCATATAACGCGTAATTGCCATATCATTCAAATACGCGTTTTCACTCTAAATTTCAACACTTTAGTTCTCATTTAGGCATTTTAACAAACACCTAATGTGCATAATTTTACATATTTACTAACTAGTTCATAACTAGTTATTTTCACCAAGATTTACATCAAAATCAAACCTCTATGTCTAGTGTTCATGAACTACATCAAGAACTTATATCATAACAATCAATATTCATCAATTTAACACTCTAATCCGAGTGTTCATCATATTGTTAATAAACCCACTTAGCTCATAATAGGGTAATTATCAAATCCCTAGTATTGACACCAATTCATCAAGTTTTTCAACTAGGGTTTGTTTCTAAACGAAGATTTCATCATAATAACACTCATAGATTCAACATTGATTTCAGAATTTCGATTATGATTGTTCATCATAATCTCAAAGTATCACTAAATCATAAAATTCAACATACCTTGTGATCCCCACGACTAGGTGGTCATTAATACGTGTTCATGCATCCGATTCGGGCTAGATTTGACCTTCAATTTGATGCTTTTGTTGAACTTAGGGTTAAACCCCTTTTTCTTCTCCTCTGGTCGATCGAACTAGAACACATACCTTTGTGTGTGTGTGTTTTTTTTTATTAATTAAAAGCTAGTTTCTAATTTAACACCTTTAACCCCTCTACTTTTCCCAAGTTTTATTTAGGGTGTTTTAATCAAGTTTCCTCATTACTACAAGACTTGTAATTAACTAGGTTATTTATTTCCTAGCTATTTTTATCTTGTTCATAACCCGTTTTATTTTTAAGTCTCGTTAACTTGGGCCTTTCGTCAATTTATTTTCTCAAAAGTTTTCGTATAACCTTTATTTAATATTAGGTTTAATTATTTAAATCCTAATATTTACCGGGTAAATTTTACCACTAACGGTACTTTACCCGTCTTTTAGTGTTAACGTGGTTTGATTACCAAACCCATTTTCGTGGTGTTACAAGTCTACCCCCCTTAAAGAGGTTTCATCCCCGAAACCTTTCTCACGTACTTTATTAGCTTAAATCATCCGAACCTTTGTTTCGGTGATCACTTGAGCATTGCTCGCACATGATACCCTTACCAGGAAGGTATGGTAATGTGCTTTCGGTTTCAAAGCATATACGCCTTTTATGTGTATGGCCTCGTAGGCCGATACTTTCATTTTGTATTTCTTATTCTTGTCACTTATTTGACCGATCTGATCACTCGGTTGTATTTATTTTCATCATGCTTACTTCAAGCTAATCTTACTTCAACAGGCGTTTTATATAAGTTGTAACACTACTCCGTCTTTGAAAGCCTTTACCGGACAGACTAATTAGTCGCCGTCACTTTATTCCCCGCCTTTCGGGTATATTTTATTGCCAACCCGGCCTTTTGTGTGTTTTCTAATTTCATATCTCGTAACTCACGTTACGACATGGTTATATTCTGTATCACTTTTTGTGACCGTGATCATATCACATCACGTCTTGTTTAAGTTTATGTCGAGTTTTCATTATCGAAAATCTTTCTTTCGAATGCGTCATTTTACACCTGTTGGTGTTAAGACCTCTATCCTTTAATATTACCCATTTCCGAGTTCGTCTCATAATATTCATGTTTGTTAAAACGTTGTTTCTTACTAAAGTTGAATTTTAGTTTAACGTTTTTCCCTTTAACTATGTCAATTACTCATGTCAAGGCAATTGACAACCCATAATTTATTCTTTTACGTCTCTGTTGTATGCGAGGATTCTCAACTGATTCCCTCTCTTTATCTAATTAACCCGTAGGTTTTATCACTTAGGGGCTGTTTGGTAGCATCTGAATGGCAGTAAGAGGCTACCTCTTAATGAAATCATTTAAGAGTTTAACAAAGATAATGTAGAAGAATGTGACATGTGATGGTTTACCATTCAGATGTTACCTCTTATCCAGTCAGACATAAGGTTACCTCTTATTCATTCAGACATAAGGGCCACAAATGATTTCATTAAGAGACAGCCTCTGAATGGATTAAGAGGCTACCAAACAGCCCCTTAGCCTTATGGGCTATTTTGATTAGACTTTCACCTCTTTAAGGCGAAGTCCTTATAGTTTCTTCCTAATCATGACCCGTGGGTCGTTTTAGTCTCGTAGACCTTTCATATGTTTATAACCCTAAAGGTTATGTTGATCCCGTAGATCATTCCTTACTCATGTCATTCTTAAAATACATGTTTGGTGTCAAGGCACCCTGTTTTTGTTTAAAATTATTTATTTTTCGCCTTGGTATTTTCTTTGATCTTGACCGTAGTCTGAGGCTACATTCGTTTCCTTTCGGATAAATTTTCTGACTTTATGACTTCTCACGTCATTTATGCGTCGGTTTATCTTATGCTCACCATCATCCAGTTTACATACATTCGTATTTGATTATGTCCCATTACCGGGCTCATTATTCTTTTGCTTTTAACGCTACCATTATCCCGCTTGCGTTAACTCATGCCGTCCGGCATGATATTATATTCGACCCATTCAACTTTAAAATAGTTGAACATAATTTATTCAAAATTTCTATTTACATTATCTTGTCGTCTTTTAGTTATGACTCAAAACCCGAGTCTTTTAACTTTCCATCCGAGTTCCCGTTTTTCGGTCTACGCATGTGTTTAATTCTTACCCATCAACCGAGTGTTTTACCGAAGTCGTTATTATTGCAACCCTCCCGATATGCATTAAGACCTCGTTCATTTTTATATTCTGACTATGTCCTCAAGTTTGATGTTTTACAAAAACGGCCCGTTAAGAGGCATATTTGCATTTTCCGGGTTCGAGTGTAAGTACACCCCCTCCCAGTGCATACCTTAATCGTTTTACATGTTTCTTTGTCCCTTCACTCGGGCTCATTATCCTAATATAATACGCTTCCGTCACTCGGCTGTGCGTTTAAATTATTATCAAATATTTTGCTTATCTGATTCATTTGGGTACTTTTTAATTTGTCCCACTCAGCCCGTCCTTACTACATTGGATGTAAGCATGTCCATCATAATAAGTTCATGGTACCACGTGCTCACCACTTACTTGGCCAGAGTAAGCGATCGATACCTGGTATACATGACCTTTTTATAATTTTCAAATTACACCCCATGTAAGTAATGCCTCTATTTGTTTCTCTTGGAAACAATATCCCGGATAGATTTTCTATTCGGGTTTTTCCAAGTTTTTAATCTACATATGCAACTTTCAATCTCTACGTATTTGTTGCATATTACTATTCACGTAATAATTTAAAATGCGCACCTGTAAATGCTTGCCCTAACGGGCTTTTTATGTCATTACTTATTTGCGATCATTATGCGATTTAGGTCCTTGATGAGTATGCTCTTCTTGTCATACTTCGAACCGTTCCATCATTATATCCACAATTCGTTCAACTCTCGTCATCTTCAGACGCGAGTGTCCTTCAATTAAAACATTCACAAAAGTTAGTAATGTCAACTTCAATAATCGCCGGTATTATAATACAAGGCTTTTTCTACTATATGCGTCAACGCGCGTATTTTCATCAACAATATCAATCATTTTAATTGGGGTAACGTGTATCACACGGTAGCCCTATGTGTTGTTTACAACACTTTTGCATGCAAAACTATTAACATACATGTACTTACTGGATTTGCGATCAAGCCTCGAACCGAACACTTTATTCTTTAACCGTGAGCTCTGATTACCAACTTGTAACACGCTTGTTATTATTTTAAGGTTGTCGTATAGTTTACGAAAATAAGCATGTAATCATGATTAAATGTACTTTACTAAATACGGTTAATTTAAAACTTTTACAAATAAAATTTTATGTACATCGTAATGAATTTGAGTTCGTCATTTAAGAGATAGGACGAAACGCCGTGCAGAATCTTTTAACTTTATCGTGTTCGGTTCTTCTTCGAGCTTGATCTTCATCCGGGCACTCATGGCGATCACCTATGATCAAAACCAACTTAAAGGTTAGTTTTGATGGTTAAATAACAAGTTTAAACAAGTTATATGGGTTAAATAAACAAAATTGAACATTTTGGGATTCAGAGGGGGCTAGACCCCCCACCTAGGCCCCTTTTTGACAGCAAGTTATTTATTTGTTGCTGCATAATTCCTAGCCAACCCAAGTTTCACGAAAACGGGCATAACTTCTTCGTTATTGATCCGTTTTACGCGATTCTTTTTCCTACGCGTTCGTAATTTAATTCTCCATCTTATGGAGTTAAAACCCGACATCTGAATTCACAAGAATTTAAATTTCAAGCTCTCGGCTTGAAATTCGACTATGACACTTTTTGACCCATTCATGATTTTATCAAACAAACTTGTTTGTTACCTTTAAAATATCATGGACCTCACGTTATATCGATTTACTATTATTCAAGGTTCAAACTACGGGTTTCTTATGTATTTCAAACCTGTTTTGCATATCTACTCATTTTGACCTGTTAAGGGTATTTAAACACCTTCAAGCTTAACTCATGATTCTTCTTGGTTTACATCCTACCGCCACATTTAATTATCAACTTGTGTTCCACCACATTATATATGTGGTGGATTTAGCGTAGTAAACCATTTATTTCCGAGTTTTACCCCTCGGTTGCCATTTTACAAAAAAATACTCAATTGACTTCATTGGACACTAAGGTTCTGTATCGTGCCTCTTTATACTTATCCTAAAGATTTTATTTATCAAAATGCTTGTTTCCAAACAACTTTTAAAGGTCTTTTTCCCGATTTACCCAACAAGGGCTTTTTGGTCAATTTCAGTCCCTCATATTACGACGAAGGGCTTTCACTAATATTTGACCATCATATTACTTCTAACTATCATTCAAAATATGCGTACCTGGCTCGGGTCAAGTATTGGCCCGTTTTAATACCTTGCATTAATGACTTTGCTAATTTTATAGCAAATGCAAACTTCCGTAAGCCGTTTTTATCCTGTGAGCATTTGACTTGACAATACTTATTAGTCGTTATTCGTCAAATGGTGCTAAAATCACCATTTAACCCGTTTGGTCTAAACGACCAAACATTTTGCATTTGTATTTGAATGGTATACATATAAATTTACCATTTTCGTTATTTAACCCATTTCGGCTTACGCCATGGGTATCTTTTAACTTTAACTTACGTTTGTCGACACGTGACTAATTACCATCATATTCCTATCATTATTATTAGATTACACTATAAGGTAATCTTAACGAAAACTCATAAATTCTTAGTCATTACATGACTAATTTACCGTTTCGCCCTTTTTACCATGAACCATGGTCTTTATCATTTATGTTTGTTCCGACCCGTATCGATACGCGTCGGAAACCATATTTCGAATAATATCTATATCATATTCATAACTTGTAGAATGTATAGGTATTCTACAAAAGAAGTGTAAGATTCACTTACCTTGCATCCATGCCACGTTTTTCCTTCCGTTCTTGATCCGTTTGACCCGCTTCATCCACAAGCTCCCACCAAGCTTGTCAAGCGTCAAACTATTGTCATCATTTACAAGGCGGTTAAGTTAGTCATTAACAATCACGACTATTCCACCTCACTTATTTTCTATGTCGAAGCTACTATTCGACTTCATGATTAGTTAACTTAGTTTATCAAAGTTAACTACTTTTAATCACATGGTTTACAACATTAAGTCTAAATCAACATAGTATTTAGAACCCTTATCACTTCATATCACGCGTAATTGCCATATCATTCAAATACACGTTTTCACTCTAAATTTCAACACTTTAGTTCTCATTTAGGCATTTTAACAAACACCTAATGTGCATAATTTTACATATTTACTAACTAGTTCATAACTAGTTATTTTCACCAAGATTTACATCAAAATCAAACCTCTATGTCTAGTGTTCATGAACTACATCAAGAACTTATATCATAACAATCAATATTCATCAATTTAACACTCTAATCCGAGTGTTCATCATATTGTCAATAAACCCACTTAGCACATAATAGGGTAATTATCAAATCCCTAGTATTGACACCAATTCATCAAGTTTTTCAACTAGTGTTTGTTTCTAAACGAAGATTTCATCATAATAACACTCATAGATTCAACATTGATTTCAGAATTTCGATTATGATTGTTCATCATAATCTCAAAGTATCACTAAATCATAAAATTCAACATACCTTGTGATCACCACGACTAGGTGATCATTAATACGTGTTCATGCATCCGATTCGGGCTAGATTTGACCTTCAATTTGATGCTTTTGTTGAACTTAGGGTTAAACCCCTTTTTCTTCTCCTCTGGTCGATCGAACTAGAACACACACCTTTGTGTGTGTGTGTTTTTTTTATTAATTAAAAGCTAGTTTCTAATTTAACACCTTTAACCCCTCTACTTTTCCCAAGTTTTATTTAGGGTGTTTTAATCAAGTTTCCTCATTACTACAAGACTTGTAATTAACTAGGTTATTTATTTCCTAGCTATTTTTATCTTGTTCATAACCCGTTTTATTTTTAAGTCCCGTTAACTTGGGCCTTTCGTCAATTTATTTTCTCAAAAGTTTTCGTATAACCTTTATTTAATATTAGGTTTAATTATTTAAATCCTAATATTTACCGGGTAAATTTTACCACTAACGGTACTTTACCCGTCTTTTAGTGTTAACGTGGTTTGATTACCATATAATAGATCATTTAAAAAAAAAACAGATGATTGTCTTTCAAAAATCATTTCGGAAAATTGGGTTCTCGTTTTGGGTGATCACCTAAGGATAGGTTAAGTGCATGTTTTAAAATCTAAACGCAAAACAACTTGTGTTGGGGTCCTAGAAAGGTTATAGTCTAGGTCAAGGCCTTACTAATAACCTAATTCCCTATAACCACTGGCTCTGATACCAACTCTTCTATCACACCCCGACCACGTAAAACATCAAATCGTGGCGGAAACGTCGGGGAGTGTTGTAACAGAATTATTGTTCCACAACCATGGTAATTAAAATTATATTTTATTCATCAACCAAAGAGTGGAATACATTGTTTCAAAACAAGAACCAAAGAGTACACAACATAATTAAACTAAGTCTATCTTTATTTTAAGTCTCTAAGGAACAGGTCCGCCCTAGTGTCACGATCATCCTAAGCAGCAGCTCCTGAAAACACATGTGAAAGTAGGTACGTCAGCATAAAAATGCCTGTGAGATACATAGGTTTTATAAAAAATAGGGTTCATGACTTATAAGTTTAGAAAAAAATTGTTTAACAAAATCAGTCATGATCCTTGTAAAATGTTTTGTTTTATAAATCTTTTGAAAAGCGATGATAAAGTAGATGATATGTAAAAGAGTAATGTGAGGTTAAATGAATCACCAAGTAAAATGAGTTTTGTATAAAATAAGTTGTTTATAAAACAATGTCTTGTGAAAAATATGTTATTTGTATAAAATGTTATATGTCTAAATTGAAATGATTCAAATAACGCTATGATATGTAATACCATACAAGAACTTATATATAGGAAGTACCAGCGGCGTATCCACCATGCTTGTATCCTATTCCACACGCCTCGTTAATTAAATCATTTTACCCAAACAAACCACCAATGTAAATTTCCCATGTCTAAACCATTTGTCAAATGTCTTTGTGTAATACCATGTCAAAATGTCTATGTCAAATATAGTCCATGAAATATGTATATCAATATCAAAAGGTCTATGTCAAATGTCAAATATGTAATGTGTAAACAAAATGTCATGTATCGCAAGTGAAATATATATATATATATATATATATATATGTCTACTGAGCCACAGATAAAAATGCACAAAAGAATGTATTGAAGTAAAACGTGGTTTAAATCAACGTTATGTCTTGTGGAAATGCATGCTATACTGAATACAAACATTTATGCGGTGTTGTGAAAATGCATACATCCAAGCCTTGTGACTGTGGTGATAAGCCCTTAAACAAATTAAAGGTCTATCTGTGTTATGTTTTATTGAATTCGGTCATTCCTTCCATCCAAACATACCTAGGATGTTAGGAATGGGAGTTGTCAATTCCTATGGTACCACTACCTACTAACGAACGGCGTGATCAATGTTAATGAATGTATATGGTCCCATTTAAACAAACCAAATGTCATATCAAAATGTAAGCATGTGATGAAATGAAAATGTACTAAGTATAATGAACATACATAGCATAAAAAGGTAATGTAAAACAATGCACTAGGTATGCACTAAATAGACATACATAGCGTGAAATGTAATGAAAACAATGTACTAAGCATGCGCTAAATGAACATACATAGCATAAAATGTCATGTAAAACGATGTACTAAATATGCTACAAAGGACATACATAGCAAAAACACAATGAAATCATGTATTAATAATGTACTATTGAACATAGCAAGTATATGATATGAAAGCATGGAAAGCATGAAAATAACAAGTAGGCACATGTGTTCCACCCCAAAACAGTTTGAAAACAGTAAAAGTGGGGTCTATGTACTCACTTGAGATTGCTCAATATACTTTAGATATCCACCAAACAAAGCTAGAAGGTTACGGAATCAAACGACACCTAATATAGGAAACTACATTAATAAACGGACCTAATCGGAGGATCGGGTAGCATGAGGGTTCATAAACCAAATGAGTGTAGGAACTCATGTAATATGGTTTAACAAAGCCTACATACTAAAACGAAACTTATCCTAAGTTCTTTTGACCCGTTACGACCCGTTTAGGTAGCTTATGCTACTTTAACGCATCGTTCGCGTAAAACGCGTTCGGATCGCCTAACTAGCCCTATGATAAGTAAGATATGCCTTAACATGTTTAATATTGTTGCTAAATCAGCTTAGATATCAATAGTTATGTTACATAGGCTTAAAATGAATTTTAATGTAAAAAGGGCATTTTGGTAATTTACCTAAGGCATAAGAACTACTTATCATACAACTACTCAAACGATGTGACCATAAGGTATAACCTCGGAAGGTTATTCCCTATACTACTATGGTCATCTAAAGTGTTTGGTCGGATCCTAATGATCGACCAAATGGGTCGGGTTCGAAAGTATAAGCGATTGATTAGATCGCTTACCTTTACGACCCTAGACAAGCACAAATCTAAAAGTGACGAGCTAAACATGCTAGGACATGTTTAGTTAAGTTAGAAAACAGGTTTGGTATCAAAACAAACGGTTTTGATACCCTAGAGTAGTTTGGTTACAAAATACGCAAGAACACGTATTTTGGCCGAAACTACGACTCGTCACGGAGCCTTGATAACGTGGTAATCAGTAGGTATAGTCACTAGGGACTATGACCATCGTGATTACGCTCACGTTATGAAGTTCAAACGAACTTCGCATTGACCATAAACTAGTTAATGCATAAAGTCAAATGTAGTTTGACTTTCGAGCTAAAAACGCATAAAAGAACGAAGGAACACTTACAAAGGGTCCCCGCAAATATTTGATCCAATCCACTCTCAGGTAGGAAGCATATACTTCCACTTAGAGAGTATAAAATCAGATCAAATTATGGGTTTGAGCAAATGGGGTGAAGGGGTATATATAGTTTTCGTACAACCGTTAGGATCGTTCGTCGAGAAACGTGCTTCGATCTAGGCCGTACACATGGGCCCATTGTTTTACAAAACCATGGGAGCCCCTGGTTTATGCCCATTGTTTGCTAAAAACCGTTTACAAGTGGAATACAAGGGTATAACAGCTGTTAACAACTGTTTAAACTGATTTTGCATATCTGGGAGGGCCACACGGCCCGCGTAAGTTTCTGTATATACTTACGCGGCCCGCCTGGGCTCTGCAGATCAGCAACCAGCTTTCAGTTAATGACAGTTTCAGTCCCTGATGTGTTTTAAGCTCATTTCAACACTTCTAAGGCCCGTTAAGCCAACTTTAAGGCCCTAAAATGACACCTAAACATTGTGGACATGAAACATGCTCAAAAATATGCCGGATGTCGGTTCGTTTAGTCGTACGATCGCGATGCTTGCTTAATTACGACGGAATGCGCATAAGTGCGAAAAACGATCCAAATTGCGCGAAGAATGGATTTTTATCATGCCAAATAATAAAATAAAATATTTTAATGTTTACATAAATTTTTGGATGTCCGAATGTATTCAGAACGTAAGTTATGCGCGAAAACTGCAAACTTATGCACTTTTTGACGCTTTTAGTCCCTGAATGAGCATAAAGTTTATTTTAGCACACCGAACTCCTTAAAGCCTATTTCTAAGCTATGTAAAGGGTATTTAAGGTGTTTTTAACTTATAATCATGTTCTGGAATGTTCGTTACAGTTTAAATTGGCATACTTTCGCAGTTTGTCAATTTTAGTCCTTATAAGCGAATTAACTTGATTTTGCTATACCAAAGCCTTCAAAACTTATTTCTATGTTATGTAAAGGTTATTTAAGGTATGTTAAGCATAAATTGATGTTCCGGAGTATTTTTCGCGTTAAAATGATTACGTTTATGTATCAGTTTGCGTATAACTCTCCAGAAAGTGATATAGAGTTTGAAATTGAATAAAAGTCAAAACATGAAAAATGAAAAACATAAACAAACAAACAAACATTGGGATCAAATAACTTTATTTCATTGATAACTGAACTGTTTACAATGATTACAAGCACAGATGTCGCAAATACCACAACAAACTTGTTTGAAACATCGACACCAAATTTAAGTTACAAACCACAACATGTTTTAATTAGTTCACGAAGACTCGACAACATAATTTAGACTAACCCGAGCTTAGGACCATGTATCTCGTCCAGGAGTAAGATACATCTCCTAAACCCAACGACGTCGGATGACATCTTTTATTTATTATGCAGCTGGAAACACATGCACACACCTGCCGGATCCAGTTAGTTCCCTGAAATACATGTAGTTTAAAAATATCAACAAAAGTTGAGCGAGTTCATGTTTTCGTGAGTATGTATAAAACCTTTGTAAACAGTGTAAGTATGAATGTCCCGGTATGATAGCAAACAAGGAAAAGATCACCAATGGTTTGCAAGGCCACTGATATGTGTGACGGTGTAGGAAGACTCAAACCTAGCAAAGTTACACCGGGCTTCCGGCTGGAAGACATAGTCACCCTATGGGCCACCCTGGTCCTCATGGGTGTGGGCTCGCTACACCCAAATAGATCTATCACTCATGCCCCTCGGTCCTTATACGAGGATTAATGGTCCCAAGTATCCGCCTACCCAATCACATGATCTATGGTTCTTTCCTAGGCTAACCATACCAATAGTATCTGTATGTAATCCTTTTGTAACATGTATTTCACCCCTGAAGTAAATAAACAAAACAGTTTAAAGAAAAGGGGGACATGAACTCACAGTATTGCGTCTTCAGAACTGGTAACTCCGATCTCGTCAGCAAACACGACTACCTACAATATACTAGTGCCTATTAGGAGGACGGGTCGTGCCTTTGCTTAGTATTAATGTTTTGGAGTTACGTTTCTACTATGCCTCTAATATTATTTTGTACAATACTTCTCAAGTATTTATTTTCGTATTTCCTTCCCAAGGATGGGGTATTTTATACATGTATTTTCGTATTCTTGTATTTGAAGTTCCAATTTAATATATTTTCAAGTCTCACTTTAGAAAATATATAATAACGTATTTTATTCCAAAAATAATGTATTGTCCAGAAAATATATATTTTTCCCAAAAATCATATATCTTCTAAATATGCTAAGAAAATATATTTTTACTTCCAAAAACAATATATTTTCTTCTTGTCGAAAATATGATATACTTTGGTAATAATAAATAAAATCATATTTTCATTCCTTTCGTATCCAAAATAATATTTACCAAAAATATATTTGTAACGGTACTTTCTGGAATATATTATAAGTTACGTTCTTGCGTTCGGTTTCACAATATTAAGTGTGTAACTTATATATTTATCCCTTGTGATCTTTGGTATTATTTTGGATTGTAAATTCTTGGTATTTGTAAAGTTATATTATTTTACCCTAAAATAATATAACTATTTCACAACGTATACATATATTCACACAAGTGTCTTTTATATATATATACATATATTCTAAATATACATATTCACCCATTTTTATTTATAAAAACCAACCTCCAATACTTGTATTTTTGTATCAAAGTCTATGGCAAAGTTTATATTGAAAATCATGGTTTAGATACACTAGTAAATATTTGTTAGAAAATATTTCTTTAAGTGTTTGTATTTTTAGAAAATTTCGCCATAGTTTCCTCTAAAAACGGAGGTGTCCATGCTATTAAAGCATAGGAAAATTGGTTTTTAATAAACCAACCTTTGCCCCATTGGTAAATAATAATGCTACCTACAGATTTGGTAGTTAATAATCCTACGTTTCAATATGTTGGTACTCAATAGACCTCCGTTAGTTTTTTTTAACTGAAGTTAGTTTTTAAGTTTTATTTATTACACAAACAGTCCCTGTAGTTATAATTAACTAGTTTTAAGTTTTATTTATTACACAAACAGTCCCTGTAGTTATAAAAAAATCATAAAAATAAAAAAAAAATCTAAAAATTCAAAAAAATCATAAAAATTCAAAAAAAATCAAAAAAATTCTAAAAAAATAAAAAAAAATCATAAAAAATCATAAAAATTCTAAAAAAATCAAAAAAATTCTAAAAAAAATCAAAAAAATCATAAAAAACCATTTTCGACCCGGACCGTTTCGACCCGTACCGTTTCGACCCGCCACCACCACCACCGCCACCACCACCGCCACCACCACCACCACCACCCGCCACTACCACCACCGCCACCACCGCCACCGCCACCGCCACCGCCACCGCCACCACCACCACCGCCTCGACCCGCCACCACCACCACCGCCACCACCACCACCACCACCGCCACCGCCACCGCCACCGCCACCGCCACCACCGCACCGCCCCGCCACCACCACCACCACAGCACCGCCACCGGTACGGTACGGTTCGAAACGGTACGGGTCGAAACGGTCCGGGTCGAAACGGTCCGCGTCGAAACGGTACGCGTCGAAACGGTCCGGGTCGAAACGGTACGCGTCGAAACGGTCCGGGTCGAAACGGTACGCGTCGAAACGGTACGCGTCGAAACGGTACGCGTCGAAACGGTTCGCGTCGAAACGGTCCGGGTCGAAACGGTCCGGGTCGAAAACGGTTTTTTATGATTTTTTTGATTTTTTTAGAATTTTTTTGATTTTTTTAGAATTTTTATGATTTTTTTTTATTTTTTTAGAATTTTTTTGATTTTTTTTGAATTTTTATGATTTTTTTGAATTTTTTTGAATTTTTAGATTTTTTTATAACTACAGGGACTGTTTGTGTAATAAATAAAACTTAAAACTAGTTAATTATAACTACAGGGACTGTTTGTGTAATAAATAAAACTTAAAAACTAACTTCAGTTAAAAAAAACTAACGGAGGTCTATTGAGTACCAACATATTGAAACGTAGGATTATTAACTACCAAATCTGTAGGTAGCATTATTATTTACCAATGGGGCAAAGGTTGGTTTATTAAAAACCAATTTTCCTAAAGCATATCATTTTCTTTTCAAAATCATCATAAGCATCCAACAATCAATCTACACTTACCAAGTGCTAAAACAACGCTATCTACGTAATGATCATGAACTTGAGTTTTCATAAAAACTTGTAGGAACTTGGTAGTGTATCTAGTAGGTTTAGTTACCCTCTAAAGTGTGTTTATTTCTTTAATAATCTCATTCTTAAAGAGTTTAGGTGTTTACAACTTGTAAACATATTTTACAAAAACGTTTCTTTGTGAGATCTTTTTGTTTCATAAGTGTTTATACACTTGTTTTATCACTAAAAATAGTTTTTGTTTAAGTAAGAACCAATATTTTCTAAAAATCATATTTTGAACTTGGTTCTTTCAAAATACCATTCATAAATCTTAGATCCATAAGATTACTAACTCACTTTGATTACTATTTTTCAAGAAATCTTTTTATTCATCAAGTTCATGTAAACATGAGGTATGATGATCATGGTTTTTCACAAGATCATCACATCAACTTACTAGATCATGTGTTTAATCACAATCTAGTAGGTTCCATGTGATATCCAACATCACTAACACTAGTAATCAATCAACAAGAAGCAAATAATCACAAATTAACAAGATTTCATCAAGAGTTTATCATATGACAAGCTTATGTTAGAGATTCATGAATATGTCTTTTAATGTTCTTGTGATTTACAACATAATACATCTTTTAACCAACTAAAATTAGAAGTAACAAAGGTTATGAGAGTCTTACTACTAGCACTATGGCTAGGGATGAACACAAGAGAATGAAGGTGACAAAGATGGTGGATTAAAGCTAATGAGAAGGGTCCTTGGAGTTCCACAAGCTTCACACTTCATTAGACACCTCCTTACACCCTTGGATGGTCTTGGATTGAATAATCTTGAAGTGAAAATGTTGGTGGTGTGAAGAGGGGTGTTCGGCCGAGAGCTTGGGGAGGAGAGGGAGAGAGATGAAGTGTGTGTTAGTGTGTGAAATGTGATTAACTCTAGAACTCAATGCCATACTTATAACCATCATTCCTACATATCTTGTCAACAAGAGCAAGGCAAGATCTAATATAAAAAGGAAATAAAATCTTGAGGTATAGTGGTGATGGTATGGCTGATTGTAGGGGGGGTATAGAGTAGGCTCTAACTAGTTTGATTACTTACTAGTTCAAAACCAAGTATATAGTTGGTTAAGTTAGTTACTAGATATTTTAGTGGGTGTTAAGGTGTTTAGGGATCATGACTAGCTCAGAAATAATTAAACAATGTTTCTAGTATAATTTTGGTGTTTCGGGTAGTGTCCGGTTGTTCAGTTAGATACCGGTTCGTTAAAGTGTCAAGCTATTCCGTTTAATGATCTTTATGTTACTTCTTGTGACACTTTTAATTCCCGACACTTAGGAAAGCATTCAGGACCATTTTGCCATATTTTTGCACATAACTAGCTTGTTAAAAAGCTGAATTTTGCTGAAATATACAGAATTCTGCACTTTATGTGGGTTTTAGGCACTTTCCGACACTTAAACTATCACCTAGTGACGCAGTTTTATGGTCCTTACTTCCCTACACACCACACTAGTGTAGTACCTTGTCTCTGGCCCATACTGGGTCTCTAAACACTGTCTGTCTATGTACTGAACCTCGTCAGCATATTCTGAGTTATCCACCAACTGTGCTAATTGTGCTTTGTGCATCATGTATGTCAATATAGTTTGTATGTGATAATGATGTGACATTATGTAATATGTGATGCACATGTAAGCATGATGCAGTAATAAGAAAGCAGTTAAGTAATTCAGCACAGTCATTTAGCACTAATTAATATTAATTAATTATACGGATACCTGTATTTATGAGGGTTGTCACAGAAATAAGTTTTGAAGGGTTTGGTATGGCAAAAACAAGTTTATTCGATCACAGGGACTATTTACGACAAACTACAAAAGTTTGCCGATTCATATAGCAACAAACACTTCGGAACAAGATCATAAGCTAAACATACCCTAAATACCCTTAACATAGCTTAGAAATAAGCTTTGAGGGGTTCGGTGTGAGAAAATATGCTTATTTGATCAACAGGGACTAAAAGCGTCAAAAACTGTGAAAGTTTGCATAAACGTGCATATCTCGCGTTCTGGCCATATCCGGACATCCCAAAATTTTTGTAATCACTAAAATATTTTATCTTAGTGATAGGAATGCAAAAATACCATTCGTCGCGCAATTTGGATCGTTTTTGCGTCCGTTCGAGTTTCGTCGTAATTAACCAAACAACGCGACTGTACGACCAAATGAACCGACATCCTTGATGAATCCGAGCATATTTCAAATCCCCTATGCCTTAACATCCTTGTAGAGCCTTGAAATTGGGTTAACGGGGGTTTAGGAGTGTGCAGGGACCATTTTTGCCATTTTTGAAAGTCTGACCTATACCCTCACGTCCGGCGACAGCAGAAGGCCTATTCCATCGTGCGACGCGACGCGACGCCCTGATCTGGGCAGAAACATGTTACTAGCAACAGCAGCCTGTTTTTGATGATTTATTTGATTGTTTTACGTTCTTGGTTACCAAGTTAAGTGATTTCCAAGCCCTCCAATCAGATTTCTACACTTGTTTTGATCTCATAATTCCTTGGAGGACACAAATACCACATGGCATGATCTTATGGCATTCCTACAACAATAAATAGGCCACAAATCTGCCCATTTTCATTGCTCATTCCTTATTTCTCATCTCAAACTCTAAGTTGGAGTTACTACCACTTGTGGATGCCTCCCAACTGAGTTTTCTAGTTCATTTTCCAGCCTTAGAGCACTTGTAAGTGTTCTTTCATGGCTAGTTCATTTATTTTCAGCAATTACAAGCTGAAAGTCAAACAGTTTGACTACCGTTTGACTTTCGGTTTTGAACATGAATTGGTCAAGTCAAAGTTCAATCAAACTTTGCAACGTGAGCGTAATCACGATGGTTATAATCCCTTGCGATTATACCTACTGATTACCATGTTGACTAGTCACAGTGAAGAGTCAAAGTTTCGGTCAAAATGCACGACTATGTGCATTTTGCGACGAAACTAAATCAGTTTTCTAACTTAGTTAAACATGTTTTAACATGTTTAACTCGTCACTTCTAGTTTAGTGCTTATTTAGGGTCGTAAGTCAAGCGGTCTTGATAACCGCTTAGACTTTCGAACCCGACCCGCTTAGTCGATCATTAGGATCCGACTAAACATAATTTGTGGCCATAGTTGTATAGGGAATAACCTTCCGAGGATATACCTTATGGTCACTTAGTTTAATTAGTTGTATAATAGGTAGTTTATATGCCTTAGGAAAATGACCAAAATGCCCTTTTCGCGCATAAATTCAATTTAAGTATATGTAACCAAAATTTTGACACTTAAACTGATTATGCAACATTATTAAACATGTTTAGGCATATAATACTTATCATAGGACTAGTTAGGCAATCCGAACGCGCATTTGCGCAAATGACGCGTTAAAGTAGCGTACACTACCTTAACGGGTCATAAGTACTTAGGATAAGTTTCAAATCAGAATGTAGGCTTTGTTAAACCATATCATATGAGTTCCAACACTCATTTGGTTTACAAGACCTCATTCTATCCGATCTCCCGATTTAGGTCCCGATATTTAACATAGTGATCCGATACTAGGTGCCACTTGATTCCTTGATTTCCCGAGCTTTGTTAGGACACTTAATCAAGGATACTTGCAATCTCAAGTGAGTACATAGCTCCCCTCTTTTACTGCTTTCAATTGTTTTGGGGTGACTCATATGTGCTAAATGCTTTTTGAGTTTTGATAAACAAATGCTATGGTTTATATAAAACACGATGATTTCAATAATGTGAACGAACTTGTTGGGGCGTTAGTCGAAAGACATTCAAATGACATTCATTAACTATGATCAAGCCGACCAGTAGTATTTTATGGTACCATAGGATCTGACAAATCCCGTTATCGGACTATCCCTTTGGTGGGTAATGTGGGTAACGACAGAAACTGTTATCTGATTAACAAATCATGTGTTGGTTTGTTAATCTTGTTAAAGAGGTCTTTCAGGGCCTAGTTAGTTGTATTTCACAATTAAAACACGGATGATTTGAACGATTGGAACGATTGGTTTATGGTAAGTGATTAGGTAACGAGGCGTGTGTAATGTGATAAAAGCATGGTGGATACGCCGCTGGTACTTCCTATATATAAGTGCTTTTATCACATTACATGTCGTAGCGTTATCTAGATCACTTGGACGAATGTTTTCAAACGATCACACACAACGAGGTTTACTTAAAGATATAAACCATACTTGTTTATTTTCAAAGACGATTCATTACTTGGTTTTACAAAGACAAATGTTTTCAGTCAAGATTCATGGCTACAATGGTTTTGGTTTGACATATATCAACTTGTAAGTTGATAAAACATATTGCAATATCAAACACTTTTTTATTTCAAGGTACATACTCGACAACTCTCGTATTTGGACGAGGTAATGCAATATGGATTCAAAGCCATGAATTTGACATACAAAACCTATGTACTCGCCGACATTTTTATGCTGATTGTTTTCACATATGTTTCAGGTTCTGTTACGTGACGATTGTTGATTACTTGCTACACATAGGATGGACGCGGGCCTTGGTGACTTAAAATTTGAAAGACAATTATTGTATTTATTTGGTTCATATCAAAACAATGAGACAATTAACGAAATAAAACAAAACTTTAATTACCATTGTTGTGAAACAATGATTCTGTTACGACACTCCCTGACGTTTCCGCCGTGGTTTATTGTATTACGTGGTCGGGGTGTGACATTTTACCCTCCTATGTTTGTTACATATCACAAACCAGGAAGAAAGATATATGTTACTTTTTTCTAACGTAAATTTGCCTAAATTAGTGAAAATATTAGATTGGCAAATGCAAATCATGCCTTCTAAAAAACATCAATGATGATTCGAATAAGTGAATAACCCATTTCAGTGATGAGCTTTTAAAGCAATTGTAGAAGGTTCAGTTTTACACATCCTCCTATCTATACACGACTAAACACAGCAAAAACCATCACAAGGTAAACCATTTACAACCATATATCTAAAGGTACCATGTACAATTCCATCCATTTTGCCAATACTGAGTAATGCTCGTCTTTGAAACAACTTCTTTGTAGGCTTGGTGGGATGGTGCTCTTCATAACATCCCTTCGACCCAAATTTCAGAATCGGAACCATTTGTTTAAAATCTATGCACCATAGTTTTATACGTCCGCTGATTCGATTCATACCCCTTTCGCCATATCTTCTGAGACAACTTAGAAGCATTAACATCTAGAACACCCAAATAAGCAAAACCACAAAAGCGACACATGTTTCCCAAACAATGCAAAATTAAGGCAAAAAATACATTCACAACCATTAGAACCAAATAAAAGTTAAACAAATACAATAATGAAGCAGGTTAAAAAAAGATAAACCTAGAAACGCAACACCAACAACCACAACACCGACCATCAGATTTGTATTTAGAAGTAGTGAATGGAGATAACAACAATCAAAAACATTATAACCCAATAATAATGACGGAACTGATGGTACCAGCAGGCTCAAAAGAGAGAATGTAAGCCGCAAGAAACAACATAAAGCAACAATGGAGATAAAAAAGGTAAGGAAATATACCTCAAGAATGGCGTATATTTGTAGACACTCACCACCACCACCTTCCACTGCCACCACCACCCCACACCAACGCGACCTCAACGTCGTCTACTCAAGTATGTCCAATCGCCCGCCACTGCTGAAGATCTCCGCCAACACCTTCGACCTCTCCATCTCGATCCAGTCATATTATAAGAGGATACTTCGATGAAAAGTAGTTTCTCACTATCGTTAATCGATAAGGCTCAGAATTGGCTTTCCATTGTGGCTGCAAGTAATAATACTTGCCACGCCTAAACAATGAACATACAAGTTTTTTTGCATCATCACAGCCTCTAATAACAAACTCAAATTTCAGCAGATGTTATTTCAATCAATCCATCTAATATAATTTAATATATAAATAATTGAAGTTCAAACATGAAGAAATTATAGGCCACAATAAAAAGTTTTGTACCTTTTATCCGTTTCTACAATAATGCTCGTCCTTAAAACAACTTTGTAAACTCGCTTAGCTGATACCCTCTTCGTAACATCCCCTCGACCCAAATTTCAGAATCGGTTTTCCGACCATTTCTATAAAATTCATGCACCATAGTTTCATACCTCCACTGATTCAGTTCATACTCCTTTCGGAGTATCTTTTGAAACAACTTAGAAGCATCATCCACTTATCTAATACATAATTTCCTTAAAATCATATAATAAGGGTATACATCTAGTGAAAAAAAGTTTCTCACGACCGTAAATAGTTTAGGTTCGATGGCTTTGGATGCCATACGACAAATCGTTTCCATTGTGGCTGCAAGTACTAATACTTGCCACGCTTAAACAACGGACACGCAATTTTTTTTTTGCATCATCACAGCCTTTAAACACCATGGCTAGCTTCGATGGCTTTGGATGCAGTACGACAATCGTTTCCATCTCTAGAGGATTACTGCCAGCAGGTACACTAAGAAGAGATAAAATGTAAGAACCCCAAATGCCCCCAAGCAAATGCAAAATACCGAATATACCACTATGCACTTTTCATTCACTTTCTCTATTATTATAGAGAGAATGAAGAGAAGTTGTGAAAAGGGTTAAAAAAAAAGCCCTCTACACAGGGAAGAAAACCCACTCAACACGTGGCCAGTACACAAACCTAGCCAAAACGTGGCCTAAAGTTAGGAAAATGTTAAATTTAACGAAACCAGCAACGACTTTAGTTACCAGCAGGTACCAAAAACCCAAAATGCCTCCAAGCAAACACAAAATACCCAAGATTCCGTAAAACACTCTTCATCCCCTTTGCTTATTATTAGATTATAAAGAAACCCTTTGCACTGGGAAGAAAACCCACTCAACACGTGGCCTAAACGTTAATAATCAGCAGGTATTAAAAATCCAAAATGCCCCCAAGAAAAAGCAAAATACCAAAAATGCCATAAAATACTATTCATTCCCTTTGCCTATCATCAGATATTAATTATAATTATAATATAATACCAAAAAGTGAACAGAAACTAAACATGACCGTAAATCGTTTAGGCTCATAATTGGTTATCCATTGCGGCTGCAAGTAATAATATATTTTTGGGTAAAGGGTTACCCCGGTTCAATTTCGTATATCACAAACCAAAAAATACAAGTAGTAAGGAGAGTCCTCACTAGTTCACTATCCTGACATGCCAGGAAGTGTAGACAACCTAACACAACAAACCACAAATAAAAACCAAACAGACTCTAGAGAAACTAGAGACAAACAACTAAGACACTACATGCTACATGCTTGGAACATTCCATTTCTCCAACAAGCTCATCCCAGTCGTAGAGCTCTTGACCTTCACCGAAGCTAGTTTCAATCAAATAGTAGAAACAATAGCCTCACAAATCACGGCCACTGATTTTTTCTTTGTTTTAAATAGCCTCTGATTACGCTCTTGCCATATGAAGTACGCTGTGGCCGCAAGAAGTAAACGACCAATGACACTTCGCATAGACTTCTTAGCAGGAACTGAAATTAACCAATCCACAATCTCCTCCACTTATTGGACCCCAGGTGTATACCAGCCATAGATTTAATGGAAGACCAAACCTGCATTGAAAACGAACGTTCAAAAAACAAATGTTCATGCGAATCCGGCTCCGAGCAACACAGCGGGCAGCAAAGAAGATTCAAGTTAGTAGCACCTCCAACATCCCATTGCTTTAGTTTATCTTGCGTCTTTAACTTCTTTTTGCAAATGAGCCAGGCAAGAAATGCATGTCTTGGAATACAATTAGCGAACCACACTATTTCCACCCAAGGGACTTTATCACCATGAAATCTGATTGAATCCCACACCGCGGGCGGTGAGTAGTCCTGCTCCACTGCACGAGTGTCACGCCAAACTAGGGAATCTGGTATGTGAGGGCTATTAGTTGGCGGCTGGACATTTATAAGAACTGGAAACATATCCAACCAAGCTCTCGGCCACCTCCAAACTCCATTATTCATAATATCTCTAACCTTCGACTGAGGATTAAACCATCACTATGCAGCTGACGGGACGAGATAAAAGCACATAAAGGACCTACGCGAGACCAATTATCAGACCATGCATAAGTAGTTAAACCATCTCCAATCTTAGAGATAATGAACAGACGAATCCTGTCACGAAGATTCATAATATTTCTCCAACCCGTCGCAGAATTACCCCTTGAACGAATTTGCCAAAATGACTTTAATTTTGTGCTCATGAATCCAGTTAACCCATATAGAATTCCTCCTGGTAAGAAGACTCCAAACATGAGTAGTCATTAGCGCCATATTCATGTCACGAATTCTCCGAATGCCCAAACCACCTTCAAATTTTGGAAGACAAACATCCGACCATTTAACTTTCGCTCTACCTTGCTTCATAGGACCTTGACACCAAAGAAACTCCCTCATCTTTTTCTCTAAATCAGCTATGATACGAACAGGAAGAATAAAGACATAGGCCCAATAAATATGCATGGAGGATAAAACAGATTTAATAAGCTGAAGACGGCCAGCAAAGGACAAAGTTTTATTCTTCCAACTATCAATTCTAGATTCCAACTTTTCAACTAGAATCTTGTAGTCTTTATACACTAACCGTGACAAAATAAGCGGCACACCCAAGTAGCGAACTGGAAGAGAACCTTCCTTGAAAGGTATCAATTGTAAAATACTTTACTTGTCCTCCCTATTAACATTTCCAAAGAACACGGTACTCTTTGCCATGCTAGGAACAAGACCCGATATATTCTTAAACATGTCCAACCCTTCCATGATGACCCTAGCCGAGCTGACATCACCACTAGCAAACATAAATAAGTCATCCGCAAAACAAACATTCACAATTCTTTGTTTTTTGCAAAGATTATGAAACTTGAAGTTAGAAGCTTTATTTACCAGATCTTTCAAAATAATCGTTAAAGCTTCCATAACCATAGTAAATAAATACGGCGACATTGGGTCCCCTTGTCGCAACCCCCTTTTCCCTTTAAAATAACCATGGATATTACCATTAATGCCAATAGAGAAAGAAGCAGTAGTAACACATACCATAATCCAATGCACCATTTTGGGATGAAAACCGAAACCCACAAGCAGAGACCTTAAGAACGACCAATCCACCATGTCATAAGCCTTTTGTATATCCACTTTAAATGCACATTTAGGGGGACCCACATTTCGGTGATAATTGTGCATCAGTTCTTGGGTCAGCAGAATATTATCAGAGATCCGTCTCCCAGGAACAAAGGCTGATTGATTAATATCCATAACATCATCTAAACCAACCTTTATTCTGTTTGTGATAATTTTACTGATACACTTATACAAGACATTGCAACAAGAAATGGGATGGTAATCCAGAACCAAATTAGGAGTATGCACTTTAGGAATAAGTGCCAAAATAGTATGATTAATCTCCTTTAGCAATTTCCCATTAGAAAAAAACTCTTGAATAGCATAAGAGACATCATTGCCCATGACATCCCAAGAATGCTTAAAGAAAGCAGCTGAGAAGCCATCCAGACCAGGCGCCTTGTCATTACCAATCGAGAACATGGCTTCCTTTATTTCCTCTAGCGAAACAACCCGAACCATATTTTGAGCTTTCAAAGGGCAAAACCTCCTATGAAACAACTCAGGATCCATAACCTCAGAAATATTACCCTCAACTCCTAAGAATTGAGAATAATGATCAAAAAGAGCCCCTGGCACTTCCGTCCCTTCAAACATAACACCATTTCGATCTTTGATGCAATCAATACGAGTAATATGGTTCCGGTATTTAAGGGAATTATGAAAGTAAGCCGAGTTTGAATCACCAACCTAAAGCCATTCCACCTTGGATTTTTGTTTCAGAAAACGTTCTTCATCCAATTTAGCTTCCGTAAATAGCTTGACTAAATCTGCCTCTTTATCACGCAAAGAACTATTAGACGGATCCCCATCAATGGCCATTTGGATCGCATCCAACTCCGCCCTGAAATTAACAACTTTCTCATGTAAATTTCCTTGCTTATACAGTAGCTTACGCATAGGAGATTTAAGTAACTTCTATCGCTTAACAACACAATACATGTGATTACCACTACACGGGGAACCCCAAACTTTTGAAACCTCCTCATTAAATTCAGCCTTATGAACTAGAAAGTTTGTGAATTTAAATGGTTTGGGCCCCAGTTTAGCGACATTAGGAAGCTTCAGAATACATGGACTATGATCCGAGACGCGATATGGCTGAAAAACAGCATGAGCCGAAGACCACTCTACCAGAAACTGCGGATTTCCCATAACTTTATCGATTTTCTTCGATATACCTACCCCCCCCTCTGGATTTTGATTCCATGTGTAATGTAGGCCCGAACGGTTAATATCCAGCACCTCAATCTGTTCCACACATTCCTTGAAATCCCTCATAGCCGTAGTTATTCTGGATGAACCATAAAGGTTATCCTCCAAGTTCAACGATGAGTTAAAATCCCCCAACAAAGCCCATGGTTTATTGTTCACAAATCCCTTATGAACCATTAAATTCTGCCACAAATCCTTCCTCTTAACATAATCATTATCCGCATAGATGAAGGAACAAAAAAAGCGCTTTATTATCAGCTTTATATATCACTTGAGTGTGCATAACCTAATTAGTTTGAGAAATAACCATGAGTTCAACTATATATGCGTTCCATCCCACAATAATCCTAGTTCCCGTATCACAAACCGCACCATTAGATGTCCAGCTCCACCGTCTACAAATATTTCGATAAACATCATAAACCTTAGACACATCCATATGAGACTCCAAAATCGCACAAACATTGAGATGATTTTCATTCACAACTTCCTGAACCTCTTTCTGCTTAAGGGAAAGGTTCAATCCCCTAATATTCCAAGCTGCAATACTACCCATTAAAACCTATTGAACCGGGAGTGCTTACCCCCTCAGAATTTGGTTTAACCCCTGCTTCCATGAAATTGGCAGTCTCATCATACACCGTTTCAACATCCTCATCATCATCAAGATTTATATCATAACGTGTTCTTTGAAAAGTAAACGGCCTGTCCTTGGTATTAGAACTCGAGGGAATTGTTTTTCCAGAACCATCACTGCTTTGGTAAAAAATTATGTAATGATCAAATTAGTTAAGTGAGGTAGTGTGCTAGCAAGGTTTGTGGAAAATATGCTGATTAAGTTGTTAACAAAGACAATTTTTAGGATATAGCTCAGGATACCTAGCTATATCAACAATCAAACAATGAGCAGAAATGTAAAGGTTGACACGAGATGTACGAGGAAAGCCCTTGATCAATCTAGATCGCCGGCACAAAACCTCGGGAGCTGACAATCACAGCTGCCTTGTTCTTCTTATTACTTCAAAAGTCAGGATACAGTGCAGGATATTGCCCAGATCGTTGCTAAGTGTTACAATGCTTGCTAGAAGTGTGTGAATTAAGAGAGAAAGTGTAAGTGTTCGAGTGCAGTGAAGGTGATGTGACCTATGAGATCTGGTTATCCACATATTTATAGTTACAAAGAGAAAACTAATTTTCCTAAAATGGGGGGATGCCTTGGAATATTCCCTTGTTAACGTTGTAGACCAAGTATTGCGGCTTCAATGTTCCTCTTCTAACAATCTGGACCGAGTCTTCCGGGGAAGAAGTATTCATGAACGTTATGGACATGTACTCGTAACCTGCAAACAATCTGTTAGTAATTATCAGGATACAGCATCAGGATGTTACCAATATCCAGATTCAGCATCCTGGTTGTGAACATGTATTATGTAATCAGGATATAATTCAAGATACTATCCAGGATATGGTCTCAGAATTTCACCCATAACAATTGTCCCCAAAAATGTTACCGTTGAGGATCCTGGGTCTAACGGTTACATTTTTTTACAAATACCAAGGTAACTAAGAGATAAGACTTGATGTGACTAGCTGTAACTACCCAAGCTATAAACACTCATCACTTCCCTATAACTTCTCATTTCCACCGCCGTTTATCTCCACCAAGAAATCATAAGGTAAAATACTTCTCTCCCTTCTCACTTCTTTCTTTCACATTATTCTGGTGAAGATATGGCAAGACAAACGAGGTCAAGCTCCGGCGATTCTGCTCCCATGTTTATTCCTTAGAATATCCTTCAAGACCCAGAGAAGGAAATATGCTCATTCGACAGCGCTCATCTGCCAGCCCTCAAAACCTCCGGCATCTTCCCGGAGGGAACAGTATTCCGGCCATTTGATCGGGAGATCCAATCAGACATGGTGTCTAACGAGTGGCTTTGTTTTAATGCTTTTCCATTCACTTTGGGCCTCCGATTCCCTTTCCCCGATTTTATCACCGAGTTTTTTCACATCACAAAAATTAGTTTCAGTCAAAGCATGCCAATGCTCTGGCGAGTGTTGCTCGTTCTTGATCGAATCAAGAATGCCCACATTCCCGAGCTCTCCATTCATGATCTTCCATTAGCATACCGGCTTAGATGCCATGGGTCTTGTAGATTCTTGTTTTATTCTACCTCCAGTGACCCTCTGATACTCCGAGCCACCAGGAACGAGGAGGAATGGAAATCCAAATTCTTCTTTGTGAAAAGGAGTTCGATCCCAGGTGGAGCGGAATATCTGGTGAAGTGGTTGAGAAAGGGTAGGATTTAGGGTTTTAGGATGATCCTGTCTTATATCCTATCATGTATCCTGAACTGATCTTTATTTTTGTTGTATGCAGCTGACTTCAGAAAACTAGCACCTCCCCTTGCTGACTCAGAAAGAAGAATCCAAGCCATCAGACTCCTTCCTGAGATTGAAAGAAGCTTCATTCCGTACCCAACATCTTCGAGTCAACATTCCAGTTCAAACATGTCTGGTAAGGATCCTGTTTAATATCCTGCATACATGTTATTATTTGATGTTGTTATGTAGAAGGGTTTTAAAGTTACTCCCCGTATGCAGACGCTAGCAAAGTTCCAATTCTCATGGATCTTGAAGAACTTGACAGCTATCCTACTCTAGTCAATGTCAAGAAGGAGACTCCTGCTGTCACTAGCTCCAAACCGGCCGCAGTTCCTAAGCCTAACCCAAGAACTCGTACTTCCATGTCCAAGAAGAGAAAGGGTTCAGAGACCACCACTCCAGCTCTGAAGGGTTCTCCTATGAGTCCCTGGAGCCTATGACCTCTTTCCTCAACAAGGTAATATCCTGGTGCTAGATCCTACGCATATATCCTGATGGAATATCCTGGTTAGTAAATTTTAACCCATACCTGTATTTTGAATCGCAGGGTCTCTAGCATCTGCTCCATCTCTACACCGATGCTTGCGGGATAGCTAAACTCCAAGAGGCCAGGATCAAACAACTTGAGACCACCATAGCTGACCAGGGTACGATTGCTGAAGCCAAGACCCGTCATTATGAGGACAAGCTGAAGAAGGTCACCCAGGATGCCGAAGTGAAGCTAGCAGCCACCCACATTGAGCATAAAAAGGCCATGATCTCCTTCCGAGAGGGGATCAAAAACTCCGCTGTTGTCTCCCTGCTGCAAGCTCGAATCAAGATGGCTTATGAAGCCCAGGAGACAGGTCTTGAGTGCCCATCCTGGCCGGTTG
Source organism: Helianthus tuberosus (assembly GCA_030545235.1). Classification (NCBI taxonomy): domain Eukaryota; kingdom Viridiplantae; phylum Streptophyta; class Magnoliopsida; order Asterales; family Asteraceae; genus Helianthus; species Helianthus tuberosus. Next base: position 15,054,096 of record JARYGA010060172.1, read on the forward strand.
ACTCTTGGGTGGTGAAACTTAAGGAGCTTGGAGGCAATCCCGTGCCACATCCTGCTAAAGCTGGGGCTGGAGAGACTTCTAAGGCAGCCGAGGTGGTGGACAAGGCTGGAGAAAAGAAGGATGCTGGTGGAGATGCTGGTGAGGATGTTGCTCAGGATGCTGAGGCTGAGGAGGCGAAGAAGGATGGTGGTGATGCCGCTGTGTGAGGGCATTCAAGTGGACAATGATGGATATTATTTCTTAGGCTGGAGCCCACTTTTTAAGTTTGAATGGTCTGTAATCCCAAAACAATTTACTTTTTCTGCATTTACTTTTCCTGCACTTAGATACAATATGATGGCTAAAGGTGGAGGGATCCCGAGTTTTAGGACGAAGCCCTTGGTCATCAATGTTAATATGCTTTTGAACAATCAACAATTGAAGGTGGAGGGATCCTGTGTTTCAGGACGAAGCCTTCAACTGTTTAAGTAAATATGGTTTAGAACTAGTTGCACTGTTGGTGGATGGGTCTCATTTTGAGATGAAGCCAATAGTGCAACCTTTTGCATGTGAATAATAAATAACCAACCTTTCGGCCTTATCTTTGTTGTTGTATTTTTATTACATTGTGTGTGTTTGATTTGAAAGTATTTTTCTCCTTTATTATTTCAAATATCCTGGGAAAATACTTTGAGAAAATATCCTGAGAAAGTATTCTGAAAAAATATCCTGATCAGGATACTGTTATTTAAACTTAGTATCTAATCAGAAATGTTCTGTTAAAATTTTGTCATAACTCCAAAAACTTAAGTTATTTAGATAAGGTTTCAAAAGAATAAAGGGAGATCATACCAAAGACTCTTAGAGAATTGATTCCAATTTTCCACCTTTGAACCTTTTGCAACATTCCCCTCGTGGATGTCACTTGTGCACATTTAGGAAACTGAGTTCATCCTTCGAATTGTTTATAACGTATCAAACTGGATGTCCCCTGTGTTCAGCATATTTGAATACTTAGGAACTTCTTGATGTAAACACAATCATATTTTGTTTGGAACCTGTCCATAGACTTTAGTTTTTCTGGGGATAAACCCTTAATATCCTGGGGATAAACCCTTATTTTCATGCGCTACAGGCGGGAGTGTATAAACTCCAAGACTTACAAAGGTGAAAACCTTTAAACCTTAGTGTTTTGGTCAAAAATCGCACAAGGATAATGCAACCAAATCTTTTGTTGTGAGGTGTGATGCTTGAATCTACGAACAAATGAATGAATAACTTGGAAAATGTAATGAACAAGTGACACAAGGATTTATACGAGGAAAAAGCCCTTGATCAAGAGTTGATCTCCGGCATGAAAAACCCCGGGTGATGGAAACTATCGATCACCAACTAAGCTTAATCGAAAGGTTGTTACAACTCGGGATGATAACAAGCTTGTTACAAGGATCACTAGTGTGCAATGTGCATAAAATGTATGAAATCGCCAAGTAATCTATCGAGAGCTGTTTGAGAACTGTTACGAGAGTGTGTGTTTGCTAAATTAGCTAAGTGTTCTAACTCAAGCTTGTTATCCCCTATTTAAAATTAGAAATAACTAAACTAACTAACTATCCGCTAATCATGCTAGCTTCCCACGATCTCCATAACGTTCACAAGGGCCAAGCACGTGCGGAATATTGAGGGAAGATGCTCCACGAATATCGGCAAGACCAAGTCCACGCACATACTCCTGCAAAACAAGCTCACGCATAATCAAGACAATCGTTAGTATAAGGATAACAATAAGGATCCCGAATCCTGATCCTGCAACACCTACTGAGGATCCTTAATTCAAACAGAATTTATGATCCTGGCAGTACTTGAGGATCCATGATCCTAAGGAGTAAAGTGTAAATTAGCGAGTTATATTTTTTGATCTTATCTGCAACTAACTAACGGATATATAGCCGTTACAATCTAACTAGCCGTTGCAAATTATACGTCATTGAAGCGACATCCCTGCAGAATCATCATTATATATAGGTTAGAGATAAGGACTAATGTGCATTTAAATTCGAGCAATACTCCCTTTAAATCCTCATTCGAAGATCAAGCAGGTACTTCTCTCTCCCTTCTCTATTCATCTTCTTTCGCCGTTCCTACTTTCTTTAACATCACCCATGGCCAAGATAGTTTTAAGATCCTCACCAGCTAAGGATCACCAAAAAGATAGTCCCCTAAAGAGCCAACATCAAAGATTCTCTGAAGGAACGTTGCTGCTTTATTGATCCGGAGATAGACCGGATTCGTCATTGCTTTCCGGCAGACTCTGTCTTTAAACCTTTTGACCCTACCGCCTTAAGTGACTTCGTTTCTGCAACTTGGGTTGCTTTTCCGGCCACCCCTTTTCTGATAGGATACTCCTATCCTTTCCCTGCTTTTACCCAGTCTTCCTTCTCCCTTACCGGCATATCCTATGTCCAGGCCATGCCAATGATGTGGAGGGTTTTATATACCCTAGAGAGAATCATTGAGCAAGAAGGCATAGAGTTGGGGATGTCGGAACTTGCTGAATTGTACAACCTTGTGAGCCATGGTTCACACCGCTTTTTATTCAAACATAAACCCGGTGAAGAACACCCAATTCTCAAGACCACCAAAAATGACACTAACTGGAAGAAGCTCTTTTTCTTCGTTAGGAGGGATTCTATCCTGGATGGGAAGGATCTCCCCAGAAAATGGGCCACTCATGGTAGGATAGAGGATCCTTATAGAAGGATCAAAGGATAACCCTGTTTCTGTTGAGGATCACTAACATCTTGTTGTTTCTTTTGTGCAGCTATCTCTGTTTCTTATATCATTTCATCACCTGCAACGAAGGAGAGGATCGCTGCTTTCTGGAATCTTGGTCCTGCAATAAGATCATTTCAAGTAAACACCAAGGATTCTCAAGAAGTATCCTCCAGCTCAGTCACAATGTTAAGTAAGTATCCGAGTCGATATATGACTAAATGTTTAAATGTAAATAAAACAAGAATACTTATCTGTTGTTTTGTATTGATAGGCGTTGGAAAATCCTCAAAGTCGGCCACCCGCTTCAGTGTCACCGATCTCAGTGTTGTTGCTCCCAGGTCTGGGAAGAAGAAGTCTGCTGCTAGCCCTAGCATTCCAGTCCCAAAGCCTACCACCTCCAAGGGCAGAGGAGGAAAGAAGAGGAAATCCTCTGAAGCTGATAACCTTGAAGGCCTGCCCCTCATCCGTCACCAGTTCGATGAATACTTTGCTGATGTAAGGATCCCTGATCCTTAAACCTATCCTGCACGTATGAGGATAAGTGATCCTGAAATGAATCCTTTTTTCTTTGCAGAAATTCGCTGAGATCCAGATGCTTTTTGATGCTTATGTTGAAGAGGCTGAGGCGAAAGAGTTGGACTTCCAGAAAATCTTCTTGGCTAAGGATGAGACTATCTCTCGCCTTGAGAAGGATCTGAACTTGGCAAAGAAGCAGCTGGTAATGGCCCACATCAATGCTGACCATGAGAAGAACGAGGTGATGGAGGACACCAAACTCTCTGCTGCCATTGCCATGTACAAGACCAAGCTGCAGATGGCTCAAGAGGCTGAGGATCCTGACTTTGACAGGACCAACTGGGATCAGGAGGGCTGGAAGGCTAGGCTGGCTGAGCTTGATGACAAAGAGGAGGCTACAGAGGTCTTGGCAATTGAGGCAAGTGGCAGTGGGAAGGATCAAGCTGGTGATACTGATGCTGGTGGTGATGCAGCCAAGGTGTGAGCTGCAGAAATGGGCGATGATGGACATTTCTAGACGTGGCCGGAGCCCATTTTTTAGGATTTGGTAGTGGTTTTTTGGTTATGATGTTTTTATTTCAAACAATGATGGTTTCTAATAACTAAACAATAGCTATTAGGGTTGAGGATCATGGATCTTTTGAACAATAGGTAGGATAATAGGTGGTGGAGGGATCCTCTGTTTGGGGGATGAAACCACTTGTTATCCTGCCATCTTTCATTTCCTGCACTTTTAAGACTTGTTAACAATGGACACCCTTTGCCAACCCAAGTGGACGGGCCACGTTTTGCTGGTAGAAACTTGGGTTGGCAATTTTGACAACCTTTCAAAGGTTTAACCTTTGGTGAATAAATAAAACTTCAATCTTTTGGCTATTTCTTGTGTTGTTATTCTGTATATATTTTATCCTTCAATAGTTGTGGTATACTTTGTTTGAATTCATAAGTAAAGAATAAAGGTTTAATAAATCACGTCAAAAAGTTTTAGGATATGATCAAGGATCAAATATCCTATAATTGATCAATTCAAAAAAGCAGTATAGTTCAAGGATCATGTGTCCTGTTGTCAAAGGATAAGGGTCACTTAGATACATAAAGAATAAAATAAAAATGATCAAGGATCATACCTGAGAATCTAAGTTAGGATCCTAAACCTTTAACATTAACAATCTGGATAACCAAAAGACAAACCTTAGTAGAAGGTAAGGATCAAGGATCCTTGGTTGTTTAACTTCAAAAACCTGAAATGGAACATAAATTGGGACTAAGCCATTATAAGAAAAGAGTTAGCAACTAGGGACAAGCCCAACAATTCTGGGGACAAGCCCAATAAACTGGGGACAAGCCCAAAGGATCTTGTGTAAACTGGAGTATGGCCCTCACTGGCGACTATCCAAACTTAGTGACATGAAAATGCCAAAACCTTAGCTAACGTGAAAACGTCAGAAACCTTAGGAATGGATGTATGGTACGTCTACCATTATACGTAGGATCCCGGATACAGCCAATACAATGAAATTGTCAGCCCCTAAAGCGAGTACTAGTCCCATTGCCATGAACTATACCAGGATCACCGTGCGCTACTGGCGAAACTGGGGACAGGCCTAAAAAACTGGGGTCAAGCTCAAAAAACTGGGGTCAAGCCCAAATAACTGGATACTTCTGTAGACACTCAATCCTTTGTCAAAGATATATGAACCTTCTGCAAAACTCAGAATTAAGTGAAAGAAGGATAAAGGATCCAGGATCCTTCTCCTTGTATAAAGGAAAATTAAAGAATGAAATAGTTTGGGATCAGATCATTACCAGAATGAGGATCATCCATCCTCGAAGGATCCTTCGAGGATATCGGTCATGGAAGTAGTTGAGGATCCTGGATCCTTTCTACATGAAATATTTCTTCAGGTGAACAGCATTCCAAGCTCTTGGTAGCAAATCACCTTCCATTGTTAGCAATCGATATGCCCCCTTTCCTGCCTCAGCTTCAATCAGGTAGGGGCCTTCCCACTTTGGTGCCAACTTTCCATCAGCAGGATTTGTGGTATTCTGAAATGCTTTCCTCAATACCATATCACCAACTTGGAACCTCTTGATCCTGACATTCTTATTGTAGGCTCCAGCCATCCTTTGTTGATAACTAGCCATCCTTATCCTTGCCAAATCACTGAGTTCTTCTATAGTATCCAAGTCTTGAACCAAGTTTTCAGCATTTCCTTTAGGATCACGAATGCTTGTTCTTGCAGTAGGAACCACCATCTCTGTAGGGATCACTGATTCTGCCCCAAATACCAAAGAATATGGAGTTTGGCCAGTGGCATTCTTGAGAGTTGTCCTATCAGCCCATAGTACATAAGGTAGTTCTTCTGCCCACTTTCCTTTCTTGGATCCAAGCTTCTTCTTCAAGTTGTTGATGATGATCTTGTTAGATGATTCTGCTTGACCATTAGCTTGTGGGTGGACTGGTGTTGATGTTATCATCTTAATCCCTCAGCTGTCACAAAAGTTAGTAGTTCTACTCCCAATAAATTGGGATCCATTATCACAAACAATTTCAAAAGGGATACCAAATCTAGTAATAATGTTTCTTTTGATAAAGGATATCACTTCTTTTTCTCTGACTTGAGCAAAGGCTTCAGCTTCTATCCACTTGGAGAAATAATCAGTCATGGCAAGCATGAATACCTTTCCTCCTGATGCTTTGGGAAGTTTACCAACTATATCCATTCCCCATCTCATAAATGGCCAAGAAGAGGATATAGGATGCAAGAGCTCTGCTGGTTGGTGAAGGATGTTACTATGTCTCTGACAAGGATCACACTTTCTGGCATAATCCACAGCATCCTTCTTCATAGTAGGCCAATAGTATCCTGTCCTCAGGATCCTTGAGAATAATGCCCTGCCCCAGTGTGGTTTCCACAATCTCCTTCATGAAAATCCTTTAGGACTTCTTGGATTTCAGGATCCTCTATGCATCTTAGATATTGACCTGCAAGAGATCGTTTATATAACATGTTATTCAATATTGTGAATTGAGATACCTTGATTTTGAAAGCCCTGGGGTTTTCTCCTGTAGGAATCTCTCCATGTTGTATGTATCTCATGATTGGAAGGATCCATGATCCTGAACGAGATTGTGTATCATCACTAGGGATGATTGCAGAATCCTCTTCTATCTCCATAGCTACATGATCCTTAAAAGCAGGGGTTAGGATATGGATAATAGGGATCTTGGTATCCTCTGGAATCTTCAAGGATGATCCTAGATTGGCCAATGCATCAGCCTCTGCATTCTCTTCTCTGGGTACCTGTGTCAAACTAAAGGAAACAAAAGAGAGTGCCAATTCTTTGACTATCTCTAAATATTTGATTAGCTTTTCACCTTTAACAGCATAGGATCCATTAAAGTGATTAGTAATTAACAATGAATCTACATGTACCTCAAGATACCTGATCCTCATATGCTTGGCAATTTGCAAACCAGCTATCAAGGCCTCATACTCAGCCTCATTATTAGTAGTTTGAAACTCACAAGCTATGGAGTGGGGTATTATGTCCCCCTGTGGCGATTTTAGTAGTATTCCAAGTCCTGTTCCTTTGACATTAGAAGCTCCATCAGTGAAGAGTATCCAAGGATCCTTAGTTTCTTCAAGCTGTTGAACTTCTAACTCAGCTTCCCTTTGCAAGTCACTACTGAAATCTGCCACAAAGTCAGCTAAGGCTTGGGATTTAATGGCAGTTCTAGGCTCATATCTTATATCATAAGCACTGAGCTTCACTGCCCACTTAGCCATCCTTCCCGACATTTCAGGTTTCCTGAGAAAATTCTTAATTGGAATGTTAGTCTTAACAATAATGGCATGAGTTTCAAAATAATGTCTTAATTTAGTAGATGCCATAATTAATACCTGGATTCAGCATCAAGCAAACTCTTACTTACATAATAAACAGGATGTTGTGTACCTTGGTGATCCTTAACAAGGACTGCACTTACTGCTTTGGAGGATACCGCCAAATATAAGGATAATATATCCCTTTTTTTCTGGTTTCATCAAGGCAGGAGCTGAGGATATGTAATCCTTAAGAGCTTTGAGAGCATTTTCATGCTATTCAGTCCATTCAAATTTCTTGTTCTTTCTCAAAATGTCATAGAATTCCTTGCATTTTTCTGATGACTTGGATATGAACCTGTTCAAGGCTGCGATCCTGCCTGTCAATCTTTGCACATCCTTAACATTGGCAGGAGATTTGATATTCACAATAGCCTTAATTTGCTTTGGACTTGCTTCAATGCCTCTTTTTGTCACCATATAGCCTAGGAATTTACCTGCTTTAACACCAAAGTGACACTTGGAAGGATTTAGTTTCATATTAAACTTATCAAGGATATTGAATGCTTCCTCCAAGTCTCTAAGGTGATCCTCAGCTTTCTTAGACTTAACCACCATGTCATCTATATAGACTTCCATAGTGTGTCCAATTTGTTCCTTGAACATCATATTGACTAGCCTTTGATAAGTAGCACCTGCATTTCTTAGTCCAAATGGCATAGCAATATAACAATATATACCAGTTGGGGTCATAAAAGCTGTATCCTCTTGATCAGATGGTTCCATCTGAATTTGTTGAAATCCAGATGAAGCATCCATAAAAGTCAACAACTCATGACCCGCGGTAGCATCCACCATGGAGTCAATGTGGGGTAGTGGGAAAGGATCCTTGGGACATGCCTTGTTTAAATCAGTGAAATCGACACATACCCTCCACTTTCCATTTTTCTTTTGAACAACCACCACATTGGCTAACCACCTTGGATACTTGACCTCTCTTATCATACCTGCCCGGAGCAATTTATCTACTTCTTCCTGGATAATAGCGTTCCTTTCAGGTGCAAACTTCCTCCTTTTTTGATGAATTGGCTTTAATGACCTGTCAATGCCAAGTTTATGAGTAATTATATCTTTAGATATACCTGTCATGTCCTCATGCTTCCAGGCAAAGGTAGTTTTTCTCCTTTTAAGGAAGGATACTAGATCCTGTTCAATGTTGCGGAGGATCCCTGATCCTATGAATACTATAGATTCAGGATCATGAGGATCCATAAGGATTTCTTTCACATCCTGTTCTCTTGCCTCCAAGACATCTCTTGGAGGATGCTTTAATTGCTATTGCTCCCTTGCTCTTGAGGCTGGCTTCATTGATGACGTGTAGCAATTCTTAGCTTCTTGTTGATCACTCTCAATTTTCACCACTCCCCATGGACTAGGAAGCTTTACACATTGATGATTGGTAGACGGGACTGCCTTTATGTCATGTATCCATGGCCTGCCAAGGATAACATTACAACAGGATAAGCAATCTATAACACAGAATTTTTGATAAGAATGAAGTCCTTCAATATAGATGGGGAGTTTGATATCCCCCAATGTGTTCTTGGTTTCTCCACTGAATCCCATAAGAACTGAGGATCTTGGTACAATATCCGATTCAGGGATGCTCATCTTCTTGAGGACATCAAGCTGAATGATGTTTACTGAGCTTCCTCCATCTATCAGGATCCTGCAAACAAAGTGGTTAGATATAAACAAAGTAATAACAAGACCATCATGATGAGGATCCTGAACATCAACACGATCATCCTCATCAAAAGTTATAATTTTATCCTTGGTAACAGTGGAGGTTCGAATGGGTCTATCTCCATTATCCATCTTGGTCTCCTTGGCATGTCTTTTGGCTGCTGAAAAGGAAGTACCACAAATGTCTGATCCACCAGATATGAAGTTTATAACTTGTGCATCTGCTGGAGGAGCAGGAGCTCTTTCTGGGATCCTCTCAGGATCCTGGGTCCTTGACTTCTTTCTTCCCAAAAGCTCCTTCAAGTGCCCCTTGCTTAACAAATAACCAATCTCTTTTCTCAGTGCAATACACTCTTCAGTGAGATGCCCGAAATCCTCCAGATATGCACACCATTTGGATTTGTCTTTTGTAACAGCTGGATTATCACTTTTTCTAGGCCATCTTGCTTTTTCACCTAAATTCTGCATTGCAAGGATCAGTTCATTGTTATCAATAGAAAAACAGTATTCAGAAATGGGAGGATAATCCTCATCATCCTCTTCCTGTTCTACTGCATGCACGTTCTGGTTATCAGACTTGTTGTAGGACTTAAACTTGTTGTTCTTGAAGTAGGATCCTTGTTTTTCCTGCTTCGAGGATCCTGCCAGTCTTTCCTGGATCCTTTTATCATCCTCTAATCGGATGAATCTAAGGGCCCTGGTTCTCACTTCATCAAGATTCCTGCATGGGGTCATAACAAGATCATCATAGAATAATGAATCCCTAAGCAAACACATTTTAAAGGCTTCCACAGCCGTAGCTATATCTAGATTAGGGATATCTAAGGATTCTTTACTAAACTTAGTGATGTAATCTCTAAGTGATTCATTTTGACCTTGTGTTACCCTATATAGATCACTAGTTAAACGTTCAAATTTTCTGCTACATGAGAATTGACTATTAAACAGATTAACTAGATTAGCAAATGAAGTAATAGAGTAAGGGGGAAGACTTAGCAGCCATTTAAGAGCTGTTCCTGTAAGTGTGGATCTAAAACCATTGCATAGGCATGCTTCCTTTAACCTCTCAGGAATTGGATTGATCTCCATCCTTTCTCTGTATTGAGCTACATGTTCCTCTGGATCCGTCGAACCATCATATAGCTTCATAGTTGGTATCTGGAACCTTTTGGGTATCTCAGCATCACAAATAGGTGGTGCAAAACGAGATATCCTATGGCTGCCATCTGCGATTTCAGGAATGGGCTTAACCACCCCTGGAACGCTGGATATCATATCCTTTAGTTTCTGTAACTCCCTAGCCATAGCTTGATTGATACATGTATCCTGCATAAAGCCATGGTTAGTGTTGTAAGAATTATTCAAGGTGTTACCTCCCGGAGGATTCAAGTTTGGAATCCCATATGTGAATCCATATTGACGAGATTCTGGTATGATGAAAGGACCAGAAGTAGCAATGGTCTGCATTGGAATGAAGTCTCCCTGATGAACATCTGGACTTGAGGGTTGTACACTTCTTAAGAATCCTTGATCCTGAAAGATGTTGGATCCTTGAACCTAGAAGGAGGATCCTCGAACTAGGGGTGTGCAGAATTCGTTTCGAATTCGAAAAATTCGAAATTCGTTTAAATTCGATTGATAATCAAGAATTCGTTTCGATTATAAAAATTCGAATTCGAATTCGATTCAATTCGAGTCAAGTAAATCGAATACGAATCGAATACGAATTTATAATTTCAAATTCGATTCGATTCGAAATTCGAATAAAAATTATATATATTTATTTATTATTTTTATATATACTACATATATAACTTTTATTAGGCTATAATATAAATTATTTTCAATTTTTTTTCTAAGTATTAACATTACCCATTACCAAACCTAAGTAACAAATCTATCAATAGATTTCTAAGCATAAAAATATTAACTTGTAATGTGGAGTGGTTATTCCCGACTTCTCGTTTTGAATTTTAGACTTGTGGTACTTTATTTGGAACTTTTTAATGTGATATCGTACTTTATGGCAGCTTTAAAATTTATGTTTCATTTTGAAAGTTTTTTACATGTTTTTAAAGAATCTGAATTAAATCGAATTTATTCGAATTCGATTCGAATTCGAATTTTTAATCGAATACGAATCGAATACGAATTGGGTTTTTTATTCGAATACGAATTCGAATCGAATTCGGTAGGTTTTAATCGAATTCGAATCGAATACGAATTCAAGAAAAAATAAAAATTATTCGAACAATTCGATTCGAATAATTCGAAAATTCGATATTCGATTCGATGAACACCCCTACCTCGAACCTGGGAGGATCCTAAAACCTGAGAGGATCCTTGGACTTGAGAGAATCCTTGGACTGTGTGCGTCCCTAAATATCCTCCTGAGCTGACGAAGGATCCCTGATGCTGGAAAGTGGATCCCGAAGGCTGAAAATAGGATCCTGAAGGCTGAAAATAGGATCCTGAAGGCTGAAAATAGGATCCTGAAGGCTGAAAGTGAGACCCAAAAGCCTGACTCATAGTTGTTGTTCCATAACGCCTTCCCAATGGTTCACTCTGGTACTGAATATCCGGAGCTGCAGATTGCTGGGCAATTATAGCTGGAGTGTCGAAATCCAGTGACCTTGGTATCAGAGGAGAGTAATCCTTCCCCGATCTCTTCTGTTTCTTGATGTCACCAATTTCCCGGAGGATCCTTTCGTTGGTTTTGTCCTGCTCTTGTATGTGATCCCTCATCTGCAAAATCAAAGTAAAAAGATCATTAGTAGTAGGATTAGAAGAAATAGAAGAAGTTGGTGGTTTTCGAAAAAATGGGGCTTTGTCTCTTTGCAGCATTTTCAGCATTCTTCTGGGATCCAGAAGGTGGTGGAGGCAAAGGTGGAACGCCCTGTGAGGAAGTGACTGCCGGCATTGAACTTGAATTGTTCTTCGCTGAAGAAGCCATGTGGTTGAAGATGATGAACCAAAATGAACACAATGAGCAAATTTTTTCAGAAATGAAGTACCAATTGCCCCACGGTGGGCGCCAAACTGTTTTGGTCAAAAATCACACAAGGATAATGCAACGAAATCTTTGTTGTGAGGTATGATGCTTGAATCTACGAACAAATGAATGAATAACTTGGAAAATGTAATGAACAAGTGACACAAGGATTTATACAAGGAAAAAGCCCTTGATCAAGAGTTGATCTCCGGCATAAAAAACCTCGGGTGATGGAAACTACCGATCACCAACTAAGATTAATCGAAAGGTTGTTACAACTTGGGATGATAACAAGCTTGTTACAAGGATCACTAGTGTGCAATGTGCATAAAATGTATGAAATCGCCAAGTAAACTGACGAGAGCTGTTTGAGAACTGTTACGAGAGTGTGTGTTTGCTAAATTAGCTAAGTGTTCTAACTCAAGCTTGTTATCCCCTATTTAAAATTAGAAATAACTAAACTAACTAACTATCCGCTAATCATGCTAGCTTCCCACGATCTCCATAACGTTCACAAGGGCCAAGCACGTGCGGAATATTGAGGGAATATGCTCCACGAATATTGGCAAGACCAAGTCCATGCATATACTCCTGCAAAACAAGCTCACGCATAATGAAGACAATCGTTAGTATAAGGATAACAATAAGGATCCTGAATCCTGATCCTACAACACCTACTGAGGATCCTTAATTCAAACAGAATTTATGATCCTGGCAGTACTTGAGGATCCATGATCCTTAGGATTGGAAAATCCTCCCCCAACACTTAGAGTGTATGAAAATACCCTTTCGTGAGAGATGGTGATCAATCCTCATATACCTTATGGATCCAGGATATAGCCAATAGTAATGAAATTGTCAGCCACTTTTACATGAATTGGTCCCGCTATCTTGAACTATCCCTAAATATCTTGCGCTCCAGGTGGGGTGTTTAAACCCAATTCGAGAGAAAGGTGAATAGCTTTAAACCTTTGAAGGGATAAGGATCCCTTAAACGTGAGAGAGGGGGCCAATCCTCTAATCTTTCAGTTCATCTTGAGCATATATCTTGGAGTAATATCCTGAAACATATCCTACAAAACACCTTCAAACTAAGGTGGGTGTTAGCTTGGCTAACACCCCTCCGATGCTTAAGTTAGTATTGGGTTCAAAAGAATAAATAAATCTAAACATATTTAAAAGAGATAGAATTCATACCATCCTGAGTTAGAAATTAAATTCTAAACTCACTTGAAATAGAGCTTGAGGTGTATGGCATTCCAGGATCTTGGCAACATATCCCCTTCCATATTCTTGAGTCGGTATGCTCCTTTCCTAGATTCTGATTCAACTTCATAAGGTCCTTCCCATTTTGGGGCAAGTTTCCCATCAGCAGGATTAGTAGCATTCTGAAAAGCCTGCCTTAACACCCAATCTCCAACTTGGAACCTTCTAGTCCTTAGATTCTTGTTATATGCTCTGGATATCCTTTGTTTATATGCTGCCATCCTCAGCTTTGCCGCATCTCTTATCTCATCCACAATATCTAATTCTTGGCACAGGGCTTCAGGATTCGCCTCAGGATCCCGGAGGCTCGATCTTGCTATAGGTATCACCATTTCTGTCGGGATCACCGCTTCTGCCCCAAACACCAAGGAAAATGGGGTTTGCCCAGTAGCACTTTTTACTGTTGTTCTATCAGCCCATAAGACAAATGGTAACTCTTTTGCCCATCTTCCTTTCTTAGCCCCTAGTCTTTTCTTCAAATTGTTGACAATTATCTTGTTTGAGGATTATGCCTGTCCATTTGCTTGAGGATGTACCGGAGTGGATGTAATCATCTTGATTCCCCAGCTTTCACAAAAATCGGTAGTCCTCTTACTGATAAACTGAGAGCCATTATCACAAATTATCTCAGCTGGTACCCCAAACCTAGTCAGGATATTCCATTTTATGAAAGACACTCCTTGGTCTCAGGATCCTCCAAGCACCTTAGGTATGGTCCTGCGAGAGACTTTTTATACAAAACATTATTTATAATAGTAAAACGAGATACCTTCATCCTGAAAGCCTTAGGATTCTCATCCTTTGGGATGTCTCCTTATTTAAGGTATTTTATGATCAGAGCTGTCCATGATTCAGGATTCTTCTCAGGATATTCATCGTCAGGATCCTGGATACTTGATACTTCCTTATCTTGAGGCTTGAAGTGTTCCATCGCAGGATACAAGATATGTAGTACTGGTATTTGAGTACCTTCCGGTATCCTGACTGTAGATCCCAAATTTGCCAAAGCATCTGCCTCAGCATTATCCTCTCTTGGTACATGTTCAAGTGTAAAAACTTCGAAATATCCTGCTAATTTTTTGACAATTTCAAGATATTCGATTAATCTTTCACCTTTGACTGCATAGGATCCATTGAAATGGTTAGTAATTAACAAGGAATCAACATATACTTGCAAATTTTTAATATTCATATTCCTGACCAACTCTAATCCTGCAATCAAAGCTTCATATTCTGCTTCATTATTAGTGGCAGGAAATTCACACCTAATAGTCTGGGGTAATATGTCCCCCTGTGGTGATTTTAGTAGTATACCTAATCCTACACCTCTCACATTAGATGCACCATCAGTATATAATGTCCAGGATTCTAAGGTTTCTCCTAGTTGTTGTACTTCTAGGTCTACTTCATTTTGAATATTGTTTTGGTCAAAAATCAGGCTAAGATAATGTAACCAAATCTTTGTTGTGATGAATGATGCTTGAATCAATGAACAATGTTAAGGATAACTCAGAAATGTAATGAACAAGTGACACAAGGATTTATACGAGGAAAAAGCCCTTGATCAAGAGTTGATCACCGGCATAAAAAACCTCGGGTGATGGAAACTACCGATCACCAACTAAGATTAATCAAAAGAAGTTTACAACTCGAGATGATAACAAGCTTGTTACAAGGATCACTAGTGTGCAATGTGTAAAAAATGTATGAAATCGCCAAGTAGTATTTGAGAGCTGATTGAGAGCTGTTACGAGAGTGTGTGTATTTGCTAAAATTAGCCCCGTGTTCTCACTCAAGCTTGTTATCCCCATTTTAAATTAGAAATAACTAAACTAACTAACTATCCGCAAATTGTGCAAGCTCCCCACGATCTCCACAACGTCCACAAGAGCCAAGCACGTGCAGAATATTGAGGGAATATGCTCCAGGAATTTCGGTGAGACTTAGTCCATGCCTTTGCTCCTGCAAAACAAGCTTACGTACAATGAAGACAATCGTTAGTACAAGGATAACAATAAGGATCCTGAATCCTGATCATGCAACACCTACTGAGGATCCTTAATTCAAACAGAATTGAGGATCCATGAAGATGGAAGCACTTGAGGATCCGTGATCCTTAGGATTGGAAAATCCTCCCCTAACAATTGCCCCCAAAATATAAGGAGTAAAGTGTAAATTAGCGAGTTATATTTTCTTGATCTTATCTGCAACAAACTAACAGATATATAGCCGTTAGGATCTAACTATCCGTTGCAGATCCTACGTCACTGAAGCGACATCCCTGCAAAATCATCATTATAAATTCAAGTTAGAGATAAGGATCCGGAGGCATTTAAATTCGTGTATTACACCCTTTAAATCCTCATTCGAAGATCAAGCAGGTACTTCTCTATCCTTCCTCTCTTCACATTCTTGCTCTGTTCTTCTCTGAAACCTTCAAATCATGATGAAGTTACAATCATCCCCTGCCAAGGATCACCAAAAGGATAGTCCTTTGAAAAGCCAAGGGATTATCAAAGATTCTCCGAAGGAACGTTGTTGCTTTACTGATCCGGATATAGACCGGATTCGTCATTGCTTTTCGGCAGACTCTGTCTTCAAAGCTTTTGACCCCACCGCCTTGAGCGATTTCGTTTCTGAAACTTGGGTTGCCTTTCCAGTCACCCCATTTCTGATAGGATACTCCTACCCTTTTCCTACTTTTACCCAGTCTTTCTATTCCCTTACCGGCATATCCTATGTCCAGGCCATGCCAATGATGTGGAGGGTTTTGTATACCCTAGAAAGGATCATTGAGCAGGAGGATATAGAGTTAGGAATGTCTGAACTTGCTGAACTGTACAACCTTGTGAGCCATGGTTCACACCGCTTTTTATTCAAACGCAAACCCGGAGAACCTCATCCAATCCTGAAAACTACCAAGAATGACACCAACTTGAAGAAACGTTTTTCTTCGTTAGGAGGGACTCTATCCCGGATGGGAAGGATCTCCCCAGAAAATGGGCCACCCATGGTAGGATAGGGGATCCTTATAGAAGGATCATAGGATAACCCTGTTCCTGTAAGGATAACTGATTTCTTCTTTTTTATTTTGCAGCTATCTCTGTCTCTCATATCATTTCATCACCTGCAACAAAGGAGAGGATCGCTGCTTTCCAGAGTCTTGATCCTGCAGTAAGATCATTTCAAGCAAACACCAAGGATTCTCAAGAAGTATCCTCAGGCTCAGTCACAATGTCAAGTAAGTATCCGAGTTTGTATATAATTAAATATTGAAATGTAAATAAAACAAGAATACTTATCTGTTGTTTTGGATTGATAGGTGCTGGAAAATTCTCAAGGTCAGCCTCCCGCTTTAGTGTCAGTGATCTCAGCATTGTGGCTCCCAGGTCTGGGAAGAAGAAGACTGCTGCTAGCCCAAGTACTCTAGTCCCTAAGTCTGTCACCTCCAAGGGGGGAAAGAAGAGGAAGGCCACTGAAGCTGACAATCTTGAAGGCCTGCCCCTTATCCGCCACCAGTTTCAAGAATACTTTGCTGAGGTAAGGATCACCGACCCTGACTGATTATCCTGCCCATTTGAGGATCAAGGATCCTGTGCTTTACTTTGTCTTTTCTTGCAGAAATTCGCCGAGATCGAAATGCTGTTTGATGCTTATACTGAAGAAGTTGATCAGAAGCATTTGGAGTTCCAAAAGATCTTCTTGGCAAAGGATGAGACTATCTCTTGCCTTGAGAAGGATCTGAACCTGGAAAAGAAGCAGCTGGTAATGGCCCAGATAAATGCTGATCATGAGAAGCATGAGCTGCTGGAGGATGCTAAAGTCTCTGCCGCCATCACCATGTACAAGATCAAGCTGCAAATGGCCCAGGAGGCTGAGGATCCTGACTTCGACAGGACCACTTGGGACAAGGAGGGCTGGAAGGCGAAGCTGGCTGAGCTAGATGATGAGGAGGAGGCTACCGAGGTCTTGGCGATTGAGGCAAGTGGCAGCGGGAAGGATCAACCTGGTGGTGATGATGCTGGTGGTGATGCAGCCAAGGTGTGAGCTGCAGAAATGGGCGATGATGGATATTTCTAGACGTGGCCGGAGCCCATTTTTTTAGGATTTGGTAGTGGTTTTTTGGTTATGGTGTTTTTAAACAATGATGGGTTGTAAAAACTAAACAATAGCTGTTAGGGTTGAGGATCATGGATCCTTTGAACAATAGGTAGGATAATAGGTGGTGGAGGGATCCTCTGTTTGGGGGATGAAGCCACTTGTTATCCTGTCGTCTTTTATTTCCTGCACTTTTAAGACATGTTAACAATGGACACCCTTTGCCAACCCAAGTGGACGGGCCACGTATTGCTGGTAGAAACTTGGGTTAGCAATTTTGACAACCTCTAAGGGTTTAACTTTTGGTGAATAAATAAAACTTTAATCTTTTGGCTATTTATTGTGTTGTTATCCTTGTGAATTCTTTATTTTTTCAACTGTTGTTATATACTTTGTTTGAATTTATTAAATAAAGAAAAAAAAGTTTAACAAATCATGTTTAAAAGTTTTAGGATATGATCAAGGATCAAATATCCTATAGTCGATAAATTCAGAAAAGTTATGCAACTTAAGGATCATTAGTTCTGTTGTCAAAGGATAAGGGTGACTGATTTAAGCAATGAATAAAATTAAAGTAATTAAGGATCATACCTGAGAATCCAAGTTAGGATTTTAAACCTTAATCATTTACAATCAGGATAACCAAAAGACAAACCTTAGTATAAGGTAAGGATCAAGGATCCTTGACTGTTTAACTTCAAAAACCTGAAACAGAACATAACTTGGGACTAAGCCAATATAAGAGAAGAGTTAGTAACTGGGGACAAGCCCAACAATTCTGGGGACAAGCCCAATATACTGGGGACGAGCCCAAAGGATAACTGGGGACAAGCCCAAAGGATAACTGGGGACAAGCCCAAAGGATCTTGTGTAAACTGGAGTATGGCCCTCACTGGCGACTATCCAAACTTAGTGACATGAAAATGCCAAAACCTTAGCTAACGTGAAAACGTTAGAAACCTTAGGAACGGATGTATGGTACGTCTACCATTATACGTAGGATCCCGGATACAGCCAGTACAATGAAATTGTCAGCCCCTATAGCGAGTACTGGTCCCATTGCCATAAACTGTACCAGGATCATCGTGCGCTGCTGGCGATACTGGGGACAGGCCCAAATAACTGGGGTCAAGCCCAAACAATTGGGGTCAAGCCCAAACAACTGGGGTCAAGTCCAAATAACAGGGGTCAAGCCCAAATAACTGGATACTTCTGTGGATACTCAATCCTTTGTCGAGGATATATGAACCTTCTGCAAAACTCAGAATCAAGTGAAAGGAGGATAAAGGATCCAGGATCCTTTTCCTTATATATAGGATAATAAAAGAATGAAATAGTCTGAGATTAGATCGTTACCAGAATGAGGATCATCCATTCTCTAAGGATCCTTTGAGGATGAGGATCATGAATATTGCTAAGGATCATGAATCCTTATTACATGAAGTATTTCTTCAAGTGGACAGCATTCCAAGCTCTTGGTAGCAAATCACCTTCCATTGTTAGCAATCTATATGCCCCCTTTCCAGCCTTAGCTTCAATCAGGTAGGGACCTTCCCACTTTGGTGCCAATTTTCCATCAGCAGGATTTGTGGTATTTTGAAATGCTTTCCTCAATACCATATCACCAACTTGGAATTTCCTGATCCTGACATTTTTATTGTAGGCTCCAGCCATCCTTAGTTGATAACTAGCCATCCTTATCCTTGCCAAATCCCTGAGTTCTTCTATAGTATCCAAGTCTTGAACCAAGTTTTCAGCATTTTCTTCAAGATCACGAATGCTTGTTCTTGCAGTAGGGACCACCATCTCTGTAGGGATTACTGACTCTGCTCCAAATACTAAAGAGAATGGAGTTTGGCCAGTGGCATTCTTGGGAGTTGTCCTATCAGCCCATAGTACATAAGGTAGTTCTTCTGCCCACTTTCATTTCTTGGATCCAAGCTTCTTCTTCAAGTTGTTGATGATGATCTTGTTGGATGATTCTGCCTGACCATTAGCTTGTGGGTGGACTAGTGTTGATGTTATCATCTTAATCCCCCAGCTGTCACAAAAGTTAGTAGTTCTACTCTGTTTTGGTCAAAAATTACCGAAGCAATTAAGTGATCAAATTAGTTAAGTGAGGTAGTGTGCTAAAAAGTGTGTTGAAAATATGCTGGTTAAGTTGTTTGGAAAAACAGTATTCAGGATACGGCTCAGGATATTGAGCTGTATCTATGATCAAACAATGAGCAAAAAGTAAAGGGGGTGACACGAGATATACGAGGAAAGCCCTTGATCAATCTAGATCGCCGGCATAAAACCTCGGGAGCTGACAATCGCAGCTGCCTTGTTCTTCTAATTGCTTTAAACTTCAGGATACAGTGCAGGATATTGACCAGATCGCTAAGTGTTACAATGCTTTTGTGCGAGAGTGAAAATTGCTAAAGAACAAGTGTAAGAGTGTAGTGAGTGTTGATCTGATGTCCTATTCGATCTGATATACCCACCTATTTATAGCAACGAATTACAAACGAAAACTCCTATAAATATGGGATGCTCCGAATATTCCATTGTTAACGTTGTAGACCGAGTAATGCGGCTTCAACGTCTTTATTTGAACGACTTGGACCGAGTCTTCCGCGGAATGAGTCCTTGTGAACGTTGCTAGCTTCTAACTCGCGTACCTGCACATAATCCGTTAGTGATCCTGAGGATACCATTCAGGATGTTACCAATATCCTGAATCTGCATCCCGGATGTGAACTGATATCATATAACCAAGATATAACCCAAGATATTTCTCAGGATATGGGCTCAGAATTTCACCCATAACAATTGTTCCAAAAAATGTTACCGTTTAGTATCCTGCTACTAACGGTTACATTTTTTTCACAGAGATCGAGGCAATTAAGAGATAAGACCCATGATGTGACCGTTTGCAACTACTCAGCCTATATTTACTCATTGCACCCTATATCTTCTCATCCCCATCTCTTTTTTAATCACCATCGATAAGGAAAAAGGTAACATTCTCTCTCTAATCTCCATCTTTATCTTCATTCTCCTTCTCCGGTCAAAAATTCAAGCGATCAAATGTCGAGACAGACGAGATCTAGTTCCGGTGATTCAACTCCCACATTTATCCAGCAGAATCTTCTCCAAGAACCGGAGAAAGAGATATGCTCTTTTGATAGTGCCCACTTGGCAGCTCTCAAATCCTCCGGTATCTTTCCGGAAGGCACGATATTCCAGCCGTTCGACCGGGAAATCCGGTAGGATATGGCCTCCAATGAGTGGTTGTGCTTTAGTGCCTTTCCCTTCACTTTAGGGTTACAGTTCCCCTTTCCAGACTTCATCACGGAATTCTTCAACATTACCAAAATCTCCTTTAGTCAAACAATGCCAATGCTTTGGCGTGTTCTGTCCGTTCTTGACCAGATCAAGAAAAACCACATCCCTGATCTTTCTGTTCATGATCTCCCCCTAGCTTACAAGCTTAGATGCCACGGATCATGTAGATTTTTGTTTTATTCCACCTCCGGCGACCCGCTGATACTTCGTGCCACCAGGAACGAGGATAACTGGAAATCTAAGTTCTTCTTTGTAAAAAGAGACTCAATCCCTGGTGGAATGGAATATCCGGTGAAATGGTTGAAAAAGGGTAGGATTTAGGGTTTAAGGATGATCCTGCCTCTTATCCTGTTCCATATCCTGAACTGATCAATTTTCTTTTTTCTGTTGTGCATGCAGCTGATTTTAGGAAGATTGCACCTCCCCTTGTTGATTCACAAAAAAAGATTGACGCCATCAGACTCCTTCCAGAGGCTGAAAGAAGTTTCAACCCATCTCCACCAACTCCAAGTCCTCTTTCTAGTGCAAACATGTCTGGTAAGGATCCTGCAAAATATCCTGTAAATACATGTCTTTATTTGATATACTTAGGAGAAATTTTTACTCCCTGTATGCAGACTCCAGCAAGGTTCCAGTCTACCTAGACCTTGAAGAACTTGACAGCTACCCTACTCCAGTCACGGTCAAGAAAGAGACCCCTGCTGCCACCAGCTCCAAGCCACTTCCAGCTCCTAAGGCTAATCCGAGGACTCGTGCTTCCACAGCAAAAAAGAGGAAAGGTCCTGAAGTCAGTGTTCCAGGTCTAGAAGGGTTCTCCTACGATGAACTCAGCTTTTCTGACTCCTTAGAGCCAATGACATCCTTCCTCAACAAGGTAATATCCTGCTACATATCCTGCACATATATCCTGATAGGATATCCTGACAGGATATCCTGGTTAATATATTCTAACTCATACCTGAATTTGATGTACAGGGCCTCCAGCATTTGCTCCACCTGTACAACGATGCCTGTGGTACTGTTGTACTACATGAAGCCAGGATTAAACAGCTCGAAAGCACCGTTGCCGACCAAGGTGCCATCGCTAAAGCAAAGTCCCGGCACTACGAGGGCATGCTGAAGAAGGTCACCCAAGATGCTGAGCTCAAACTTGCCACTGTCCAAATGGATCACGAGCAGGCCATGGTTTCTTTCCGGGAAGGAATCAAAGCCTCCGCTATCGTCTCCCTACTACAAGCTCGCATCAAGATGGCCTACGAGGCCAAGGATACAGGCCTTGTATGCCCATCTTGGCCGGTTGATTCCTGGGTGGCCAAGCTGAAGGAGCTTGGGGGCAAAGCTGTGCCACTTCCTGCTGAAGCCGGAGAATCCTCTAAATCAGCAGAGGTGATAGACAAGGCTGGAGATAAGAAGGATGCTGGAGAGGATGCTGGGACAGATGCTGGTGAGGATGCTACTCAGGATGCTGAAGCTGGGAAGGAGGAGAAGGTTGGAGAGGATGCCGCTGCGTGAGGGCATTCAGGTGGGCAATGATGGATATATGTGCCAAGGCCGGAGCCCACCTTTTTAAATTTGAATGTTGGTCTGTAATCCCCTAAACAATTTACTTTTTCCGCACTTTACTTTTCTGCACCTGAACAATTTACATTTCCTGCATGCTTTTTGAACACAACAGTTGGAGGTGGATGGGTCTCGGTTTGAGATGAAACCTTCAACTGTTGGGTAAATATGTTTAAAAACTAATTGTGCTTTTGGCGGATGGATCTCGGTTTGAGATGAAACCAAAAGCACAAACTTTTGCTATGTTAATAATATAACTTTTCTTTTGACCTTACCATTGTTGTTATTAGTGTACTAATTTTATTTGTGAAAACTGCTTTGTTTGAACATTCTTGGGAATATTATGGGAACACATTCTGAGAATATCCTGACAAGTATCCTAAGTGATATTCTGGTCAGGATATTGTCATATAATTTAAATAATTTAAAAAACTTAAGTCATTTGAAAAAAGGAGAGATCATACCAAAGAATCTTAGAGAGTCAATTCCAATTTTCCACCTTAGGAATGTCCCCAGTGCACACTTACAAACTTGGATCCATCCTTTGAATAGTATAATGTATGTCCCCTGTGTATGGCACAGAAATGCAAACGTATTCACACTTTGGCTTGAATAAATTCCGAACACCCCGAGGCAAAAACCTTGATATCCTGAAATAAATCCTTAGCATACTGGGGATAAACCCTTAATATCCTGGGGATAAACCCTGATATCCTGGGGATAAACCCTGAGTTTCATGCGCTACAGGCGAGAGTGTATAAACTCCAAATCTTAGAAATGTGAAAATCTTTAAACCTTAGAGAGTATGAAAATACCCTTTCGTGAGAGAGGGTGATCAATCCTCATATACCTTCAGGATCCAAGATATAGCCAACAGTAACGAAATTGTCAGCCACTTTTACATGAACTGGTCCCGCTACCTTGAACTATACCTAGATAACTTGCGCTCCAGGCGAGGTGTTTAAACCCAATTCAAAAGAAAGGTGAATACATTTAAACCTTTGAAGGGATCAGGATCCCTTGAACATGAGAGAGGGGGCCAATCCTCTAATCTTTCGAGTTATCCCGAGTGCATATCCTGGAGCTATATCCTGAAACATATGATGCAAAACAACTGTAAACTAAGGTGGGTGTTAGCTTGGCTAACACCCCTCCGATGCTTAAGTCAGTATTGGGTTCAAGATAACAAACAAATATATTTAAAAGAGATAGAATACATACCATTCTGAGATAGAAATTAAATTCTATTCTTACTTGAAATAGAGCTTTATGTGTATTGCATTCCAGGATCTCGGTAGCATATCCCCTTCCATATTCTTGAGTCTATATGCTCCTTTCCCTGCTTCTGACTCAACTTCATATGGTCCTTCCCGTTTTGGAGCTAGCTTGCCATCGGCAGGATTAGTGGTATTTTGAAAAGCCTTTCTTAGCACCCAATCACCAACTCGAAATCTCCTAGTCCTTATATTCTTGTTATATGCTCTGGATATTATTTGTTGATATGATGCCATCCTTAGCCTTGCTGCATCCCTTTTTTCATCTATAGTATCCAAATCTTGACATAAGGCTTCAGGGTTCTGTTCAGGATCCTGTAGGATAGATCTTGCAGTAGGTATCGCCATTTCCGTTGGAATCATTGCTTCTGCTCCAAATACCAAGGAAAATGGGGTTTGGCCTGTTGCATTCTTTACCGTTGTCCTATCAGCCCACAAAACAAAGGGTAATTCTTCTGCCCATCTTCCTTTTTTGGCTCCAAGTCTCTTCTTTAAGTTATTGACAATTATCTTGTTTGAGGATTCTGCTTATCCATTCGCTTGAGGATGCACCGGAGTAGACGTGATCATTTTGATTCCCCAACTCTTGCAAAAGTCAGTAGTCCTCTTGCTTATAAACTGGGACCCATTATCACAAATGATTTCAGCTGGTACCCCAAACCTGGTCAGGATATTCCTCTTTATGAAGGATACTACTTCTTGGTCTCTAACTTGAACAAATGCTTCAGCTTCAACCCACTTAGAGAAATAATCCGTCATTGCTAGCATAAAGACTTTTCCTCCCGGAGCTTTTGGTAACTTCCCTACTATATCCATCCCCCATTTCATGAATGGCCAAGGGGAAGCTACAGGATATAGTGGTTCAGCTGGTTGATGTAGTATGTTACTATGCCTTTGACATGCATCACACCTTCGAGCATATTCTGTAGCATCTTTCCTCATCGTTGGCCAATAATATCCTTTCCTTAATACTTTGGAGAACAATGACCTGCCCCCAGTGTGGTTACCACAATCCCCTTCATGTATATCCTGAAGTACTTCTTTGGCTTTAGGACCCTCCAAACACCTCAAATACGGTCCTGCAAGAGATTTCTTGTATAAAACATTATTTATAATAGTGAATCGTGATACCTTCATCCTAAATGCCTTAGGATTTTCATCTCCGGGGATATGTCCTTCCTTGAGATATCTCATGATTGGATTCATCCAGGATTTAGGATCCTTTTCAGGATACTCTGCTCCAGGATCCTGAATACCCGCTACTTCTTTATCCTGAGGATTCGTTGCAGGATACAAGATATGTAATATTGGTATTTGGGTCCCTTCTGGTATCCTGATCGATGATCCCAGATTTGCTAAGGCATCTGCTTCAGCATTATCCTCCCTTGGTACCTGTTCAAGTGTAAAAACATCGAAATATCCTGCGAATTTTTTGAGAATATCGAGGTATTCGATTAATTTCTCACCCTTAACTGCATAGGATCCATTAAAATGATTAGTAATTAACAAGAAGTCAACATATACTTGCAAATTCTTGATACTCATATTCTTAGCCAACTCTAATCCTGCAATTAAAGCCTCATACTCTGCTTCATTATTAGTAGCAGGGAACTCACACCTAATAGCCTGGGGTAATATGTCCCCCTGTGGCGATTTTAGTAGTATTCCCAATCCTACTCCTCTTACATTAGATGCACCATCAGTATATAACGTCCAGGATCCTGAGGATTCTCCTAACTGTTGAACTTCTAGGTCTACCTCATCCTGAATGTCACTACTGAAATCAGCCACAAAGTCAGCTAAAGCCTGAGACTTTAAGCATTTCTAGGTTCATATACTAAATCATAAGCACTTAACTTTACTGACCACTTGGCCATCCTGCCTGACATCTCTGGTTTCCTAAGCACATTTTTTACAGGATAATTTGTTTTAACATGAATCCTATATGTCTCAAAGTAATGTCTAAGCTTCGTTGATGCCATAACTAATGCTAGTATCAATTTTTCTAAATGAGAATACCTAGTTTCAGCATTTAACAAACTTTTACTAACATAATAAACAGGATATTGCTGACCTTCATGATCCTTTACAAGGACGGCACTTACAGCATTCCCTGATACTGCGAGGTATAGGGATAGTGGTTCACCATTCTCAGGCTTCATCAGTAGAGGTGCAGTTCAAAGATATTGCTTCAAATCCTGCAGGGCTGCTTCATGCTTCTCACCCCATTCAAATTTCTTGTTCTTCTTCAGGATATCATAAAACTCTTTGCATTTCTCTGAGGATCTTGAAATAAATCTGTTTAATGCTGCCACTCTCCCTGTTAATCGTTGAATATCTTTCATATTTGAGGGTGATTTAATATCCAAGATGGCTTTAATCTGCTCCGGGCTCGCCTCTATTCCTCTTTTGGTCACCATATATCCTAGAAATTTTCATGCCCCCACTCCGAAATGACACTTAGCAGGATTTAGCTTCATGTTATATTGGTCCAGGATATCAAATGCTCCTTTAATATCCTGGAGGTGATCCTAGGCTTTCTTTGATTTTACCACCATATCGTCAATGTATACCTCCATGGTGTCCCCCAGCTTGTCTTTAAACATCATATTTACCAATCTCTGGTATGTTGCACCTGCATTTTTCAAACCAAAAGGCATAGCCGTATAACAATAAATACCTGTTGGTGTCATGAAGGCAGTATCCTCCTGGTCAGAAGGTTCCATTTGAATCTGCTGAAATCCTGAGGATGCATCCATGAAGGTCAACATTTCATGCCCGGCAGTAGCATCCACCATTGCATCAATGTGAGGAAGAGGAAATGGGTCTTTAGGACAAGCCTTGTTCAAGTCTGTGTAGTCTACACAGACTCTCCATTTCCCATTTTTCTTCTGTACCACAACTACGTTTGCTGGCCATCTTGGAAATTTAACTTCTCTGATCATCCTTGACTTCAACAGTCTTTCAACTTCCTCTTGTATAATCGTATTCCGCTCGGGAGCAAATTTCCTTCTTTTTTGCTGAACAGGCTTGAATGATCTGTCAATTCCGAGCTTGTGAGTGATAATGTCTTTGGATATACCTGTCATATCCTCATGCTTCCATGCAAACGTTGACATCCTGTATTTCAAAAAGTTAGTTAACTGCTCTTCAATATCCTGAGGGATATTGGTTCCTACGAGCACCGAGATATCAGGATTATCCTGATCCAGGATAATTTTCTTCACATCCTGCTCGGAATCCTCCACGATATCTTGAGCCCACATCTTTAATTGCTATGCTACACTAGGTTTGGTCGAGGATTTCATTGAAGATGAGTAGCATTCTTTCGCCTCCTGTTGATCGCTATCAACCTTGACAACCCCCCCAAGGGGTTGGGATCTTGATGCATTGGTGATATGTTGATGGCACAGCCTTCATATCGTGAATCCATGGTCTTCCCAGTATGATGTTATAACAGGATAGAGAATCCATCACACAGAAACGTTGTATCGAGTTGACTCCTTCAACATATACTGGTAACTTTATCTCTCCCATTGTGTTCCTAGCCTCTCCACTGAACCCAACAAGCACGGTGGACTTTGAAGTGATATCTATCGGAGATACATTCATTCTCTTCAGAGTCTCTAGTTGGATTATGTTGACGGAGCTGCCATTATCAACCAATATCCTACGTACAAAATGGTTAGCCACATATAACGTTATTACCAGAGCATCATGATGAGGATCCTGGACAGTATCCCTGTCATCAGCATCAAATATGATCACTTTGTCAGTTGTGAGGGTAGTCATCCTGACAGGTTTGTCTCCCCTTTCGGCCTTAGCTTCTTTTGCATGTCTCTTTGCCGCCGAATACGAAGTCCCACAAATGTCGGACCCTCCCGAAATGAAGTTGATTATCTTGGCATCCGCGGGAGGTGAGGCCGCTCGCTTAGGATCCTTCTCATTATCCTGACCCTTATTCTTCTTTCTTCCTAAGAGATCTTTCAGATACCCCTTGCTTAGAAGATAGCTTATTTCTTTCCTTAGAGCAATGCAATCCTCAGTTACATGTCCGAAATCTTCGTGGAAGGCACACCATTTTGACTTATCTTTCCAATCGGCTTTTTGTTGATTCTTTCGAGGCCATCTAGTCTTATCTCCTAAACCCTGCATGGCATACATCAATTCAGGAATGTTAACAGAAAAGCAATATTCAGATAATTTAGGATATTCTTCAGGATCCTCGTCTTCGATAGCATTCACTTTCTTATTTTCATTTCTACCATATGGCTTAGGGCGATATGGCTTAAATGAGGATTCTGACTTCCTGTTAGTTGTCTCATAGGTGTTGGATGAGTTCATCCTCTCTTGCATCTTTCTGTCATCCTCCAATCGAATATATCTTAGGGCCCTGTTTTGAGCTTCATCCAAGTTCCTGCATGGGTTCATTACAAGGTCTTGGTAAAATTGAGAATCTTTTTGCAGCCCCATCTTGAAAGCTTGCACAGCTGTTGCAACATCAAGATGCGGAATGTCTAAAGATTCCCGGCTGAACTTGTTCACATAATCCCTTAAGGATTCTTGAGGCCCCTGTGTTATCCTGTAGAGGTCACTTGTTAGTTTTTCAAAGCTTCTACTACAAGAAAACTGACTATTAAATAAATTCACTAGGTGAGCAAATGATGTAATCGAATGAAGAGGAACATTTAGGAGCCATTTCAAGGCTGATCCTGTTAAGGTAGAACCAAAACCCTTGCACAAGCAAGCTTCCTTGAGCTCCGGAGGGATAGGGTTAATCTCCATTCTCTCCCTATACTGGGCAATATGCTCTTCAGGATCCGTAGTTCCATCATAAAGCTTCATGTTGGGGGTTTGAAATCTCTTTGGAATCTCAGCATCACAGATAGGATATGCAAAGCGAGATATCCTGTGGCTGTCTTGGGACACTTCCGAGATTGGCTGGACCACTCCAGGCACGCTGGATATCATGTCCTTCAACTTCTGAAGCTCCCTAGTAAATGCTGATGTTACACATGTATCCTGCAAAGATCCACTATTGTTAGCAGCATGAATATTATTATTATTTGACACGTTACCCGTCTGAGGATTCTGCCCATATCCTGAAGCATATCCTGAGCTCCTCATGGTTGACATCCTGACCGAGGAGGGTATTTCAGGAGTATGATTCTGAGGAAGGTTGGGCACAATATTCCCCCTATTATCCTCAGTGTACACAGCCGAACTGAAGTTCAAAGTTCTGGGTTGTAACGGAGTGATGATATCCTCAGCAGATCTGCTCGAGCCAGACTTCAGGAGTTGTATTTCCCTCAATAGCATTTGGTTTGTTTCCTGTTGCTGCCTCATTTGTTCCTGCACACTTCCAAATAAGGTTAGAATTTCATCATTAGAAGCTAAAATTGGAGCAGATCCCTGAATACTCCGAGTAGGGATAATATCCTGAGGTTGTGAAGAAGATTGCATCCTTGGAGGAGGTGGTGGAAGCACCGGACCAGTAGTAGCAGAAGTTGTAGCAGACACAGTGGAGGAGCTCATGTTTGATCTAGAGGCCATTGTAAACAATGTGGCAAAAAGTTTTGAAAACAGAAAACCGATTAACGATTTCACAAAGATTTTTAGTAAAGAGAGCACCACTTGCCCCACGGTGGGCGCCAAATTGTTTTGGTCAAAAATTACCGAAGCAATTAAGTGATCAAATTAGTTAAGTGAGGTAGTGTGCTAAAAAGTGTGTTGAAAATATGCTGGTTAAGTTGTTTGGAAAAACAGTATTCAGGATACGGCTCAGGATGTTGAGCTGTATCTATGATCAAACAATGAGCAAAAAGTAAAGGGGGTGACACGAGATATACGAGGAAAGCCCTTGATCAATCTAGATCGCCGGCATAAAACCTCGGGAGCTGACAATCGCAGCTGCCTTGTTCTTCTTATTGCTTTAAACTTCAGGATACAGTGCAGGATATTGACCAGATCGCTAACAATGCTTTTGTGCGAGAGTGAAAATTGCTAAAGAACAAGTGTAAGAGTGTAGTGAGTGTTGATGTGATGTCCTATTCGATCTGATATACCCACCTATTTATAGCAACAAATTACAAACGAAAACTCCTATAAACATGGGATGCTCCAAATATTCCATTGTTAACGTTGTAGACCGAGTAATGCGGCTTCAACGTCTTTATTTGAACGACTTGGACCGAGTCTTCCACGGAATGAGTCCTTGTGAACGTTGCTAGCTTCTAACTCGCGTACCTGCACATAATCCGTTAGTGATCCTGAGGATACCATTCAGGATGTTACCAATATCCTGAATCAGCATCCCGGATGTGAACTGATATCATATAACCAAGATATAACCCAAGATATTTCTCAGGATATGGGCTCAGAATTTCACCCATAACATACTCCCAATAAATTGGGATCCATTATCACAAACAATTTCAGAAGGGATACCAAATCTAGTAATAATATTTCTTTTGATAAAGGATATCACTTCTTTTTCTCTAACTTGAGCAAAGGCTTCAGCCTCTATCCACTTGGAGAAGTAATCAGTCATAGCAAGCATGAATACTTTCCCACCAGGAGCCTTGGGAAGTTTACCAACTATATCCATTCCCCATCTCATAAATGGCCAAGAAGAGGATATAGGATGCAAAAGCTCTGCTGGTTGATGAAGGATATTACTATGTCTCTGACAAGGATCACACTTCTTGGCATATTCCACAGCATCCTTCTTCATAGTAGGCCAATAGTATCCTGTCCTTAGGATCCTTGAGAATAATGCCCTGCCCCCAGTGTGGTTTCCACAATCTCCTTCATGGAAATCCTTTAGAACTTCTTGGATTTCAGGATCCTTAATGCATCTTAGATATGGTCCTGCAAGAGATCGTTTATATAACATGTTATTCAATATTGTAAATTGAGATACCTTAATTTTGAAAGCCCTGGGGTTTTCTCCTGTAGTAATCTCTCCATGTTGGATATATCTTTTGATTGGAAGGATCCATGATCCTGAATGAGATTGTGTATCATCACTAGGGATGATTACAGAATCCTCTCCTATCTCCATGGCTACATGATCCTAAATAGCGGGGGTTAGAATGTGGATAATAGGGATCCTGATATCCTCTGGAATCTTTAAGGATGATCCTAGATTGGCCAATGCATCAGCTTCTGGATTCTCTTCCCTTGGTAACTGTGTCAAACTAAAGGAAACAAAAGAGAGTGCCAATTCTTTGACTATCTCTAAATATTTGATTAGCTTTTCACCTTTAACTGCATAGGATCCATTAAAGTGATTAGTAATTAACAATGAATCTACTTGTACCTCAAGATACCTGATCCTCATATGCTTAGCAATTTGCAAACCAGCTATCAAGGCTACATACTCAGCCTCATTGTTAGTAGTTTGAAACTCACAAGCTATGGAGTGGGGTATTATGTCCCCCTGTGGCGATTTTAGTAGTATTCCAAGTCCTGTTCCTTTGACATTAGAAGCTCCATCAGTGAAGAGTATCCAAGGATCCTTAGTTTCTTCCAGCTGTTGGACTTCTAACTCAGCTTCCTTTTGCAAGTCACTACTAAAATCTGCCATAAAGTCAGCTAAGGCTTGGGATTTGATGGCAGTCCTTGGTTCGTATCTTATATCATAAGCACTAAGCTTCACTGCTCACTTAGCCATCCTTCCTGACATTTCAGGTTTCCTGAGAACATTCTTAATTGGAAAATTAGTCTTGACAATAATGGCATGAGTTTCAAAATAATGTCTTAATTTAGTAGATGCCATAATCAAAGCAAGGATAAGTTTCTCTAAATGTGAATACCTGGATTCAACATCAAGCAAACTCTTACTTACATAATAGACAGGATGTTGTGTACCTTCATGATCCTTAACAAGGACCGCACTTACTGCTTTAGAGGATACCGCTAGATATGAGGATAATATATCCCCTTTTTCTGGTTTCATCAAGGCAGGAGCAGAGGATAGGTAATCCTTAAGGGCTTTGAGAGCATTTTCATGCTTTTCAGTCCACTCAAATTTCTTGTTCTTTCTCAAAATGTCATAGAATTCCTTGCACTTTTCTAATGACTTGGATATAAACCTGTTCAAGGCTGCAATCCTGCCTGTCAATCTTTGCACATCCTTGGCATTGGCAGGAGATTTGATATTCACAATAGCCTTAATTTGCTCTGGACTTGCTTCAATGCCTCTTTTTGTCACCATATAGCCTAGGAATTTACCTGCTTTAACACCAAAGTGACACTTGGAAGGATTTAGTTTCATATTAAATTTATCAAGGATATTGAATGCTTCCTCAAAGTCTCTAAGGTGATCCTCAGCTTTCTTGGACTTAACCACCATGTCTTCTATATAGACTTCCATAGTGTGTCCAATTTGTTCCTTGAACATCATATTGACTAGCCTTTGATAAGTAGCACCTACATTCCTCAGTCCAAATGGCATAGCAATATAGCAGTATATACCAGTTGGGGTCATAAAGGCTGTATCCTCTTGATTAGATGGTTCCATCTGAATTTGTTGAAATCCAGATGAAGCATCCATAAAAGTCAACAACTCATGACCCGCGGTAGCATCCACCATGGAGTCAATGTGGGGTAATGGGAAAGGATCCTTGGGACATGACTTGTTTAAATCAGTAAAATCGACACATACCCTCCACTTTCCATTTTTCTTTTAAACAACAACCACATTGGCTAACCACCTTGGAAACTTAACCTCTCTTATCATACCTGCTCGAAGTAGTTTATCTACCTCTTCCTGGATAATAGCATTCCTCTCAGGTGTAAACTTTCTTCTTTTTTTGATGAATTGGCTTGAATGACCTGTCAATGCCAAGTTTATGAGTAATTATATCTTTAGATATACATGTCATGTCCTCATGCTTCCAGGAAAAGGTAGTTTTCCTCCTCTTAAGGAAGGATACTAGATCCTGTTCAATGTTGCTGAGGATCCCTGATCCTATGAGGACTATGGATTCAGGATCATGAGGATCCATAAGGATTTCTTTCACATCCTGTTCTCTTGCCTCCAAGACATCTCTTGAAGGATGCTTTAATTGCTATTGCTCCCTTGGTCTTGAGGCTGGCTTCATCGATGACATGTAGCAATTCTTAGCTTCTTGTTGATCACTCTCAATTTTCACCACTCCCCATGGGCTAGGAAGCTTTACACATTGATGATAGGTAGATGGGATTGCCTTCATGTCATGTATCCATGGCCTGCCAAGGATAACATTACAACAGGATAAGCAATCTATAACACAAAATTTTTGATAAGAATGAAGTCCTTCAATATAGATGGGGAGTTTGATGTCCCCCAATGTGTTCTTGGTTTCTCCACTGAATCCCATAAGAACTGAGGATCTCGGTACAATATCCAATTCAGGGATGTTCATCTTCTTAAGGACATCAAGCTGAATGATGTTTACTGAGCTTCCTCCATCTATCAGGATCCTGTGAACAAAGTGTTAGATATAAACAAAGTAATAACAAGACCATCATGATGAGGATCCTGAACATCAACACGATCATCCTCATCAAAAGTTATAACTTTCTCCTGTGTAACAGTAGAGGTCCGGATGGGTCTATCTCCATTATCCATCTTGGTCTCCTTGGCATGTCTTTTGGCTGCTGAAAAGGAAGTACCACAAATGTCTGATCCACCGGATATGAAGTTTATAACTTGTGCATCTGCTGGAGGAGCAGGAGCTCTTTCTGGGATCCTCTCAGGATCCTGGGTCCTTGACTTCTTTCTTCCCAAAAGCTCCTTCAAGTGCCCCTTGCTTAACAAGTAACCAATTTCTTTTCTAAGTGCAATACACTCTTCAGTGAGATGTCCGAAATCCTCATGATATGCACACCATTTGGACTTGTCTTTTGTTGCGGCTGGCTTATCAGTTTTCCTTGGTCATCTTGCTTTCTCACCTAGATTCTGCATTGCAAGAATTAGTTCAGTGTTATCAACAGAAAAATAGTATTCAGAAACTGGAGGATAATCCTCATCATCCTCTTCTTGTTCTACTGCATGCACATTCTGGTTATCGGACTTGTTGTAGGACTTGAACTTGTTATTCTTGAAGTAGGATCCTTGCTTTTCCTGTTTTGAGGATCCTGCCAGTCTCTCCTAGATCTTTTTGTCATCCTCTAAACGGATGAACCTAAGGGCCCTGGTTCTTACTTCATCAAGATTCCTGCATGGGGTCATAACAAGATCATCATAGAATAATGAATCCCTAAGCAATCCCATTTTAAAGGCTTCCACAGCCGTAGCTATATCCAGATTAGGAATGTCTAAGGATTCTTTACTAAACTTAGTGATATAATCTCTAAGTGATTCATTCTGACCTTGTGTTACCCTATATAAATCACTAGTTAATCGTTCAAATTTTCTACTACATGAGAATTGACTATTAAACAGATTAACTAGATTAGCAAATGAAGTAATAGAGTAAGGGGGAAGACTTAGCAGCCATTTAAGAGAGCAGATCATGTAAGTGTGGATCCAAAACCCTTGCATAGACATGCTTCTTTTAACCTCTCTGGGATGGGGTTGATCTCCATACTTTCTCTATATTGAGCTACATGTTCTTCTGGATCCGTTGAACCATCATACAGCTTCATAGTTGGTATTTGGAACCTTTTGGGTATCTCAGCATCACAAATAGGTGGTGCAAAATGAGATATCCTATGGCTCCCATCTGCAATTTCAGGAATGGGCTTAACCACTCCTGGAACGCTGGATATCAGATCCTTCAGCTTCTGTAATTCCCTAGCCATAGCTTGATTGATACTTGTATCCTGCATAGAGCCATGGTTAGTGTTATAAGAATTATTGAAAGTGTTACCTCCCAGAGGATTCAAGTTTTGAATCGCAGATGTAAATCCATATTGACGGGATTCTGGTATGATTGAAGGACCAGAAGAGGCAATGGTCTGCATTGGAATGAAGTCTCCTTGATGAACATCTGTGCTTGGGGGTTGTACACTTCTTAAGAATCCTTGATCCTGAAAGATGTTGGATCCTTGAACCTGGAAGGAGGATCCTTGAACCTGAGTGGATCCTTGAATCCGAGAGGATCCTTGAACCTGTGAGGATCCTTGGATCTGAGAGGATCCTTGAACCTGAGAGGATCCTTGAACCTGAGAGGATCCTTGAACTGTGTGGGTCCCCAAATATCCTCCTGAGCTGACGAAGGATCCCTGATGCTGAAAAGAGGATCCCGAAGGCTGAAAACAGGATCCTGAAGGCTGGAAGTGAGACCCAAAAGCCTGACTCATAGTTGTTGTTCCATAACGCCTTCCCAATGATTCAGTTTGATATTGGATGTCCGGAGCTGCAGTTTGCAAGGCGGTTATGGCTGGAGTGTCGAAATCCAATGACCTTGGTATCAGAGGAGTGTGAACCTCCCCCGATCTCTTCTGTTTCTTGATGTCACCAATTTCCTGGAGGATCCTTTCGTTAGTTTTGTCCTGCTCTTGTATGTGATCCCTCATCTGCAAAATCAGAGTAAAAAGATCATTAGTAGTAGGATTAGAATAAACAAAAGAAGTTGGTGGTTTTGGAAAAATGGGGCTTTGTCTCTTTGCAACATTTTCAGCATTCTTCTGGGATCCAGAAGGTGGTGGAGGCAAAGGTGGAATGCCCTGTGAAGAAGTGATTGTCGGCATTGAACTGGAAGTGTTTTTTGCTGAAGAAGCCATCTGCTTGGTTGTAACGAACCGAAATGATCACAAAAACAAAAACTTCTTAGGAATGAAGCACCAATTGCCCCACGGTGGGCGCCTGTCACACCCCAAATTTCCACGTGTTACCGGTGGGCCCGGTAGGGGAGTAACGTGACGTGGTTGGCAACATCATAGTCAAACAACACAATATATAAATGCACAGCGGAAGCAAAAGGATAAATATATTACAATCCGTAATAGTGTAACATCGAAGTATTACAACGGAAGTAAAGGATCCACAGGCGGATCAAATAAAAATAACATGGTTCAACAGACTTTAGGCATCTAAGCTTGCGAAACTCTTTATTGATGCTAGGAGTAGCCAGCCAATTCCAATTAGTACCTGCACTTAGCCTTTTTGGGAAAATACGTCAGTTTACACTGGTAAATACAATCAACTGACTCATTTTGAAAAGGGCTTAAGAAAATGATTGATTTGAATGCACATGGCACAAATAATATTTTATAACTTGGAATAATTATTTAAATATATAATACTTGTAGAGATTTACATGTTCCTTATGCGTTCAGTAGCCCGGATCGAGCCGGGTTAAAGATTAATCGACACACCACTATAATTATGAGACACCAACGGCGTACGCCTACGCCGGGTGCTGAGGTCGTGGCCATTCGTAGAATGATGCCAGGGATATCCGGGACAACGGTCATTAACCCCCCAAAGGCTTTAAGTAAACAAAACAATATTAAACGAGACGTCTCAATACTTTCATTATCATTCATTCAATCAAAGATTCAACGTCCCGACCAAGCGGTATTTTATATACCGTACCCCAAGCCCGTATAGGGAAATAAGTTAAAAGTATTTACCTGAGCTAAATATAAATTCAATCCCAGCCGTATCAAACCAGCAAGTACAGATAGCTTTTACTGGGCTCCTAAATCTGGAACGAAGGTTTTTAATAACCTATTAGAATCCTAACGGGTCTTTGAATTAAGCCTTGACTTAGACCGATTAGTTTTCAAAAGGAAGATACGGTTCAAACGCATGATAAAGCGAAGACCGGAATAGAATGTGATTTAGACCCGACAAGTTTGAAGACTTGTATAATATGGGTATTTCATACACATTCTGGATTTTGAGATAAAACCGATAAGGTTTGACCCGTTTCGGCTAATTTATGTAAACTAGTTACATAAACCGAACCGAACGCGTGATAAGCGTAACGGGTAACCGTAAGAGTCCTAAACAGGTTTCCTAAGTTAACATGCCTTAAATATGTTGTGATATCAGTGGGATACCTTCCGTTATGCCCAAAACGAGTTTAATCTTATAAAAAAGCCCCGTAGGGGTATTTTGGTCATTTTAAAGATTATAAAAGGAGTTAATTAAGTTTCTGTGAACCGGGTCTGAATACATCAGCAAAATAGTTTATTTTAACAGGTTATAACATTTGGTTATAAGTCTTATATGTCAAAATAGTTTTAAATCCAAACTATGCGTATAAAGCCGTTTTAAGCGACGTACGGTTTAAAATAGTATTCTGAGTTTTCTGATTATTTAAACAAGTTCAAAACACTACATTTATTATTTAAAATCAGTAGCAATTGGATTGGCGTTAAAAGGATTTGTAAAACTCATTTTATGGCCTAAAAGGGCATATTCGGTATTTACCGAATTAAGGCGCTAATCCAAGCTTATGATCAGTTTAAAAATAATCAAAAATCTTCAAAAATCCTAGAATATTATTTAACATCAGTGGTTAAAAGATTTGGTGTCAAAACTGAGTTTAGATTGGTTTTATGCTAATGGCGCCGTTTAATTAATAAACATGTTTATAAATACGCCATTAAGCATAACTCCTAATCTAGACTTCCGATTGACGTGAAATTTTGCAGACATGTTCAATCGTCAGTATTAAAGACTTTTGCACTTTTACATTTTCTAAAATCTCGTTCTGCGGTCATAAGGGCATTATGGTCATTATTTAGGCATTTAACGGAAACGTCGGATAGTTACGGATTCGGGTAGTATAAACGCAGAGGATTATACTAACATGTAACTAGGTCCTAATGGAACTTTAAGGCATGTCTAAACCTATATAAATCGGGTCAGAACTGAGGTCAACGCAAAAGTCAAACTTTTGCGTCTTTCGGCTCCGAATCGGTTCTAAGTAGAAAGTTGTCGAATCAATCAAGCGTAGACAAATTATTATACTTATTTTCATGTTATATGACTGACAAAACAGATTACACGCCTTCCGTATCATTAAATATGCGATTAACATTTCTGTTGACTTTTTCGGACAACCTTTGACTCGATAAACGACATGGTTAAGAATGGAATCAGTGGGTGACCTTTTAGGGGTTTATTACCCATATAAATACCAACTTATAACAACTTTTGATTCGAATAAACTCTGGACCGATTGTGATTTATCGGAAAGTCAAACCGTAGTTACGACGGTTTGATTTCTAGGCCATAATCTAAGCATAAATGAATTTAGAAGGATCAAAGGCACTTACACACGTCTAATGGATGTTTTGGAAAGCTTGGATCAGTTCTTGAGCTCTTGAAAATGTCCAGAAGATGAAATGTGCATGTATGTGGAAAAAGTGACTTCTTATAACAACTTCAAACCTCATGGATGATCAACAACTAAGTCTAGGGATGTTACATTATCATCCACAAGTCCCCTACAAGCTAAAAACCACCTTATGCAGCCCAAGGTATCGAAACTTGCCATTTAAGTCGGTTAAAAACACAACAGGCAGCTGTCTGTTGGTTTTTCGCAACTGGGCACCCCCATACGCATCGTAGGGGTTTAAGCCCTGCGATGTGCAGAGCATCATACGATGCGCAGCAACAACTTGCATACGGTGCGCAAGCCTACAATCAGGTTTCTTTTATTTGCAATTTAGTCCCTGGTCCCCCGAAACATCGCTTTCATAGTATTTCTTGCATTTTAAGGCTTTGATATTAACATATAGGGGCTTTAATACTTATACCCACTTTGTCAAGTCCCCGGGTAACTTTGTGATCACCCGAAAAGCCCTAAATTCCAATGTTAACGATTCTAACCCTCACACACGAATTATATCACAACTTTCTCATACGGTAACGAAACTTGGTGAAATTTTATGGTATATTCTAGTGAGCATATTTAATTGTTACAAAGCTTCGGGTTTGCTAAAAGGTCACTCAGAGGTATATCTTCAACATGTTGACACACTTAACCCCTGTAGTTTGTAATATCTCACTTTCTTTCACAATTCTCTTTGTATGATCCATGATCCATTCGTTTAAGGTTATAAACATCATGTAGGTTTATTGTGAAGTATAATCATTCATTGTTGACACTTTGAACCCTTGTATTTACATAGTTTCATTGTTTGTCAATATTAGTCCTTCTAGAGTATTCTTTCACACGTTCAAAGGTTATGACACGTGTCGAGACATTATAGGACGTAAATTTTCGGGGTGTTACATCCTCACCCCCTTAAAAGAAATCTCGACCTCGAGATTTGTTAAAATGCTGGAAGTACTCTTTGTCGCATAAGGGACTTAACTTTTATAGCATATCTGGAGTCTTTCCAAGCTCCCATAGTGGCTCTTATATTAGGCGTATGTATCCTTTTGGAGCTTCTTGACCTGTCGATCCTCAATCGATACAGGATGCTCATCACATCATAATTCTGTATCTCATTATGTGATAGTGCTTCTTGACTTATTGGCGGAACACATTCTCCAGTCACTAGTGTGCAATGTATTGCGTGCTCCGTCAAACTCCTTAAGTAGGTTTTAGCTTACAAGCTACTTGATCTTGATACATTCGATTTCCTTCGAATGATTTCCATATATTCAGAGCTTAACTTGCCTGATAATTTAACAAATTTGGTACACCCTTCCTGGGTGATATCTTTTGTTAAACCATAATCCTAACAAGAACTTAGGAAGTTTGCTATTTTCATAACTCCTCGATTTCTTGCCATATACTGGCAACCTAAAATCGATTTTGGATTTGTATAATCTTATTTGTTGTCCCCCAGGCAACTTTCAGATTTTGATAATTGGACTTACCAATTCTTTATCTAACACTAGACATTTAACATTCCATCTATACAAGGTCTCCAAAGGAGTAGCCTTAATACTTACATATCCATTATTATAGAAAAGCTTTATTTTTAAGGTGAGATGGTTATTCCAACCACTGCTTAGCTAATGCTTAGGGAATAGCTAATCCTTGCCGTTAGTCGAACAGATCGACGATCCTGGGTAGGTAATATCGATTCTTAATTGTTGCCTAAATAGGGTTGCGGTGATAATGCATAAGCAAAATGAACCGTCTTTCTTATCTAACAAATATCATACTCTGAAAATATCGAGTTAGGCTATATGAATCTCCTATCTTAAAATTTACTTAATCAGGTTTCCGGTTATCCCATAATCAATAGGGAGTTCTTACAACACTCTAACCCAAAGAGGGATGTTAATCTTAACTCTACTTGCCCCTCAGGGGTAAACAGGGTAATCTTAGGGGAAGATAATCAAGGTACAAGGAGGTTACAGAGATTTCCATATCTCATGCTCCAGTTCACTCATCAACGCTTGTGTCTAATAAGTGACACATTCATGTTATGAGTCCACATATTCCGTTACCAAGGAATATTTATTTGGATAGTTCTATTCCGGATATCTTCTTTGAATACTACTAGTCGACTTTGGTACAATATGACCATTGAGATATCTCAGGGGTTCCATGCATTAAACCTCCATACTGATCAGGCATGGAAGTAATCTATGGGACTCACTAGGATACACCAATCCTCATATGGCACTTTTATCAAACATAGTTTGGCATTCGCAGGCGATAAAAACAATGAGAAGAAAGAAAAATATAATAATTAAAATAACATATGTTGTCGTACTCTATGCAGAGAAAGAGTGCTCTTAGATTTTCGGAAGGATTCCTTGCCGATCTATAAGAATCGG
This sequence comes from Helianthus tuberosus, assembly GCA_030545235.1. Classification (NCBI taxonomy): domain Eukaryota; kingdom Viridiplantae; phylum Streptophyta; class Magnoliopsida; order Asterales; family Asteraceae; genus Helianthus; species Helianthus tuberosus. Next base: position 15,094,149 of record JARYGA010060172.1, read on the forward strand.
TTACTATGGTCTCCTTGGTAGTTATACCTTGTGGATGATAATAAAATTTTGCTAAGTTTATGGTTCATGAAGATTTATTATTGCCTGTATTAAAACAGGACACTTAACAGAAATTATTATTGATAATAGATAAGGAAGTTTATTGTACAAGTGCTTATATCTAATAAATATTGGAAGTTTCACAAACTAGGCACCTAGCTCAGTTGGCTAGGCGCGCGAAAGGGTGCGGCCGGCCTAGACCCAGGTTCGATTCCGGGGACGGCCAGTTCCACCATTTTTTTTTTTTTTTTTTTATGTTTAATATTAATTACTCGTACGAATACGTGTAATTATGAGAGTGGTCTCATACGGAGTCTTGATAATTAATTGCTTCTTAACACACACAATATGGGCTTGATTTTTAAGGCAACCAAACCTTTCCTATTACTATATAAAGTCCTCTTATTAACGCAACAAGGACAGCGGAGAAGAGTAATTCCTAATGGATATTAAATATCCATTTAATATTGCTGCAGTAGTCTCTGAGGTATTATCGACCAAAATTTTTTTACGTCATACTTAACGCTTAGAGTTTTAGCAGGCAGATTTAAAGATTTACAATATCTATTGTCTACAAGAGACCTATCTGAACCTGTATAAAAAGTACTCTAGTTTATACATCATTTACAAAAAGGTACCTGTGCTAACGTTGTCATCCTGAACGGCTTCCCTTGCATCCATTCTGAAGACCCTCGCATTGGTCTTCTTGCCTTCCTCAGGCTTTTTAGCGTACTTAGGGCAGTTGGTCTTAATGTGCCCCTTATCATGGCAGTTGAAGCATGTTGCATCCTTTATCTTCTTGCACTCTATCGTCTTGTGGTCTTTAGACTTGCATAACCCACATGCAGGTGATCCTGATTGAGACTGGGTCTCAAACCTGCATTTTCCAAAGTGGCGTTTTTGGCAAGTCAAGCACCTTGGCTTTCCCTCTGTTCGCTGGTTAGCCTTGTTAGATCCAGACTTAATTGCTTTTCCCTTGGCAGCCGTAGGGCAATTAGTACTGATATGGCCCTTTTTGTCACAGCCATGACAGGTCGCATCTTCCAATTTCTTGCAATCCAAGGCCTTGTGACCCTTGGTTTTGCAAATTCCACATAAATTAGTACGTGGGCCGATTGTGCATTTTCCAACATGTTGCTTCCTGCTGATCTTACATCTGGGTTTTTCACCTGACTGTTGGTTGTTTTTCAATCCCTTGCATTCATAGGTCTTGTGATTCCTCTCTTTACAGATACCACATCCCCTGATCTGTTCATATATACATTTACTGAAGTGTCTCTTCTTCCCGCAAATCTTACATTCGGGTTTAGCCTCCTTTGGCTTGGACTGGTTATAGTTTAAACCAGTCTTACCCTTTTTACAAATTTGCATTGGGGTATTATTGCCCTTTCGCTTGTGATCCTTCAGTACACGATCTACAACGTTATTTATGGCTGTATTTAACACAGCCTTTAACTCGGTGCTCGTTATGTTCAGTCTTATATCATCATTCTGATCAACTGGGCGATTGTGAGCTTCAGAGGAGTCAGCCATGGTGAAGCTTTGAGGCTACAAACCAAGAAGTAATAATTTGCTTTAAGTATATGGCGAATTGTCAAATTTAATGACTAATTAGCCATGGTGTAAATAAACCATATAGACCAATAGATAGTACTTAAGTTAATTGATTATGTTCTGCCTAGGTCTTGGCTTGTAAACAGAATATAATCCTTCATATTTATTAGACAGGGGACATAAATCACGACTGTCAATGTCGTATTGACATTTTATATAGCACAAGAGCTTGTTCCCAAGGACTCTTGATGGCACAGGGGCCTTGTCATTAGGGAAAATCTAAAACATAAACGATGATTCCTTTGGATCGGAAAATTCCTTAGTTCATTGTCTTGACAAGACTTTATGAAATAATAACTATCTTTTCATATCTACACCTTTTCCCATAGGTACACATCCCAACTGGATGTTTTGATGCGTACATCATGCTCGACGTTTACCAGTCATGATTCCTATTGATCACTTACACTAGCTAGGAGATATAGAGAAATCCTAATATAGGGATGACAAGTGTGATTTTATCATATCATTGTTGTCGGGAGTGTCAACACATTTTAAAGTGTTAACAATGATCTGAATCTCTTTTTAACCAGGTTTTACCATCTTAGCAAGGTCTACAATAATATTCAGGCTAGGTCAAACCTTTTAAGATTCTCTTTTAATATTTAAACTGACAGGAAGAGAATGATATTTATCTTATTCAGGATGCTCACTTATTAATCCTAAATTATAAGTTAGTAATAGTACAAAAGGCTTAGTCAAGTAGACGAGTTTAATTTATAAGCCATGATTTCAGAGAATCAAAGCATTTAGGTTTGAACATAGTTCATTATCTTTCCTGGACAGAGAGTCAAAGACTACTACTGTCGTTGTCAAATTGACGATACAATATGGCCCGTAGGCGGATCAAGTGACATTACAAAACGATGTCTTTAGAAATTAATAATCATCACACTGATGATTATAGTCATGATAATATTGATCATATTGACTATGAGGCTTGGGCATAGCCCACTGCCTTAGACAAGAACCCTAAGATTTACTACTGTCATTGTCGTAGCGACAATATTATAAAGTATAGCCAGTAGGCACTTCATCACTAAGGATGTCGATAATATGATCATCATATTGATGATATTAGTCATGATCACCTTGATCATATAGACTAATAGGCTTGAGCATAGCTCACCACCATAGACAAGGAATCATAAAGATCACAATGTCAGAGACATATTAGTCATGATCACATTGATCATTTAGGCTAATAGGCTTGAGCAGAGCTCACCACCATAGACAAGGAATCATAAAAATCACAATGTCAGTGTCTCAGATGGACAATACGTTATAGCCCGTAGGCACTTCCCTTCTAAGGGATGGTTATAATATGATCATCTTATAGGATAATATAAGCTATGATTTCTAGATCAATAGACTAGATAAGAATATTGGAAAAATCCAATATATGAAAATAAAAGTACAGAGTTGCCCTAAGCGGGACTTGAAAGGAATAATGTTGTCCTCAAAGGGACTGAAAAGATAAATACGTCCTTATAAGGATTATTGAGGAAATGATCTTCAGCAAAGGAGTTTCTTCTTCATTCAATTCCTGAATGCTTTCTCCTTGTTTGCACGTTTCATCCTAGCCGCTGTACGAAGGTCAGCAATATAAGGCTCCGGGTGTGGAGAATTCCTATCACGGTTTCTTCGCTTGGAGACGTATCCAATATATAAAAGTTGGAAGTAAAATTCCCAGATGAGGATTGAGAGTATTCCTATGTTAAGTCTAGACTCAGAAGGTCAAGGTATGTGCTAATGTGTCATTGAGATTAAACACAAAAAGATAGTGTTTAATTCACTCAATGTTGGCTCTGATACCAACCTGTCACACCCCAAATTTCCACGTGTTACCGGTGGGCCCGGTAGGGGAGTAACGTGACGTGGTTGGCAACATCATAGTCAAACAACACAATATATAAATGCACAGCGGAAGCAAAAGGATAAATATATTACAATCCGTAATAGTGTAACATCGAAGTATTACAACGGAAGTAAAGGATCCACAGGCGGATCAAATAAAAATAACATGGTTCAACTGACTTTAGGCATCTAAGCTTGCGAAACTCTTTATTGATGCTAGGAGTAGCCAGCCAATTCCAATTAGTACCTGCACTTAGCCTTTTTGGGAAAATACGTCAGTTTACACTGGTAAATACAATCAACTGACTCATTTTGAAAAGGGCTTAAGAAAATGATTGATTTGAATGCACATGGCACAAATAATATTTTATAACTTGGAATAATTATTTAAATATATAATACTTGTAGAGATTTACATGTTCCTTATGCGTTCAGTAGCCCGGATCGAGCCGGGTTAAAGATTAATCGACACACCACTATAATTATGAGACACCAACGGCGTACGCCTACGCCGGGTGCTGAGGTCGTGGCCATTCGTAGAATGATGCCAGGGATATCCGGGACAACGGTCATTAACCCCCCAAAGGCTTTAAGTAAACAAAACAATATTAAACGAGACGTCTCAATACTTTCATTATCATTCATTCAATCAAAGATTCAACGTCCCGACCAAGCGGTATTTTATATACCGTACCCCAAGCCCGTATAGGGAAATAAGTTAAAAGTATTTACCTGAGCTAAATATAAATTCAATCCCAGCCGTATCAAACCAGCAAGTACAGATAGCTTTTACTGGGCTCCTAAATCTGGAACGAAGGTTTTTAATAACCTATTAGAATCCTAACGGGTCTTTGAATTAAGCCTTGACTTAGACCGATTAGTTTTCAAAAGGAAGATACGGTTCAAACGCATGATAAAGCGAAGACCGGAATAGAATGTGATTTAGACCCGACAAGTTTGAAGACTTGTATAATATGGGTATTTCATACACATTCTGGATTTTGAGATAAAACCGATAAGGTTTGACCCGTTTCGGCTAATTTATGTAAACTAGTTACATAAACCGAACCGAACGCGTGATAAGCGTAACGGGTAACCGTAAGAGTCCTAAACAGGTTTCCTAAGTTAACATGCCTTAAATATGTTGTGATATCAGTGGGATACCTTCCGTTATGCCCAAAACGAGTTTAATCTTATAAAAAAGCCCCGTAGGGGTATTTTGGTCATTTTAAAGATTATAAAAGGAGTTAATTAAGTTTCTGTGAACCGGGTCTGAATACATCAGCAAAATAGTTTATTTTAACAGGTTATAACATTTGGTTATAAGTCTTATATGTCAAAATAGTTTTAAATCCAAACTATGCGTATAAAGCCGTTTTAAGCGACGTACGGTTTAAAATAGTATTCTGAGTTTTCTGATTATTTAAACAAGTTCAAAACACTACATTTATTATTTAAAATCAGTAGCAATTGGATTGGCGTTAAAAGGATTTGTAAAACTCATTTTATGGCCTAAAAGGGCATATTCGGTATTTACCGAATTAAGGCGCTAATCCAAGCTTATGATCAGTTTAAAAATAATCAAAAATCTTCAAAAATCCTAGAATATTATTTAACATCAGTGGTTAAAAGATTTGGTGTCAAAACTGAGTTTAGATTGGTTTTATGCTAATGGCGCCGTTTAATTAATAAACATGTTTATAAATACGCCATTAAGCATAACTCCTAATCTAGACTTCCGATTGACGTGAAATTTTGCAGACATGTTCAATCGTCAGTATTAAAGACTTTTGCACTTTTACATTTTCTAAAATCTCGTTCTGCGGTCATAAGGGCATTATGGTCATTATTTAGGCATTTAACGGAAACGTCGGATAGTTACGGATTCGGGTAGTATAAACGCAGAGGATTATACTAACATGTAACTAGGTCCTAATGGAACTTTAAGGCATGTCTAAACCTATATAAATCGGGTCAGAACTGAGGTCAACGCAAAAGTCAAACTTTTGCGTCTTTCGGCTCCGAATCGGTTCTAAGTAGAAAGTTGTCGAATCAATCAAGCGTAGACAAATTATTATACTTATTTTCATGTTATATGACTGACAAAACAGATTACACGCCTTCCGTATCATTAAATATGCGATTAACATTTCTGTTGACTTTTTCGGACAACCTTTGACTCGATAAACGACATGGTTAAGATTGGAATCAGTGGGTGACCTTTTAGGGGTTTATTACCCATATAAATACCAACTTATAACAACTTTTGATTCGAATAAACTCTGGACCGATTGTGATTTATCGGAAAGTCAAACCGTAGTTACGACGGTTTGATTTCTAGGCCATAATCTAAGCATAAATGAATTTAGAAGGATCAAAGGCACTTACACACGTCTAATGGATGTTTTGGAAAGCTTGGATTAGTTCTTGAGCTCTTGAAAATGTCCAGAAGATGAAATGTGCATGTATGTGGAAAAAGTGACTTCTTATAACAACTTCAAACCTCATGGATGATCAACAACTAAGTCTAGGGATGTTACATTATCATCCACAAGTCCCCTACAAGCTAAAAACCACCTTATGCAGCCCAAGGTATCGAAACTTGCCATTTAAGTCGGTTAAAAACACAACAGGCAGCTGTCTGTTGGTTTTTCGCAACTGGGCACCCCCATACGCATCGTAGGGGTTTAAGCCCTGCGATGCGCAGAGCATCATACGATGCGCAGCAACAACTTGCATACGGTGCGCAAGCCTACAATCAGGTTTCTTTTATTTGCAATTTAGTCCCTGGTCCCCCGAAACATCGCTTTCATAGTATTTCTTGCATTTTAAGGCTTTGATATTAACATATAGGGGCTTTAATACTTATACCCACTTTGTCAAGTCCCCGGGTAACTTTGTGATCACCCGAAAAGCCCTAAATTCCAATGTTAACGATTCTAACCCTCACACACGAATTATATCACAACTTTCTCATACGGTAACGAAACTTGGTGAAATTTTATGGTATATTCTAGTGAGCATATTTAATTGTTACAAAGCTTCGGGTTTGCTAAAAGGTCACTCAGAGGTATATCTTCAACATGTTGACACACTTAACCCCTGTAGTTTGTAATATCTCACTTTCTTTCACAATTCTCTTTGTATGATCCATGATCCATTCGTTTAAGGTTATAAACATCATGTAGGTTTATTGTGAAGTATAATCATTCATTGTTGACACTTTGAACCCTTGTATTTACATAGTTTCATTGTTTGTCAATATTAGTCCTTCTAGAGTATTCTCAAGGTTTTGGGTTTTAAATAATGTGAACACGTGCAAACTGGAAGGGTGAATGCCTGTATTCTGGGTTTTCTGTCTAGGCAAGCACTTCGTATACATCTCATCAGACGCGAGACCAGTTGTGCTTACCTGGGAATTCTTGGGATGAGTGTTCACTTATAGGCGAGCATGTCTTCGCGATACATTATTTTTGACCTATTTACTTTTATTTGTCATCATCTCATTTGTTTGCCTTAGGTAACAAACAAATGATCACAATTTTCATTCGTTACCATTCGGTATTGATTTTCCAATAACCTTTCACTTGCTTCTTCCTCTGTCTTTCATTTTCTTTTAGAATGTCTATTCCTCTCAGCACTGGTCAAATGTCCGAACAAACAGCCAAATTTGCCCAGCAAATAGGCGAGGTGATACTGAAGTCTGTGGATCTAGGCATTTCCATGGCTCGTCTCAACAATGAAGTCTCTCGTCTCGACAATGAAGCCACTCAAGAACCATCGAAGGCGGCGGAAGTCAAGCCTGCACCAAAATCAAGGAAGCGTAAGGCTTCAGTGAAACCCGCAGCGGTTACACCTAATCAAGCGGGACCTAGCCAGGTAGCGATGCCACCAGCTAGGAAGCCGTACTTGGGAGCTGCCCCATGGTGCAAGCGATGTAACCGTCATCATTTAAACCTCATACCCTGCTCCAAATGTACCTACTGTGGACGGTGGGGACATCTGATTAATACATGCCGCTTTGTTGCCCAACACAAAGCTGCTACAAACCTTGCTGCTAACCAACCACAAGTCAACCCTACTCAAGCTCGTTTCCCGCGTGGTACTTGCTACAACTGTGGCGATACGAGCCATTTCAGGAACAAATGCCCAAAGCTTGCTAATGCAAATCCCACCCACGGATGAGCAGTTGGCTGAGTATAAGATGTTGCTGTCTTATGCTTTTGTTTCTTTTGTTTTCTTGTAATGTGAAACAATCTGTTGTGTTCATAAATAAATCGTTGTTCACAAATTCTGATATACAAGTATAGTTACATGTGTGTATGATTTTCCTATGATACCTACATCAAGGAACTATGTACCTTACAAACTACTCCTGTGATTTCTCTCTCTCAAATGATTGCTCGTGATTCCCTCAAAAATTTTAAGTACTCGTTTCACTCTAAGAAACAAAGTACAGAAAATTAAGGGACATTATGAGTAATCGTGCTTCTGCACATCAGTGCCTTTGAATCCTTGGTTAGATAACTAAGGGTGTTTTCAAATATCATTCCCATTACGTTTTGATTTTTCAACATACACAGTACCAGTATTTCAAAACAATCTTCATGATCTCAAAACATTTCATATAGTTTGCAAACAATTTTTCTAGATGTATTGTCTATGTTATTTCAAAAACATTGGCCATGTTATCAAAACCAACCTTTCTAATTTCAAAATAGTTCATATAGTCTGAAGACAATATTAACACAATACATTTTCTTATCAAGTGCATGATTTCGAAAAGCATCATTCATGTCTTTCAAAAACCTTATACATAATTTCAAAATTCATCTCGCATGATTTTAAAACATTTTTATAAATATACTTACCTAGTACACCTATTTTATAATTTCAAATGTATTATATATATAAGGTTTCAAAAACGTTAAACACATTTTTCTTAAAAGAACCTCATGCATAGTTTTCAAAAATATTTTCCTCATACATTGACTTAACCTTCAAATTCTGCTTCATATGTCGCCTTGACATATCAAGCATCTCAACTTCATAAGCATTCTTACTTCATGTTTTGACATAAGCACGTCCAGTGCAAGGTTTCAAAACATTTTCAACTTCTAAAATCCATAAGGGATCTTTTTATCTTCACAATTAGATCCTTGTGGATGATCATCATTCAAATCAGAGTCCTTAATTGGATTCCTTATATACCTAAATTCGAACATTTCGGTTCCTTATAATCAAAATCGAATTTTTTTTTTCTTTTAAAGATCTTTCTATCTTTATAGTTAGATTCTTGATCATGTTTAAAGTACCAAATGAAATCCACGAGATGGATTCCTAGTGTGCTTTAAATACATGTACTCTGTTAGCAGAACAAACTTCTAGTTAAACAATTTTGTGGTTATGTGACTATGTGTTTATTCATCTCGTGTTTTCCTTTATGCATTTTTGTGTTTTTATACTCTGGATAATTCGTTATCCAAATCCTCGCAGAATCTTTCATATCTTCATATGAGGGATTCGTATCAGGATAGTCAAAAGGTACTACCTTTAATCCATAAATGGGCTTCTATGTAATAGTTAAGACCCTTGGATTATATAGTACTACTCCATGATTCATAAGAGACCCTTTAGTGGTCTAGTCAAAAAGATTGATTCACAATTTGGTTAAAGAACGACATCTAGTGATGTAGCTGAACAGACTCCTTGATAGTCTATTTAGATCATTTATTGATTTAATTAAAAGGACTCTATGGCGGTCTAGTTACACTCATCACAGGATTGTTCATTTGGTTTTACCTTACACATTATAAAATAGACTGTGTGAACTGTGCAAGGAATTCTCTAATTATGTATGCGCACATAATTATGAAATTTAGTGCACAGAAATCCAGTAAGATTTATTATGTGAAAGAACCAATAGCGACAACAATAACAAAATGATAACGGTGTAATGGAGGCATGGTGGACGCACCAATGATGCTTTATATACTTGTATATAAGTATCCCTCTTACGTTGCAATCATGATGATTATTAAAGTTACTAAAAGTTCAGAACCCTAACCAATGTTGTTTGATCTTTTCAACTTCATGTTTTAAGCTCTCACAAGTTTCCTCTAAATAAATTTCGGGACGAAATTTCCTAAAGTAGGGGAGACTGTAACACCTGTGCCTCCACGGCCGTCAAACAAATGTCCAACCAATGAAATATTGTATTTCATACTTGGGATTTGTAAAAATATGTGTATTATTTACACATATCAACTCTTGTTCAATTTCAAGCTTTAAATCGCTTTCTGGAAGGTTATACGCGCACTGATGCGTAAATATAACCAGTTTAATCCAAAAAACACTCCGGAATAGTGAAATAGGCTTAACATACCTTAAATAACCTTTACATAACTTAGATATAAGTTTTGGAAGGTTTGGTGTGGTGAAATCAAAGTTTAATCGCTTACAGGGACTAAAGTTGACAAACTGCGAAAGTATGCCAATTTGAACTGTAACAGACCTTCCGGGACATGAACATAAGTTAAACATACCATAAATATCCTTTACATAGCTTAGAAATAGGCTTTGAGGTGTTCGGTATGCTAAAATAAACTTTTGTGTCATTCAGGGACTAAAAGCGTCAAAAAGTGCACAAGTTTGCATTTTTACGCGTAACTCACGTTCTGCATACATTCGGACATCCAAAAATTTATGTAAGCATGACTACATTATATTTTAGTGTTCGCCATAAGAAAAATCCATTCGTCGCGTCATTTGGATCGTTTTTCGCGCTTATGCGCATTCCGTCGTAATTAACCGAACATCGCGTTCGTACGGCTAAACGAACCAACATCCGAGATATTTTTGAGCATGTTTTAAGTTCCCTATACTTTAAATTCATTTTAGAGCTTTGAAATGGGGTTAACGGGCCTTAAACGTGTCAAAAATAACCTAAATACAGTTCAGGGACCAAAAGTGTAAATCTGCCAAAGTACACCCATACGATGCGTATGGTGTTTATACCCTACGATGCGTATGGGGTGTTCTGACCAGATTCAGAGTTTTTAACAGCAGGTTGCAGCTGGTTAATCCACATCCACACAATCCCAATTGCCTAGTCATGTGATAAGGATGGAATTTTAGCCACCATAAGGTTCCGACAAGTGTACGGGTTGGATCATGGCACGTTTTCCATGAAACGATCTCAACGGTTACCCGAATTCTATATATACCCATCCACCCTCAACCCCAAAACCCACAAATCTGATTGAGTTTAGCATTCGGGGACCCTTCGTAAGTATTCTTTCGTTCTTTTCCTTATTTTTTTTTTACTGCTTTTCGAGTCGGAAAGTCAAACTTTGTTTGACTTTCAGCGTTGACCAGTAATGGTCAATGCGAAGTTCGTAGGAACTTCGCAACGTGAGTGTAATCACGTTGGTCATAGTCCCTTGCGACTATGCCCACTGATTACCACGTTGTCTAGGGTCGTAGGGTAGGCGATCTAATAAATCGCCTATACCTTCGAACCCGACCCAGTTTGGTCGATCATTAGGATCCGACCAAATACATTAGGTGACCCTAGTATAGGGCATAACCTTCCGAGGTTATACCCTATGGTCACATCGTTTAAGTAGTTGTATGATAGGTAGTTTATATGCCTTAGGTAAATTACCAGAATACCCTTTTCATGTATAATTGGTAATTAAGCATATGTAACCTAAACCTTTGACACATAACTGATTATGTAACATGATTAGGCATATAACACTTGTCATAGGGCTAGTTAGGCGGTCCGAACGCGTTTCACGCGAACGACGCGTTAAAGTAGCATAAGCTACCTAAACGGGTCGTAATGGGTCGTAGACAGTTATGTTAGGTTTCATTTAGTATGTAGGCTTTGTTAAATCATATCACACGAGTCTCCACACTCGTTTGGTTTACAAACCCTAATGCTACCCAGTCTTCCGATTTAGGTCCGGTTTATTAATGTAGTTACCTATATTAGGTGCCGTTTGATATTCCGCGATCTCTAGCATTGTTTGGTTGTTACTCAAGGACTTCTGAGCAATCTCAAGTGAGTACATAGACCCCTCTTTTACTGTTTTCCAAACTGTTTTGGGGTGGAACACATGTGCCTACTTGTTACTTTCATGCTTTCCTGTTTTCACATCATATACTGCTATGTTCGTTAGTACATTATAGTACATGATTTCATTACATTTTATGCTATGTATGTCCATTGCGTTCATACTTAGTACATCGTTTTACATTTACATTTTATGCTATTTATATCCATTGCGTGCATACTTAGTACATTGTTTTTCATCACATGCTTACATTTTGGTATGACATTTGGTTTGTTTACATGGGACAATACATTCATTAACACCGATCATGCCGTTCGTTAGTAGGTAGTGGTACCATAGGAATTGACAACTCCCGTTCCGGACGTCCCAGGGAAAGGGGATGAAAGGAATGACCGAATTCGTTGTTATAAAGACAGATAGACCTTTAATTTGTTTAAAGGGTTTATCACCTCAGTCGCCAGGCTTGGATGTATGCATATTCACAATACCGCATAAATGTTCATATTAAATATTTGCATGCATTTACACAAAACATAGCTTTGATTTAAACCAAGTTTTACTTCAATACTTTGTTTTTGTGCATATGGTTTAGTTGAGACATTTCACTTGCCATACATGACATTTTGACATAGACATTTGACATGGATATTTGACATAGACATTTGACATGGATATTTGACATAGACATTTTGACATGATTTACATCTTGACATGAACATTTTACATTGTTTGGTTTGGTTTGATTAAGTGATTAAGTAACGATGCGTGTGTAATATGATACAAGCATGGTGGATACGCCGCTGGTACTTCCTATATATAAGTGTTTGTATGGTATTACATGTCGTAACGCTATTTGAATCATTTCAGTTTGATATATAGAACATTTCATACAAATAACATACTTTTCACAAGACATTGATTTATAAACAACTTATCTTATGCAAACATATTTTACTTGGTTATTCATTTAACCTTACATTTATTTATACTTATCATCTGATCTTATCGTTTTTCAAATGTTTTAAAAGACAAAGCAAACAACAAGGTTCATGACTAAACATTTTCTTAAACATAAGTCATGAATCTTATTTTCACAAAACCTATGTATCTCACAGGCATTTTTATGCTAACGTACCTATTTTCACATGTGTTTTTCAGGAGGTGTTGCATAAGATGATCAAGATACACATAGGCAGACTTGGGCTTTAGTGACAATAAAAGATGCAAGACTAGTTAATTATGTTGTATTTCCTTGTTTGTTAAGACATTGTAACACTTTTAATCAATAAAACGAAACTTTAATATCCATGGTTGTGAAACATTAATTCTGTTACAACACTCCCCGATGTTTCCGCCACGTTTTGTATGTTCCACGTGGTCGGGGTGTGACAGAAAAGATGGTATAAAAGGAGTTAATTAAGTTTCTGTGAACCGGGTCTGAATACATCAGCAAAATAGTTTATTTTAACAGGTTATAACATTTGGTTATAAGTCTTATATGTCAAAATAGTTTTAAATCCAAACTATGCGTATAAAGCCGTTTTAAGCGACGTACGGTTTAAAATAGTATTCTGAGTTTTCTGATTATTTAAACAAGTTCAAAACACTACATTTATTATTTAAAATCAGTAGCAATTGGATTGGCGTTAAAAGGATTTGTAAAACTCATTTTATGGCCTAAAAGGGCATATTCGGTATTTACCGAATTAAGGCGCTAATCCAAGCTTATGATCAGTTTAAAAATAATCAAAAATCTTCAAAAATCCTAGAATATTATTTAACATCAGTGGTTAAAAGATTTGGTGTCAAAACTGAGTTTAGATTGGTTTTATGCTAATGGCGCCGTTTAATTAATAAACATGTTTATAAATACGCCATTAAGCATAACTCCTAATCTAGACTTCCGATTGACGTGAAATTTTGCAGACATGTTCAATCGTCAGTATTAAAGACTTTTGCACTTTTACATTTTCTAAAATCTCGTTCTGCGGTCATAAGGGCATTATGGTCATTATTTAGGCATTTAACGGAAACGTCGGATAGTTACGGATTCGGGTAGTATAAACGCAGAGGATTATACTAACATGTAACTAGGTCCTAATGGAACTTTAAGGCATGTCTAAACCTATATAAATCGGGTCAGAACTGAGGTCAACGCAAAAGTCAAACTTTTGCGTCTTTCGGCTCCGAATCGGTTCTAAGTAGAAAGTTGTCGAATCAATCAAGCGTAGACAAATTATTATACTTATTTTCATGTTATATGACTGACAAAACAGATTACACGCCTTCCGTATCATTAAATATGCGATTAACATTTCTGTTGACTTTTTCGGACAACCTTTGACTCGATAAACGACATGGTTAAGATTGGAATCAGTGGGTGACCTTTTAGGGGTTTATTACCCATATAAATACCAACTTATAACAACTTTTGATTCGAATAAACTCTGGACCGATTGTGATTTATCGGAAAGTCAAACCGTAGTTACGACGGTTTGATTTCTAGGCCATAATCTAAGCATAAATGAATTTAGAAGGATCAAAGGCACTTACACACGTCTAATGGATGTTTTGGAAAGCTTGGATCAGTTCTTGAGCTCTTGAAAATGTCCAGAAGATGAAATGTGCATGTATGTGGAAAAAGTGACTTCTTATAACAACTTCAAACCTCATGGATGATCAACAACTAAGTCTAGGGATGTTACATTATCATCCACAAGTCCCCTACAAGCTAAAAACCACCTTATGCAGCCCAAGGTATCGAAACTTGCCATTTAAGTCGGTTAAAAACACAACAGGCAGCTGTCTGTTGGTTTTTCGCAACTGGGCACCCCCATACGCATCGTAGGGGTTTAAGCCCTGCGATGCGCAGAGCATCATACGATGCGCAGCAACAACTTGCATACGGTGCGCAAGCCTACAATCAGGTTTCTTTTATTTGCAATTTAGTCCCTGGTCCCCCGAAACATCGCTTTCATAGTATTTCTTGCATTTTAAGGCTTTGATATTAACATATAGGGGCTTTAATACTTATACCCACTTTGTTAAGTCCCCGGGTAACTTTGTGATCACCCGAAAAGCCCTAAATTCCAATGTTAACGATTCTAACCCTCACACACGAATTATATCACAACTTTCTCATACGGTAACGAAACTTGGTGAAATTTTATGGTATATTCTAGTGAGCATATTTAATTGTTACAAAGCTTCGGGTTTGCTAAAAGGTCACTCAGAGGTATATCTTCAACATGTTGACACACTTAACCCCTGTAGTTTGTAATATCTCACTTTCTTTCACAATTCTCTTTGTATGATCCATGATCCATTCGTTTAAGGTTATAAACATCATGTAGGTTTATTGTGAAGTATAATCATTCATTGTTGACACTTTGAACCCTTGTATTTACATAGTTTCATTGTTTGTCAATATTAGTCCTTCTAGAGTATTCTTTCACACGTTCAAAGGTTATGACACGTGTCGAGACATTATAGGACGTAAATTTTCGGGGTGTTACAGCGCCAAACTGTTTTGGTCAAAAATTAGGGTAAGATAATGTAACCAAATCTTTGTTGTGAGGAATGATGCTTGAATTAATGAACAATGTTAAGGATAACTCAGAAATGTAATGAACAAGTGGCACAAGGATTTATACGAGGAAAAAGCCCTTGATCAAGAGTTGATCTCCGGCATAAAAAACCTCGGGTGATGGAAACTACCGATCACCAACTAAGATTAATCAAAAGAAGTTTACAACTCGGGATGATAACAAGCTTGTTACAAGGATCACTAGTGTGCAATGTGTAAAAAATGTATGAAATCGCCAAGTAGTATTTCAGAGCTGTTACGAGAGTGTGTGTATTTGCTAAAATTAGCCCCGTGTTCTCACTCAAGCTTGTTATCCCCATTTTAAATTAGAAATAACTAAACTAACTAACTATCCGCAAATTGTGCAAGCTCCCCACGATCTCCACAACGTCCACAAGAGCCAAGCACGTGCGGAATATTGAGGGAATATGCTCCAGGAATTTCGGTGAGACTTAGTCCATGCCTTTACTCCTGCAAAACAAGCTTACGTACAATGAAGACAATCGTTAGTACAAGGATAACAATAAGGATCCTGAATCCTGATCCTGCAACACCTACTGAGGATCCTTAATTCAAACAGAATTGAGGATCCATGATCCTGGCAGCACTTGAGGATCCGTGATCCTTAGGATTGGAAAATCCTCCCCTAACAAATATCACTACCGAAATCAGCCACAAAGTCTGCTAGAGCCTGAGACTTTATAGCATTTCTAGGTTCATATACTAGATCATATACACTTAACTTTACTGGCCATTTAGCCATCTCAGGTTTCCTAAGCACATTTTTAACAGGATAATTAGTTTTAACATGAATCCTATGTGTCTCAAAATAATGTCTAAGCTTAGTTGATGCCATAACTAGGGCTAATATCAATTTCTCTAGGTGTGAATATCTAGTTTCAGCATCTAACAAACTTTTACTAACATAATAGACAGGATAGTGGTGACCTTCATGATCCCTTACCAGAACGGCACTTACTGCATTCCCTGATACTGCGAGATACAGGGATAATGGTTCACCATCCTCGGGCTTCATCAATAAAGATGCAGTTGAAAGATATTGCTTTAATTCCTGCAAGGCTGCTTCATGCTTTTCTCCACACTCGAATCTCTTATTCTTCTTCAGGATATCGTAGAATTCTTTACATTTCTCTAAGGATCTTGATATAAATATGTTCAATGCCGCTACTCGTCCTGTTAATCTTTGCACATCTTTCATGTTGGATGGTGACTTGATATCCAGGATAGCTTTGATCTGTTCCGGGCTTGCTTCTATCCCCCTTTTAGTCACCATATATCCTAAAAACTTTCCTGCCCCTACTCCAAAATGGCACTTGGCAGGATTTAGCTTCATGTTATACTGGTCCAGGATATCAAATGCTCCTTCAATATCTCGGAGATGATCCTCATCCTTCTTGGACTTTACCACCATATCATCAATGTATACCTCCATGGTGTCCCCCAGTTTGTCTTTAAACATCATATTCACCAATCTTTGGTATGTTGCACCTGCATTTTTCAAACCGAAAGGCATAGCAGTATAACAGTAAATACCTATTGGTGTCATGAAAGCAGTATCCTCCTAATCCGAAGGTTCCATTTGGATCTGCTGGAATCCTGAGGATGCATCCATAAAGGTTAACATCTCATGACCGGCAGTTGCATCCACCATTGAGTCTATATGAGGCAGAGGGAATGGGTCTTTAGGACACGCTTTGTTCAAGTCTGTGTAATCTACACAAACTCTCCATTTTCCATTCTTCTTTTGAACTACGACCACATTTGCTAGCCACTTGGGAAATTCGACTTCCCTAATCATCTTGGACTTCAATAATCTTTCAACCTCTTCCTGAATAATTGCGTTTTGTTCAGGAGCAAACTTCCTTCTCTTTTGCTGAACAGGCTTGAAAGACCTGTCAATTCCAAGCTTATGAGTTATAATATCCTTAGAAATACCTCTCATATCCTCATGCTTCCATGCGAATGTGGACATCTTGTATTTCAAAAAATTAGTTAACTGATTTTCAATATCCTGAGGGATATTGGCTCCTACGAGCACTGAGATATCTGGATTATCCTGGTCCAGGATAATTTTCTTAACATCTTGCTCTGAAGCCTCCACGATATCTTAGGCTCGTATCTTTAATTGCTATCCTGCTTTAGACTTTGTTGAGGATTTCATCGAGGAATAATAACATTCATCTGCCTCTTGTTGATCACTTTCCACCTTGACAACCCCCCAAGGGGTAGGAATCTTGATACACTGATGATAGGTTGATGGGATAGCCTTCATATCATGGATCCATGGTCTGCCCAATATAATATTGTAGCAGGATAAGGAGTCCATGACACAGAAACATTGCATTGAATTCACTCCTTCAACATATACTGACAGCTTTATTTCTCCCACAGTATTCTTGGCCTCTCCACTGAACCCTACAAGTACAGTGGATTTTGAAGTGATCTCCATCTGGGGAATATTCATTCTTTTCAGCGTTTCCAGTTGAATGATGTTGACGGAACTGCCATTATCCACCAGTATCCTGCGCACAAAATGATTAGCAATATATAAAGTTATTACCAATCCATCATGATGGGGATCCTGGACACTATCCCTGTCATCATTATCAAACGTTATCACTTTATCGGTTGTGAGGGTTGTCATCCTGGTCGGCTTGTCTCCCCATTCTGCCTTAGCCTCCTTTGCATGTCTTTTTGCGGCCGAATAAGAGGTTCCACAAATGTCGGATCCTCCAGAAATAAAGTTAATTATCTTGGCATCTGGAGGGGTGATGCTGCTCGTTCAGGATCCTTCTCAATCTCCTGACCCTTATTCTTCTTCCCGCCTAGAAGATCATTCAGGTATCCTTTGCTTAGCAAGTAGCTTATTTCCTTCCTCAAGGCTATGCAATCTTCTGTCACATGTCCGAAATCCTCATGGAAAGCACACCATTTGGATTTATCTTTCCAATCAGCCTGTTGTTGGTTCTTTATGGGCCACCTCGCTTTATCTCCCAAACCCTGCATAGCATACATTAGTTTG
The DNA here is from genome assembly GCA_030545235.1 of Helianthus tuberosus. Classification (NCBI taxonomy): domain Eukaryota; kingdom Viridiplantae; phylum Streptophyta; class Magnoliopsida; order Asterales; family Asteraceae; genus Helianthus; species Helianthus tuberosus. The sequence goes on from JARYGA010060172.1 coordinate 15,112,369, forward strand.
GGTATATTAACAGAAAAACAATATTCTGACAATTCAGGATACTCCTCAGGATCCTCATCTTCCACAATATTCACTTTCTTGTTGTCATTCCTGCCATATGGTTTAGAGCGATATGGTTTGTATGAGGATTCTGACTTCCTGTTAGTTGATTCATATGTTGAGGATGAATTCATCCTCTCTTGCATTTTCTTGTCATCTTCCAGTCTGATATATCTAAAAGCCCTGTTTCGAGCTTCATCCAGGTTCCTGCAAGGATTCATTACAAGATCCTGATAAAATTGAGAATCCTTTTGCAACCCCATTTTGAATGCCTGTACGGCTGTAGCAACATCAAGATGTGGGATATCTAAGGATTCCCTGGTAAACTTGTTCACATAATCCCTTAAGGATTCTTGAGGACCTTGAGTTATCCTGTAGAGATCACTAGTTAGTTTCTCAAAACTTCTACTGCAAGAAAATTGACTATTAAACAAATTAACTAAATGAGCAAACGATGTAATTGAATGAGGTGGAACGTTTAAGAGCCATTTTAAGGCTGATCCTGTCAAAGTAGAGCCAAAACCCTTGCAGAGGCATGCTTCCTTGAGGTCCGGAGGAATAGGGTTAATCTCCATCCTCTCACTATACTGAGCAATATGCTCCTCAGGATCCGTGGTCCCGTCATAGAGCTTCATGTTGGGAGTTTGAAATCTTTTTGGAATTTTAGCATCACAAATAGGATGTGCAAACCGGGATATCTTGTGGCTATCCTAGGATACTTCTGGAATCGGCTGGACTACCCCAGGTACACTGGATATCATATCCTTCAACTTCGAAAGCTCTCTAGAGAGTGCTGAGGTTACACCTGTATCCTGTAAAGATCCAAAACTATTAGTAGCAAGAGTATTAAGGTTATTAGACACGTTACCAGCCTGAGGATTTTGGCCATCCTGGAGCATATCCTGAACTTCTCACAGTTAATACCCTGACCGATGAAGGTATCTCAGGAGTATGACTCTGGGAATGGCTAGGAACAATATTGCCCTGGTTATCCTCAGTATATACCGCCGAGCTGAAGTTCAATGCTCTGGGCTGCAAGGGAGTGACAGTATCCTCAGCAGGCCTGTTTGAGCTAGATTTCAAGAGTTGTATTTCTCTTATCAGCATTTGGTTGGTCTCCTACTGTTGCTTCATCTGATCCTGTATACTACCAAACAAAGTTAGAATTTCATCATTAGAAGCCATAATAGGAGTTCTCCCTGAGGCAACAGATCCATGGATATTCTGAGTTGGCACAATATCCCGAGATGTGTGAGTTTCAACCCTCCTCGGAGGAGCTTGAGGCTGCGAAGAAGCTTGCGTCCTTGAGGGTGGTGGTGGAAGCACCGAACCAATTGATGCAGAGGTCGTAGCAGACATGGTAGAAGAGCTCATGTTTGATTTTTAAGCCATTGAAAATAGTGTAGCAAAAAGTTTTGAAAAAGGAAAACCAAGTAGTGATTTTAAGAAAGCTTTTAGTAGAAATAGCACCACTTGCCCCACGGTGGGCGCCAAATTGATTTGGTCAAAAATTACCGAAGCAATTTAATGATCAAATTAGTTAAGTGAGGTAGTGTGCTAGCAATGTTTGTGGAAAATATGCTGATTAAGTTGTTAATAAAAACAATTTTCAGGATATAGCTCAGGATACCTAGCTATATCAACATTCAAACAATGAGCAGAAATGCAAAGGTTGACACGAGATGTACGAGGAAAGCCCTTGATCAATCTAGATCGCCGGCACAAAACCTCGGGAGCTGACAATCGCAGCTGCCTTGTTCTTCTTATTACTTCAAAACTCAGGATACAGTGCATGATATTGCCCAGATCATTGCTAAGTGTTACAATGCTTGCTAGAAGTGTGTGAATTGCGAGAGAAAGTGTAAGTGTTCGAGAGCAGTGAATGTGATATGTCCTATGAGATCTGGTTATCCACATATTTATAGTTGCAAAGAGAAAACTAATTTTCCTAAAATAGGGGGATGCCTTGGAATATTCCCTTGTTAACGTTGTAGACCAGGTATTGCGGCTTCAACGTTCCTCTTCTAACAATCTGGACCGAGTCTTCAAGGGAAGAAGTCTTCATGAACGTTATGGACATCTACTCGTAACCTGCAAACAATCCGTTAGTAATCATCAGGATACAGCATCAGGATGTTACCAATATCCTGATCTAGCATCCTGGTTGTGAACATGTATTATGTAATCAGGATATAATTCAAGATACTATCCACGATATGGTCTCAGAACTTCACCCATAACAATCACCTTCCTTTTCCAGAGTAGAAAACGGGTTAGATGTTGACACCACATTGCTAGTCGAAGCTCCTCCCCCCATGTTACCATGTTTTCTTTCTACGGGTCTATACACAAAAGTTGGTTTCGCTTTATTCACCATGACACCCTTCTTTTTATTAGGCTTACCCTTGTTTATAATAAATCCATCAGCATCTTTCTCTACCATAGTATTTGTTATGGGTGGTTTTCTGAACATATATCCCGAATTATATCCTGACTATGATACTTGTGTTTGTGACCAGGATACCGGATCAGGATATTGGTAACATCCTGATGCAGTATCCTGGTACTTACTAATTGTTCACGTGCAGATTAGGATGGCAAGCTTATAACGTTCGAGTGGACTAGTTCTCCTGAAGACTTGGACTAATCAGTTGAAAAGGGAACGTTGAAGCCGGAAGAAAAGGTCTACAACGTTCAAGAAGGGAATATTCGCAGCATCCCGGTTTTGTAGGATAGTTTGTTATCTTTATTTTACTATAAAAAGGAATCTACAGATCGATAGACACACACAGTTTTTCACACACTTTTGCTCTCTACAAGCTGCAATCACTCGCAATCACCAACACTCACACTTGAAATTCATTGTAACACTTAGTTGATCCATACAATATCCTGCACTATATCCTGAAATTTGAAGTAATAAGAAGAACAAGGAAGCTGCGATTGTCAGCTCCTGAGGTTTTGTGCCGGCGGTCTAGATTGATCAAGGGCTTTCCTCGTACATCTCGTGTCACCCTTTACTTTTTTGCTCATTGTTTGATTATTGATATAGCTCGATATCCTGAGCTATATCCTTAAACCTATTTTTGCAATCAACAAAACCAGAATATTTTATACACACATTGTTAGCACACTACCTCACAAAACTAGTTTGATCACTTAATTGCTTTGGTAATTTTTTACCAAAACAATTTGGCGCCCACCGTGGGGCAAGTGGTGCTATTCATATTAAAAACCTTGCTAAAATCTTTACTTGGTTTCCTTTTTTCAAAACTTTTTGCTACACTATTTTCAAGGGCCTCAAAATCAAACATGAGCTCTTCTACCATGTCTGCTACAACCTCTGCAATGGTTGTGATGCGTGTTGAGTGTGATAGGTTTTTATGTATATTTTTAGCCCTTTTTACACTTTAGTCAAGTTTTAAATTTATAAAACACGATATTTTACTAACACTAAACACACATATGGACAAGTGCACCCATCGTGAGCGTAGTATAGCGTTGGTAAGATACCGAGGTCGTCCAAGGACACAAGAGCTTTTAGTATCGGTTTATCCTCAACGTCTAATCAAATCAAAATTTTAGAAAAAGGTTTAAACATGAAAAATGAAAACTAAAAATGCTGAAAATAAAAATAAAAATAAAAACAGATAGACAAGATGAATCACTTAGATCCGACTCGTCTTTAGTGTAACCTTTGATTATTTCCGCACTTTTGCACTTTTTAAGAGATTATCTTAGTTATAGTAGTAGACCCCTCTTTTGAAGGTGACATTACCCTCAACCCAGTAGTTTGAGTCAGCAAGGATACAATCCTAAAGGGTTGGATTATTGAAAGATAATTAATTAAGTTATTAATGCGTAATGTGGTAGGCCCCTCTTTTGAAGGTGACATTACCCTCGGCTAAGTAGTTTGAGTCAGCAAGGATACAATCCTAAGTAGTGTTAGTGCACTATGTCTATCGACTTCGTCTTGTATCAAGTCATGTAACAAGATAGGATAAACCAGTGCTCGGGTTACTAGAAACTGAATTTCGTGTGAGTGTTAGCTATTTCGCACGAAATTACCATTGGCTATTCTGTGCGAAATTACATGCCTATATATAGTGGAGCCTAGGTTGTCATTTGTAACTTTCAGATCTAAGTAGCGAAGCTCTGCCGAATTGTCTCCAGGTGCTGTAAGACTATTATATCAATACAAGAGACATTATAATTGAATCAAGCTGTAAACAAGTCCATTTCTCTGAATTCCGCCTTAGATTCAGATCCAAACTCTTCTAAATGACTCATTCAGGTCGCACAACGATCGTACAAGTGGTATCAGAGCTCAGGAGGAAGAGTTCTTACATAATTCAGCTTGATTTCATCAGATTTCTGACTTCTACACCTTCTTTTTCACAATTAACAAAATTTTACGGACAAAATGGATTGAATTTCACACATTACATGCGAAACATTGTTTTAACAAATCCTTGAAAGTTTCAGATCATAATTTGACCTATTACTGGATTAATTGGACAAAAATTGGACCGACATGATGACATCAGCCATATTTCGCATGAAATAGTCTCTTAATTTCGCACGAAATCAAATTTCGTTTGAGATATTTCATACGAAATTATTATTTCGTTCCAAAGTGGCTGTTTTCGTTTGAATGCTAGTTAATTTCGCACGAAATCATATTTCGTTTGGTATTTTCGCACGAAAACACTATTTCGTGTGAAACATCTGATTTCGTTTGAAATTGTATTCAGGTAATTTCGTTTGAACAGGGTTATTTCGCTTGAAAGGGTATTCCGCACCAAAGTGATTTCGCTTGAAGATTTGATTTCGTTTGAAGATCTCTATTTCGTTTGAAAGTGGACATTTCGTGTCAAGATTATTTCGCACCAACCAAGAAATTTTAGAAGATCAAATCATGGCTGAAGAATTTTACAACACGTTTTACAACGCGTTTACATCCGAATCATCCGAAACTACAACTGTTACATCAAAAACTATAACAAAAGCGATCAACGAAAACATTAAGCATGATAATTTTTATGGAACACATTCAAAACCACCAACGCTTGAAAGTATTGAAGATTACACATGGTGGAAAGAACGATTCATCAACTGGGCAAAAGCATACGCTCACGAGAGTTGGTTTTGTTTGGAGTTTGGTTATAGTAGGCCAGTCAATGATAAAGGAGAAGATCTCCCACTCAAAAGTTTACCTAAAGAAGACAAATCTGAATTCGCAGCTGAACAGAGAATGATTGCTTTAATTCAATCTTCAATTAGACATGATCTGTTTGCTTTACTACAACATGATGGGTCATCAAAATCTATCTGGGAAGCTTTACGGGTTAAAGTTGAGGGGGGTAAACAAATCAAGAAAAACAAAATTTCATTATTAATAAAGGAATTTGATTTGTTCGATAGTTTGAAAGGAGAGACTGTGAGACAAATGATAGAGAGATTTGGTCATTTAAAAATTGAACTTGATCGTTTTGGAATTGTTAAAACTAGAGAAGAAATAATTGATAAGATCATAGAAGCTTTACCACGAGCTGATCAGTGGCAAACATTTGTGTTCATATTGAAAAATGATGATTTATATGATACAATTTCTTTTGATGTCTTGATAGAAAAGATAGAAAGTCATGAATTTGAGTTACAGAAGCAGAGTAAGATGAGCAGTTCTTCATATCAACAAAATGTTGGTCTCTATTACAAAGGTGTAATACCTTCAGTGAAAGTTAGTGAATCACCAAAGACAGCATTTAGTGGTATAAAGACAAAAGAATCTCCGACAAGCTCATCAAGCTACAATCCGGGATATCATTCGTCTTCATCAAAAGCAACTGTTGAAGAATCTGAAGAAGTTCTCTGCAACATTGCTCTCAAATTGAAGAATTATCCGTCTATGAGCATCACTGAAGCCAAGCAACAAATGAGTTTCCTTGCATCTGTTCTGGAATCATATGAAGGTCTTGTAGCTGGAAAAAATTGGAAACTCAGAGTTAACCAAAGAAGACTACGACCAGATTGATCCAGAAGAGATGGAACTTATTGATATCCGCTGGTGTTTAGCTAGTTGCATTCGCAGAGCTCAGAGATACATGGAGATTACTGGGAAAGAATCAATTGGTGGTCTATCAACAAAGCTTGGATTTGACAAGTCCAAAGTGACATGTTTTAAATGTATGCAAAAAGGTCATTTCAAAAGAGAATGCAATAATTCTGTAGTTAGTGGAAATGAACATCCTTTCAATGATGATTATTACCGAAAGGCAATCTACCATCGTAGCAAAGAAGAGCCAAAAATGATTGAAAATCATCCCAAAGAGAAGTCAAGAGCATGTGCTGTAATCCAAGATGACGAAGGATATGATTGGAGTCAGATTCTACCAGAAGAAGATCGTGTTGATAGTCGAGTTACTGCTCATGGAAGAAGTACATCAAAGAGTAAACATTATGTCTTTATGGCTGAAATCAAAGAGAAAACTAGAGAAGAAATTCTGAGTGAGAAAACTTACAGAGAAAGAAACATTGCTGCAAACAGAATTGATGAAATGCAAGAAGAATATGAAAGTGCAGTTATTAATAAAAGATGGGATAAAAAACGAGAGTGCTATGTCAACAGAAATGGAGAACCCGTTGTTCCCAAGAAGGACATAATTTTTGATGATGTTCTTTTCATAATTCCTTGATCTGTCGAATATTATACAAATGTATCAAAAGATAACACATATGCGAAAAGGCATGAAAAAGACATAAGATATGTCATGACATTGAGTTTGAGGAAAAGGGATGAAGAGAGAGTTAAGAAGAATGTTGATGAGATGGTGAACGATTTGAAGAAAGTAGCTGAAGAAGTTAAAGTTGAAAATGTGAAGATTGCTGAGGAAGAGAAATTAGAAGAAGAAGTTTTGAAAGAAGCTGTTACTGAAGAACAACAGGTTGAAAAAGCTGAGAAGAAGCTTGAAAGTTCGGTTGAAGTAAAGGTTAAAAGTTCAGATGATGTTGATGGTGATGTTGGTACTGGTGAAGAAAAGAAGAGTGAAGCTGAGTTGAATCAAACAGAAGCAAACACCGAAGTGCCAATCACTAAGGTAAATTCTGATTCTGAAATCTTGAAAATTGTTGAACAGTGCAAGAAATGCATGGAAACGTGCAGTGCTTGTATTGAGAAGGACGAAAAGTTCAGAACAAGAGATATTGAATTTACCAAAATAGAAAAGGTTTTTAAAAATAAATACAAAGAAATGTTTGAAAATGAAAAGGTTTTAAAAGAAAATGATGAAAAGATTTCAGAAAAATGTAAAAATTTAGAAAAAGAAAATGAAAGTTTGAAAGAAAAAGTTTTGAAAATGACAGAAGAATGTTTTCAAAAGGAAAATGAGTGTCAAGAAATGAAAAAAGAATATGATTCAATAAAATTGGCTTATCACATTACAAAAGAGTCATATGAAAAAGTAAAGAGTCAAATGAAACCTGTTCAGTCAAGACTAAATTACTGTTCTGAAACAACTAATACGCTTAAGCGACAGTATGAAATAAAGCAACAAGTTGTAAACTCTTACATTGAGGATGTTGCTAAGCTAAAGCGTCAGATTGCTGATTTAGAACAGGATAACAACAAGTTAAAAAGTTATCATGCATCATCATATGTGCTTAAAAGAATTTTCAACATAAAATCGGATGGTAAAGATTCTGAGCAAAACAAAAAGGGCATTGGCTCAGAGTTTCATCAAGTTCCACCACCGGAAAAGTTTGCATTTTATGATGATGAAAAGATCGAAAAAGCTTTCAACATGGTAGATCAATTGCCAGATAACATTGACATAACCTATTCCAAATCTGATGATTCTAGTGATTCATAGGTAGTAGGTGTTAGGGGAGGATTTTCTAACAATTAGTGATCCTCATTCGTTATCCTAATTGATGATCCTTACTTCTGTGACAGGTGGTGACCCTCAGAAGAGCTTCAGGATCAGGATCATGGATCACTTTAAGGATCCTCGTACTGACGATTGTTTATTTATGTTTTGTATTACTTCGCAGGAATAATAAGCTTGACTTAGTCTTGGCGACATTCCTGGAGAATATTCCCAAACTATCCCGCACGTGCTTGGCCAAAAATGGACGTTGTGGAGAACGTGGGAGCTTGGCACAAAAATCGGATAGTTAGTTATTGTAGTTAACTTCTATTTTAAAAGGGATAACGAGCTAGAATTTAGAACACTTAGCCATTTTCAGCTACACACACTCATATACTCGCACACTTGAAGCTCTCGACGAACATTCATTCGTTTTCATTCACTTTTACACATTTCACGATAGTGATCCTTGTACCTAGCTCGTTACTATCCGAAGTTGTAAACATTTATTCATTTATTTGAGCTTGGTGATCGGTAGTTTCCATCACCCGGGGTTTTTTGTGCCGGAGATCAACTCTTGATCAAGGGCTTTTTCCCCGTATAAATCCTTGTGTCGTTTGTGTAATTTACATTGAAGTGATCCTTGTCACTGTTCTACATTATTAGCATCATACCCCGTAACAGAGAGTTTGGTTGCAATATCCTCATCAGATTTTTTGACCAAAACAGTTTGGCGCCCACCGTAGGGCAATTGGTGCTTCATCCTTAGAAAAATTCGCATTTCTGTGCTCATTTCAGTTCACTACAACCAAGAAAATGGCTTCCTCAGCAAAGAATGCTTCAAATTTGATGCCCTCATTCACTTCTTCACAAGGCGTTCCCCCTTTGCCTCCACCACCTTCTGGATCCCAGAAGAATGCTGAGAATGCTGCGAAGAAACCAACTCCCATTTTCTCAAAACCTCCAACTTCTTCTGCTTCTTACACTCCCACTACTAGTGACATGTTTACTTTGATTTCGCAGATGAAGGATCAGATACGGCAACAGGATAAGACCAATGAAAGGATTCTCAAAGAAATCGGAGATCTCAAGAAACAAAAGAAAACGGCAGAGGATCATTCCCCACTGATGCCAAAATCTTTGAATTTTGATACTCCGGTGATTACTTCCCAACCATCAGTGGTTCCAGATGTTCAATATGTGGGTGGACCAAAAGGAGTGCACTACGGAACAACAACACTGACCCAGGCATCAGGTTTATATTTCCAGCCAGCGGGATCCTATCCTCAGCATATGGGATCCCTCACGAATTCTGGAGGATATTCAGGAGTGCAGCAGATTCAAGGATCCTCCTTTGTTCCAGGATCATCCCAGGTTCAAGGATCCTCCTTTGTTCCAGGATCATCCCAGGTTCAAGGATCCTCCTTTGTTCCAGGATCATCCCAGGTTCAAGGATCCTCCTTTGTTCCAGGATCATCCCAGGTTCAAGGATCCTCCTTTGTTCCCGGATCATCCCAGGTTCAAGGATCCTCCTTTGTTCCCGGATCATCCCAGGTTCAAGGATCCTCCTTTGTTCCAGGATCATCCCAGGTTCAAGGATCCTCCTTCATTCCAGGATCATCCCAGGTTCAAGGATCCTCCTTTGTTCCAGGATCATCCCAGGTTCAAGGATCCTCCTTTGTTCCAGGATCGTCACAGTTTCAGGGATCCTTCCAGATGCCAGGATCCTTGAGGAGTTTGCAAACAGGAAGTTCAGATGTCCATCAGGGAGATTTATTCCAACGCAGACCAATGCTTCTACTGGTCCCTCGATCATTCCAGAGCCCCAACAATATGGATTAACATCCAATCTTCCTAATCTGAATCCAATGGGAGGTAACACTTTTAATAATTCTTATACTACTAACCATGGTCTTATGCAGGATCCAGGTATCAATCATGCCATGGCCAGAGAATTGCAAAAGCTAAAGGACATGATATCAAGTGTTCCAGGAGTGGTCAAACCTATCCCAGAGATTGCAGATGGGAGCCACAAGATATCTCGTTTTGCACCACCAATCTGTGATGCTGAGATACCCAAGAGGTTCCATGTGCCAACAATGAAGCTGTATGATGGTTCGACAGATCCTGAAGAACACATAGCACAATACAGGGAGAGGATGGAGATCAATCCAATTCCAGAAAGGTTAAAGGAAGCATGCCTGTGCAAGGGATTTGGATCCACTCTTACTGGATCAGCTCTCAAATGGCTGCTAAGTCTTCCTCCCTATTCTATTACCTCATTTGCTAATCTAGTTAACTTGTTTAATAATCAGTTTTCTTGTAGTAGAAAATTCGAACGATTAACTAGTGATTTATATAGGATAACCCAGGGTCATAATGAATCATTAAGGGATTACATTACCAAATTCAGTAAAGAATCCTTAGACATTCCCAACTTAGATATAGCTACGGCTGTTGAGGCCTTTAAAATGGGATTGCTTAGGGATTCGTCGTTCTATGATGATCTTGTTATGACACCATGCAGGAACTTAGATGAGGTAAGAAGCCGAGCACTTAGGTTCATTCGGCTAGAGGACGACAAGAGGATCCAGGAGAGGTTAGCAGGATCCTCAAAGCAGGATAAGCAAGGATCCTCATTCAGGAACAACAAGTTCAGATCCTACAACAGATCTGATAACCAGAACGTGCATTCTGTTGATCAAGAAGAGGATGATGAGGATTATCCTCCAATTTCCGAATATTGTTTTTGTGTTGATAACAATGAACTAATCCTTGCGATGCAGAACCTAGGTGATAAAGCTAGATGGCCGAGAAAAAATGATAGGCCAGCCGCAACTAAGGATAAATCAAAGTGGTGTGCATACCATGAAGATTTTGGGCATCTCACAGAAGAATGCATTGCAACAAAGAAAGGAAATTGGATACTTGTTGAGCAAGGGGCATTTAAAAGAATTGTTGGGAAGAAGAAAAAAGTCAAGGACTCAAGATCCTGAAAGGATCCCTGAGAAGGCTCCAGTCCCTCCAGCAGATACACAAGTAATAAACTTTATTTCTGGAGGATCAGACATTTGCGGCACATCCTTCTCAGCAGCTAAAAGGCATGCAAAGGAAACTAAAATGGATAATGGAGAAAGACCTGTTCGAACATCAAGTGTCTCCGAAGGAAAAGTCATAACCTTTGATGAGGATGATCGTGTTGATATCCAGGATCCTCATCACGATGGTTTAGTTATTACTCTTTTCATTTCTAACCATTTTGTCCGCAGGATCCTTATAGACGGAGGAAGTTCAGTAAACATTATCCAGCTTGATGTTCTAAAGAAGATGGGTATCCCTGAATCAGATATCATACCAAGATCCTCCGTGCTCGTGGGATTTAGTGGCGAAACTAAGAATACTCTGGGGGACATTAAACTCCCAATATACATCGAAGGCCTACACTCTTATCAAAAATTTTGTGTTATTGATTGTTTATCTTGTTGTAATGTTATCCTTGGCAGGCCTTGGATACACGATATGAAAGCAGTCCCATCTACCTACCATCAATGTGTGAAGCTCCCTAGTCCTTGGGGAATAGTGAAGATTGATAGTGATCAGCAGGAGGCTAAGAATTGCTACACTTCGTCGATGAAACCAGTCTCGAAGTCAAGGGAGCAATAGCAATCAAGGTATCCTCCAAGGGATGTCTTGGAGGCAAGAGAGCAGGATGTGGTAGAAATCCTCATGGATCCTGATGATCCTGAATCCAAAATCTATATCGGATCAGGGATCCTTGGCGAAATGAAAGAAGACCTCGTATCCTTCCTCAAAAGGAGAAAGACTACCTTCGCCTGGAAACACGAAGACATGACTGGTATATCCAAAGATGTAATCACTCACAAACTCGGCATTGACAGGTCCTTCAAACCAATCCATCAAAGGAGAAGAAAGTTTGCACCGGAAAGGAATGCCATTATCCAGGAAGAGGTAGAGAAATTGCTCCGGGCAGGTATTATTAGGGAGGTCAAGTATCCAAGATGGTTGGCCAATGTGGTTGTTGTTCAAAAGAAAAACGGAAAGTGGAGGGTATGTGTCGATTTTACCGATTTAAATAAGGCATGTCCCAAGGATCCTTTCCCATTACCCCACATTGACTCCATGGTGGATGCAACTGCGGGTCATGACTGTTAACTTTTATGGATGCTTCATCTGGATTCCAACAAATCCAAATGGAACCATCTGACCAAGAGGATACAGCCTTCATGACTCCAACTGGTATATACTACTATATTGCTATGCCGTTCGGACTAAGAAATGCAGGTGCAACATATCAAAGGCTGGTGAATATGATGTTCAAGGACCAGATTGGACAAACTATGGATGTTTACATAGATGATATGGTGGTAAAATCCTTAAAAGCTGAGGATCACCTAAGAGACTTGGAGGAAGCATTCGATATCCTTGACAAATATAACATGAAACTTAATCCTTCAAAATGTCACTTTGGTGTTAAAGCAGGTAAATTCTTAGGATATATGGTGACAAAGAGAGGCATTGAAGCTAGCCCGGAACAAATCAAAGCAATAGTGAACATCAAATCTCCGACCAATGCTAAGGATGTTCAAAGGCTAACAGGCAGGATAGCAGCTTTGAACAGATTTATATCCAAATCCTCAGAGAAGTGCAAAGAATTCTATGATATCCTAAGGAAGAACAAGAAATTTGAGTGGACTGAGAAGCATGAGAATGCTTTAAGAGCCCTCAAAGATTACCTATCCTCAGCCCCGGCTTTGATGAAACCAGAAAAAGGCGATGTGCTATCCTTGTATCTTGCAGTATCCTCAAAAGCAGTAAGTGCGGTCCTTGTTAAGGATCATGAAGGTACACAACATCCTGTCTATTATGTAAGTAAAAGTTTACTTGACGCCGAATCTAGGTATTCACACCTTGAAAAGCTTATTCTTGCATTAATTATGGCATCTACTAAGTTAAGACATTATTTTGAAACTCATGTTATCATTGTTAAAACTAATTTTCCAATTAAGAATGTCCTCCGGAAACCAGAGATGTCAGGAAGGATGGCTAAGTGGGCAGTGAAGCTAAGTGCATATGATATAAGATATGAGCCTAGGACAGCCATCAAATCCCAAGCATTAGCTGACTTTGTGGCTGATTTCAGTAGTGATTTACAAGAAGAAGCTGAGTTAGAAGTCCAGCAGCTAGAAGAGACCAAGGATCCTTGGATACTTTATACTGATGGATCCTCAAATGTCAAAGGCACAGGGCTTGGAATACTACTAAAATCGCCACAGGGGGACATAATACCCCACTCTATAGCTTGTGAGTTCCAAACCACTAACAATGAGGCTGAATATGAAGCCTTAATTGCTGGTTTGCAAATTGCAAAGCATATGGGGATCAGGTATCTTGAGGTACATGTAGATTCATTGTTAATTACAAACCACTTTAATGGATCCTACGCTATTAAAGGTGAAAAGCTAACCAAATATTTAGAGATAGTCAAAAGTTTGGCACTCTCTTTTGTTTCCTTTAGTTTGACGCAGGTACCAAGGGAAGAAAATACAGAGGCTGATGCATTGGCTAACTTAGGATCATCCTTGAAGATCCCGGAGGATATCAAGATCCCTATTATCCATATCCTGACCCCGGATATCGAGGATCACGAGGCTATGGAGATAGGAAATGATTCTGCAATTATCCCTTGTGAGGATACTCAATCCCATTCAGGATCAGGATCATGGATCTCACCAATTATGAGATACTTACAACATGGAGAGATTCCTACAGGAGAAAACCCTAGGGCTTTCAAATCTAAGGTATCTCAATTCACAATTTTAAATAATATGTTGTATAGACGATCTCTTGCAGGACCATACTTGAGATGCATTGAGGATCCTGAAATCCAAGAAGTTTTAAAAGACTTCCCTGAAGGAGATTGTGGAAACCTAACTGGGGGCAGGGCATTATTCTCAAGGATCCTGAGGACAGGATACTACTGGCCAACCATGAAGAGAGATGCTGTGGAGTATGCTAAAAGATGTGATCCTTGTCAGAGACACAGTAATATCCTTCATCAACCAGCTGAATTATTGCATCCTATATCCTCCTCTTGGCCATTTATGAGATGGGGTATGGATATAGTTGGTAAGCTCCCTAAGGCACCTGGTGGAAAAGTATTCATGCTTGCTATGACTGATTACTTCTCCAAGTGGATAGAGGCTGAAGCTTTTGCCCAAGTCAGGGAAAAGGAAGTTATATCCTTCATTAAAAGAAATATTATAACTAGATTTGGAATTCCTTCTGAGATCATATGTGATAATGGTTCCCAATTTATTGGGGGCAGAACCATTAACTTTTGTGACAGCTGGGGGATTAAGATGATAACATCAACACCAGTCCACCCACAAGCTAATGGTCAGGCAGAATCATCCAACAAGATCATCATCAACATTTTGAAGAAGAAGCTTGGATCCAAGAAAGGGAAATGGGCAGAAGAACTACCCTATGTGCTTTGGGCTGATAGGACAACCCCTAAGAATGCTACTGGTCAAACGCCATTCTCTTTGGTATTTGGGGCAGAATCAGTGATCCCAACAGAAATGGTGGTTCCAACTGCAAGAACAAGTACCCGTGATCCTGAGGAGAATGATGAGAACTTGGCTCAAGACCTGGATACTATTGAAGAAATCAGGGATATGGCTAGGATAAGGATGGCCAGTTATCAGCAAAGAATGGCTGGTGCTTACAACAAAAATGTCAGGATCAGGAGTGTTTTGGTCAAAAAATCTGTTGAGGATATTACAACCAAACTCTTTGTTACGGGGAATGATGCTCAAAATGTGTAACAGCGATGAAGATCACTTCAATGTAAATTGCACAAACAACACAAGGATTTATACGGGGAAAAAGCCCTTGATCAAGAGTTGATCTCCGGCACAAAAAACCCCGGGTGATGGAAACTACCGATCACCAAGCTCAAATAAATGAATTAATGTTTACAACTTCGGATAGTAACGAGCTAGGTACAAGGATCACTACGGTGATATGTGTAGAAAGTGTATGTAATTGCTAAGTGTTTGAACGAGAGCTTGTATGAGCGTTTGTACGAGTGTGTGTAACTGCAAAAAATGACTAAGTGTTTTCTACTAGCTCGTTACTCCCTTTTAAAATAGAAATAACCACCTAAACTAACTATCCGACTTTCGTGCCAAGCCTCCACGTTCTCCACAACGTCTATTTTTGGTCAAGCACGTGCAGAATAGTTTAGGAATATTCTCCAGGAATGTCGCCAAGACCTGGTCAAGCTCGTCATACCTGCGAGATAGTATAATACATAAGTACGAGGATCCTTAAAGTGATCCATGATCCTGATCCTGAAGCTCTTCTGAGGATCACCACCTGTCACAGAAGTAAGGATCACCAGTTAGGATAACGAATAAGGATCACTAATTGTTAGAAAATCCTCCCCTAACAATTGCCCCCAAAATATAAGGAGTGAAATTGTAAAATTAGCGAGTTATGTTTTCTTGATCTTATCCGTAACAAACTAATGGATATATAGCCATTAAAATAGAACTAGTCGTTGCGATGATGATGTCACGGAAGTGACAATCCTGCAGAATCATAATTATAAATAGAGATATAGATAGGATCAATAT
This sequence comes from Helianthus tuberosus, assembly GCA_030545235.1. Taxonomy (NCBI): domain Eukaryota; kingdom Viridiplantae; phylum Streptophyta; class Magnoliopsida; order Asterales; family Asteraceae; genus Helianthus; species Helianthus tuberosus. The sequence goes on from JARYGA010060172.1 coordinate 15,127,934, forward strand.
GCATTCAAATCCGAAAGAAACTCCCTTTATAATCTCAGTTGAAGATCAATCAGGTATCTCTTTCTCCTCTTTCTTCCTTTCTTACTCTGTTCTTCTTTCTTTATCTTCATCACTTCGAAAATGTTGCTCCGAAGTTCCCCGGCCAAGGATCACAAAAAGGATAGCCCTTTGAAGAGTCAGAAGATCATCAAGGACTCAGTGAACGAGAGGTGTTGCTTTAACGATGCACAAATAGATAACATCTGTCACCGTTTTCCGGCGAATGTCTTTTTCAAACCTTTCGATCCAACTGCCCTGAGCGACTATGTTTCAGAAACATGGGTTGCCTTTCCAGTTACTCCATTTGCTATAGGGTACACCTATCCTTTCCCGGAATTCACACAATCCTTCTTTTCCCTTACCGGCATATCTTACATTCCCTTACCGTTTTCCGGCGAATGTCTTATACACCCTAGAGAGGATCATCGAGCAGGAAGGCGTTGATTTAGGAATGTCAGAACTGGCGGAACTGTATGATCTTACTACCTTTGGATCGCACCGTTATTTGTTCAAACGAAAACCCAGTGCAGATCATCCTCTTCTCAAAGTCACCAAAAAGGACAAAGATTGGAAACGTCACTTCTTCTTTGTAAGAAGGGATACCATTTCAGATGGAGAGCATTTACCAAGAACATGGTCCACCCATGGTAGGCCGGAGGATCCTGGGAAGGATCACCAGATGGTCATGTTTTTGTAATAGGATCACTAACCCCTTCTTTGTCTTGTGTCATGCAGCTATCTCTGTTTCACATCTCATCACAACACCCGCAACCAGGGAGAGACTTGCTGCTTTCTGGGGACTCGACCCTGAAACTAGAACTTTTAAGACAATAACCCAAGACTCACAGGAGGTATCCTCAGGCTCTCTCACAATGTCAAGTAAGTATCCTTGTTTAAAATTTAAATAAATAGTTAAATGTATATTAAGAAAAGATACTTATCTTGTTTTGGTTGTGTAGGTGCTGGAAAATCTGCCAAAGCTGCTTCAAGGTTCAGTGTCACCGATCTCACCACTGTCAAATCCTCCAAAAGAAAGGTTCCTACCAGCCCCACAGCTTCAATCCCCAAGGCACCCCTCAAAGGAAAGGGAATCAAGAAAAGAAAGACTTCTGAGGCTGAGGATTTGCAGGGTCTGCCCTTAATTCGCCACCAGTTCCTCGAGTACTTTAATGATGTAATGATTACCGTCTCTGCTCGTATATCCTGCTATCATATCCTGCTGATTTAAGGATCACTTGGTATTGAACTGCTTTATCCTTTTCTTTTGCAGAAATTTGCTGAGATTGAGGATTACGTAGGCCACGTTGAGGATCAAGATAAAAAGATTGCCGACCTCCAGCAGGTTGCCGTGCTCAAGGATCTTGCACTTGCTGATCTTCAGAAGGAACTCCAGGATACCAAACAGAAGATGGCTAAGGTGCTGGTTAACTTTGAATATGAAAGGCAGGAGATCACAGATGATGCTAAAGTTTCTGCCGCCATAGCAATGTACAAAACCAAGCTTCAAATGGCCTTGGAAGCTCAGGATCCTGCCTTTGACAAAAGTAGCTGGGAAATTGAAGAATGGAAGGCAAGGCTGGCTGAATTGGGTGATGAAGAGGAGGCTGGAGAGATCTTGACAATCGAGGCTGGTAGCAAGGATGAAGCTGGTGAAGCGAGTGGAGCCGGAGGTGGTGATGCAGCGAAGGTTTAGGCTGCTTGATTGGGCAATGATGGACATTTCTAGACGTAGCCGGAGCCCATTTTTTTAAGTTTGATAGTTTGTTTTGGTGATGATGTCTTTTGTTGAACAATGATGGGTTGTACTAAACAATAGGTTTTTAGGATTAAGGGTCATGTATGATCCTTTGGACAATAGGCAGGATTGCAATTGGTGGAGGGATCCTCTGTTTGGGGGATGAAGCCATTGTGATCCTGCCGCCTTTATATTCCTGCACTTTCTTTGAACTCATTATCATGGACACCCTTTACCTACCCCAGCGGACGGGCCACGTTCTGCTGGTAGATGCTCGGGTAGGTAATTTTGACAACCTTTAAAGGGTTAGCCTTATGTTGATAAATAAAAACTTAACCTTTTTTCGCTTATCATGTGTTGTTATCCTTTTTAATATCTTACTTTCCAACTGTTATAATGTTCAATCTGTTTATACTTATCAAGCCTTGAAAAATTAGAAAAGATATCCAAAAAGTTTAGGATATGATCAAGGATCACATATCCCATAACCGATAGGTTCTAAAAAGTGATATGGTTTAAGAAACACAAGTTCAGTTGTCAAGTATAGGGGTTATTTAAAAGAATAATGAATAAAATCAAAAGAGTTAAGGATCATACCTGAGGATCCAAGTTAGAATCCTAACCATAATAAGGATAACTATAAGGTAAACCTTAGAGTGAAATAAGGATCAAGGATCCCTAGCTGCCTATCTTCAAGGACCTGAAATAGAGCATAACTTGGGACTAAGCCAATATAAGAAAAGAGTTAGCAACTGGGGACAAGCCCAAGGATAACTGGGGACAAGCCCAAGGATAACTGGGGACAAGCCCAAGGATCGTGTGTAAACTGGAGTATGGCCCTGACTGGCGACTATCCAAACTTAGTGACATGAAGATGCCAAAACCTTAGCTAACGTGAAAACGTTAGAAACCTTAGCTAACGTGAAAACGTTAGAAACCTTATGAACGGATGTATGGTACGTCTACCATTATACGTAGGATCCTAAGCATAGCCAGAACAATGGAATTATCAGCCCCTAGAACGAGTACTGGTCCCAAAGCCTTGAACTACACCAGGATCATCGTGCGCTACAGGCGGAATCTGGGGACAAGCCCGAATAGCTGGGGTTAAACCCAAAAGACGGATTGCTTCTGTGGATAACCAACGTTATGCTAAGGATACCTGAACTTTCAAAACTTGAACTCACGTGAGAGATGGATAAAGGATACATGATCCTTATCCTTATAAGAGAAAATAATGAAATGAAATAGCTCAAGTTTAGGATATTACCTAAGTAAGGATCACCGATACTTTGAGGATCCTTTAAGGATATCCCTTCTCGCTAGGATCACCTCTGCCATGAGGATCCTGGTCACATAAAATATTTCTTCAAGTGGACAGCATTCCAAGCTCTTGGTAGCAGATCACCTTCCATGGTTAGCAATCTATATGCCCCCTTTCCTGCTTCAGCTTCAATCAAATAAGGGCCTTCCCATTTTGGAGCCAGTTTCCCATCAGCAGGATTGGTAGTATTTTGAAATGCTTTCCTTAATACCATATCTCCAACTTGAAACCTCCTGATCCTAACATTTTTGTTGTAAGCACCAGCCATTCTTTGCTGATAACTGGCCATCCTTATCCTAGCCATATCCCTGATTTCTTCAATAGTATCCAGGTCTTGAGCCAAGTTTTCATTATTTTCCTCAGGATCACGAGTAGTTGTTCTAGCAGTTGGAACCACCATTTCTGTTGGGATCACCGATTCTGCCCCAAACACCAAAGAGAATGGTGTTTGACCAGTAGCATTCTTAGGGGTTGTCCTGTCAGCCCAAAGCACATAGGGTAGTTCTTCTGCCCATTTCCCTTTCTTGGATCCAAGCTTCTTCTTCAAATTGTTGATGATGATCTTGTTGGATGATTCTGCTTGGCCATTAGCTTGTGGGTGGACTGGTGTTGATGTTATCATCCTAATCCCCCAGCTGTCACAAAAGTTAGTGGTTCTGCCCCCAATAAATTGGGAACCATTATCACATATAATCTCAGAAGGAATTCCAAATCTAGTTATAATATTTCTTTTAATGAAGGATATAACTTCCTTTTCTCTGACTTGGGCAAAAGCTTCGGCCTCTATCCACTTGGAGAAGTAATCAGTCATAGCAAGCATGAATACTTTTCCACCAGGTGCCTTAGGGAGCTTGCCAACTATATCCATACCCCATCTCATAAATGGCCAAGAAGAGGATATAGGATGCAATAATTCAGCTGCTTGATGAAGGATATTGCTGTGTCTCTGGCAAGGATCACATCTTCTGGCATACTCCACAGCATCTTTCTTCATGGTTGGCCAGTAGTATCCTGTCCTCAGGATCCTTGAGAATAATGCCCTGCCCCCAGTGTGGTTTCCACAATCTCCTTCATGGAAGTCTTTTAAAACTTCTTGAACTTCAGGATCCTCAATGCATCTCAAGTATGGTCCTGCAAGAGATCGTCTATACAACATATTATTTAAAATTGTGAATTGAGATACCTTAGATTTGAAAGCCCTAGGGTTTTCTCCTGTAGGAATCTCTCCATGTTGTAAGTATCTCATAATTGGTGAGATCCATGACCCTGATCCTGAATGGGATCGAGTATCCTCACTAGGGATCATTGCATAATTATTCCCTATCTCCATAGCCACATGATCCTTAATAGCTGGGGTCAGGATATGAATAATAGGGATCTTGATATCCTCTGGGATCTTTAAAGATGATCCTAAGTTAGCCAATGCATCAGCTTCTGTATTTTCTTCCCTTGGTACCTGTGACAAACTAAAGGAAACAAAAGAGAGTGCCAAACTTTTGACTATCTCCAAATATTTGGTTAGCTTTTCACCTTTAACAGCATATGATCCATTAAAGTGGTTTGTAATCAACAAAGAATCTACGTGTACCTCAAGATACCTGATCCCCATATGCTTTGCAATTTGCAAACCAGCAATTAAGGCTTCATATTCAGCCTCATTATTAGTGGTTTGGAACTCACAAGCTATAGAATGGGGTATTATGTCCCCCTGTGGCGATTTTAGTAGTATTCCAAGCCCTGTGCCTTTGACGTTTGAGGATCCATCAGTATAGAGTATCCAAGGATCCTTGGTCTCTTCTAGCTGCTGGACTTCTAACTCAGCTTCTTCTTGTAAATCACTACTGAAATCAGCCACAAAGTCAGCTAATGCTTGGGATTTGATGGCTGTCCTAGGCTCATATCTTATATCATATGCACTCAGCTTTACTGCCCACTTAGCCATCCTTCCTGACATCTCTGGTTTCCTGAGGACATTCTTAATTGGAAAATTAGTTTTAACAATGATAATATGAGTTTCAAAATAATGTCTTAACTTGGTAGATGCCATAATTAATGCAAGAATAAGCTTTTCAAGGTGTGAATACCTGGATTCGGCATCAAGTAAACTTTTACTTACATAATAGACAGGATGTTGTGTACCTTGATGATCCTTAACAAGGACCGCACTTACTGCTTTTGAGGATACTGCAAGATACAAGGATAACACATCACCTTTTTCTGGTTTCATTAAAGCCGGGGCCGAGGATAGGTAATCTTTGAGGGCTTTTAAAGCATTTTCATGCTTCTCCGTCCACTCAAATTTCTTGTTCTTCCTTAGGATATCATAGAATTCTTTACACTTCTCGGAGGACTTGGATATAAATCTGTTCAAGGCTGCTATCCTTCCTGTTAGCCTTTGAACATCCTTAGCATTGGCCGGAGATTTGATGTTCACTATTGCTTTGATTTGTTCCGGGCTAGCTTCAATGCCTCTCTTTGTCACCATATATCCTAAGAATTTACCTACTTTAACACCAAAGTGACATTTTGAAGGATTAAGTTTCATGTTATATTTATCAAGGATATCGAATGCTTCCTCCAAGTCTCTTAGGTGATCCTCAGCTTTTAAGGATTTTACCACCATATCATCTATGTAAACCTCCATAGTTTGTCCAATCTGATCCTTGAACATCATATTCACCAGCCTTTGGTATGTTACACCTGCATTTCTTAATCCGAACGGCATAGCAATATAGCAGTATATACCAGTTGGAGTCATGAAGGCTGTATCCTCTTGGTCGGATGGTTCCATTTGGATTTGTTGAAATCCAGATGAAGCATCCATAAAAGTTAACAGTTCATGACCCGCGGTTGCATCCACCATGGAGTCAATGTGGGGTAAAGGGAAAGGATCCTTGGGACATGCCTTATTTAAATCGGTAAAATCGACACATACCCTCCACTTTCCGTTTTTATTTTGAACAACAACCACATTGGCCAACCATCTTGGATACTTGACCTCTCTAATCATACCTGCCCGGAGCAATTTCTCTACCTCTTCTTGGATGATGGCATTCCTTTCTGGTGCAAACTTTCTTCTCCTTTGATGGATTGGTTTGAAGGATCTGTCAATGCCTAGTTTATGAGTGATAACATCCTTGGATATACCAGTCATGTCTTCGTGTTTCCATGCAAAGGTAGTCTTTCTCCTTTTGAGGAAGGATACGAGGTCTTCTTTCATTTCGCCAAGGATCCCTGATCCGATATAGATTTTGGATTCAGGATCATCGGGATCCACGAGGATTTCTACCACATCCTGCTCCCTGGCCTCCAAGACATTCCTTGGAGGATACCTTGATTGCTATTGCTCCCTTGACTTCGAGGCTGGTTTCATCGACAAAGTGTAACAATTCTTAGCCTCCTGCTGATCACTATCAATCTTTACTATTCCCCAAGGACTAGGGAGCTTCACACATTGGTGGTAAGTAGATGGGACTGCTTTCATATCGTGTATCCAGGGCCTGCCAAGGATAACATTACAACAAGATAAACAGTCAATAACACAAAATTTTTGATAAGAGTGTAAGCCTTCAATATATATATTGGGAGTTTAATGTCCCCCAGGGTGTTCTTAGTTTCGCCACTAAACCCCACGAGCACGGAGGATCTTGGTATGATCTCTGATTCAGGAATACCCATCTTCTTTAGAACATCAAGCTGGATAATATTCACTGAACTTCCTCCGTCTATAAGGATCCTGCGGACAAAATGGTTAGATATAAAAAGAGTGATAACTAAACCATCGTGATGAGGATCCTGGATATCAACACGATCCTCTTCATCAAAGGTTATGACTTTTCCTTCGGAGACACTTGATGTTCGAACTGGTCTTTCTCCATTATCCATTTTAGTTTCCTTTGCATGCCTTTTAGCTGCTGAGAAGGATGTGCCACAAATGTCGGATCCTCCAGAAATAAAGTTTATCACTTGTGCATCTGTTGGAGGAGCTGGAGCCTTCTCAGGGATCCTTTCAGGATCCTGAGTCCTTGACTTTTTTCTTCCCAACAACTCTTTTAGGTGCCCTTTGCTCAACAAGTATCCAATTTCCTTCCTTAATGCAATGCATTCTTCTGTGAGGTGCCCAAAATCTTCATGATATGCACACCATTTTGATTTATCCTTAGTTGCAGCTGGCCTATCATTCTTTCTCGGCCATCTAGCTTTATCACCTAGGTTCTGCATAGCAAGGATTAGTTCATTGTTATCAACACTAAAACAATATTCAGAAATTGGAGGATAATCCTCATCATCCTCTTCTTGATCAACAGAATGCACGTTCTGATTATCAGATCTGTTGTAGGATCTGAACTTGTTGTTCCTGAATGAGGATCCTTGCTTATCCTGCTTTGAGGATCCTGCTAACCTCTCCTGGATCCTCTTGTCATCCTCTAGCCGAATGAATCTAAGTGCTCGGGTTCTTACCTCATCTAAGTTCCTGCATGGTGTCATAACAAGATCATCATAGAAAGACGAATCCCTAAGCAATCCCATTTTAAAGGCCTCAACAGCCGTGGCTATATCTAAGTTGGGGATGTCTAAGGATTCTTTACTGAATTTGGTAATGTAATCCCTTAATGATTCATTATGACCCTGGGTTATCCTATATAAATCACTAGTTAATCGTTCAAATTTCCTACTACAAGAAAACTGATTATTAAATAGATTAACTAGGTTAGCAAATGAGGTAATAGAATAGGGAGGAAGACTTAGCAGCCATTTAAGAGCTGATCCAGTAAGAGTGGATCCGAATCCTTTGCACAGGCATGCTTCCTTTAACCTTTCTGGGATTGGATTGATTTCCATCCTTTCCCTATATTGTGCTATGTGTTCCTCAGGATCAGTCGAACCATCATACAGCTTCATTGTAGGCACGTGGAACCTCTTGGGTATCTCAGCATCACAGATTGGTGGTGCAAAATGAGATATCTTGTGGCTCCCATCTGCAATCTCTGGGATAGGTTTGACCACTCCCGGAACACTTGATATCATATCCTTTAGCTTTTGCAATTCTCTGGCCATGGCATGATTGATACCTGGATCCTGCATAAGACCATGGTTAGTAGTATGAGAATTATTAAAAGTGTTACCTCCCATTGGATTCAAGTTAGGAAGAATAGATGTTAATCCGTATTGTTGAGGCTCTGGAATGATCGAGGGACCAGTAGAGGCATTGGTCTGCATTGGAATAAAATCTCCCTGATGGACATCTGAACTTCTTGTTTGCAAACTCCTCAAGGATCCTGGCATCTGGAAGGATCCTTGAAACTGAGACGATCCTGGAGCGAAGGAGGATCCTTGAACCTGGGATGATCCTGGAACAAAGGAGGATCCTTGAACCTGGGATGATCCTGGAACAAAGGAGGATCCTTGAACCTGGGATGATCCTGGAACAAAGGAGGATCCTTGAACCTGGGATGATCCTGGAACGAAGGAGGATCCTTGAACCTGGGATGATCCTGGAACAAAGGTGGATCCTTGAACCTGGGATGAACCTGGAACGAAGGAGGATCCTTGAAACTGCTGCATTCCTGAATATCCTCCTGAACTCGTAAGGGATCCCATATGCTGAGGATAGGATCCCGCTGGCTGGAAATATGAACCTGATGCCTGGGTCATTGTTGTTGTTCCGTAGTGCACTCCTTTTGGTCCACCCACATATTGAATGTCTGGAACCACTGATGGCTGAGAAGTAATCACCGGAGTATCAAAATTCAAAGATCTGGGCATCAGTGGGGAACGATCCTCTGCCGTTTTCTTCTGTTTCTTAATTTCGTCAATCTCCCGGAGGATCCTTTCGTTGGTCTTATCCTGCTCTTGTGCATGATTCCTCATCTGCAAAATCAAGGCATAGAGATCATTAGTAGTAGGATTAGTTGAAACAGAAGAAGTAGGTGGTTTTGAGAAAATGGGAGTTGGTTTCTTCGCGGCATTCTCAGTATTCTTCTGGGATCCAGAAGGTGGTGGAGGCAAAGGAGGGACGCCTTGTGAAGAAGTGAATGAAGGCATCAAGTTTGAAGTATTCTTCGCTGAGGAAGCCATTTGCTTGGTTGTAGTGAACCGGAATGAGCACAGAAATGCGAATTCTTCTAAGGACAAAGCACCAATTGCCCCACGGTGGGCGCCAAACTGTTTTGGTCAAAAAATCTGTTGAGGATATTACAACCAAACTCTTTGTTACGGGGAATGATGCTCAAAATGTGTAACAGCGATGAAGATCACTTCAATGTAAATTGCACAAACAACACAAGGATTTATACGGGGAAAAAGCCCTTGATCAAGAGTTGATCTCCGGCACAAAAAACCCCGGGTGATGGAAACTACTGATCACCAAGCTCAAATAAATGAATTAATGTTTACAACTTCGGATAGTAACGAGCTAGGTACAAGGATCACTACGGTGATATGTGTAGAAAGTGTATGTAATTGCTAAGTGTTTGAACGAGAGCTTGTATGAGCGTTTGTACGAGTGTGTGTAACTGCAAAAAATGACTAAGTGTTTTCTACTAGCTCGTTACTCCCTTTTAAAATAGAAATAACCACCTAAACTAACTATCCGACTTTCGTGCCAAGCCTCCACGTTCTCCACAACGTCTATTTTTGGTCAAGCACGTGCAGAATAGTTTAGGAATATTCTCCAGGAATGTCGCCAAGACCTGGTCAAGCTCGTCATACCTGCGAGATAGTATAATACATAAGTACGAGGATCCTTAAAGTGATCCATGATCCTGATCCTGAAGCTCTTCTGAGGATCACCACCTGTCACAGAAGTAAGGATCACCAGTTAGGATAACGAATAAGGATCACTAATTGTTAGAAAATCCTCCCCTAACAAGGAGGTTTCAAGTTGGAGATATGGTATTAAGGAAAGCATTTCAGAATACCACCAATCCTGCTGATGGAAAATTGGCTCCAAAATGGGAAGGCCCTTATTTGATCGAAGCTGAAGCAGGAAAGGGGGCATATAGATTGCTAACCATGGAAGGTGATTTGCTACCAAGAGCTTGGAATGCTGTCCACTTGAAGAAATATTTCATGTGAGCAGGATCCTCATGGCACAGATGATCCTCACGATAGGGATATCCTTAAAGGATCCTCAAAGTATCGGTGATCCTTACTTAGGTAATATCCTAAACTTGAACTATTTCATTTCTTTATTTTCTCATATAAGGATAAGGATCATGTATCCTTTATCCATCTCTCACGTGAGTTTAATTTTTGAAAGTTCAGGTATCCTTAGCATAACATTGGTTATCCGCTGAAGCAATCCGTTCCTTGGGTTTAACCCCAGTTATTTGGGCTTGACCCCAGTTCCGCCTGTAGCGCATGATGATCCTGGTATAGTTCAAGGCAGTGGAACCAGTACTCATTTTAGGGGCTGATAATTCCATTGTACTGGCTATGCCTAGGATCCTACGTATAATGGTAGACGTACCATACATCCGTTCCTAAGGTTTCTAACGTTTTCACGTTAGCTAAGGTTTCTAACGTTTTCACGTTAGCTAAGGTTTTGGCATTTTCATGTCACTAAGTTTGGATAGTCGCCAGTTAGGGCCATACTCCAGTTTACATACGATCCTTGGGCTTGTCCCCAGTTATCCTTGGGCTTGTCCCCAGTTATCATTGGGCTTGTCCCCAGTTATCCTTGGGCTTGTCCCCAGTTGCTAACTCTTTTCTTATGTTGGCTTAGTCCCAAGTTATGCTCTATTTCAGGTTCTTGAAGATAGGCAACTAGGGATCCTTGATCCTTACTTAATTCTAAGGTTTATCTTATAGTTATCCTTATTATGGTTAGGATCCTAACTTGGATCCTCAGGTATGATCCTTAACTATTAATAATTCTATTCATTATTTATTTGAATAACCCTTATACTTGACAACTGAACTTGTGATTCTTAAACCTAATCACTTTTTAGAACTTATCGGTTATGGGATATGTGATCCTTGATCATATCCTAAACTTTTTGGATATCTTTTTTAATTTTTCAAGGCTTGAAAAGTATAAACAGAATGAACATTACAACAGTTGGAAAGTAAGATATTAAAAAGGATAACAACACAAGATAAGCGACAAAAGGTTAAGATTTTATTAACAAAAGACTAACCCTTAAAAGGTTGTCAAAATTACCTACCCGAGCATCTACCAGCAAAACGTGGCCCGTCCGCTAGGGTAGGTAAAGGGTGTCCATGATAATAAGTTCAAAAGTAGTGCAGGAATATAAAGGCGGCAGGATCACAATGGCTTCATCCCCCAAACAGAGGATCCCTCCACCAATTGCAATCCTGCCTATTGTCCAAAGGATCATACATGATCCTCAATCCTAAAACCTATTGTTCAAGTACAAACCATTAAATTGTTCAACATCACAACCACAAAAAGTTACTACCAAATTTAAAAATTGGGCTCCGGCTACGTCTAAGAATGTCCATCATCGCCCAATCATGCAGCCTAAACCTTCGCTGCATTACCACCTCCAGCTCCACTTGTTTCACCACCTTCACCCTTGCCTCCAGCTTCAATCGTCAGGATCTCTTCAACCTCCTCAGCCTCTTCATCGTCCAGTTCAGCCAGCCTTGCCTTCCAGCCTTCAACATCCCAGGTGCTCTTGTCAAAAGCAGGATCCTGAGCTTCCAAGGCCATTTGCAGCTTGGTCTTGTACATTGTTATGGCGGCAGAGACTTTGGCGTCTTCGGTGATCTCACATTTCTCATAGTCAACATTGATCAGCACCTTGGCCGTCTCCTGTTTGGCATCCCGGACTTCCTTCTGAAGATCAGCAATTGCAAGGTCCTTAAGCACTGCAACCTGCTGGAGGTCAGCAATCTTCTTATCCTGATCCTCAACATGGCCAACATAATCCTCAATCTCAGAGAATTTCTACAAAAAGGATAAAGGATAAGGTCAGGATTAAGTGATCCTCAGGTCAGCAGGATATATCAGCAGGATATGTCAACAGGATATACGAGCAGAGGCAGTGATCCTTACCTCGTTAAAGTACTCGAGGAATTGATGGCGGATCAGAGGCAGACCCTGCAGATCCTCAGTTTCAGAGGCTTTTCTCTTCTTGATTGCCTTTCCTTTGAGGGGTGCCTTGGGGACCGAAGCTGTCGGACTGGTAGGAGCTTTTCTCTTGGAGGATCTGACAGTAGTGAGATCAGTGACATTGAACTTTGAAGCAGACTTGGTGGATTTTCCAGCACCTACACAACCAAAACAAGATAAGTATCTTTTCTTAATTTATATTTCATTATTTATTTAAATTTTAAACAGGGATACTTACTTGACATCATGACAGAGCCTGAGGATACCTCCTGTGAATCTTGGGTTGTTGTCTTGAAAGATCTTGTTTCAGGATCAAGTTTCTTGAAAGCAAGGAGCCTCTCCTTAGCAGCAGGGGACAATCTGAGGTGTGAGACGGTGATAGCTGCATAACAAGAAAGCAAAATATAAGTGATCCTTACATCAAAAGAAAGTTTCTGGTGATCCTTCTCAGGATCCTCCACCCTACCATGGGTAGCCCATTTCTTGGGTAGATCCTTTCCATCCTCAATAGAATCTCTCTTGATAAAAAAGAAACGCCGCTTCCAATTAGCATCGTTCTTGGTGCCTTTGAAGATAGGGTGTTCCTCACCGGGTTTACGTTTAAACAAATAGCGATGAGAACCAAAGGTAGTAAGATCATACAACTCTCCCAGCTCTGACATTCCTAGGTCTATACCTTCCTGCTCGATGATCCTTTCAAGGGTGTACAAAACCCTCCAAATCATCGGCATGGCTTGAATATAAGAGATGCCGGTTAGGGAAAAGAAAGATTGGGTGAAGGCTGGAAAAGGATATGTATAGCCTATGGTGAACGGAGTGACGGGGAAAGCAACCCACTTGTCGGAGATATGATCACTCAGGGCATTGGGGTCAAAAGGTCTAAACTCGGTGTTCCCCGGGAAGCAGTGGCGGATCCTATCGATCTGAGCATCATTGAAACAGCAGCGTTCTTTAATGGAATCTTCGATGATCCCCTGGCTTTTCGGAGGGCTGTTCTTCGGGTGATCCTTGGCTGGGGAATTTCGGAGCAACATCTTTGATGCGATGATGGAAAGAGATGAAAACAGAGCAAGAGAGGAAAGAAGATGAAGAGAGAGAGTACCTGATTGTCTTCGGAATGCAGTTATAAAGGGAGTCTCTCTGAAAATTTAAATGCATTTGATCCTATTTCTATCTCCTATTTATAATCATGATCGTGCAGGGTTGTCACTTCTGTGACGTCATGGTTGCAACGGCTAGTTCGATATCAACGGCTATACATCCGTTAGTTAGTTGCAGATAAGATCAAGAAAATATAACTCGCCTATTTTACAGATTACTCCTTATATTTTGGGGGCAATTGTTAGGGGATGATTTTCTAACAATTAGTGATCCTCATTCGTTATCCTAATTGATGATCCTTACTTCTGTGACAGGTGGTGACCCTCAGAAGAGCTTCAGGATCAGGATCATGGATCACTTTAAGGATCCTCGTACTGACGATTGTTTATTTATGTTTTGTATTACTTCGCAGGAATAATAAGCTTGACTTAGTCTTGGCGACATTCCTGGAGAATATTCCCAAACTATCCCGCACGTGCTTGGCCAAAAATGGACGTTGTGGAGAACGTGGGAGCTTGGCACAAAAATCGGATATTTAGTTATTGTAGTTAACTTCTATTTTAAAAGGGGTAACGAGCTAGAATTTAGAACACTTAGCCATTTTCAGCTACACACACTCATATACTCGCACACTTGAAGCTCTCGACGAACATTCATTCGTTTTCATTCACTTTTACACATTTCACGATAGTGATCCTTGTACCTAGCTCGTTACTATCCAAAGTTGTAAACATTTATTCATTTATTTGAGCTTGGTGATCGGTAGTTTCCATCACCCGGGGTTTTTTGTGCCGGAGATCAACTCTTGATCAAGGGCTTTTTCCCCGTATAAATCCTTGTGTCATTTGTGCAATTTACATTGAAGTGATCCTTGTCACTGTTCTACATTATTAGCATCATACCCCGTAACAGAGAGTTTGGTTGCAATATCCTCATCAGATTTTTTTGACCAAAACAGTAGGTAAGGTCGTTGAAAGTGTGTTGAAAGAAGAGTCGGTTGAAACAGGTAAATCTGAATCACAGGATGAAAATGAAGGTAATTTTCATGATGGATATCTGAAAAACTCAAAATCTGAGAAAAAATTGAATGATGATTAAAAAGGATTGGTTTTTACCATGATTGGATCGGACAAATTATTCTTAGATGTTATATTCCTGATTCAGAATGTGATTTCAGAAAAGATTGATAAAGTGTTTAAAATGGTTGAGATTGAAAAGTCTGAAATTTCAAAGTTTGCTGGAAAAGGTCACAAAACTTCTTATAGTAAACCTGGTTTCAAAAAGAAAAACATGAAGGCTGGTTTGGGTTATAAGAAGAAACAAAATTGAAATAAAAATGAAACGCCAAATTATCAGACAAAGATGAATTTTGTTCATGGAACAAGTTCAGAAGAAGAGAAAGAACTCCAATTTAGACGACAGTCTAATGAAGAGTTCTATGCTCAAAAGAAAAAGCAACAACCACAGGTCAAAGATGTCTCAAAGAGAACATGTTTTAAATGTGATCAAATTGGTCATCTTGCTCGCAAGTGTCCAAATCTAAAACCTGTTGATGTTGAGAAAAAGAAGTCTGATAATGTGGAAAAACATAAATTTCAGGATGTGAAACACAGGTCAACCAGATTTGATTCAAAACAAACTTGGAGGTACAACACAAACAAGTTTGCTTCAAATCAAAATTGGAGATCAAACCCGAATAGGTTCGATTCAAGACAGACCTGGAATTCTCATACACCCAGATTTAGAACAACACAAAGTTGGAGAACAAATGTCGATGCAATAAAACCACAACAGTTTTGGAAAACAAATGTTGTTCAGAATCAAAATGTTCAAAAAGATTCACATTTTTACAAGCGAGGTACACCAAAAGATCAAACATGGTCGGTTAAGAAACCAATGATTTCAGTAAACGACGAAAAAGTTGAAGTCAAAATTGATAAAGTATTTGTGAAAGATGACAAAGATTTTCCAAAGTTGAATGAAATATATTGTGTTGAAATACCTAAGGTCAAGCAGACCTGGGCTAATTTGTTCAAGTGATTGAATTAGTTGAATGTGCAGGTGCTCAAGAAAACTGAAGATTGTGAAAATGGAATTCGGAGCAGCCTGGCACAACGGGAAGAGGAGGCTGCTGAACCCTGTATTGGTTGAAACAGGGAGTTTGTTTGATTGTTGTACATAAGTAAACAATATTTCAAAAACCCTAAAAATTGAAAAATTTAAAAACCAAAAATTTGTTTTAGTTTGTCAAAAATTTAAAAAAATCAAAAATATGTTTGTTTTTAAATTTGTAAAAAAAAATTCAAAAATTTAAAAATATGTTGCTTGAATATGCCGAAACCCTCACGGCGGAACAAACATGATTAATTTCACAAGATTGAAAAACGGTTTTCAAACCGTAAAATATCAATGTGTTGTAAATCATGGGGGTACGTTATACTTTCTACAAATCAGTGCATGAGAAGCAGAAAATGGATGGCGAGACAAAGTTATCAGTGTCGGTTTGTCAAATTTTCTTTAAATGGTTTTGCATTTTAGGGGGAGTATTATTGTCAGAAAATCCAAAAACATTAGAAAATTTGAAAAAGACAAAAACATGATAAAATTCAAAAATGAGTTTTGTGTAAAAAGAGGAAATGATAGTACATCAGTAGACAGTTACAGTATGCTAAAGAAATGTAATGATTTAATAGTGTTAAATAGTCTCACTGATGATATGCCGATAGGTTTTTATACATTTAGTAAACTTTTTCGGGATATAACTTAAATTCAAATTTGCTTGTTTTGTGGGGAACACTACTTGGATATATAGGTAACCCCTGAAATCTTGTTTGAAGGACCCCTTTTTCTGAGATACTAGGTCTTTATGCTTAGTGATATCTGGGGTATTATTCCGGGACATCTGATAATGCGGAAGCAATGGCCTAGTCCCCGTATAATACTTTCTACATGCTTGAAATAAAAGCACACCCTCAGCATAAAAAATAATGTAACATTGAAAAATGTTAATCATGTACTATTGAAGAAAAGATTCTCTAAAGGGAACACACCCAAAGTCGAACCGTCATCTCTCTGATTTTGCGGAAGTAATAGCCTGAGCTCTCACGGTCTCGCATTTAACCCTTTACAGATATCATCTAGGTATACTCACCTGTAAGACTGAATATTGGGATCTGGATACGGGAATATATTCAAGAGGTGGGACACATGAATGAGTTTAAGTTCTTAATACACTTAATTCGCATCCTGAATCAGTTGAAATTTGTATGAAAATTTAAGTGGATCAGTATATCAACAATTTAAGTGAATTGTTTAATTCTTAATGTGTAACTAAGCTTAACGGTACTTGTGACTTGTCAGAAACTGATATGATCCTCTGACACAAACTCAAACAAAAATATTGTATGTAAATATGTTTGTGAATATTTCTTTACTGCTTTATGTTTCAGAAAAATACAAAAAGATTTTGATTTCTGTTTTATTTTCGACAACCGATGTCTGAGAACTGAGTTTCAAAATCTGAGTATGCTGATTGTGTTTCTGAAAATAAAACAAGTTCATTAATTTGAGACTTGAATTTTTTTTATTAAAAATTCAAAAACAGTTTGTGTTATCTCCAAGGTCATTAAGTTGGACTTGGATGATTAACTGTGAGGGAGTTGTATTCTTAGATTGTTAAATTATGTTTAGAAAGCCAGGGTTTTCAATCATGAATATTCAAAAACACTGTTACTTATAAATGTTTGAGAGTTGCAGATTCTAATCCAGATTACGATCCCGACAGCTATGTCTAAAGGGAAGTCTGAAGACGAGCTCAAAGCAAGGGGAGCTTGTAACTAGAAAGCAAGGTGTCGATCCCTAAAGCACGGAAGCTTGATGAAAGGGGGACCCTGAAAAAAGTGTTTCTAAAAGATGTTAATGTAAGAGCCAGATTCAGATTCTGGTATAACATTCAAGATAGAAGCGGATGGAAAAAGATAAAGCTTGATGGATGCTTACAGTGTTAGACAATTCGGAAAGAGTGTGAAGACTGATCAAGACTGAAGATGTGTCATGATAAAGACTCGACACTGAAGACTTTGTCAACATCCAAGGGGGAGTCTGTTAGTGCACTATGTCTGTCGACTTCATCTTGTATCAAGTCATGTAACAAGATAGGATAAACCAGTGCTCGGGTTGCTAGAAACTGAATTTCGTGTGAGTGTTAGCTATTTCGCACGAAATAGCCAAAGGCTATTTCACACGAAATTACAAGTTGGTAATTTCGCACGAAATTACCATTGGCTATTCCGTGCGAAATTACATGCCTATATATAGTGGAGCCTAGGTTGTCATTTGTAACTTTCGGATCTGAGTAGCGAAGCTCTGCCGAATTGTCTCCAGGTGATGTAAGACTATTATATCAATACAAGAGACATTATAATTGAATCAAGCTGTAAACAAGTCCGTTTCTCTGAATTTCGCCTTAGATTCGGATCCAAACTCTTCTGAACGACTCATTCAGGTCGCACAACAATCCTACAAGTAGTCGGGTTAATGTTTTAATAGTAGTTTACATATGAGGGGATCAAGAAATTCAAACCCCCGCCATCCAATACCAGTGGGTATTAAAGGAAGTTCTACTAAGCTTGACCCAGGTCCTTGCAGGATCTATACACTGAACAAGGCAAGACGCTTACCAAACCATTCCCTTAACCCCCGACCAGGTAGTCAACATATCTCCATATAGACCGTGGAGATATGAATGGTGTAAATCTTTTATTTTATATAGACAGTAAAATAACACCAAGACACCACGGACAAATGGTAAGGAAGTTTCACTTTCAACATAAGAAACTAGTTATTAAAGTCATTAATACATAACCAAATAAAAAGTGTGAAAAGATTAAAAATAAAAAGTATTACACTAAATGCTTGTCTTCACCAAGTGATGTAAGAGACTTAGGCAAACATGGCCTTTGATTGTCAAGAACTCTTACTATCAATCTTGGATCCCGAGACTACTACACACACTCTATGATGGATGATGGATGATGGTGGTGGATGTGGGTTGTGATGGTGGTGGTGGGTGGGTGAAGTGTGAGAGAGGTGGTTTGCCAAGGGATACCTTTGAAGTGAACCAAGCACCTCTATTTATAGCCTGCACAGAAGCCCGGACACGGCCCTGTGCCCATTGGGCACGGCCCCGTGTCCATCCATCTTCTCTTTCTTCATTAATTGCAGTTTGTCTGCATTAGTTGACCATGCCCCCGTGTCTGCTGGGCACGGCCCCGTGTGCATAAGCGTATCTGCACTATCAAGATTTGCTTGGATTCTGCGAATCTTAACGTTGACCACGGCCCCGTGTCCGCTGGGCACGCCCCCGTGTTGGGAAATAAAAGCTTCTACAACTTTGTCTTTTCTGCAGACACTTGGGCACGCCCCCGTGTTCAATGAACACGTGGCGTGTTCAGCCTTTTGATCTCTTGTTTTTGCTTGGGAAGATGTTGTCGAGGGGCGTGCAGGCCACGTTTATTCCTTTTCTTGTATTATTGTCAGATTTAGCTGCATTTTTGCTTCTTTTGTTCATTTAAGCTCATTTAACCCTGAAAATACAAAAGGAAGACAAAAGCACACTTTTTCCAACATTAGTACTAAAAAAAGGGTTAGTTTTATGCCACATTTGATGTAATTTATATGTTGCATTTTACACACATCAAATACCCCCACACTTGAATCTTTGCTTGTCCTCAAGCAAAACTCTTTATAATGTGGCTTACACTCCCAAATGGAATGGGTAGAAAATAAGTTTTGGGCTTGTCTTGAGTGTCGGGAATCCAAGATTTATGTTTTATTTTTATGTTATTTACAATCCTATTCGTTATGATTTATTTAGAACATTACATAAGAGAAATTACTTATTTGGGCATAACATGCATCTTTAAAATTTCATTTATATACAAGTTCACATACCTCACGGGAGATCACTTAACACTCGGCCGAAGATGTATTTTTGTGAAACACTCGGCACCGGCATGGAACTTACTTCTACCATATGCTTGGCAAGCAATCAATCCTCCTCCTTTTTAACTATAAACCTTTGTAAATATCAAGAGGACTTTTGGGGAAGGGTTAGGCTTGGGTTAAAGGTAGGTGGTTTTGGGTTAGTGGTTAGTGAAAAAGGGCGAAAAGGTGTAAAAAGCGTCGGTTTTCATAAAACATTTTGTTTTTGTGACTTTTTATTCTAATAAAGCATTTTTTTTCAAACAAAGTTTCTTTTGATGAATTTGTTTGTTTATTGCTAAACTTCATCATAATTTTTTTTTAGTGCGGATGTCACAAGAAAACCGAGCTTTGTACTAAAATAAAGGGTTTAAAATAAAAAAAAAGGGTTTTGGTGGGTAAAGGATGTTTGTTCTGTGGGTTTAGAAATGAAAAAGGTTTAGGCTCAAAAGGGTTAACTAGGGGGATTTTTGGGTAAGTGGTAAAAAAAAAAGAAAAATAATGGTGTTGAAAGAAAAAGGGTTAGTCCTAATGCCTCCATCATTTAGTTACTTGGTTTTAAGTTGGTAAGGACCGGGAATGTATCGTCATGGCAAGTTCTAGAGTCGTAAGAAACCAAGCGACTATTCACACAAGAAACGTAAAATGAGCATTTAGTTTAAAGATGTGTATTTATATGCTCAATAAAGGCTCAAAACTCACTTTTTGTGGGAATGGGTTTTTAAATGATCAAGTATATATAATCAAATTTTAACTAGATTTGTCATGCCGTTTCATAATTTCCTTATGTTGGTTCTTTTTATCATGACTCTATCGGTTGTAAATTTGTAAAAACATAACCTTTTTAAAACTTGTTATTCCCAAATAAAACCAAAACAAGTTAAAAAAAATAAAAGTTTTTGAAAAAATTTGGGGTGTTTAGCGGTTCCAATAGAGTTTTGTGTAAGGCTTGTAATTAGGACTTGCAAAATTCAAGGTTTTAGCATCCCCCCCCCCCCCCCACTTAAATTACACATTGTCCTCAATGTGTCCCAAAAATAAGTTTTTAGGTTGATTGAATGTGTAAAAGGTGTGTTAAAAACAAAATTTAATGTTACTGGGCATCTGGACACGTCCCCGTGTTGAGTGAACACGTCCCCGTGTACAGATTGCCAGTAACGAGAACTTACAGATGGCGGACACGGGGGCGTGTCTAGTGAACACGACCCCGTGTTGGATAAAGGTCTGCATCATTTAGACAAACAGCAGATCTAGGCAATGGGCACGGGGGCGTGTCGGCTGGGCACGACCCCGTGTGGACAAACTGTAAACATGTAAAACAGGTTTCTGTCTTTGGCTTTGCTATCTCGGCTTTAGTAGCACTAATGTTTAGTGCTCTAAGCCTCGTATGTACTTGTTTAACTAATAAATACCACACCAAACCATAACCAACATCCTAAATTACCAATGTTCATCATCCACGTCACAAGTTAAAGGAAAAAGAAATGCAGAAATAAAAAAAAAAGCGTTAAAGAAAGTAAATTGTTCAACAAATGGCACGCAGGCCATGAAATTGTTTTGTGAGATAAGGGGTTAACCTGTGAGACCTCCAACCGTGTGCCGCTACCTCCAACTCCACCCACTCAATCCATGTCCTCGTCTTCATCATCATCACCTCCTTCGTGGGTTGCCATATACTCCCGGATGTTCCCAATGTCATCCTGCATGTCGGAGATATTTCTCTCTATCGCTCCGACCCAAGCGTATGTGTTGTTGGCCATGTTGTAGGTGTTCCTGGTGCACATAAGGTTTTCCTGCAATAAATCATGTAAGCTTTGAAAGTTAGCAAAACCGCCTCCTTGAGAGGTGGATTGACCCGGATCACCCTGGTGCTGGTAGTGGTACTGAGGAGGAGGACGGATGTGTGGAGCGTGTAAGACGAGTTGCGGGTTCCATGCATGCCCTCGAACCGTTTGAAAACTGACCGACCCGTCATCTGCTTCATAAATCAAGTTCATGGAGTGGCATATGACCATGTCCACTTTCCCCGACCATGGTCCTTTGTGGAAGGACCTCGGCATATGCACGAAGTGTTTAAAGAGGTGGTATATCCACCCTCCAAAGAAGATAGGAGTCGGGGGAGTAGCAAGTTGGTTCAGGTGCATGTTGCGGAGTAGCAGGTATGGAACATCAAGGTTGACACGGTTGTGGATGCAATGGAGGACTAGCAGATCCCGTAACCCTACAACACCGCTGCTGTCGTGCCTCTGGCTAAGAGAGTAAGTGAGGACCCTGTGGATGTAGCGGTAGAGAGGGTCTTTCAACTGTGTGCTATTAGTTTGGCTCGGGTTATAGTTGCCTTCCCCGATTTGAGCCCAAGCAGCTTGACGTTGATTTTTCGGAATCTCACGTAGACCGCCGGTGTTCTCTTCATCTCCAGTATCCTCTTCCGAGTACAATCCAACTATTGCCTCGAATTGTGCGATTGAAATCGAGTATATGGTCCCTCCACAACGGAACTCTACCCCATCATTGTCAAACGGATCAGCTCTTGTCTTGAAGACGAACATGCTGTAAAATTCCATACTGTATTCATGCACGGAGTGAAGCCGAATGCAAAGGGCAGCTCGTAGTGGGCCGGTGACAATGTTGTTGAAGCGATCTATCTGGTTCACTGCTTCGAGAGTGTCCATGCACACTTGTCTGGGATCCTCGTCGGGCCTAGTCCTTAACACATCATAATGAGCTTGAGCCGCCAACTCGCTTGCGTTGAACCTGGTGAATTTCTTGGCCATCTGAAAGAAAACACACCAAACAATTAGTACGAAACAGTGATTTTTTGGAGAAAACTGAAAACAGTCGGCTGAACACGCCCCCGTGTTCAGCGGACACGCCCCATGTAGGACCAATTTGGCTGGACACGACCCCGTGCTCGCTGAGCACGACCCCATGTCCAGGCTTCTGTTTCTCCAAATTCTCAATTTTCATCCCGGTCTCGAAAACTTGAAAATTTTTGGTTCAGTGGGGACGGTTTTCCCCGAAAATGAAACCCCAAGTGCCGTTTTTCTCAAAACAACCCGATTACCCTTTCAATTTTATCTTTTTCGGTTCAAAAACAAGGGTTTGGGGTTTTTGTGAGAAATTGGGTGAATCTACAAACAATACAAGTTGATTTACTTCCTATAACATGTATCTAAACTAATGCTAACAGATTTATGCAAAGATTTGAGGTTCGATCCGGTTCAAGTTGAAGAACCCTAGATTTTTCCCCAAATCTTAATGTTAATCTACATGCATGAACTTAATCTAACTAATTATAAGGATAGAATCATACCTTGACGTTGTTAGAAGGAGGGGAAACGTTGAAATCTTGCAGAAAAATCGCCGGAATCAGAGAGATTTTGGGGAAACGGGGCGTGTGGAATGAAGAAACTGAATGAAAAAGAGGGTTTTATCCCGACAGTTGCGCGGACACGGCCCCGTGCTCGCTGAGCACGGCCCCGTGGGTGGGCAAATTTAAATTGTTATTTTTTTAAGTGCTCGTGTAAGTGCCCTGTTTCCCAAAACTTGGTTTTAGAGATCTTATCGATTCTGATGTTTTCCCGATTGTTCGTAACTTACCAGGTATGATGTTTATGCTTTCATTCTTCGATCGTTTGAAGCGAGATTTCTTCCTCCTCATCCTCAAAGAATCCTTGATAGAGCTTCAGCCGTTGGCCGTTGACTTTGAAAGGAATTCCATTCCGAGATTTAATTTCTACTGCACCGTGTGGGAAAATATGGGAGATGGAAAAAGGTCCTAACCACCTAGATTTTAATTTACCAGGAAATAATCGAAGTCGTGAATTAAACAATAGAACTTGATCCCCTACCCGAAATTCATTAGGCTTAATGTGTTTATCATGCAAATTTTTCATTCTTTCCTTATAAATTTCGGAGTTAGAGTACGCATAATTCCTTAATTCGTCTAATTCATTTAATTGGCAAAATCGATTCTTACCTGCAAATTCTAAGTCTAAGTTTATATTTTTAATTGCCCAATAGGCCTTGAGTGCTATTTCTACTGGTAAATGACAGCTTTTCCCATAGACGAGCTTATATGGGGTTGTACCTATTGTTGTTTTATAAGTAGTTCGAAAAGCCCATAAAGCGTCATCTAATTTATCGGCCCATTCTTTTTTATTTAGCCCTACGGTTTTTTCAAGTATTCTTTTTAAACCTCTATTAGTCACTTCGGCTTGTCCGTTTGTTTGAGGGTGATATGCCGTTGAGACCCGGTGATAGACCCCATACCTTGTTAAGATTTTTTCAAGTTGATGGTTATAAAAATGGGTGCCTCTATCACTTATTAATGCTTTTGGTGTTCCAAAACGAGAGAATAATCTTTTCAGAAATCTTAGCACGACTCTTCCATCGTTGGTTGGAAGTGCCTCGGCCTCGGCCCATTTAGACAAGTAATCTACCGCCACAAGTGTATATTTGTTTCCTTTTAACGGTGGGAAAGGTCCCATAAAGTCGAGTCCCCACACATCAAAAATTTCACAAACAAGAATGCCATTTTGTGGCATTTCGTTTTTGGAAGAAATATTACCTGATCTTTGGCAAGCGTCACATGTCTTGACAAGACTTTGGGCGTCTTTGTAAATGGTTGGCCAATAAAATCCTGAATCAAATACCTTTCGTGCGGTACTTGCGGCACCATGATGTCCTCTGTATGGACCTTCATGACAATGGCGGAGAATTCTTCTTGCTTCACTACCATGTACGCATCGGTGGATGAGTTAATCGGCACACATTTTGAAAAGATAAGGATCTTCCCAAAAATAATGCTTCACATCGGCAAAGAATTTCTTTCTTTGATGATGTGGCCATCCTTTCACGACTATACCGCTAGCTAGGTAGTTAGCATAGTCGGCGTACCATGGCTCTTCTCGGTATTCCACCATTTCCAAGGACTCCGTTGGGAACTTTTCATTTATTTGCTCATCCCTGGTTGCCTCCAAAGCTGGGTCTTCCAAGCGCGAAAGATGATCTGCTGCGGTGTTTTCTGCTCCTCTTTTGTCTTTTATTTCAATGTCAAATTCTTGGAGGAGTAGAATCCACCGAATCAAACGTGGTTTAGCATCCTGTTTCTTGAAGAGATATCGAATGGCTGCATGATCTGTATAGACTATTGTTTTAGAAAGAACAAGATAAGAACGAAATTTATCAAAAGCAAATACCACAGCTAGTAATTCCTTTTCTGTTGTGTGTAATTTTCTTGTGCATCGTTAAGTGTTTTACTAGCATAATAAATTGGGTGAAAATGCTTATCTTTTCTTTGTCCCAAGATGGCTCCAACTACAAAGTCACTTGCATCACACATGATTTCGAAAGGTAATTTCTAATCAGGCGCTATCATGATAGGTGCATTGACTAGCATTTCTTTTAGTGCTAGAAATGCTTGATTGCAATCCTTGCCAAAGATGAAAGGGGCATCTTTTTCAAGTAATTTTGTTAGAGGCCTTGAGATTTTTGAAAAGTCCTTGATAAATCGTCTATAAAATCCGGCATGCCCTAGGAAGCTTCTGATAGCTCTAACAGAGGATGGGGGTGGTAATCAAGAAATAGTGTTTATTTTTGCTCGATCAACCTCCATTCCTTCGCTTGAGATTTTGTGACCGAGTACTATTCCCTCCGTTACCATGAAATGGCATTTTTCCCACTTAAGGGTGAGGTTAGTTTCCTCACATCGGGATAGCATTCGTTCAAGATTATCGAGGCATTGGTCATATGAATCTCCAAAGATAGAAAAGTCGTCCATGAAGACTTCCATTGTCTTTTCTATCATATCATGGAAGATGGCCACCATGCAATGTTGAAAGGTTGTGGGGGCATTACATAGACCAAAAGGCATGCGTCGATAAGCAAAAGTTCCATAGGGACATGTAAATGTTGTCTTTTCTTGGTCTTCGGGTGCTATCGGGATTTGAAAGTAACCTGAAAAACCATCTAAGAAACAATAAAATTTGTGATCGGATAATCTTTCTAACATTTGATCAATAAAAGGTAAAGGAAAGTGATATTTCCTTGTTGCTTCATTCAATCGACAATAATCTATACATACCCTCCATCCTGTGAAGGTTCTCGTTTGTATTAATTCATTTTTCTCATTAGTTATTACCGTCATACCTTCTTTCTTTAAAACTACTTGGATGGGACTTACCCAAGGACTATCGGAGATTGGGTAAATAAGTCCGACGTCAAGTAATTTGATGACTTCATTTTTAACCACTTCTTGGACATTTGGATTTACTCTACGTTGTGGTTGTATTACCGATTTATAGTCATCATTCATTAAAATTTTGTGCGTGCACATGGAAGGACTTATTCCTTTGATATCTACAAGCTTCCAAGAGATCTCATTTTTATGTTTTTTCAAAAGCGTAATTAATTTTTCTTTTTTTAAACTAGTTAATTTTTTCGAAATAATTACAGGTGATTTACCATCTTTGTCTAGAAAAGCATATTCCAAACCCTTTGGGAGTTCTTTGAGCTCAAGAGGTGGGTCTTTAGGAGACTCCTTATTTGGTTGCTCATTTTTGTCAAGAATCACAAAGGTTTGTTCTATGGCGACCTCTTCTTCAACAAAGAGGTCAACTTCTTCTCCTGTATTGGGTGGTTCATCTTCATCTTCAATTAGGGGGTCATTATTGCCGAATGGGTATTTCATTGAACGTTCAAGATCGACACTCTTTTTAAATGCCCCTAATTGAATAGATAGATTGTTGTACTTCCAATTTTTCAAAGCTTCGTGGGTTTTTACAAAAGGTCGTCCCAACACTAGAGGAGCATCATTAAGGATGACAAAGTCGGTTGGGATTACCATTTGGTTGGTTTGGACCAAGACATCCTCAACTACCCCTATTGATTTTATTACTTTCCGATTAGATAGAAAAATGGGTATTTGAAGTGGACAAAAAATCACTAATACTTAATTTTTCGAAAATGTAGTTTGGCATTATATTAACACAAAGATCTTTATCAATTGTGATATTACTAATAAAGGAGTTTTGAAAAAAAATGGAACCGGTGTAATGTTAATTTCAAATGGGTCTTCTTTTATTAGCGAAGTTTGATCAATTGTTAACTTAATGCTTACCGTTTCGTCAATTTTAGTGTTAGTGTTTAACTCTTTTAAAAACTTAGCATGAGTGGGTACTAAACAATGATTTTTGAAAGAAGGTGACAAGAGATTAATTTTTTCAAAATCAGACTCTTCTTGAATTTTAACGTTATCGGACTCACCTTTCTCGTTGTTTAACTCATGTGTCGGTTTTTCACTTACTTGTTCTTCCATTTTTACATTTTCAACTATCTCTTCTTTATTACAAGTTAATTCTTCCCTTGCGCGGGGCTCCTCTTCCCTTGCGCGAGATTCTTTTATGCAACGTTCGATAGTTTTAATGTGTTCTATTATCTTAGCGGCTATGTGGGTGATAGAGTAAGGATCGGGATCCTCAAAGCTTGAATCCGGATGTTCGATCCTCTGTTCCACATAATACTCATAGGAAGTAGATGGTTCACACCATTGTTAAGGGTCGTAATTTTGTTCTTCATAATACTCATATGAGGTGGGTTGTTCATGCCACGGTTCCTCATAATAAACATATGAAGGTGGAGGCTCATATCTTGATTCCTCAAAGTATGAGTATGAAGGCTCATACCTTGGTTCATCAAAATATGAGTATGAGGGAGAAGGTTCATACATTGGGTCTTCATAGGTTGTGTATGAAGTTGATGGCTCGTACCTGGGCTCCTCATAGTAGGTGTATGAAGTGGACGGTTGAAATAAGTCACAATATTGTACCGAGTGAGGGTTACCACAAATGGTGCAATAGTCTTCCCTATAATCATCTTCCTCATAGGTGTAGTTGTAACCTCCTGAGTATTGATCCATAAGAATCACTCAGCAGATCACAACAGAGTCTCGAGACCAGAAAACAAAAATAAAAACGGAAACAGAGGCTGGACACGGCCCTGTGTTCAGTGAGCACGGCCCCGTGTTCAGGTTCTGTATCTGGGTGTTTTAATAAAAGTAACTGGTTTTGTGCAGCACGGGGGCGTGTTTAGTGAGCACGACCCCGTGTTCAGACTCTGTATCTGGGAGTTTTATAAAAAATGTGTAGCAGGGCCCCGTGTTCAGTGAACACGGCCCATGTTCAAGCTACTGTAAATGCAAAGACTAACTAAAATGCAGAAAATGTGCGCGCGTTTTAAAAAGGTTTTGAAAAACTGATTAGGCCGTCGATTTTAAACTTTCTTAAAATCCTTGTGTCCCCGGCAACGGCACCAAAAACTTGATGCGTGTTGAGTGTGATAGGTTTTTATGTATATTTTTAGCCCTTTTTACACTTTAGTCAAGTTTTAAATTTATAAAACACGATATTTTACTAACACTAAACAAACATATGGGCAAGTGCACCCATCATGTGTCACACCCCGACCACGTAAAACAACAAATCGTGGCAGAAACGTTGGGGAGTGTCGTAACAGAATCATTGTTTCACAACCATGGATTAAATAATTTTGTTTTCTTGAATTATTGAACTCATATTCTATTACAAATCAGATAAATACAAATATTATCTTTCAAGTTTTAAAGTCTCTAAGGCACGAGTCCATCCTATGTATAACATGCATCAACAATCATCACATAGCAGCACCTGAAACATATGTAAAAATAGGTACGTCAACATAAAAATGCCTGTGAGATACATAGGTTTTATTAAAAACAGGATTCATGACTTGTAAGTTTAAAAGAATGTTTAACAAAAAGTAGTCATGAACTTAAAAATGTTTTCTTTATAAATCATGCGAAAATTGATAAGAAATCAGATGATATAAAAGAATTAATGCATAGATAAATAAATAACCAAGTAAAATGAGTTTGTATAAAATATGTTGTTTGTAAAAAAAACTAAGTTTTGATAAAAAGGTTTGTAGTATATATAAAAATATACCTTGGTTTTAAGAAAGTCGGATAAGTAATATATTAAAATATATTTTAGTTCCAAAATAGTTAAACAGATAGTATATCAAATATACTTTAGTTGTTAAATAATAGTTTTCGGTAGTATATCTTAAGTATACTTTGGTTTTGTAAATAACATATCAAACTATGCTTTGGCTTTAAAAATAACATATCAACTATGTTTTGGTTTGAAAATAACATATCAACTATGCTTTAGTAAATAACAAAATATATGTTGGTTTTGTACATAGTATATCAAACTATACTTTGGTAAACAATATCACATATGTGAGCATATCAAACTATACTTTGGAAGTATATCAAAATATACGAAATAAAATGTGATTTAGTATTCATTCAAACCTCAGTGTATCAAACTACACCTTAGAGACTATATAAATACCACAAAGGAAACTTCTATTTGGATAAAATTTGGTTTCTGACATTCCATACAACAGGAATGGGGTGTCTAGTCCTATAGCACTATATCATACTACCAATCGGTTTGGTGAATGTATAAAATAAGTACAACCCAACAGTTAATTTTATAATCTTTGAAAAATTAGTGTTTAAACCATAGATAATCATTCAGTTTGTCAAAAGATAAGTACTAGCATGTATAATCATACAGTTGAAATCATGAAAATAACAAATAGGCACACATGTTTCACCCCAAAACATTTGAAAACAGTAAAAGAGGGGACTATGTACTCACTTGAGAGTGCTTAGAAGTCTTGAATAACAACCAAGCAAAGCTAGAGGGGTCACGGAAATCAAACGACACCTATTATAGGTAACTAAGTTAATAAACCGGACCTAAATTGGAAGATCGGATAGAATGAGATTTCATAAACCAAATGAGTATAGGAACTCATGTAATATGGTTTAACAAAGCCTACATTCTAAATCGAAACCTAATCTAAGTACTTACAACCCATTATGACCCGTTTAGGTAGCCTACGCTACTTTAACGCGTCGTTCTCGTAAAACGCGTTCGGGCTGCCTAACTAGTCCTATGACAAGTATATTATATGCCTCAACATGTCTAATAATGTTACCTAATCAGTTTAGACATAAAAATTTAAGTTACATATGCTTAAAATGAATTTATGTGTGAAAAGGGCATTTTGGTCATTTTCCTAAGGCATATAAATCACCTATCATACAACTAACTAAACGAAGTGACCATAAGGTATAACCTCGAAAGGTTATTGCCTATACAACTATGGTCACAAAATATGTTTGGTCGGATCCTAATGATCGACCAAACGGGTCGGGTTCGAAAGTCTAAGCGGTTGTTTAGACCGCTTATCTTACGGCCCAATATAAGCACTAAACTAAAAGTGATGAGTTAAACATGTTAAAACATGTTTAACGAAGTTAGAAAACAAGTTTGATATCAAAACAAAGGGTTTTGATACCTAAGAATAGTTTGGTTGCAAAATACGCATAAACGCGTACGTTGACCGAAACTACGACTCGTCACTACACCTAAATAACGTGGTAATTAGTAGGTTTAGTCACAAGAGACTATAACCATCGTGATTATGCTCACGTTACGAAGTTCAAACGGACTTCGTGTTGATCATTGATTGGTCAAAGCAGAAAGTAAAACATTGTTTGACTTTCGTGCTAAAAACGCATAAAAGCACGAAAGAATACTTACAAAAGGTCCAAGCTACAAAGATATGATCTATAAATTCTCAGGTATGAAGCTTTGAGCTTCAACTTAGAGAATATTCAGATCATGAGTGAGGAAATAATGAAAATGGGTTGGGTTTATATAGATTTTGGAGAACCGTTAGGATCGTTCCTCGATAAACGAGCTTCGATCTGAGCCGTACAAGTGCACCCACTGTTTTGGAATACCATGGGTGCTTAAAACCGGCCCCTAGATTCATAAAATCCATGTGCAAAAGCAAGAAACCCATCTGCTAATTGAAATCAGTTGTTTTGCTGATCTGGGGAGCTCTCGCACCCCACGTACGAGCTAGCCCCATTCTACGCGGCCCGCGACCGCCGGGTGAATCAGAAACAGTTTCATACGTTGCAGTTTTGGTCCCTGCACATGTTTAAGGCCTATTTTGACACGTTTAAAGCCCGTTAAGCCATTTTCAAGGCTCTACAATGATGCCTAAGCATAGGGGACATGAAACATGCTCAAAACTATGTCGGATGTCAGTTCATTTGGTCGTACGATCACGATATTCGGTTAATTACGACGAAACACGAACGAACGTGAAAAACGATCCAAATTACGCGACGAATGGAATTTTATCATGCCAATCACTAAAATAAAATATTTTAATGATTACATAAATTTTTGGATGTCCGGATATATTCAGAACGTAAGATATGCGCGAAAATGCAAACTTATGCATTTTTTGACGCTTTTAGTCCCTGTTGATCAAATAAGCACCAAACACCTCAAAGCCTATTTCTAAGCCATATAAAGGATATTTAGGGCATTTTTAACTTATGATCATGTTCCGGAATGTTCATTACAGTATGAATCGGCATACTTTCGCAGTTTGTCGAAATTAGTCCCTGTAAGCGAATAAACTTGATTTCGACACACCAAACCCTTCAAAACTTATTTCTAAGTTATGTAAAGGTTATTTAAGGTATGTTAAGCCCATGTCACTGTTCCGGAGTGTTTTTCACGTTAAACTGATTATGTTTACACATCAGTTCGCGTATAACTTTCCAGAGAGCGATTTAGAGCTCGAAATCGAACGAGAATCGATATGTGCAAATGATGCACATATTTATACAAATCCTAAGTTTGAAATACAATATTTAATTGGTTTGGAATTTGTATGATGGCCATAGTGACACAGCTGTCACAGTCTCCCCTACTTTTGGAAATTTCGTCCCGAAATTTAATTTTAGAGGAAACCTGTGAAGACAACTGTGATTGTTTCGCTTTCGAATGAATCCTTCGTACCCTAAGTAAAACTCTGGGCCACGTTTGGATTCTTAGCGAATTTGTCAACTGCCAAAGTGATGTCCTTGTAGTAACAAAACATGGAGTTTCAAACTACGGATAGAAGAACGTTTCCTACAAAGACTATTATAGGAAACTCGTGTGTGCTCGAAATCAAAGTCGGAGATTGTAAGATAAAATGACGTTGGTCAAGGTCCAGGACTTCTAGTAACTTAAATAACGCTACGTTCGCAATGTAATAAGGAACACTTATATATAGGAAGTACCAGCGGCGTATCCACCATGCCCCTTTCTACATTGTTCCCGTTTCGTTATTCTCATCACTAAAGGTCTTAACACATAACAAAACTTTTCTATGGTTTCTGTGCCCTGAATTCCATAATTATGTATGCATCCATAATTACGTAATTCCTTGCACAGTCCGCACAGTTCATTTCATAATGCGTAGGGGAAAAATCAATCGAATAAACATGAAGTGACTTGACTAGACCACCAAAGGATCTTTTTAACTAGATCAACGAACGATCCTTTTAACTAGATCAACACATGATCTCCTTAACCAGACCGTCGTACAATCTCCTTAAATAGACCACTTAAGGGATCTTTTCAGCTATATCATCACATGATATTCCTAGCCAGATTTTGAATCAATCTTTTTAACTAGACCACTCAAGGGGTCCAATTATAGAATAGTACTTCATAATCCAAGGGTCTTAACTATTACGTAGAAGCCCATTAAGGATTTAAGGTAGTACCTTTGGATCTCCTACTATAATTCCCTCATATGGAGATATGGAAGATTCTATGAGGATTTGGATAATGAATATTCGGATTACAAAAACACAAGACATAAAAGAAATCACATAAGCACATAATCACATAATTGTATCAGTTTCGTAAAATAAACTTGAAACAACAAATTTTATTTATATAACAGTTGAATTGTTCCAAACGTCAAAGGATAACAAACAAAGAAATATAAAAGGCTAATTGTTCATTGCTGCATTGTCGATCGCGTTTGCCTCGTTTATGTTAAACACTCGTCCACGCGCTGGATTTGCGTTAACAAGTCTTGGGCAATTGTTTCGGTAGTGAGTAAGGTCACCACAGTTATAACACGACCCAGGTGGAAACTGTGCTTGCGCAGCAACAGGATTTGCAGCAGCTTGATTTGCATAACGGCAGGTATTGACTAAATGTCCCAATCGCCCACAGTGGGTACATTTGTGACACTGTACTTGCTCCAGATGATGACGGTTGCATTTGTTGCATAAAGGTGCGATACCAACATAGTTTTTCCTTGTACGACGTTGTGCAGGCTGGTTTAGTGCAACCTGATTATTCTGAGCAGTTATTGTGCAGCTTTGCGAAACCTTGCGCTCCTACTTCTTGGATGTCTCGGCCTGTTTATCCTTTGGTTTTTCTTGTGCAGACTTGTCAGATGGTTTCGGGTCGCCCTTTCGAAAAAGCTTACCCTTCCTGATCTGGGATTCAGTCAGGGTAGCAGACAATTCAATGGCCTGTCTGACGGTAGTAGGGTTGCTACCAGTAACGATATCCTAAACTGGGTCAGGGAGACCATCAATGTACTTCTCGATCTCCTTTTCCAAAGGTGTAACCACGGCAGGACATAATAGGCTCAGTTCCTCATAACGGTCAGTGTAGGCTCGATGTTCACCATTGTCTTGCTTTAGATCGTCGAATTCCCTTTCCAACGCTCTAAGCTCATGACGAGGACAGAACTCCTTCATCATTAGAGCTCGAAGCTCTTCCCAAGTTTGAGCTAGTGCCACATCGGAACCCCTATCACGCATCACACCGTTCCACCATGTAAGAGCACGCTTCTCAAATGCACTAGATGCAAACTCAACCTTACGCTCATTCGGACATTGCACATGTCTGAATGTGCTCTCCAAACTTTCGAACCATTGTAGGAGCGCGGTTGCTCCTTGAGACCCAGAAAACTTCAAAGGTTTAGCCGAGTTGAAGGTCTTGAAACTACTTTGAGCATTGTTGTTGTTATTATTGTTGTATAACTGATGGATCTGGGTTACTATGCCCGGAAGCACAGCAGCCATTTGCTGAGAGACAAGGGCTGTGACTTCTTCGTTGGTTAGAGGTTGTGCATCTCGTCGAGGAGGCATTGTCTAAAAAGTACAAGGAAAAATGAGAAACGAGTGAGGTTGACAATTGGAAAAACAAATGGGGTATTGAAAGCATCGACAAAACACAAGGAAGGCGATCATTCGTTCGTTACCTTGAACAAAACAAATGACGCTCAGTGACTAATCAAATTAATGGGTCAATATAATGTATCGCGAAGACCTGCTTTATCCTATAAGTGGACACTCATCCCAAGAATTCCCAGGTAAGAGTGACTGGTCCAATTATGTGGATTTGTACGAACACTTTAGCCTTAGACAGAAGACTCAGGATACAGGCATCCACCCTTCCAGATTGCATGTGTTCACATTATAAGACCCAAACTTTGACGAGATTTTGAAAACTTAGAGGGTTCAAAACCTTATAATAAATCATCCTAGAACAGATGATTGGTTTTCAAAGCAGATTCGAAATTTGTGTTCTTATTTTGGTTGTCACCTAAAGATAGGCGACGGTATTGTTTTAAGACTAAACACAAGATAACTTGTGTTAGGGTCCTAGGAAGGTTATAGTCTAGGTCAAAGAATTACTAATAACCTAATTCCCTATAACCATTGGCTCTGATACCAACTTTTCTGTCACACCCCGACCACGTAAAACAACAAATCGTGGCGGAAACGTCGGGGAGTGTCGTAACAGAATCATTGTTTCACAACCATGGATTAAATAATTTTGTTTTATTGAATTATTGAACTCATATTCTATTACAAATCAGATAAATACAAATATTGTCTTTCAAGTTTTAAAGTGGCTAAGGCACGAGTCCATCCTATGTATAACATGCATCAACAATCATCACATAGCAGCACCTGAAACATATGTAAAAATAGGTACGTCAGCATAAAAATGCCTGTGAGATACATAGGTTTTATTAAAAACAGGATTCATGACTTGTAAGTTTAAAAGAATGTTTAACAAAAAGTAGTCATGAACTTAAAAATGTTTTCTTTTTAAATCATGCGAAAATTGATAAGAAATCAGATGATATAAAAGAATTAATGCATAGATAAATAAATAACCAAGTAAAATGAGTTTGTATAAAATATGTTGTTTGTAAAAAAACAAAGTTTTGATAAAAAGATTTGTAGTATATATAAAAATATACCTTGGTTTTAAGAAAGTCGGATAAGTAATATATTAAAATATATTTTAGTTCCAAAATAGTTAAACATATAGTATATCAAATATACTTTAGTTGTTAAATAATAGATTTCGGTAGTATATCATAAGTATACTTTGGTTTTGTAAATAACATATCAAACTATGCTTTGGCTTTGAAAATAACATATCAACTATGTTTTGGTTTGAAAATAACATATCAACTAAGCTTTAGTAAATAACAAAATATATGTTGGTTTTGTACATGGTATATCAAACTATACTTTGGTAAACAATATCATATATGGGAGCATATCAAAATATACGAAAGAAAATGTGATTAGGTATTCATTCAAACCTCAGTGTATCAAACTACACCTTAGAGACTATAGAAATACCACAAAGGCAACTTCTATTTGGATAAAATTTGGTTTCTGACATTCCATACAACATGAATGGGGTGTCTAGTCCTATAGCGCTATATCATACTACCAATCGGTTTGGTGAATGTATAAAATAAGTACAACCCAACAATTAATTTTATAATCTTTGAAAAATTAGTGTTTAAACCATAGATAATCATTTAGTTTGTCAAAAGATAAGTACTAGCATGTATAATCATACAGTTGAAATCATGAAAATAACGAATAGGCACACATGTTTCACCCCAAAACATTTGAAAATAGTAAAAGAGGGGACTATGTACTCACTTGAGAGTGCTTAGAAGTCTTGAATAACAACCAAGTAAAGCTAGAGGGGTCACGGAAATCAAACGGCACCTATTATAGGTAACTAAGTTAATAAACCGGACCTAAATCGGAAAATCGGATAGAATGAGGTTTCGTAAACCAAATGAGTATAGGAACTCATGTAATATGGTTTAACAAAGCCTACATTCTAAATCGAAACCTAATCTAAGTGCTTACGACCAATTACGACCCGTTTAGGTAGCTTACGCTACTTTAACGCGTCGTTCGCGTAAATCGCGTTCGGACTACCTAACGAGTCCTATGATAAGTATTATATGCCTCAACATGTCTAATAATGCTACCTAATCAGTTTAGACGTAAAAATTTAAGTTACATATGCTTAAAATGAATTTATGCGTGAAAAGGGCATTTTGGTCATTTTCCTAAGGCATATAAATCACCTATCATACAACTAACTAAACGAAGTGACCATAAGGTATAACCTTGGAAGGTTATTCCCTATACAATTATGATCACAAAATATGTTTGGTCGGATCCTAATGATCGACCAAACGGGTCGGGTTCGAAAGTCTAAGCGGTTGTTTAGACCGCTTATCTTACGACCCTATATAAGCACTAAACTAAAAGTGACGAGTTAAACATGTTAAAACATGTTTAACGAAGTTAGAAAACAAGTTTGATATCAAAACAAAGGGTTTTGATACCCAAGAATAGTTTGGTTGCAAAATACGCATAAACGCGTACTTTAACCGAAACTATGACTCGTCACTAAACCTAAATAACGTGGTAATCAGTAGGTTTAGTCACAAGAGACTATAACCATCGTGATTACGCTCACGTTACAAAGTTCAAACAGACTTCGTGTTGACCATTGACAGGTCAAAGCAGAAAGTCAAACATTGTTTGACTTTCGTGCTAAAAATGCATAAAAGCACGAAAGAATACTTACAAAAGGTCCAAGCTACAAAGATATGATCTATAAATTCTCAGGTATGAAGCTTTGAGCTTCAACTTAGAGAATATTCAGATCATGAGTGAGGAAAGAATGAAATTGGGTTGGGTTTATATAGATTTTGAAGAACCGTTAGGATCGTTCCTCGATAAACGAGCTTCGATCTGAGCCGTACAAGTGCACCCACTGTTTTGGAATACCATAGGTGCTTAAAACCAGCCCCTAGATTCATAAAAACCATGTGCAAAAGCAAGAAACCCAGCTGCTGATTGAAATCAGCTGTTTTGCTGATCTAGGGAGCTCTCGCACCCCGCGTACGAGCTAGCCCCATTCCACGCGGCCCGCGATCGCCAGGTGAATCAGAAACAGTTTCAAAAGTTGCAGTTTTGGTCCCTGCACATGTTTAAGGCCTATTTTGACACGTTTAAAGCCCGTTAAGCCATTTTCAAGGCTCTACAATGATGCCTAAGCATAGGGGACTTGAAACATGCTTAAAAATATGTCGGATGTCGGTTCATTTGGTCGTACGATCATGATATTCGGTTAATTACGACGAAACACGAACGGAAGTGAAAAACGATCCAAATTACGCGACGAATGGAATTTTATCATGCCAATCACTAAAATAAAATATTTTAATGATTACATAAATTTTTGGATGTCCGGATATATTCAGAACGTAAGATATGCGCGAAAATGCAAACTTATGCATTTTTTGACGCTTTTAGTCCCTGTTGATCAAATAAGTTTATTTTTGCGCACCAAACACCTCAAAGCCTATTTCTAAGCCATATAAAGGATATTTAGGGCATGTTTAACTTATGATCATGTTCTGGAATGTTCGTTATAGTATGAATTGGCATACTTTCGCAGTTTGTCGAAATTAGTCCCTGTAAGCGAATAAACTTGATTTCGACAAACCAAACCCTCCAAAACTTATTTATAAGTTATGTAAAGGTTATTTAAGGTATGTTAAGCCCATATCACTGTTCAGGAGTGTTTGTCGCGTTAAACTGATTATGTTTACGCATCAGTTCGTGTATAACTTTCCAGATAGCGATTTAGAGCTCGAAATCGAACGAGAATCGATATGTGCAAATGATACACATATTTATACAAATCCTAAGTATGAAAAACAATATTTCATTGGTTTGGCATTTGTATGATGGTCGTAGTGACACAGGTGTCACATCGTGAGCGTAGTGTAGCGTTGGTAAAATACCGAGTTTGTCCAAGGACACAAGAGCTTTTAGTACCGGTTTATCCTCAACGTCTAATCAAATCAAAATTTTAGAAAAAGGTTTAAACATAAAAAATGAAAACTAAAAATGCTGAAAATAAAAACAGATAGACAAGATGAATCACTTGGATCCGACTCGCCTTTAGTGTAACCTTTGATTATTTCCGCACTTTTGCACTTTTTAAGAGATTATCTTAGTTATAGTAGTAGGCCCCTCTTTTAAAGGTGACGTTACCCTCAACCCAGTAGTTTGAGTCAGCAAGGATACAATCCTAAAGGGTCAGATTATTGAAAGATAATTAATTAAGTTATTAGTGCGTAATTTGGTAGGCCCCTCTTTTGAAGGTGACGTTACCCTCGGCTAATTAGTTTGAGTCAGCAGGGATACAATCCTAAGTAGCCGGGTTAATGTTTTAATAGTAGTTTACATATGAGGGGATCAAGAAATTT
Source organism: Helianthus tuberosus (assembly GCA_030545235.1). Lineage (NCBI taxonomy): Eukaryota > Viridiplantae > Streptophyta > Magnoliopsida > Asterales > Asteraceae > Helianthus > Helianthus tuberosus. The sequence continues at coordinate 15,165,746 of JARYGA010060172.1, forward strand.
GAACCCCCGCCATCCAATACCAGTGGGTATTGAAGGAAGTCCTACTAAGCTTGACCCAGGTCCTTGCAGGATCTATACACTGAACAAGGAAAGACGCTTACCAAACCATTCCCTTAACCCCCGACCAGGTAGCCAACATATCTCCATATAGACCGTGGAGATATGAATGGTGTAAATCTTTTATTTTATATAGACAGTAAAATAACGCCAAGACACCACGGACAAATGGTAAGGAAGTTTCACCTTCAACATAAGAAACTAGTTATTAAAGTCATTAATACATAACCAAATAAAAAGTGTGAAAAGATTAAAAATAAAAAGTATTACACTAAATGCTTGTCTTCACCAAGTGATGTAAGAGACTTAGGCAAGCATGACCTTTGATTGTCAAGAACTCTTACTATCAATCTTGGATCCCGAGACTACTACACACACTCTATGATGGATGATGGATGATGGTGGTGGATGTGGGTTGTGATGGTGGTGGTGGGTGGGTGAAGTGTGAGAGAGGTGGTTTGCCAAGGGATGCCTTTGAAGTGAACCAAGCACCTCTATTTATAGCCTGCACAGAAGCCCGAACACGGCCCCATGCCCATTGGGCACGGCCACGTGTCCATCCATCTTCTCTTTCTTCATTAATTGTAGTTTGCCTGCATTAGTTGACCACGCCCCTGTGTCTGCTGGGCATGGCCCCGTGTGCAGAAGCGTATCTGTACTATCAAGATTTGCTTGGATTCTGCGAATCTTAGCGTTGACCACGTCCCCGTGTCAGCTGGGCACGCCCCCGTGTTGGGAAATAGAAGCTTCTACAACTTTGTCTTTTCTGCAGACACTTGGGTACGCCCCCGTGTTCAATGAACACGGGGCGTGTTCAGCCTTCTGATCTCTTGTTTTTGCTTGGGAAGATGCTGTCGAGGGGTCGGGCATGCCACGTTTATTCCTTTTCTTGTATTATTGTCAGATTTAGCTGCATTTTTGCTTCTTTTGTTCATTTAAGCTCATTTAACCCTGAAAATACAAAAGGAAGACAAAAGCACACTTTTTCCAACATTAGTACTAAAAAAAGGGTTAGTTTTATGCCACATTGATGTAATTTATATGTTGCATTTTACACACATCAGTTGGTTTGGTGCTTCCAGCACCTCCAAGGATGCAAGCTTCCTCACAATCTCAAGCTCTTCCAAGGAGGGTTGAAACTCACACATCTCGGGATATTATGCCTACTCAGAATATCCATGGATCTACTGCCTCAGGGAGAACTCCTATTATGGCTTCTAATGATGAAATTCTAACTTTGTTTGGTAGTATACAGGATCAGATGAAGCAACAGTAGGAGACCAACCAAATGCTGATAAGAGAGATACAACTCTTGAAATCTAGCTCAAGCTGGCCTGCTGAGGATACTGTCACTCCCTTGCAGCCCAGAGCATTAAACTTCAGCTCGGCAGTATATACTGAGGATAACCGGGGCAATATTGTACCTAGTCATTCCTAGAGTCATACTCCTGAGATACCCTCATCGGTCAGGGTATCAACTATAAGAAGTTCAGGATATGCTCCAGGATATGGCCAGAATCCTCAGGCTGGTAACCCGTCTAATAATACTAATACTCTTGTGTCACACCTCGATATTTCCACGTGTTATCGGTGGGTCCGGTGGGGAGTATCGTGACGTATTTGATATCATCATAGTAAAATAATCACAGTTTAATGCACAGCGGAAGTCTAAAGTAATAATACAAACCGAATTGAAAGTATAATAAAATATTACACAACGGTTGTAAGTGGATCCACAGGCGGATCTAAAATGGAAAGTAAATGTTGTTCAACAGACTTTAAGTATTAAAAGCTTGCAAGACTCTTTAATTAATACTCAGGAGTTTCCAGCCCATTTCGTGTAGTACCTGCACTTAATCTTTTAGAAAAATACGTCAGTTTACACTGGTAAATACAATTAACTGACAAGTGTTTATAAAATTGGTTTGGATGCACAAGGCATTAATCTTTTATAACTTGGGACAATTACATAAAATAATCTTCTATACAGATTTACATGTTTGTCGTCCGTTCAGGACCGGAGTAGAAGAGCCGGTACAAGATTAATAGACACACCAATAGTATAAGCCCACAAGAAGTTTCCTCACGAGTGAGATACCGTTTTACATACGCAACTGTCAAGTGTATGCCTACACCCCGTGCTTAAGTCGTGGCCATTTTAAATGAATGAGCCGAGTATATCCAGGACACGGTCATATTAACCCCCAAAGGCTTTGTATGAAACAAAACAGATTAAAACGGGTTATCTTTTTTGCGGTAATAATTTACCGTATCCCAAGCCCGTATAAGGTAAAATAAGTTAAAAGTATTTACCTGAGCTAAAATGTAATTTTATTCTTAGTCGTATATTCTAATCAGCAAGTGCAAGTAGCTTTTACTGGGCTCCTAATCTAGAACAAAGGTTTTAATAACCTATTAGATTCCTAACGGGTCTTATTTAAGTTTTAACCTAGACCAGTTAGTTTTTAAGAAAGGTTTACGGTGCAAAACGCAAGATTAAGCGATGGCCGGATTAGAATGTGATTTAGACCCAACAAGTATGAAGACTTGTATAAATTGGGTAAACTAAATACATTCTGGATTTTGAAGTAAAAATGATAAGGTTTGACCCGTCTCGGTTAATTTATGTAAACTACTTAGATAAACCGTACCGAACGCGCATATGCATAACGGGTAACCGAATGAGTCATGTACAAGTTCCACAAGTTAATATGCTTTAAGTATGATATGATATCTGTTGGATATCTTCCATTATGCCCAAAACGAATTTAAAACCAATTTAAGCCCCGTAAGGGTAGTTTGGTCATTTTAAAGTTTATAAAAGAGGTTAAATAGCAATCTCAGGTTCTGGTCTAAAATATACAGTAAAAATATTAATTTTATCAAGTTACATCAGTAAGATATCATACATATGTGAGGTTTATCTTTAATGGCCAAACTATGCACCGTATGGGCATTTTGGTCATTTCACATATGCTTTAAAGGTCAAATTTGGAAATCTGAGTTCAAGACTTGTACTTACTGTTAAAGTATAAAAATTTATTTATAAGATCAGTAGGTAACAATTCTTAGGCGTTAAATATGTTTTTAAACCATACTATGCGCCTAATTAGCGTAAAAGTCGGTAATTGACGGTATTCAAGATGTTTATAAAATTCTGAAGTTTTCATCAGTCTCTAATGCTTAAAATATTTTATTTAACATATGATATCAGTAGGAAAAGGTTTGGTGTGCAAATCATATGTTAAACTCATTTTATTAACAAAAAGGGCAATACCGTCATTTACGGAATTTATGCTAGAACTCTATGTTATGGTCAGTATAAAATTTGACAAAAATTTCCAAAAATCTCTAAATATTATATCATAACAGTGGGTAGCAAGTTTGGTGCCAAAAATTGGGTTTAAATATGATTTAAGCTGAAAATGCCATTTAATTAACAAAAGCTTTTGTTTTACGATATCCTGCATAACTTTTATTTTAGACCAGAAACTGATGTCAAATTTTTAGGACATACTTATATATCAGTAATAAAGCTTTTTGTCCTCTCACATTTTCAAAAATCTCGTTTTTATAACACAAGGGCAAAATGGTCAACTTTTAAGCATTTAACAGAAACATGCAAATGATTCAGATTTCTAAGGGACCATGTAGTATAACCTCAGAGGGTTATACTAACATATAATATGGTCACAAAGGAACCCTAAGGCATAACCAAACTAAGCTAATTCGGGTCAGAACTGAAAGTCAAAGCAAAAGTCTACTTTTGCGACTTTCGGTTGCGAACAGAGCCTAAACTCAGAATTGTCGGGTTGAACATGCCTAAACATGTTCTTATATTATTTACCAAGTTTTTTAAGTGATAAAATGTAATTTATAGCTTCTACATTATCAGTTGTGCAAAAACTGACTCCTTTGACTTTTCTGTTAAGTAGTTTGACCCGACAATTGACCAAGTAAATGTGATAATTAGGAGGTGCCCTTTTAGGGGTTTAACACCTACATAATTACCAACACATAGCCACTTTCAAAATGAATAATGGCTGGACTGTTAGTGATTAATCACAAAGTCAAAGCGTAATTATGATATCTTTGACTTTCGGTCATTACACTAATGAAAACTTAACTACAGAGGCTAAGAACACTTACAATGGTCCTTAGCACGAAAATTTGACTTGAGAAAGCTTCCTAGATGACCAGGATGCTTTAGTGGAAGCTCCAAAGCTTGAGAACTTTGAGAGTATGAAAGATTGAAGTGTGCAATTTCAAGAGCTCCAAACATGGCCCTTTATATAGGATTTTGGATGGTTCTAAGATCAATGTAGGTGTCCCCAGGTGAAATCTGATGCATACAGGTGTCCTAGAGGTTTTACAATACCAGCAAACAGACCTAGATTCGAGTTAAAGCTGAAATGGAGAAGAAACACTGCTGAACCTGCACCTATGCAGGATTTCTATCATTTTTAGGCCATCGCGTCACGCGACGGCAGAGGGACTTTGGTGTGGCGCGACGCCACCCCTATGGGGACCAGTAAAACAAGTTTCAAACTTGGCAGATTTAACCCCTGGACCTTTAAAACCTCATAACTTCAATTTTTTAGCACTTTTAACCCTTAAAGTTTATATTTGTATGACCTTTAGGATATATCCAAACATCGTTAGGTCCGGTTTCATTAAACGATAACCAAAAACACTAGTTTTGCCTCGTTGACGCTTTTATCCCTTTATTTACAAAAGTTAACGTATTTAATATCAAACGATATCGAAACCTCGTGAATTTTTCGTCACTTGTTCTTGAGAGTATAAATAATCATTACAAAGCCCCGGGTTCGTTAAAAGGTCACTCATAGGTAGTAATTTAACATGTTGACATGTTTAACCCTCGCGTCTTGTAAACTTCCACTTTCTTTCACAAACGGCTTCATACGTTTCACAATTTATTCGTTTAAGAGTATAAGCATCGTGTAGGGTTGTTGAAAGGCAAAATTTTCAAATGTTGACACTTTGGATCTTTTCACATACATACTTTCTTCGTTTGTCAACTTTAGTCCCTTGAAATCAATTCATTACACGTTTAAAATCCATGACACGTGTCTTTATTATATTGGACATGATTTTGCAAGGTGTTACATCCTCACCCCCTTAAAAGAAATCTTGACCTCGAGATTTACTGAAATAAATGAGGGTATTTCTGCTTCATTGTGGATTCAACTTCCCACGTGTATTCTGGGCCTCTACGGGCATCCCATTTCACTTTTACGATCTGCACATGCTTTCTTCGAAGCTTCTTAACCTGTCGATCCTAGATCGACAAGGGTTTTTCAACGAACTTCAAACTCTCATCTATCTGCATGTCCTTATGCGACATTGCTAGCGATTCATCGGCTAGACATTTCTTTAAATTGCAGATGTGGAATACATTATGAATTCCACTAAACTCTTCAGGTAGATTCAGCTTATAGGCTACAGTTCCGACACATTCGATGATCTCGAATGGTCCTATATATCTTGGGCTCAGCTTGCCCTTTTTGCCAAAACGCATCACCCCTTTCCAGGGTGACACCTTGAGTAGCACTTTGTCACCAACTTCAAATTTTAGAGGTTTACGCCTCTTATCAGCGTAGCTCTTCTGTCTATCCCTGGCAGCTTTCAAACGGTCACGAATTTGAACGATCTTATCCATCGTCTCAAGGACTATATCAGGTCCTGACAGTTGGGTTTCCCCAACTTCCGCCCAACAAATTGGCATTCTGCACTTCCTTCCATACAAAGTGTAAGGACCTACGAAAATGTCCCAAAATGACCCGTAAGTGAAAACCCGGACCTCTGAAACCCTAATCCATATAAAAAAAATCAAGAAAAATCACATTTCTGGATCCACGCGGGCCGCGTAAAACGTAAGCTTATGCTTATGTGGGCCGCGTCAAACTTATGTTGACCGGATAAGCGTCCCAGGCCACATGTCGTACACATGGCAGACCTACCTGTGACATGGAAGCCCTAGTCGTAGACTAGGTGGCCCTCGCTGGCCGCGTAAATGTTAAGAGTGGGTTTACGCGGGCCGCGTAAAACCCAAAAATCAGCTATAAAAGGGTTGGTCATGATCAGTTCAGTGGTGTGCGAGAAATTTATCAAAAATCACATCTTTCTGTTCGAAAATCACTTTCACAGTAGTGAAACGCTGCTACGATACAGGGTATTAACTCGATCGCTGCTACGATTCAATGTCCGATGGATGTTTAAGTGCTGCCCAAACTCGGGCTATACTTTGTCATTCGTCGTAAATTCGATGGGTGTTTTAGTATTGCACTTTGTCATTCATTGTGAGGGTTTTGATCTCGTGAGTTATCGTAAATGTTGTATTAAGTTACTGACCTAATTTTGTATGCATTGCTATTTTCAATTTGGTTATCAGGCTTGTCAGTAGACTAAACTCTGCCTGTCTAAACTTGCAAAGTGAGTCATTCTCTTTTTATTAAAGTTGTTTTACAATACCTCAAACTATTTTCAAAGTTATAATTACATGGATTAAGTCGTGGTTATCTTGAATCACTGGCAAGTGGGGTATTGTGCACATTACTAATCTCTCACGGTTAGGTTCATCAACCTAACAGTGATAATCATCACTACTTGGGTGAAATGACCCAATAGTGGTATGACCATCGTCACCAGGGTGTGACACGGCGCCAGATAAAAATAAGTTAGTAGCCATTGTAATCGCTCTTATGTTGTACTTTATAACTAACGTGTCATTTTATGTAAACTGAGTGACTCGCCAGTATTTCCCCGCTGACAAATTATTTTTAAAACATGTTTCAGGCGACCTGCTGTGAATCAAGGAAATGTTTTGTAAAACAGGGAATTTCCCCGTGAAATTCCTATTGTAAATTACGGGGTTTATCCCAAATTATGAAATAAAATAATTGGGAAATTTCTAGTTTTAAAAAGATCCTGTAAATCTTCCGCTGTCAACTCAATTAATAAATACCACGGGTTTTCTGTCCCGCAGCTCCTGGACCGGGTCACACCGGGATGGGGGCCGTGACAGAAAAAGGTGGTATCAGAGCCACTGATATAAGCCAATTAAGTATTTAGAAATACTTAATTTTTCTGATTGCCCTTCTGTGATTTTATTAAAAATTTACTTTACAAAATTTTAACTTAGAATTTTGTTTGTTTCTTCATGTATGCTAACAGAATGAATGAACTATCAGAAGCACTTCAAAATTTTACTATCCATACCACAGATATGGATACCACCGGTACCTTCACTGGCTACCAGGCTGATACTGAAGAACCAATGGTATTTCAAGCACAACCTCAAGAGAAACCTAAGCCGAAAAAGAGAAGAAGACTCGTAGGCTAGAGGCGTGTGCGTAGGAAGAAACCAGCGACACAGAAAGTTATAAAGACGGAGGATCCGAAGGATAAAGTCAAAGGAATAGAGATCGGAGAAAGTTCAAGGCAAGCCCAGGAAATGCCACCCTGGGAAGAACTAGACCGCCAACTGGCAAATAGCAACCTCATCGGACCTGCCGATGAAAACCTCTTCGATTACTCAGCGGAAGCACAACTTCCAGTTAATCTGGAACCTGCTATCCCAGATCCTATTATCCACCCCCGACCTCTAGGAGAGCTGGAAGAATGGTGGACCACTGACTGGCAATTTCAAAATCTCCTGAATAACCCTAATACCTTTTTCCCTCAGTTTGACCCTGAGCCTGAACCATACCCATCTATGAGCTCTGAAAATTTGGCTGAACTCCGTCACTATGGCGAGGAGCTGATTGATGTAGGAAACCGAATTAGGGATGTGGGAGAAAGAATCTCATGGAAATACGACGAGAGGGAACGTCGTTTCTGAGATACCAGCTGACTGTGGTTGTGTGATTGTGGGAGTATATGTTTAATAATAATATAAAAATATAATCATATAACATAACTAAAAATAAAACTTTTGTAATATATTTAGTGTGTACGGATGCATACTACAATATATAAAAATGGAAGTCGCAAAGTCGACAATTTTGGCTATACGTGTTGGCATGCTTATGTGTGATTGTGTTATTGTGACTAATTATTAATAATTTTGTGCCAATAATTTATATATTTATATATTGGTAATTATCAGATGGAACACGCCGTCAATGAACCAGCTAACGAAGTTAATCAATCCAAATAAAACCATGAAGATCAGTTTCTTAATAGGCAAGATATAGAAAATATCGTTGCCTAGGGAATAGCAAATGCTATTCCAGCAATCCTTGCTGCTGCCCGAAATCCAGTTGAACCTCCTCCAAATACTCCCAGCAAACGTACTCGTAATGACAATTTCAGTAATAGTGTAAATGGAGGCGGCAACATTAATAATAACAATAACGATGATGTGATGCAAGCCCCACTTCCTAAGAAAATGAAAACTGCAACGCTTTGTTGCACTTACAAGGAATTTCTTACCTGTAAACCGGTTGAATTTGCAGGCAACGAAGGGGCAACTGCTGTACTGCGTTGGTTAAAGAAAACCGAAGCAGTAATTAAAATAAGTAAATGTGCCGAGGAAGACAAGGTCATGTATGCGTCAAATCTTTTTAAAGAAGGGGCACTAGAATGGTGGAACACGATACTTCAAGCCAAAGGAAGTGATGTGGCGTATGCCATAAATTGGGAAGAATTTAAAAGTCTGGTGGAAAGAAATTTTTATCCCGAATATGAAAAGGAACAAATGACAAATAAGTTCCTGAACCACCGGATGGTGGATGTAGACTGTCGAGGATATACTTCGACATTCTTCGAGTATGCAAGAGTTGTACCAACACTGGCTTCGCCAGAACTGGTACTTATTTCTCGCTATATTTGGGGTTTGATTGGCGAAATCCGTGATATCGTTAAAGCTGCGAGACCTCGCACAATTGACGATGCAGTAGAATTAGCCAACACTTTGACAGATGGACTGGTTCGTACGCGAGAAGAAAATAGGAAGAAGGATGTAGCTCAAAAAATTACCCTAGGATTTCGTGTGGGTAAAAGTAGTAACTTCAAGAAAAAGGGAACCAGGCCATCTCCCACTGCTCCATTCTGCGGTACCTGTAAAAGGAAGCATTTTGGAAGATGCAAAGGGTATTGCAATTTCTACAAGATTCCAGGGCATCAAGAAGAAGACTGCAGAAGGAAGAAATCCACAATCTGCTTCAACTGTGGAGAAGCTGGACATTTTAGGCCAGACTGCCCGAAATTGGTCAAACCAGCTAATAACAAAGCCAAACCTGCAGAAGGAACTACCAAGAAAAACGCAAGAGCCTTCCAACTAACTACCCAGGAAGCAGAACTAATCCCTGATGTGATAGCTGGTACGTTCCTAGTTCATGACCTCTATGCAAAAGTATTATTTGACTCTGGTGCAAACCAAAGTTTTATAAATACTTCATTCTACCGAACTCTTAACCTACCTTTAACCAAAATTAGGCAGATTTTTACGGTAGAAACTGCAGATGGTAATTCTGTTCACATAGATAAGGTTTTGCAAGAAGGAAAGATAGAACTCTTAGGCCATAAATTTTCTACAAACCTATTACCTATGGATTTAGCTGGATTTGATGTTGTGTTAGGAATGGATTGGTTAGTAGCCAACCATGCTCGAATTCTCTGTGATAAGAATTCTATAGAAATTCATACACCCACAGGAGAAATAGTGGTGATTACAAGAGATAGGCCACGTAAGTCAATGAAATTAATTTCAGTAATGAAATTGGCAAGTTATTCAAGAAAACAAGGACTAGTGTATATGATTTCGGTAATCATTAACACTAAAGGTAAGGAACTTAAGGAAATTCCAGTAGTATCAGAATACCCGGAAGTATTTCCAGAAGAACTACCTGGATTACTATGACACCTGGGTCACTGCGACCATCAAACAAAAACCAAATCAATGAAATTTGTGTTTGATAGTTGGGATTTGTATAAATATGTGTATCGTTTGCACATGTCAATTCTTGTTCGATTCCGGGCTTTAAATCGCTTTTTGGAAGGTTATACGCGATCTGATGCGTAAATATAACCAGTTTAATGCAACAAACACTCCGGAATAGTGACATAGGCTTAACATACCTTAAATAACCTTTACATAACTTAGAAATAAGTTTTGAAGGCTTTGGTATGGCAAAATCAAGTTAATTCGCTTACAGGGACTAAATTTGACAAACTGCGAAAGTATGACGATTCGTACTGGAACAGACATTCCGGAACATGACCATAAGTTAAACATACCATAAATATCCTTTACATAGCTTATAAATAGGCTTTGAAGGGTTCGGTGTGCTAAAATAAACTTTTGGGTCATTCAGGGACTAAAAGCGTCAAAAAGTCTACAAGGTTGTATTTTCGCGCATAACTTACGTTCTGAATACATCCAGACATCCAAAAATTTATGTAATCATTAAAATATTTTATTTTAGTGTTTGGCGTAAGAAAAATCCATTCGTCGCGCAATTTGGACCGTTTTTGCGTCCGTTACGACTTCCGTCGTAATAAACCGAACAACGCAACCGTACGGCCAAACGAACCGACATCTGACATATTTTTGAGCATATTCCAAGTTCCCTATACTTTAACTTCATTTTAGAGCCTTAAAATGGGGTCAACGGGGCTTAAACGTCCAAGAAATACATTAAAATGCAAGATTCTCAAGTGCAGGGGCTAAATTGTCAACTTTTGAAAGTTGCTGGTCTGCAGACCACATACGGTCCGTAAGGGATGGACCATACGGTCCGTAAGGCATCCCCAGACCAGCAGAAAGCTGTTTCCAGCCTGTTTCCAGCCAATTCCAACTCATTTCTCTCTTGCACATGGTATTTCAAGATACTAGGGGCCATTTTGATGTGCCCATGGTATTGCAAAACCATGGGTACACATGTAAGGATGAGATTGAAGCTCGGTTTTCGATGAACGATCTTAAAGGTCCTAAGAAATCTATAAATACCCCTCAAGATCACAACTCAAAACCCACACCTTTGAATCTGAATTTGTTCTCTAAGTTGATGTGTTTATCACTTCATACCTGAGAATATTCGGATCAAAACTTTCGTTCTTGGACCCGTTGTAAGTCCTCTTTCGTTCTTTTAGCATTTCCTGTGTTGACCAGTTTATGGTCAACACGAAGTTCTGTTGAACTTCGCAACGTGAGCGTAATCACGATGGTTATAGTCCCTTGTGACTATACCTACTGATTACCACGTTATCTAGGCTCAGTGACGAGTCGTAGTTTCGGCAAAATGCGTATTCTTGCGTATTTTGTAACCAAACTACTTTTAGGTATCAAAACCGTTTGTTTTGATACCAAACTTATTTTTCTAACTTAGTTAAGCATGTTTTGACATGCTTAGCTCGTCACTTATAGTTTAGTGCTTGTCTGGGGTCGTAAGTCAAGCGGTCTAAACCACCGCTTAGACCTTCGAACCCGACCCGTTTGGTCGATCTCTAGGATCTGACCAAATACATTAGGTGACCATAGTTGTATAGGGAATAACCTTCCGAGGTTATACCATATGGTCACGACGTTTAGTTAGTTGTATGATAGGTAGTTAATATGCTTTAGGTAAATTACCGAAATGCCCTTTTTACGCCAAAATTCATTTTAAGCATATGTAACATAATTTTTGATATCTAAACTGATTTCGCAACAATATTAGACATGTTAAGGCATATTTTACTTATCATAGGACTAGTTAGGTGTTCCGAACGCGTTACGCGAACGATGCGTTAAAGTAGCATATGCTACCTAAACGGGTCGTAATGGGTCGTAAGCACTTAGGTTAGGTATCATTTTAGTATGTAGGCTTTGTTAAACCATATCATATGAGTTCCAACACTCATTTGGTTTACGAAACCTCATTCTATCCGATCTCCCTATTTAGGTCCGGTTATTAACGTAGTTACCTATATTAGGTGCAGTTTGATCCCGTGATCTTCTAGCTTTGCTTGGTAGTTATACTAGGACTATTGAGCAATCTCAAGTGAGTACATAGACCCCTCTTTTACTGTTTTCAAACTGTTTTGGGGTGAAACACATGTGCCTACTTGTTACTTTCGTGCTTTTCCATGTTTTCATATCATATGCTTGTTATGTTCATTAGTACTCATATAGTACATGATTTCATGCATTTCACACTATGTATGTCCATTTAGTACATACCTAGTGCACTGTTTTACATTACATTTTGTTGTATATGCTCATCCAGCATATGGACACACTGTTTTACATTACATTTTGTTGCATATGCTCATCCAGCATATGGACACACTGTTTTACATTACATTTTGTAGCATATGCTCATCCAGCATATGGACACACTGTTTTACATTACATTTTTGTTGCATATGCTCATCCAGCATATGGACACATTGTTCTACATTTTGAACCATTTGTAACCGTTGGATTTATGTGAACCATTTGTAACCTTTTAAATTATGTAAACCACTTGTAACTGTTACCATAGGACTTGACAACTCCCATTCCTGAAATCCTGGGTTTGTTTGGACGTAAGGAATGACCGGATCCGAAAACATTTTTGATAACCTTTACTCTAAGGTTATCCTACTGTCTCAAGGCTTGGATGTAGACGTTTAACTTACCGCATAAGTGTTTGTATCAGTAAAGCATGCAGTTATTTTGCAAAACATGACTTTTGATTATTCAAAATACCTTGTTTTGTACTTTTTACTTATGGTTCAAGTAGTCTCATTCTACTTACCATACATAACATTGTTCACACATTACATGATTTACATTTGACAATAGACATTTGACCATACATAAACATTTCTACAATTGTTAAACATTACATCTTGGTGGTTGTTTGGGTGAGTGATTTAAGTAACGAGGCGACGTGTAATATGATAAAAACATGGTGGATACGCCGCTGGTACTTCCTATATATAAGTGCTTTTATGGTATTACATATCGTAGCGTTATTTAAACCATTTCAGTTTAGACATATTACATTTATGACACATTTTCACATAAACATCGTTTTACAAATAACTTAACTTATACAAACTCATTTTACTTGGCTATTCACTTAACCATACATTATTCTTTTATACATATATATCATTTGGTTTATTTATCACTTTTCAAATGATTTATGAAAGGAAACACTCAACAAGACTCATGACTACCTTTTTATTTAACAGTTTCTTTAAACCCAAGTCATGAATCCTATTTTCATAAAACCTATGTATCTCACAGGCATTTTTATGCTGACGTACCTATTTTCACATGTGTTTTCAGGAGCTGTGGCATAGGATGTTCGAGACACACTTAGGCGGACCTGTGCCTTAGTGACTTAAAACGAAGCAAGAACTAGTTAAATTATGTTATGTACTCTTTGTTTCTTGCTTTAAGACAATGTAACTCTCTTGTTTGATAATTAAAACGTAACTTTAATTTACGTGGTTGTAAAACAATTAATTCTGTTACAACACTCCCCGACATTTCCGCCACGTTTTGTTGTTTTACGAGGTCGAGGTGTGACAGAAAAGTTGGTATCAGAGCCAATGGTTATAGGGAATTATGTTATTAGTAATGCTTTGACCTAGACTATAACCTTTCTAGGACCCTAACGCAAGAAGATTTGCGTTTAGATTTTTAAAAAACAAAAACCGTCACCTATCCTTAGGTGATAACCACAACGAGAACATCAATTCCGAATCCGCTTTGCAAATTAATCATCTGTTCTTGGATGATTGATTACTAGGTTTTGAACCCTCTATTGTAAGGTTTTGAACCCTCTGTTGTAAGGTTTTGAACCCCTTTGAGTTTTCAAAATCTCGTCAAAGTTTTGGGTTCTAAATAGTGTGAACACGTGCAAACTGGAAGAGTGAATGCCTGTACCCTGGATTTTCTGTCTAAGGCTAGAGTGTTCGTACAAATCCACATAATCGGACCAGTCACTCTTACCTGGTAACTCTTGGGGTGAGTGTTCACTTATAGGCGAGCATGTCTTCGCGATACATTATTTTTAACCCATTTACTTTGATTAGTCACAATGTGTCGTTTGTTTGCCTTGTGGTAACAAACAAATGACCACCATCTTTGCTTTTGTAAAATTTTGTATCACCTCATCCTTTTCATCTAATCATCTCGCTCGTTTCCTTTCATGTTTCCCTCCTTTTAGAATGCCTCCTCGATGCGACAATCAGATAGTGAATGCCGAACTGGCAGAAATCATCGCGCAGCAAATGGCTACTGCTTTCCCAAATCTTATTGCTCAACTAAACCAAGCCAACAACAACAATAATGCTCCATGCAATTTCAAGAGTTTCAATTCGGCTAAGCCACTCAAGTTTAGTGGTTCTGAAGGAGCAACTGGGCTCCTACAATGGTTCGAGAGCACTGAGAGTACGTTTCGTCACGTTCAGTGTCCTGATAATCGCAAGGTCGAGTTTGCTTCCAGTGTGTTTCTGAAGAGGGCTCTTACATGGTGGAACGGGGTTATGAGAGACCGTGGTGCTGAGGTTGCTTTAGCACAGACTTGGGCCGAGCTTAGGGCCCTTATGATGAAGGAGTTATGTCCTCGTCATGAACAGAGGGCTTTAGAAAGGGAATTTGATGATTTGAAGCAAGATAGTGGTGAGCATCGGGCTTACACTGATAGGTATGAGGAGTTGAGTCTGTTATGCCCGAACATGGTTACTCCCTTGGATAAGGCAATCGAAAAATACATTGATGGCCTCCCTGACTCAGTACAAGACAGTGTGACTGGTAGCAACCCTACTACAGTTAGACAGGCCATTGAGCTATCTGCAACCTCGACTGAATCTCAGATCAGGAAAGGTAAACTGTTTCGGAAGGGTGACAAGAAATCGATCGAGGAATCGAAACCAAAGGATGAACAGACTGAATCCTCCAAGAAGTTAAAGAAGCGAAAGGCTTCTCAGAACTTCGCCTTAGTTGCTCACAATGATCAAGCCATCCCCAACCAGCCAGCTCAACCCTTGCTAGAAAGCCATACAACGGAACTGCACCCTTGTGCAATCAATGTAACCTTCATCATCATGCTGGTGTGAAGTGCCATAAATGCCAAATTTGTGAACTTATAGGTCATACAGCAAGGGTTTGCCCAACCGCAGCTGCACCAAATCAAGCTGCCAACAATCCTGCTCAAGCTCGTTTTCCACCGGGGTCTTGCTACAACTGTGGCGAGATGGGCCATTTCCGTAGGAATTGCCCAAGGCTTGCTAATGCCAATCCAGCGCAGGGATGAGTATCTGACCGACAGAAGACAACGTTGTTTAGAAAATAATCAAGCCTTGTGTATTATTTTCTTTTGTTGTCACGATCTATGAAACAGTTGTTGTTGTTGTTATTGTTTATAAATAAATCCTTTATTTACATTGCAATGTACAATTGTAGTTGCATGAATAAATGACATATCCCCTATGATACCGACAATCAAGGAACCGCATTCCTCCCATCTTTTGATTTCTTGCGATTTCCACGAAGAACCTAAGTACACATTTCTTCCAAAGAAACAAAGTACAAGGCGTAAGTTACAACACTGGACGAATACCCAATATACCACTATAAATCCTTAATAGGGTACCTAAGGGTATTTCCGTAAGTCCTTAATTATTGTGTACCTAAATTCTAATGTTATAATTCCTGGTAATCAGAAATCAAATTTTTGGAAGATCACCATATTTTCAGATAGATTCTTGAGGATGTTGAAGTCCATCGACTGGGTTCCTGGTGTACCTTGAATACCCATGTTCATATCGACATCAAGTTAATAACAATTAATAACAAGATGATAACAAAATTTATATCCAAGAAAACAATTATGTGCTTGTGTGTTGATGTGTTGTCCTAATCATAAGTTATCTCGACCTTGTTCAAATTCTATCCCCTTCACATTATAAAACAAACTGTGATTACTATGTAAGAAATTACATAATTATGGATGCATACATAATTATGGAATTTAGTGAACGGAAATCACAGCAAGTTCTGTCATGTGTCTAGAGTTAACCCTATTCATTTCCATTTCTGATGAAGCATCCGTTGAGGAAAAATGAACTAGCTATTCATTATTCACTTTTGAAAGAATATCCGTTGAGGGAAATGAATATCCGTTTGTTTGATCCTTCATTTCCAATTCTGAAGAATACCCATTGAGGAAAATGACTCCGTTTGTTCATTTTCGTTCTGAAGAGTATCCGTCGAGGGAAATGAATATCCGTTTGTTTAATCTTTCATTTCCAATTCTGAAGAATACCCGTTGAGGAAAATGACTCCGTTTGTTCATTTTCGTTCTGAAGAGTATCCGTCGAGGGAAATGAATATCCGTTTGTTTAATCCTTCATTTCCAATTCTGAAGAATACCCGTTGAGGAAAATGACTCCGTTTGTTCATTTTCGTTCTGAAGAGTATCCGTCAAGGGAAATGAATATCCGTTTGTTTAATCCTTCATTTCCAATTCTGAAGAATACCCGCTGAGGAAAATGACTCCGTTTGTTCATTTTCGTTCTGAAGAATATCCATTGAAGGAAATGAATATTCGTTGGTTATTCCTTCATTCCCGTTTCTGACGAAGAACCCGTTGAGGAAAATGAATCATCCATTCATTTTCACTTCTGAAGAATATCCGTTGAGGGAAATAAATATCCGTTTAGTTAAATCCTTCATTTTCCATTTCTGAAGAACCCGTTGAGGAAAATGACTCCGTTCGATCATTTTCACTTCTGAAGAATATCCGTTGAGGAAAATGACAGGATTATGCCTTGCATATCTTTGATGATCATTTAACACAAAGTCACCGACAGACTCCTACGAATAAATTTCGGGACGAAATTTCCTAAAGTAGGGGAGACTGTGACACCTGGGTCACTGCAACCATCAAACAAAAACCAAATCAATGAAATTTGTGTTTCATACTTGGGATTTGTATAAATATGTGTATCGTTTGCACATGTCAATTCTTGTTCGATTCCGGGCTTTAAATCGCTTTCTGGAAGGTTATACGCGATTTGATGCGTAAATATAACCAGTTTAATGCAAAAAACACTCCGGAATAGTGACATAGGCTTAACATACCTTAAATAACCTATACATAACTTAGAAATAAGTTTTGAAGGCTTTGGTATGGCAAAATCAAGTTAATTCGCTTACAGGGACTAAATTTGACAAACTGCGAAAGTATGACGATTCGTACTGGAACAGACATTCCGGAACATGACCATAAATTAAACATACCATAAATATCCTTTACATAGCTTAGAAATAGGCTTTGAGGGGTTCGGTGTGCTAAAATAAACTTTTGGGTCATTCAGGGACTAAAAGCGTCAAAAAGTGCACAAGTTTGCATTTTCGCGCATAACTTACATTCTGAATACATCCGGACATCCAAAAATTTATGTAATCATTAAAATATTTTATTTTAGTGTTTGGCGTAAGAAAAATCCATTCGTCGCGCAATTTGTACCGTTTTTGCGTCCGTTACGACTTCCGTCTTAATAAACCGAACAACGCAACCGTACGGCCAAACGAACCGACATCCGACATATTTTTGAGCATATTCCAAGTTCCCTATACTTTAACTTCATTTTAGATCCTTAAAATGGGGTCAACGGGGCTTAAACCTCCAAGAAATGCATTAAAATGCAAGATTCTCAAGTGCAGGGGCTAAACTGTCAACTTTTGAAAGTTGCTGGTCTGCAGACCACATACGGTCCGTAAGGGATGGACCATACGGTCCGTAAGGCATCCCCAGACCAGTAGAAAGTTGTTTCCAACATGTTTCCAGCCAATTCCAACTCATTTCTCTCTTGCACATGGTATTTCAAGATACTAGGGGCCATTTTGATGTGCCCATGGTATTGCAAAACCATGGGTACACATGTAAGGATGAGATTGAAGCTCGGTTTACGATGAACGATCTTAACGGTCCTAAGAAATCTTTAAATACCCCTCAAGATCACAACTCAAAACCCACACCTTTGAATTTGAATTTGTTCTCTAAGTTGATGTGTTTATCACTTCATACCTGAGAATATTCGGATCAAAACTTCCGTTCTTGGACCCGTTGTAAGTCCTCTTTCGTTCTTTTAGCGTTTTCTGTGTTGACCAGTTTATGGTCAACACGAAGTTCTGTTGAACTTCGCAACGTGAGCGTAATCACGATGGTTATAGTCCCTTGTGACTATACCTACTGATTACCACGTTATCTAGGCTCAGTGACGAGTCGTAGTTTCGGCCAAAATGCGTATTCTTGCGTATTTTGTAACCAAACTACTTTTAGGTATCAAAACCGTTTGTTTTGATACCAAACTTATTTTTCTAACTTAGTTAAGCATGTTTTTACATGCTTAGCTCGTCACTTATAGTTTAGTGCTTGTCTAGGGTCGTAAGTCAAGCGGTCTAAACCACCGCTTACACCTTCGAACCCGACCCGTTTGGTCGATCTCTAGGATCCGACCAAATACATTAGGTGACCATAGTTGTATAGGGAATAACATTCCGAGGTTATACCTTATGGTCATGACGTTTAGTTAGTTGTATGATAGGTAGTTAATATGCCTTAGGTAAATTACCGAAATGCCCTTTTTACGCCAAAATTCATTTTAAACATATGTAACATAATTTTTGATATCTAAACTGATTTGGAAACAATATTAGACATGTTAAGGCATATTTTACTTATCATAGGACTAGTTAGGCGTTCCGAACATGTTTTACGCGAACGACGCGTTAAAGTAGCATAAGCTACCTAAACGGGTCGTAATGGGTCGTAAGCACTTAGGTTAGGTATCATTTTAGTATGTAGGCTTTGTTAAACCATATCATATGAGTTCATACACTCATTTGGTTTACGAAACCTCATTCTATCCGATCTCCCTATTTAGGTCCGGTTATTAACGTAGTTACCTATATTAGGTGCAGTTTGATCCCGTGATCTTCTAGCTTTGCTTGGTGGTTATACTAGGACTATTGAGCAATCTCAAGTGAGTACATAGACCCCTCTTTTACTGTTTTCAAACTGTTTTGGGGTGAAACACATGTGCCTACTTGTTACTTTCGTGCTTTTCCATGTTTTCATATCATATGCTTGTTATGTTCATTAGTACTCATATAGTACATGATTTCATGCATTTCACACTATGTATGTCCATTTAGTACATACCTAGTGCACTGTTTTACATTAAATTTTGTTGCATATGCTCATCCAGCATATGGGCACACTGTTTTACATTGCATTTAGTTGCATATGCTCATCCAGCATATGGACACACTGGATTACATTACATTTTGTAGCATATGCTATTCCAGCATATGGACACACTGTTTTACATTACATTTTTGTTGCATATGCTCATCCAGCATATGGACACATTGTTCTACATTCTGAACCATTTGTAACCGTTTGATTTATGTGAACCATTTGTAACCTTTTGAATTATGTAAACCACTTGTAACTGTTACCATAGGACTTGACAACTCCCATTCCTGAAATCCTAGGTTTGTTTGGACGTAAGGAATGACCGGATCCAAAAACATTTTTGATAACCTTTACTCTAAGGTTATCCTACTGTCTCAAGGCTTGGATGTAGACGTTTAACTTACCGCACAAGTGTTTGTATCAGTAAAGCATGCAGTTATTTTGCAAAACATGACTTTTGATTATTCAAAATACCTTGTTTTGTACTTTTTACTTATGGTTCAAGTAGTCTCATTCAACTTACCATACATAACATTGTTCACACATTACATGATTTACATTTGACAATAGACATTTGACCATACATAAACATTTCTACAATTGTTAAACATTACATCTTGGTGGTTGTTTGGGTAAGTGATTTAAGTAACGAGGTGACGTGTAATACGATAAAAACATGGTGGATACGCTGCTGGTACTTCCTATATATAAGTGCTTTTATGGTATTACATATCATAGCGTTATTTAAACCATTTCAGTTTAGACATATTACATTTACGACACATTTTCACATAAACATCGTTTTACAAATAACTTAACTTATACAAACTCATTTTACTTGGCTATTCACTTAACCATACATTATTCTTTTATACATATATATCATTTGGTTTATTTATCACTTTTCAAATGATTTATGAAAGGAAACACTCAACAAGACTCATGACTACCTTTTTATTTAACAGTTTCTTTAAACCCAAGTCATGAATCCTATTTTCACAAAACCTATGTATCTCACAGGCATTTTTATGCTGACGTACCTATTTTCACATGTGTTTTCAGGAGCCGTGGCATAGGATGTTCGAGACACACTTAGGCGGACCTGTGCCTTAGTGACTTAAAACGAAGCAAGAACTAGTTAAATTATGTTATGTACTCTTTGTTTCTTGCTTTAAGACAATGTAACTCTCTTGTTTGATAATTAAAACGTAACTTTAATTTCCATGGTTGTGAAACAATTAATTCTGTTACAACACTCCCCGACGTTTCCGCCACGTTTTGTTGTTTTACGTGGTCGGGGTGTGGCAATTACCACCTGATAGGGAAGTAGAAATTAGAATTCATCTAATTCCTGGAACTACACCGATAGCCAAGGCACCTTATCGGCTAGCACCCACTGAAATGTTAGAATTGAAAAAGCAGTTAGATGAATTGTTAAGCAAAGGATTTATACAACCTAGTTCATCCCCTTGGGGAGCTCCGGTGTTGTTTGTGAAAAAGAAAGATGGTTCAATGCGAATGTGTATTGATTATAGGGAATTAAATAAGATTACAATTAAGAGTCGATACCCATTACCTAGGATTGATGATCTTTTCGATCAACTTCAGGGAGCTAGATATTTCTCTAAGATAGATTTGCGCTCCGGATACCATCAGTTGAAAGTACAAGAAGAAGACATACCTAAAACTGCCTTCAGAACTAGGTATGGTCATTACGAGTTTACAGTCATGCCCTTTGGATTAACAAATGCTCCTGCAGCA
This sequence comes from Helianthus tuberosus, assembly GCA_030545235.1. NCBI lineage: Eukaryota > Viridiplantae > Streptophyta > Magnoliopsida > Asterales > Asteraceae > Helianthus > Helianthus tuberosus. The sequence goes on from JARYGA010060172.1 coordinate 15,186,775, forward strand.
TTTATGGACATGATGAATAGAATCTGTAAACCGTATTTGGATAAATTTGTAATTGTTTTCATCGACGATATACTTATTTATTCCAAAAGCCAGGAGGAACATTGTGAGCACCTGCATGTACTCTTAACTTTGTTAAGAAAAGAGAAGCTTTACGCCAAATTCTCGAAGTGTGAATTTTGGCTACAAGAGGTACAATTTTTAGGACACATGGTGAATCACGAAGGTATTCACGTAGATCCCTCCAAAATAGAAGCGATCACCAAATGGGAGGTCCCGCAATCAGCTATGGAAGTTAGAAGTTGTCTAGGGTTAGCCGGATACTATAGACGGTTTATTAAGGATTTTTCCAAAATAGTTGTACCATTAACTAAGCTAACCTGTAAAGCAGTGAAGTTCGAATGGGGATCTAGACAAGAAAAGGCTTTTAAGATTTTAAAGCAAAGGTTAACAAACGCCCCAATTCTTGCCTTACCCGAAGGGACAGAAGATTTTGAAGTTTATTGTGATGCTTCTAAGTTAGGATTAGGATGTGTGTTAATGCAACGCAAAAAGGTAATTGCATATGCCTCAAGGCAATTAAAGAAGCACGAGGAAAATTATACGACTCATGACTTAGAATTAGGAGCCGTAATTTTTGCCCTTAAGATTTGGAGACATTATCTGTACGGAAGTAAATTTACTATCTATACAGATCATAAGAGTTTAAGATACATATTTGGGCAAAAAGAATTAAACATGAGGCAAAGAAGATGGATGGAAATTCTAAGTGACTACGACTGTGATATTCAATATCACGAAGGAAAAGCAAATGTAGTTGCAGATTCCTTAAGTCGTAAGTATCATGAGAAGCAACGACGAGTTCGTGCTCTTAGATTAAGTTTACAATTAGACTTAATGGAACAATTGAAGCATATTCAAGAAATAGCGATCAAGGAGGATGCTGAAGGAATGAAAGGACAAATAAAGGAATTAAAGCAAGGAAGTGATGGAATTTGGAGATTCCATAAGAAAAGGATTTGGGTACCTAAACAGGGAGAGATAAGGAATAAGATTTTAGAGGAAGCCCATAAATCTAGATATACCATGCATCCTGGTAATAATAAGATGTACCAAGATTTAAGGAATAATTTCTGGTGGATAGGAATGAAGAAAGACATAGCTAGATATGTATCTAAGTGCCTAACTTGTTCGCAAGTTAAGGCAGAACACCAGAAACCTTCAGGGTTACTCCAACAATTGGAAATGCCTGTTTGGAAATGGGAGCTCATAACAATGGATTTTGTTACTAAGTTACCCAAAACCAGAAAGGGTAATGATGCGATTTGGGTAATTGTGGATCGATTAACCAAATCAGCTCATTTCTTACCTATGAAAGAAACCTTTAGCATGGAAAAGTCAGCAAAGTTGTACGTAGACAAAGTAGTATCCTTACATGGAGTCCCACTCTCCATTGTATCAGATAGAGATAGTCACTTCACTTCACATTTTTGGACAAGTTTCCAAGAAGCCATGGGGACACGATTAAATTTAAGTACTGCATACCATCCCCAAACCAATGGACAAAGTGAAAGGACGATTCAAACCCTGGAAGACATGCTCAGAGCATGTGTTATAGATTTTGGTGGAAACTGGGATGACCACCTACCCTTAATTGAATTCTCCTATAACAATAGTTATCATGCAAGCATCGAAGCTGCCCCGTTCGAAGCACTATATGGACGAAAGTGCAAAACTCCAGTCTGTTGGGCAGAAATAGGAGAAAGCCAATTATCAGGTCCTGAAATTGTACAAGAAACTACCGATAAGATCACTCAAATCAAGGAAAGACTGAAAACGGCTCGAGATCGCCAGAAGAGTTATGCGGACAATAGACGCAAGCCGCTAGAATTCCACGTTGGAGACAAGGTACTCTTGAAAGTTTCTCCTTGGAAAGGGGTAGTTCGATTCGGTAAGAAAGGAAAACTAAGTCCAAGATACGTAGGACCATTCCCAGTAATCCAACACATAGGACCAGTTGCCTATCGCTTACAACTACCAGAAGAATTAGCTGGGGTACATGACGTATTCCATGTATTTAACCTCAAGAAATGTCTATCGGACGAATCGCTAGTAGTCCCTCTTCAAGACATACAGGTGAATGAAAAGTTAAAGTTCGTATAAAAACCATTTCAAATAGAAGACAGAAAGATCAAGTTTCTCAAACACAAACGATTGGTACTTGTCAAAGTCAAGTGGGATTCAAAGAGAGGACCTGAGTACACTTGGGAACTGGAATCAGAGATGAAGCGGAAATATCCTCACTTATTTCAATAAATCTCGAGGACGAGATTTTAAATAAGGTGGGGAGGATGTAAGGACCTACGAATATGTCCCAAAATGATCCGTAAATGAAAACCCGGACCTCTGAAACCCTAATCCATATCAAAAAAATCAAGAAAAATCACATTTCTGGATCCACGCGGGCCGCGTAAAACGTAAGCTTATGCTTACGCGGGCCGCGTCAAACTTATGTTGACCGGATAAGCGTCCCAGGCCACGTGTCGTACACATGGCAGACCTACCTGTGACACGGAAGCCCTAGTCGTACACTAGGTGGCCCTCTCGGGCCACGTAAATGTTAAGAGTGGGTTTACGCGGGCCGCGTAAAACCCAAAAATCAGCTATAAAAGGGTTGGTCATGATCAGTTCAGTGGTGTGCGAGAAATTTATCAAAAATCACATCTTTATGTTCGAAAATCACTTTCACAATAGTGAAACGCTGCTATGATACAGGGTATTAACTCGATCGCTGCTACGATTGAATGTCCGATCGATTGAAACCAATCCGATGGATGTTTAAGTGCTGCCCAAACTCGGGCTATACTTTGTCATTCGTCGTAAATTCGATGGATGTTTAAGTATTGCACTTTGTCATTCATTGTGAGCGTTTTGATCTCGTGAGTTATCGTAAATGTTGTATTAAGTTACTGACCTAATTTCGTATGCATTGCTATTTTAAATTAGGTTATCAGGCTTATCAGTAGACTAAACTCTGCCCGTCTAAACTTGCAAAGTGAGTCATTCTCTTTTTATTAAAGTTGTTTTACAATACCTTAAACTATTTTCAAAGTTATAATTACAGGGATTAAGTCGTGGTTATCTTGAATCACTGGCAAGTGGGGTATTGTGCACATTACTAATCTCTCACGGTTAGGTTCATCAACCTAACAGTGATAATCATCACTACTTGGGTGAAAGGACCCAATAGTGGTATGACCATCGTCACCAGGGTGTGACACGGCGCCAGATAAAATTAAGATAGTAGCCATTGTAATCGCTCTTATGCTGTAGTTTATAACTAACGTGTCATTTTATGTAAACTGAGTGACTCGCCAGTATTTCCCCGCTGACAAATTATTTTTAAAACATGTTTCAGGCGACCTGCTGTGAATCAAGGAAAAGTGCTACGGAGCACTTATAAAGCTTGAAGTGGTGGCTCGGTTAAATAAATAAACATATTTTGTAAAACAACGAATTTCCCCGTGAAATTCCTCTATTGTAAATTACGGGGTTTATCCCAAATTATGAAATAAAATAATTGGGAAATTTCAAGTTTTAAAAATATCCTGTAAATCTTCCGCTGTCAACTCAATTAATAAATACCACGGGTTTTCTGTCCCGCGACTCCTGGACCGTGTCACACCGGGACAGGGGCCGTGACACAAAGCCTCAAAAGGTGCGGCTTGGATGCTCGAATGATAGCTTTTATTATATGAAAATTCAATCAAAGGAATATGGTCATCCCAACTTCCACCCAAATCAATAACACATGCCCTGAGCATATCCTCAAGCATTTGAATCGTACGCTCGCTTTGGCCATCTGTCTGAGGATGATAAGCAGTGCTGAAATTTAGACGAGTGCCTAGGGATTGTTGAAAGCTTTTCCAAAAGTGAGAGGTGTATCTAGTATCTTTATCAGAGATAATAGATATTGGCACTCCGTGGAGAGATACTATCTCATCCACGTACAGCTTAGCTAGCTTATCGGAGCTGTGTGTTTCTTTAATTGGTAAGAAGTGAGCTGACTTGGTCAGCCTGTCGACCATAACCCAAATCGTATCATTCCCGTGCTTTGTCCTTGGTAACTTAGTGAAAAAATCCATAGTTACCATTTCTCACTTCCTGGTGGGAAGTTCAGGCTGTTGCAGCAAACCTGACGGCTTTTGATGCTCGGCTTTAACCTGAGCACACGTCGGACATTTTGCCACATAAGTAGCTATAGATTTCTTCAAACCTATCCACCAATAATTTGCCTTTAGATCCAGGTACATCTTATCACTGCCTGGATGGACTGAATATTTTGAACTATGAGCTTCCTGAAGGATCACGTCTCTAAGTCCTCCATGGATAGGGACCTAGATTCGACCATTTAATCTAAGGATTCCATCCTTTCCATAAGACAATTGATCAGCAGTGACACCTAACTTCTCATTTGGGAAGTTAGTTTCCAAAACGGATTCCTTCTAAGCAGCTAACAACTTTTCATTCAATCTGTTCTTTAGTTCGATGCTCTTGGCGTTGATTCTTATCGGTTTAATCCTTTCCTTTCTGCTCAAAGCATCAGCAACAACATTCGCATTGCCTGGATGGTAGCGAATTTCGCAATCATAATCATTTAGTGTCTCCATCCAACGATGCTACCTCATGTTAAGATCCTTCTGGTTTAACAGATGTTGAAGGCTTTTATGATCGGAATAAATCACACACTTGGTTCCATATAGATAATGCCTCCAAAGTTTCAGTGCAAACACAACGGCACCCAATTCCAAATCATGGGTGGTGTAGTTCTTTTCGTGCACTTTTAATTGACGTGAAGCATAGGCAATAACCTTGCCTCTCTGCATAAGCACACAACCCATACCTGTGTGTGATGCATCGCAGTAAACAACAAACTCTTCAATCCCTTCTGGCAATGTCAACATAGGAGCATTGCTTAATTTCTACTTGAGGATCTCAATAGATTCTTGTTGCTTGGGACCCTAGTCAAACTTTACATTCTTGCGAGTTAACGAAGTCAAAGGTGCAGCAATCCTTGAAAAGTTTTCAATGAAACGTCTATAGTATCCTGCTAGACCCAAGAAGCTGCAAATCTCTGTAGGTGTTTTTGGTGCTTGCCAATTCATGATCGCTTCAATCTTAGCAGGATCCACCTGGATACCATGCTCACTCACTACATGTCCAAGAAATTAAACTTCTCGGAGCCAGAATTCACATTTAGAGAACTTTTGATAAAGCTTCTCTTGTTGCAGAAGTTCAAGAATACACCAGAGATGTTTTTCATGATCGGCTTGATTCTTCGAATAAATAAGTATGTCATCAATAAAAACAATGAAAAACTTGTCTAGATATGGCTTGCAAACGAGGTTCATGAGATCCATGAATGCTGCAGGTGCATTAGTGAGCCCGAAAGGCATCACTAAGAACTCGTAGTGGCCATATCGAGTCCTGAATGCAGTCTTGTGCACATCTTCTGTTCTGACCTTCAACTGATGGTAACCCGACCTCAAATCAATCTTGGAGAAGTAACTTGCCCCTTGCAGTTGATCGAACAGATCGTCGATCCTGGGCAATGGATATCGGTTCTTGATAGTAACTTTGTTCAGCTCACGATAATCAATGCATAGGCGCATTGATCCATCCTTCTTTTACACAAAAAGAATAGGCGCTCCCCAAGGGGACGAGCTAGGTCGAATAAAACCTTTCTCCAACAAATCATCCAACTGTGTTCTTAATTCTTTCATCTCAGTTGGTGCCAACCGATAGGGTGCTCTTGCAGCTGGTGCTGCTCCAGGAATGATATCGATCCTGAATTCCACTTGCCTGTCTGGAGGTAAACCAGGTAATTCTTTAGGAAAAAAATCTGAATATTCAGAAATAACAGGAATATCTTCAATCTTAGGCTTTGGCTCGTTTATAGTCACCTGTGCCATGTAAATGACACAACCTTTCTTCAAACACTTTGATGCTTTAAGCACAGATACTTGTTTAGGCAATTCATACTGCGTATCTCCCTGAATTGTTAATGGCTCACCATAAGGAGTTTTGATAACTACTTGCTTCTTGTCACATATAATTTGGGCTTGCTTACGAGACAACCAATCCATGCCTATCACTATGTCGAACCCTGCCAAGTTCAACGGAAGCAAAAACAGCGGAAAAGAGTGACTCCTAATGGATATAAAACATCCATCTAAGATTGTTGAAGCAGTCTCTATAGTACCAGCGGCCAATTCTACCTCATATTTTATGCTTAGAGTTTTAACAGGCAGATTTAACAGTTTACAAAATTTATTGTCTACAAAAGACTTGTCTGCATCAGAATCAAACAACACTCTAGCATAAACATCATTGATAAGGAAAGTACCTGTTATAACATTATCGTTCTGTACCACTTCTTGCGCATTCATCTAAAAGACTCGAGCATTAGTCTTCTTAGCCTCTTCAGGCTTCTTTGGGTTCTTAAGGCAGTTAGTCCTTATGTGCCCCTTCTCGTTGCAACCATAACAGGTTGCATTCTTCATTTTCTTGCAATCCAAAGTTCTATGCTCCTTGGATTTGCAAATCCCACAAACCTTAGGCTATGAATGCGATTGTGGCTGCGATTCGAGTCTGCACTTTCCAAAAAGGTGTTTCTTGCAGAATTTACACTTGGGCTTCTCCCCTCTCTGCTGGGTATCCTTTCTAAACCCAGAACCCTTCTTATGCTCAGAGTTCCCCTTTCGTTTCTTATCGGAGCGATGAGAACTCTCATCCTCCCGTTTCCGCTTTCCTTTATCAGAAGCTTTGACAGACCTGTTTCTGACTGCATCAAGTGTGAGAGATAGAGACAGATCCACCACTGACCTGTATGTGGTAGGTCTGGATGCTTTCACATTTCCCTTGATTTCTGGAGCCAAGCCTCTAATAAAACGTGCTATGCGCTTTGGTTCCGGTGTGACCAGATAAGGAACCAATCGGGACATGGTATTAAAGCTTGTAACATATGCCTGACAGTCCAAATTCTTCATGACTAGAGTCAAGAAGTCAGTCTCGATTTTCTTTACCTCATGCTGAGGACAGAAGTGTTCCTTGATCAGTGTAACAAATTGATCCCAAGACAAATTGTACAATGGAATCTTCCCTGTGGCTTGGATTAGCGACCTCCACCAAGCCAAAGCTTCACCTTTAAATGATTGTGAAACAAACTTCACAATCTCCTGTTCCGCACAACCACTAATGTCAACTACAGTATCCATCTCATCAAGCCATGTCATACAGTCAATGGCTCCTTTTTCTCTTGTAAAGTCCCTTGGCTTGCAAGAGACAAAGTATTTGTAAGAGCAAGTCTTAACACGTGGCTCCTGATTGAGCACAATTCGTTTGGAGGGAATACTTCTCTGATTCGACGAATGATGAGAATCGTCCATACGAGATGTATGTGTCTTGGAAGGTGGTTTTGTATGAGGTACAGATTGGGTCCTGCTTCGAGTACCACTTGATTCCTTGAACTGTCTGTCAAGGGCTCTAGTAACAGCATTGTATATTAATGCTTGTAGGTCTGCACCAGCTACATTTATTCTAGTGTTATCATTTCTCTCCCTTGGATGACTGTTAACCTCTTCTGATTCAGACATGCTGAAGCTTGATCGCTATAAAACAATTGACAATAGTTTGTTCAGAGGTTTATTATGGAATCATCATTTTTGATGACTCATTAACCATGGTGAATACAAACCATATTTGGTTAATTTGATAATCATATTTATTTTAAATTTTTCATTATAATTTTATCCCAGTTATAAATCATTAAGGATATTGGAGTGGCACAAAAAGGCCTAGTCACAAGGACAGTTTTAAGCCATGATCTTATAGGATCGAGGCATTAAGGCCCGAACATAGTTCATCACCTTTTCTTGAAAGGGAGTCATAGACCACAACTGCCATTTGTCTTATAGGACAATAAGTATGGCCCATAGGCACTTCATCACTAATGGATGTTTAAATTATCAGGTAAGAATAAGGAATTGGAAAAAATCAATATAAGGATGACTAGTGTGATTTTATCGAATCACATTTGCCAGGAGTGCTAACATGTTTTCAGATGTTAACAAGGATGTGAATCTTAAAAAGGTTTTACCATCATGGCCATGTCTAGAATAACATATAGGCTAGGTCATACCTTTAAGATTTTCTTTTAATATTAATGGCAGATCAAGTAAACAAATGAATTGATATTTTGATTTAGGACATAATATATATGTGTATGTTTAATGCCAAAGTAAATTTTAAAAAGGAAACTTTTCATAGAAAGTTCTAATTATTACAAAAATTGCCCTAAACGGGTCTTAAACAATTAAATTTGTCCACACATGGACTAAAAATAAATATGTCCTTATAGGGACTACTAAAGAAATGAAATACAACAAAAGGAGTTTCTTCTTCATTTTATTTCTGAAAGTTTTCTCCTTGGTTCACTGTGTGCGGTACGGATACTAAAGGTTTTGGTGGGTAGTCGAAATCTTCCATATTAAGAACCTTTGCAGAAGTGGAATCCAAGGATTCTACGGCTAATGAATAATATGGATCACAAATAGGGTCAGAACTGGTATAATCCAAGTTTGGGATTCCAAGACTTGGAGGTAAGAAATATGGATCATTTGGGTCCATAGGTATCATCTTTGGAGTGGGAGCCTCAGGGACTGCTGGTATGGACTCCTCTGATGTAGGTGTCTCATTTGAAGTTTCAAAAGTCTTAGGTACAGAATTTGAAATATGGTTAATGGTTTCAACTGGTTTGATTTTGGGAATGGGTCCAAAAAGGTCCTTTCTCCATATTGGTCGTACGCTTATTCGAGCTGTGGTACGAAGCTTAACACTCTTAGACTTCGGGTTTGGAGAGCTTCCACCAATGGCAGCTTTACTCGGCGACATCTTCCTGAAATACACAAATATCAAAAACAATGTATATATAATAGGGATGAGATCATTCCTAGTTCATGTCTAGACTCGGAAGTCAAGGAATGTGCAACTGTGTCATTGAGATTAAACACAAAAAGGCTAGTGTTTAATTCACTCAATGTTGGCTCTGATACCAACCTGTCACACCCCGATATTTCCACGTGTTACCGGTAGGCCCGGTGGGGAGTATCGTGATGTAGTTGATATCATCATAGTCAAATAATCACATTTTAATGCATAGCGGAAGTCTAAAGTAATAATACAAACCAAATTGAAAGTATAATAAAATATTACACAACGGTTGTAAGTTGATCCACAGGTGGATCTAAAACGGAAAGTAAATGTTGTTCAACATACTTTAAGTATTAAAAGCTTGCAAGACTCTTTAATTAATACTCAGGAGTTTCCAGCCCATTTCGTGTAGTACCTGCACTTAATCTTTTAGAAAAATACGTCAGTTTACACTGGTAAATACAATTAACTGACTCTTTTGAAAAGTGTTTATAAAATTGGTTTGGATGCACAAGGCGTAAATCTTTTATAACTTGGGACAATTATATAAAATAATCTTGTATACATATTTACATGTTTGCCGTCCGTTCAGGACCGGAATAGAAGAACCGGTACAAGATTAATAAACACACCACTAGTATAAGCCCACAAGAAGTTTCCTCACGAGTGAGATACCGTTTTACATACGCAACTGTCAGGTGTATGCCTACACCCCGTGCTTAAGTCGTGGCCATTTCAAATGAATGAGCAGAGGATATCCAGGACACGGTCATATTAACCCCCAAAGGCTTTGTATCAAACAAAACAGATTAAAATGGGTTATCTCAATGATTTAACCACTAATCGATTAAATATTCAATACCCGACCAAGCGGTAATAATTTACTGTATCCCAAGCTCGTATAAGGGAAAATAAGTTAAAAGTATTTACCTGAGCTAAAATGTAATTTTATTCTCAACCGTATATTCTAATCAGCAAGTGCAAGTAGCTTTTACTGGGCTCCTAATCTGGAATGAAGGTTTTAATAACCTATTAGATTCCTACCGTGTCTTATTTAAGTTTTAACTTAGACCGGATAGTTTTTAAGAAAGGTTTACGGTGCAAAATGTAAGATTAAGCGATGACCGGATTAGAATGTGATTTAGACCCAACAAGTATGAAGACTTGTATAAATTGGGTAAACTAAATACATTCTGAATTTTGAAGTAAAAATGATAAGGTTTGACCCGTCTCGGTTAATTTATGTAAACTACTTACATAAATCGTACCAAACGCGCATATGCATAACGGGTAACCGAATGAGTCATGTACAAGTTCCACAAGTTAATATGCTTTAAATGTGATATGATATCAGTATGATATCTTCCATTATGCCCAAAATGAATTTAAAACCAATTTAAGCCCCGTAAGGGTAGTTTGGTCATTTTGAAGTTTATAAAAGAGGTTAAATAGCAATCTGAGGTTCTAGTCTAAAATATACAGTAAAAATATTAATTTTATCAAGTTACATCAGTAAGATATCATACATATGTGAGGTTTATCTTTCATGGCCAAACTATGCACCGTAGGGGCATTTTGGTCATTTCACATATGCTTTAAAGGTCAAATTTGGAAATCTGAGTTCAAGACTTATACTTACTGTTAAATTATAAAAATTTATTTATAAGATCAGTAGGTAACAAGTCTTAGGCGTTAAATATGGTTTTAAACCATACTATGCGCCTAATTAGCGTAAAAGTCGGTAATTGACGGTATTCAAGATGTTTATAAAATTCTAAAATTTTGATCAGTCTCTAATGCTTAAAATATTTTATTTAACATATGATATTATTAGGAAAAGGTTTGGTGCGCAAATCATATGTTAAACTCATTTTATTAACAAAAAGGGCATTACCGTCATTTACCGAATTTATGCTAGAACTCTATGTTATGGTCAGTATAAAATTTGACAAAAATTTCCAAAAATCTCTAAATATTATATCATAACAATGGGTAGCAAGTTTGGTGCCAAAAATTGGGTTTAAATATGATTTACGCTGAAAATGCCATTTAATTAACAAAAGCTTTTGTTTTACGATATCTTGCATAACTTTTATTTTAGACCAGAAACTGATGTCAAATTTTTAGGACATACTTATATATCAGTAATAAAGCTTTTTGTCCTCTCACATTTTCAAAAATCTCATTTTTATAACACAAGGGCAAAATGGTCAACTTTTAAGCATTTAACGGAAACATGCAAATGATTCAAATTTCTAAGGGACCATGTAGTATAACCTCAGAGGGTTATACTAACATATAATATGGTCACAAAGGAACCCTAAGGCATAACCAAACTAAGCTAATTCGGGTCAGAACTGAAAGTCAAAGCAATAGTCTACTTTTGCGACTTTCGGTTGCGAGCCGAGCCTAAACTCATAATTGTCGGGTTGAACATGCCTAAACATGTTCTTATATTATTTACCAAGTTGTTTAAGTGATAAAGTGTAATTTATAGCTTCTACATTATCCGTTGTGCAAAAACTGACTCGTTTGACTTTTCTGTTAAGTAGTTTGACCCGACAATTGACCAAGTAAATGTGATAATTAGGAGGTGCCCTTTTAGGGGTTTAACACCTATATAATTACCAACACATAGCCACTTTCAAAACGAATAATGCCTAGACCGTTAGTGATTAATCACAAAGTCAAAGCATAATTACGATATCATTGACTTTTGGTCATTACACTAATGAAAACTTAACTACAGAGGCTAAGAACACTTACAATGGTCCTTAGCACGAAAATTTGACTTGAGAAAGCTTCCTAGATGACCAGGATGCTTTAGTGGAAGCTCCAAAGCTTGAGAACTTTGAGAGTATGAAAGATTGAAGTGTGCAAGTTCAAGAGCTCCAAACATGGCCCTTTATATAGGATTTTGGATGGTTCTAAGATCAATGCAGGTGTCCCCAGGTGAAATCCAATGCATACAGGTGTCCTAGAGGTTTTACAATACCAGCAAACAGACCCTAGATTCGAGTTAAAGCTGAAATGGAGAAGAAACACTGTTGAACCTGCACCAGTGCAGGATTTCTATCATTTAAGGCCGTCGCGTCGCGCGACGGTAGAGGGACTTTGGTTTGGCGCGACGCCACCCCTATGGGGACCAGTAAAACAAGTTTCAAACTTGGCAGATTTAACCCCTGGACCTTTAAAACCTCATAACTTCAATTTTTTAGCACTTTTAACCGATAAATTTTATATTTGTATGATCTTTAGGATATATCCAAACATCGTTAGGTCCGGTTTCGTTAAACGATAACCGAAAACACTAGTTTTGCCTCGTTGACGCTTTTAACCCTTTATTTACGAAAGTTAGCGTATTTAATATCAAACGATATCGAAACCTCGTGAATTTTTTGTCACTTGTTCTTGAGAGTATAAATAATTGTTACAAAGCCCCGGGTTCATTAAAAGGTCACTCAGAGGTAGTAATTTAACATGTTGACACGTTTAACCCTCGCATCTTCCACTTTCTTTCACAAACGGCTTCATACGTTTCACAAATTATTCGTTTAAGAGTATAAGCATCGTGTAGGGTTGTTGAAAGGAAAATTTTTCAAATGTTGACACTTTGGATCCTTTCACATACATACTTTCTTCGTTTGTCAACTTTAGTCCCTCAAAATCAATTCATTACACGTTTAAAGTCCATGACACGTGTCTTTATTATATTGGACATGATTTTGCGAGGTGTTACATCTTGCTACTAACGGTATTGGATCTTTGCATGATACAGGCGTGACATCGGCACTCTCTAGGGAGCTTCAAAAGTTGAAGGATATGGTATCCAGTGTACCTGGGGTGGTCTAGCCAATTCCAGAAGTGTCCCAGGATAGCCACAGGATATCCCGGTTTGCATATCCTATATGTGATGCTGAAATCCCGAAAAGATTTCAAACCCCCAACACGAAGCTCTATGACGGAACCACGGATCCTGAAGAGCATATTGCTCAGTATAGGGAAAGGATGGAGATTAACCCTATCCCTCTGGATCTCAAGGAAGTATGCATCTGCAAGGGTTTTGGCTCTACTCTAACAGGATCAGCCTTAAAATGGATCTTAAACGTTCCACCTCGTTCAATTACATCATTTCCTCACCTAGTTAATTTATTTAATAGTCAATTTTCTTCTAGTCGAAGTTTTGAAAAACTAACCAGTGATCTCTACAGGATAACCCAAGGTCCTCAAGAATCCTTAAGAGATTATGTGAACAAGTTTAGCAGGGAATCCCTGGATATCCCATATCTTGATGTTGCAACAGCCGTGCAGGCATTCAAAATGGGGTTGCAAAAGGATTCCCAATTTTATCAGAATCTTGTAATGAATCCTTGCAGGAACCTGGATGAAGATCGGAACAGGGCTTTGAGATATATCAGACTGGAAGATGACAAAAAGATGCAAGAGATGATGAATTCATCCTCAACCTATGAATCAACTAACAGGAAGTCAGAATCCTTATACAAACCATACCGCTCTAAGCCATATGGCAGGAATGACAGCAAGAAAGTGAATACTGTTGAGGATGAGGATCCTGAGGAGTATCCTGAATTGTCAGAATATTATTTTTCTATTAATATACCCGAACTAATGTATGCTATGCAGGGTTTGGGAGATACAGCGAGGTGGCCCAGGAAGAACCAGCAAAAGGCCGATTGGAAGGATAAATCCAAGTGGTGTGCCTTCCATGAGGATTTTGGACATGTTACAGAGAATTGCATAGCCCTGAGGAAGGAAATGAGCTACCTGCTAAGCAAAGGATACCTAAAGGATCTTTTGGGTAGAAAGAAGAATAAGGGTCAGGATATTGAGAAGGATCCTGAACGAGCAGCATCACCTCCTGCGGATGCCAAGATAATTAACTTTATCTCAGGAGGATCCGACATTTGTGGAACCTCTTATTCTGCAGCAAAAAGACATTCGAAGGAGGCTAAGGCAGAACGGGGGGACAAGCCAACCAGGATGACAACCCTCACGACTGATAAAGTGATAACGTTTGACAGTGATGATAGGGATAGTGTCCAGGATCCCCATCACGATGGTTTGGTAATAACTTTATATATTGATAATCATTTTATGCGCAGGATACTGGTGGATAATGGTAGCTCCGTCAACATTATTCAACTGGAAACGCTGAAAAGAATGAATATTTCCCAGATGGAGATCACTTCAAAATCCACTGTACTTGTAGGGTTCAGTGGAGAGGCCAAGAATACTGTGGGAGAAATAAAGCTGCCAGTATATGTTGAGGGAGTCAACTCAATGCAACGTTTCTGTGTCATGGACTCCTTATCCTGCTACAATATTATATTTGGCAGACCATGGATCCATGATATGAAAGTTGTGCCATCGACCTATCATCAGTGTATAAAGATTCCTACCCCTTGGGGGGTTGTCAAGGTGGAAAGTGATCAACAAGAGGCAAAATAATGTTATTCTTCCTCAATGAAGTCTTCAACAAAGACTAAAGCAAGATAGAAATTAAAGATACGAGCCCAGGATATCGTGGAGGCCTCAGAGCAAGATGTTAAGAAAATTATCCTGGATCAGGATAATCTAGATATCTTGGTGCTCGTAGGAGCCAATATCCCTCAGGATATTGAAAGTCAGTTAACTAACCTTTTGAAATGCAGGATGTCCACGTTCGCATGGAAGCATGAGGATATGATAGGTATTTCTAAGGATATTATAACTCACAAGCTTGGAATTGACAGGTCTTTCAAGCCCGTTCAGCAAAATAGAAGGAAATTTGCTCCAGAAAGAAACGCAATTATACAGGAAGAGGTTGAATGATTGCTGAAATCCAAGATGATTAGGGAAGTCAAATTTCCCAAATGGCTAGCAAATGTGGTCGTAGTTCAAAAGAAAAATGGGAAATGGAGAGTTTGTGTAGATTACACAGACTTGAACAAAGCATGCCCTAAAGACCTATTCCCTTTGCCTCATATAGACTCTATGGTGGATGCAACTGCTGGTCATGAAATGCTAACCTTTATGGATGCATCCTCAGTATTCCAGCAGATCCAAATGGAACCTTTGAACCAGGAGGATACTGCTTTCATGACGCCAACAGGTTTCTACTGTTATACTGCTATGCCTTTCGGCTTGAAAAATGCAGGTGCAACGTACCGGAGATTGGTGAACATGATGTTTAAAGACAAACTAGGGGACACCATGGAGGTGTACATTGATGATATGGTGGTAAAATCCAAGAAGGCTGGGGATCATCTCCGGGATATTGAAGGAGCATTTGATATCCTGGACCAGTACAATAGGAAACTAAATCCTGCCAAGTGCCATTTTGGAGTGGGGGCAGGAAAGTTTTTAGGATATATGGTGACTAAAAGGGGAATAGAAGCAAGCCCAGAACAGATCAAAGCTATCCTGGATATCAAGTCACCGTCAAACATGAAAGATGTACAAAGATTGACATGACGAGTAGCGGCATTAAACAGGTTTATATCAAGATCCTCAGAGAAGTGCAAGGAATTCTACGATATCTTGAAGAAGAATAAGAAATTCAAATGGGGAGAGAAGCATGAAGCAGCCCTACAGGAATTAAAGCAATATCTTTCAACTGCACCTTTATTGATGAAGCCTGAGGATGGTGAACCATTATCCCTGTATCTTGCAGTATCAGGGAATGCAGTAAATGATGTTCTGGTAAAGGATCATGAAGGTCAGCAGTATCATGTCTATTATGTAAGTAAAAGTTTATTAGATGCTGAAACTAGATATTCTCACTTAGATAAATTGATATTAGCCCTAGTTATGGCATCAACTAAGCTTAGACTTTATTTTGAGACACATAGGATTCATGTTAAAACTAATTATCCTGTTAAAAATGTGCTTAGGAAACCTGAGATGTCGGGTAGAATGGCTAAATGGTCAGTAAAGTTAAATGCCTATGATCTAGTATATGAACCTAGAAATGCAATAAAGTCTCAGGCTCTAGCAGACTTTGTGGCTGATTTCAGTAGTGATATTCAAAATGAAGTAGACCTAGAAGTACAACAACTAGGAGAAACCTTAGAATCCTGGACATTATATACTGATGGTGCATCTAATGTGAGAGGTGTAGGATTGGGTATACTACTAAAATCATTACAGGGGGACATATTACCCCAGGCTATTAGGTGTGAATTTCCTGCCACTAATAATTGATAGGGATGGATTTTCTAAGCCTAAGGATCATGGATCCTCAAGTGCAGCCAGGATCACGGATCCTCAATTCTGTTTGAATTAAGGATCCTCGGCAGACGTTGCAGATTTAAGGATCCAGGATCCTCATTGTTATCCTAACACTAACGGTTGTTTCCGTTACATTTAAGCTTGTTTTGCAGGAAGGAACGAGTGGGACTTGGTCTTACCGATATTCCTGGGGAATATGCTCTCAATATTCTGCACGTGCATAGCTTAATGACCGTTATGGAAGTCGTGGGTAGCTTGCACAATTTGCGGGATGATAGTTATTTGGTTTATTTCTATTTTTAAAGGGGATAACAAGCTTGATAGTTAGAACAATTAGCAAACACACACACTCTCGCACGCTCTCTGCAACTTATTAGTGATTACATACATTTTACACACTAGTGATCCTTGTAACAAGCTTGTTATCATCCCGAGTTGTAACGATCATTTGTTTAATTATAGTTGGTGATCGGTAGTTTCCATCACCCGAGGTTTTTTATGCCGGAGATCATCTCTTGATCAAGGGCTTTTTCCTCGTACAAAATCCTTGTGTCACTTGTTCCTTTTATTTACAAGTTGCTTATACATTTGTTCATTGATTCAAGCATCACACCTCACAACAAAAGATTTGGTTGCATTATCCTAGTCTGATTTTTGACCAAAACAGTTTGGCGCCCACCGTGGGGCAAGTGGTGCTTCATTTCTGAGAAATTTCGTTCATTGCAATCATTTCGGTTCATCACCTTCAACCACATGGCTTCTTCAGCAAAGAACACTTCAAGCTCTATGCCGGCAGTTACTTCTTCACAGGGCATCCCACCTTTGCCTCCACCACCTTTTGGATCCCAGAAGAATGCTGAAAATGCTGCGAAGAAACAAAGCCCCGTTTTCTCAAAACCACCAACTTCTGCTGCTTCTTCTAGCCCTTCTAACAGTGATCTTTATTCTTTGATTTTGCAGATGAGGGACTACATGCAACAGCAGGACAAAACCAATGACAGGATCCTTCGAGAGATTGATGACATCAAAAATTGAAAAGACCAGCGGAGGATCACTCTCCTTTAATGCCGAGGTCATTGAATTTCGACACTCCAGTCATAACTAGCCAACACTCTGCTCCAGCTGATGTCCAGCTTCAAGGTGGATCATTGGGAATGCGTTTTGGATCATCAGCGATAACACAAGCTCAAGGATCCTACTTTCAGCCTTTAGGATCATCGTCTCAGTATCAGGGATCCTTCTTCAATTCCGGAGGATATGTGGGAGCACAGACGGTTCAAGGATCCTCATCCCAGGGTCAGGGATCCTTCCAGATTCAAGGATCCTCATCCCAGGGTCCAGGACTCTTCAGGTTCAAGGATCCTCCTCTCAGGTTCAAAGATCCTCACCTCAGGTTTACAGATCCATGGAGTATCCTTCAAGACCCCCAATCACAGCACATCAAGGATCCAACATCTTTCAGGATCAAGGATTCTTGAGGAATGTACAACCCGGAAGTTCGGATGTTCATCTAGGAGACTTCATTCCAATGCAGACCATTGCATCATCTGGTCCCTCAATTATACCAAAACCCCGTCAATATGGATTCACATCCGGAGTCCCAAACTTGAATCCTCCAGGAGGTAACACTTTCAATAATTCTTATAACACTAACCATGGCTTTGTGCAGGATATAGGTATCAATCAAGCTATGGCTAAGGAATTACAGAAACTGAAGGATATGATATCCAGCGTTCCAGGAGTGATTAAGCCCATTCCTGAAATTGCAGATGGAAGCTACAGGATATCTCGTTTTGCACCACCTATTTGTGATGCTGAGATACCGAAAAGGTTTCAAATACCAACCATGAAGCTATATGATGGTTCAACGGATCCAGAAGAACATGTAGCTCAGTACAGAGAAAGGATGGAGATCAACCCCATCCCGGAGAGGTTAAAAGAAGCATGTCTATACAAGGGTTTTGGATCCACACTAACAGGATCAGCTCTTAAATGGCTGCTAAGTCTTCCCCCTTACTCTATTACTTCATTTTCTAGTCTAGTTAACCTGTTTAATAGCCAATTCTCATGCAGTAGGAAATTTGAACGTTTAACTAGTGACCTATATAGGGTAACACAAGGTCAAAATGAATCACTTAGAAATTATATTACTAAGTTCAGTAAAGAATCCTTGGATATTCCTAATCTGGATATAGCTACGGCTGTGGAAGCCTTTAAAATGAGTTTACTTAGGGATTCATTATTCTATGATGATCTTGTCATGACCCCTTGTAGGAATCTTGATGAAGTAAGAACCAGGGCCCTCAGATTCATCCGATTAGAGGATGATAAGAGGATCCAAGAAAGACTGGTAGGATCCTCGAAGCAGGAGAAACAAGGATCCTACTTCAGGAACAACAAGTCCAAATCTTACAACAAGTCTGACAACCAGAATGTGCATGCAGTAGAACAGGAAGAGGATGATGAGGATTATCCTCCCATTTCTGATTATTGTTTTTCTGTTGATAATAATGAACTGATCCTTGCAATGTAGAATTTAGGTGAAAAAGCAAGATAGCCCAGAAAAATTGATAAGCCAGCTGCAACAAAAGACAAGTCCAAATGGTGTGCATATCATGAGGATTTCGGACATCTCACTGAAGAATGTATTGCACTTAGAAAAGAAATCGGTTATTTGTTAAGCAAGGGGCACCTGAAGGAGCTTTTGGGAAGAAAAAAGTCAAGGATCCAGGATCCTGAAAAGATTCTAGAAAGAGCTCCTGCTCCTCCAGCAGATGCACGAATTATAAACTTCATATCCGGTGGATCAGACATTTGTGGCACTTCCTTTTCAGCAGCCAAAAGGCATGCCAAGGAGACTAAGATGGATAATGGGGACAGGCCCATCCGAACCTCTACTGTTTCACAGGAGAAAGTTATAACATTTGATGAGGATGATTGAGTGGATGTTCAGGATCCTCATCATGATGGTCTTGTTATTACTTTGTTCATATCTAATCATTTTATTCGCAGGATCCTAATCGATGGAGGAAGCTCGGTGAACATCATTCAGCTTGATGTCCTCAAAAAGATGAATATTCCTGAATTATATATCATCCCAAGATCCTCAGTTCTTGTGGGGTTCAGTGGAGAAACTAAGAATACAATGGGGGACATTAAGCTTCCCATCTACATAGAGGGAATTAATTCTTTTCAAAAATTTAGTGTAATAGATTGCTTATCCTGTTGCAATGTTATCCTTGGCAGGCCATGGATACATGACATGAAAGTAGTTGCATCTACCTACCATCAGTGTGTAAAGCTTCCTAGTCCATGGGGGGGTGATAAAGATTGAGAGTGACCAACAAGAAGCAAAGAATTGCTATACCTCATCAATGAAGCCAGCCTCAAGACCAAGGGAGCAATAGCAACTAAAGTATCCTCCAAGAGACGTCTTGGAGGCAAGAGAACAAGATGTGAAAGACATCCTTATGGATCCTCATGATCCTGAATCCAAAGTCTTCATAGGATCAGGGATCCTCAGTAATATCGAACAGGATTTGGTATCCTTCCTTAAGAGGAGAAAAACTACCTTTGCCTGGAAGCATGAAGACATGACAGGTATCTCTAAAGATATAATTACTCATAAGCTTGGTATTGACAGGTCATTCAAACCCATACATCAAAAGAGGAGAAAGTTTGCACCTGAGAGGAATGCCATTATCCAGGAGGAGGTAGATAAGCTGCTCCGAGCAGGTATGATTAGAGAGGTTAAGTATCCAAGGTGGTTAGCCAATGTGGTTGTTGTTCAAAAGAAAAATGGAAAGTGGAGGGTATGTGTCGATTTTACCGATTTAAACAAGGCATGTCCCAAGGATCCTTTCCCGTTACCCCACATTGACTCCATGGTGGATGCTACCGCGGGTCATGAGTTGTTGACTTTTATGGATGCTTCATCTGGATTTCTGCAAATTCAGATGGAACCATCTGATCAAGAGGATACAGCCTTTATGACCCCAACTGGTATATATTGTTATATTGTTATGTCATTTGGACTAAGAAATGCAGGTGCTACTTATCAAAGGCTAGTCAATATGATGTTTAAGGAGCAAATTGGACACACTATGGAAGTCTATATAGATGACATGGTGGTTAAGTCCAAGAAAGCTGAGGATCACCTTAGAGATTTGGAGGAAGCATTCGATATCCTTGATAAATTTAATATGAAATTAAATCCTTCCAAGTGTCACTTTGGTGTTAAAGCAGGCAAATTCCTAGGTTACATGGTAACAAAAAGAGGCATAGAAGCAAGTCCAGAGCAAATTAAGGCAATTGTGAATATCAAATCTCCTGCCAATGCTAAGGATGTGCAAAGGTTGATAGGGAGGATCGCAGCCTTGAACAGGTTCATATCAAAGTCATCAGAAAAGTGCAAGGAATTCTATGACATTTTGAGAAAGAACAAGAAATTTGAGTGGACTGAAAAGCATGAAAATGCTCTCAAAGCCCTTAAGGATTACTTATCCTCAGCTCATGCCTTGATGAAACCAAAAAAAGGGGATATATTATCCTTATATCTAGCGGTATCCTCTAAAGCAGTAAGTGCAGTCCTTGTTAAGGATCACGAAGGTACACAACATCATGTCTATTATGTAAGTAAGAGTTTGCTTGATGTTGAATCCAGGTATTCACATTTAGAAAAACTTATCCTTGCTTTGATTATGGCATCCACTAAACTAAGACATTATTTTGAAACTCATGCCATTATTGTTAAGACTACTTTTCCAATTAAGAATGTTCTCAGGAAACCTGAAATGTCAAGGAGGATGGCTAAATGGGCAGTGAAGCTTAGTGCTTATGATATAAGATATGAACCAAGGACCGCCATCAAATCCCAAACCTTAGCTGACTTTGTTGCAGATTTTAGTAGTGATTTACAAAGAGAAGCTGAGTTAGAAGTTTAGCAGCTTGAAGAGACTAAGGATCCTTGGATACTCTTCACTGATGGAGCCTCTAATGTCAAAGGAACAGGACTTGGAATACTACTAAAATCGCCACATGGGGATATAATACCCCACTCAATAGCTTGTGAGTTTCAAACTACTAATAATGAGGCTGAATATGAGGCCTTGATAGCTGGTTTGCAAATTGCCAAGCATATGAGGATCAGGTATCTTGAGGTACATGTAGATTCATTGTTAATTACTAATCACTTTAATGGATCTTATGCTGTTAAAGGTGAACGACTAATCAAATACCTAGAGATAGTCAAGGAATTGGCACTCTCTTTTGTTTCCTTTAGTTTGACACAGGTACCTAGGGAAGAGAATGCAGAAGCTGATGCATTGGCCAATCTTGGATCATCATTGAAAATTCTAGAGGATATCAAGATCCCTATCATCCATATTTTGGCTCCTGCTATTGAGGATCACATAGATATGGAGATAGAAGAGGATTCTACAGTGGTTCCTTATGATACTGCACAGTCTCATTCAGGATCATGGATCCTTCCAATCATGAGATATATACAACATGGAGAGATTCATATAGGAGAAAACCCCAGGGCTTTCAAAATCAAGGTATCTTAATTTAAAATATTAAATAACATGTTATATAAACGATCTCTTGCATGTCCATATCTAAGGTGCATAGAGGATCCTGGAATTCAAGAAGTCCTAAAGGATTTTCATGAAGGAGATTGTGGAAATCACACTGGGGGCAGGGCACTGTTCTCAAGGATCCTTAGGACAGGATACTATTGGCCTACAATGAAGAAGGATGCTGTGGATTATGCCAAGAAATGTGATCCTTGTCAAAGACATAGTATATCCTTCACCAACCAGCAGAGCTTCTGCATCCTATATCCTCTTCTTGGCCATTCATGAGATGGGGAATGGATATAGTTGGCAAACTTCCCAAAGCACCAGGAGGAAAAGTGTTCATGCTTGCTATGACTGACTACTTCTCCAAGTGGATAGAAGCTGAAGCTTTTGCCCAAGTCAGAGAAAAAGAAGTGATATCCTTTATCAAAAGAAACATTATTACCAGATTTGGTATTCCTTCTGAAATTGTTTCTGATAATGGATCCCAATTTATTGGGAATAGAACTACTAACTTTTGTGACAGCTGGGGGATTAAGATGATAACATCAACACCAGTCCATCCACAAGCTAATGGTCAAGCAGAATCATCCAACAAGATCATCATCAACAACTTGAAAAAGAATCTTGGATCCAAGAAAGGAAAGTGGGCAGAAGAACTACCTTATGTACTATGGGCTGATAGGACAACTCCCAAGAATGCTACTGGCCAAACTCCATTTTCTTTAGTGTTTGGAGCAGAATCAGTGATCCCTACAGAGATGGTGGTTCCTACTGCAAGAACAAGCATCCGTGATCCTGAAGGAAATGCTGAAAACTTGGTTCAAGATTTAGATACCATAGAAGAACTCAGGGATTTGGCAAGGATAAGGATGGTTGGTTATCAACAAAGGATGGCTGGAGCCTACAATAAGAATGTCAGGATCAGGAAATTCCAAGTTGGTGACATGGTATTGAGGAAAGCATTTCAGAATACCACCAATCCTGCTGATGGCAAGTTAGCACCAAAGTGGGAAGGTCCCTACCTTATTGAAGCTGAGGCAGGAAAGGGAGCATATCGATTATTAACAATGGAAGGAGATTTGCTACCAAGAGCTTGGAATGTTGTCCACTTAAAGAGATACTTCATGTAGTAAGGATCCAGGATCCTCAACTATTTCCGTGTCCGATGTCCATGAAGGATCCTCAGAGGATAGATGATCCTCACTCTGGTAATGATCTAACCTCAATTTATCCACTTCTTTAATTAACCTATTTACAAGGAGAAGGATCCTGGATCCTTTATCCTTCTTTCACTTAATTCTGAGCTTTGCAGAAGATTAGAATATCCTAAGCAAAAGGATTGAGTATCCACAGAAGTCTCCTAAGTTTTTATTGGGCTTGTCCCCAGAATTTTTGGGCTTGTCCCCAGTTTTTTGGGCTTGTCCCCAGCTTTTGGGCTTGTCCCCAGCTTTTGGGCTTGTCCCCAGTTTCGCCAGCAACGCACGATGATCCTGGTGCAGTTCAAGGCAATGGGACCAGTACCCGCTTTAGGGGCTGACAATTTCATTGTACTGGCTATATTCAGGATCCTACGTATAATGGTAGACATACCATACATCCGTTCCTAAGGTTTCTAACGTTTTCACGTTAGCTAAGGTTTTGGCATTTTCATGTCACTAAGTTTGGATAGTCGCCAGTGAGGGCCATACTCCAGTTTACACAAGATCCTTTGGGCTTGTTCCCAGTTTTTTTGGGCTTGTCCCCAGTTTTTCGGGCTTGTCCCCAGATTGTTGGGCTTTTCCCCAGTTGCTAACCCTTCTCTTATATTGGCTTAGTCCCAAGTTATATTCCATTTCAGGTTTTTGAAGCTAAACAACTAAGGATCCTTGATCCTAACCTTTTAATAAGGTTTGTCTTTTGGTTATCCTGATTGTAATTATTAAAGGTTTAGGATCCTAACTTGGATTCTCAGGTATGATCCTTAATCACCTTAATTTTATTCTTTGTTTATCTAAGTGGCCCTTATTCTTTGACAACAGGATACATGATCCTTAAGCTACATCACTTTTTTGAATTTTTCGATTATAGGATATTTGATACTTGATCATATCCTAAACTTTTTGACATAATCTATTAAAGTTTCGTTCTTAACTTATGAATTCAAACAAAGTGTATTATAACAATTGAAAGGTAAAGTATTCACAAAAATAACAACACATGAGATAGTCAAAAGATTAAGCTTTTATTTATTTAGCAAAAGGTTAACCCTCTAAAGGTTGTCAAAATTACCTACCCCAAGCATCTACCAGCAATCCATGGCCCGTCCGCTGGGGTAGGTAAAGGGTGTCCATGATAATAAGTTCTAAATAAGTGCAGGAATAGAAAGACGGCAGGATCACAATGGCTTCATCCCCCAAACAGATGATCCCTCCACCATATGTTATCCTACCTATTGTCTGAAGGATCAGTGATCCTTAAACCTAAGAACTATGGTTTAGAGTTATTACAGACCAGCATTGTTTGTCATCAAAACATCAACAACCAAAAAACTACCAAACCATAAAAAATGGGCTCCAGCCGCGTCTAGATAAATCCATCATCGCCCATTGTTGCAGCCTAAACCTTTATTGCTTCATCATCACCACCCGCCGCTGCATCCTCAGCCTTATCCTTCAGCCCACTGCCACCAGCCTCTATTGCCAGAACCTCTTCAGTCTCCTCTTCATCATCCAGCTCAGCCAGCTTGGCCTTCCAGCCTTCCTGGTCCCAGGCGGTCCTGTCAAAGTTTGGATCCTCAGCTTCCCTGGCCATCTAAAGTTTGATCTTGAGCATAGCAATAGTAGCAGAGAGCTTGGCACCCTCCATTACTTCAGCCTTCTCCTGGTCAGCAGTAATGTGGGCCATGACCAGCTGCTTTTTCACCAAGTTGAGCTCCTTCTCGAGGGAAGAGATGGTCTGATCCTTAGCCAGGTACAGCTTTTGGAAGTCCAGTTCCTTTTGCTCAGCCTCTTCAGCATAGGAATCCATGAGCATTTGGATCTCAGCGAATTTCTACAAAAAAGAAAGACATAAGTCAGGATCCGTTATCCTCAAATGGGCAGAACAGACTTAAGGATCCGGGATCCTTACCTCAGAAACATACTCATCAAACTGATGCCGGATGAGGGGCAGGCCTTCAAGAGTGTCGGAAGTCTTTCTCTTCTTTCCACCCTTGCCCTTGGTGCTGATAGCCTTAGGAATCGGGATGCTGGGGCTGGTAGCAATTTGTTTCTTGCCGGACCTGGAGGAAGCAAATGAGTCAAGATCACTGACGCTGAAACGAGAGGCTGACTTTGAAGACTTTCTGGCACCTCTTGTCACACCCCCAAAATCCACTCGTGGAGTATCACCGCTTGGAGGCGTGACTGACCAGGATCAAGCCACCAATCATATTGAACAATACAATTAAGTAAATAAAACCAAACGCAATATAATTGGTGTTTCAAAATAAACCAAACATGTTTAAGAAATCAGCGGAAGCATAGTAATGTTTAAATAACCAAAACATAGTTTAAAGTTCAAATGTTAAGCATAGGACATAACAGTCCATATCCCACAACGACCTGTCCTCCTCGTGCAAGCTCCATAAGCATCTAACGACCTGCAAGGCATGTAACAATGAGTCAACAACAAAGTTGAGCGAGTTCACAGTTGGTGTTCATTGTTAAGTTGTTTCAAAACCAGGAATTCATTTGTAAGTTGTAAGTTATTCAGTTTACCCTGTTTCCCAAACATATCCATAGTTGGTGGGGGCTTCCCCATGTTAACCACAAGACCCGTTTACCATATCGACCACTGACTAAAATAAGTTGGTGCCCTGACGTCAATGTCTATCATCATTGACTAGTGCCCAGATCCATTAGTTCACGCACGTCCTCTGCGGCACGGTGTGAGGCTTGTCAAACCTAAATAGCGCTATCTAACTAATGACCTGCTCGCCATTGGCCCGGCGATTAAGTCAATATAAAAATGAGGGACTTAATGATAGAGTTTTGGTCTAGAATCCATGTTGTCACCCTTCAGTAAAGAGGGTGTGTACGTGTTCCAAACCAGGAGATCACGCAGTTTCCAATTAAATCCTTATCACATGTTGTCACCCTTCAATTAAGAGGGTGTGTACGTGTTCCAAACCAGGATATCACGAGTTGTTAGTTTAAATCCTTTACCCATTCCCAACCCTTGGGAATCCCATGCCTTGTGAAAGTGTGAACTCACCTCGGTTTGCTCGGTACGCTAAATTACGTGCTCATAAATAATCAGTCAAGGCCTATAGTATGCACGTATACGCAATCAGTTTAAGTTCGTAACGATTATCATGCAATCTATGTCACAAAGTGTGCTTAGGCAATCATTATCAAGTAACACATAACAGTTATCTCATGTTGATATAATTCGTGTTTCACATAATTGAGTTTTCAGTCTATTCTAACATGGGTTATTAGTTAACCGACTTAACAGAGTTAACATACTAACAGAGTTATCACACTAATAGAGTTATCACACTAACAGAGTTAACAAACTAACAGAGTTAACATACTTAACTACTGTTACTTATAAGTTTCACGAGGAACCTTAAGTACTTACAAGTTTCACGAGGAACCTTAACCTTCCTCACGAGGAACCTTAACCTTCCTCACAAGGAACCTTAACCTTCCTCACGAGTTACGAAACACAGAACCCTAATCACCAGCTAACAGATGATCAACAACATCATAACCTAGCCGCGACAGACATGTTATCAACAGAACATCAATCCTAACTTTTAACAGGTTTATCATTTAATCATCTCATAACCGATTATCAGATTATTGTTTACAAGTATCATACAATCAAACGATTAAATCTCAACACAAATCATCATAACTATCTAACCAATCCTATACAGAATTCATTAGACAGCAACAATCAAAGCATTCAATCATGGCATCGTGAAATCAAAGGAACACTACAAGATCCTTTTCTATATCTAAGAACATGAAATCTCAATTCACAGAATATCACCAACTCAGATTCTAAACAAATACAATCATGTAATTCAGCAACAGTGTGTGAACTAACCGAGATAGATAGAATAACGGGTTGATGCTATTGAGGGTTTGAGGAACTTGATGCTGCTGTCGCACAGAAGAAAGGAGAGAGACTCTAGGGTTTGAGAAAATTATACGTAACTGATGTGATCAAGATTATAACGTAAACGAGATTGGGCCGAACTTCCCTGGGCCAAGGCCCGATCCTGACGAAGCTTAAGCTTTGTCGAACTAATGAGTGTGACGAAGGTTTCAATGTTCGCCGAGCATGTGGGTGACGAAGGTCACAAACTTCGTTGAGTGGTTGCCTCGGCGAAGGTTCCAAGCTTCGCCAAGTGGGTGGGTGACGAATGTTATTAATCACATAATTAAATTTCACAATCTTTACTAACCAACACACAACACATAGTTCACAATTTAATATTTAAATAATCACATCCACATGTACCAACCATGAGCAAGTTGTAGTGCAAAGACTTACAAAAACAAATCACGAAACGAGTAATGTGTCAAGTAAAAACCTTGGAAACTCGGGTTGTCACACCTACAAAGGACAAATAACAGATAAGTATCCTTATTCTATATCTATTTAAATATTTAACTATGCATAAATGAGAATACTTACTTGACATGGTGACTGAACCAGAGGATACTTCTTGTGAATCCTTTGTTTTGGGCTGGAACGTTCTAACAGCTGGATCAAGGCTCCAAAAGGCAGCGATCCTTTCTTTTGTTGCAGGTGACTGAATGAGATGAGAAACTGAAATAGCTGCACACAAAAAGACAAAAAAGGATCAGTTATCCTAAAAGAAACAGAGTCTTCCTATGATCCTTCTATAAGGATCCTATATCCTACCATGGGTAGTCCACTTCTTGGGAAGGTCTTTCCCGTCTGGGATAGAATCCCTCCTAACAAAGAAGAAACGGGTTTTCCAGTGGGTATCGTTTTTTGTGGTCTTGAGGATTGGGTGAGCATCACCAGGTTTATGTTTGAACAAGAAACGGTGTGAGCCATGGCTGACAAGGTTATACAACTCGGCCAACTCAGACATTCCTATCTCTATACCCTCTTGCTCGATGATATTCTCTAAGGTGTATAACACTCTCCACATCATTGGCATGGCCTGAATATAGCACATGCCAGTGAGAGTAAAGAAAGATTGAGTGAAGGCAGGGAAAGGATAGGAGAATCCTATCAGAAATGGGGTGGCCAGAAAAACAACCCAAGTGTCGGAGACAGAATCACTCTTCGCAGAAGGATCGAAAGGTTTAAAGACGGTATCCGCCGGGAAACAATGGCGAATCCGGTCAATCTCCGGGTCAGTAAAGCGGCAGAGTTCCTTTGAAGGATTTTGGATAATGCCTTGGCTTTTCAGGGGACTATCCTTCTTTGGATCCTTAGCCGGTGAGGATCGAAGAACCATCTTCGTCATGGATGTTCAGAAAAATGAAGATCAGAATAAGCAAATAAAGAAAGAAGGAGAAAGAGAGATACCTGATCGGTCTTTGAATGAGGATTTAAAGGGAAGTAACGCACGAATTTAAATGCCTCTCAATCCTTATCTCTAATTTCAAATTTATAATGATGATTCTGCAGGTTGTCACTTCGCTGACGCATGATGTGTAACGGCTAGTCCTACTCTAACGGCTATATTTACGTTATTCAGTTCGTTGCAGATAAGATCAAAAATATGACTCATTAAGTTATATTTTAGTCCTCATATTTTGGGGACAATTGTTAGGGATGTATTTTCTAAGCCTAAGGATCACGGATCCTCAAGTGCAGCCAGGATCACGAATCCTCAATTCTGTTTGAATTAAGGATCCTCAGAAGACGTTGCAGATTTAAGGATCCAGGATCCTCATTGTTATCCTAACACTAACGGTTGTTTCCATTACATTTAAGCTTGTTTTGCAGGAAGGAACGAGTGGGACTTGGTCTTACCGATATTCCTGGGGAATATGCTCTCAATATTCTGCACGTGCATAGCTTAATGACCGTTATGGAAGTTGTGGGTAGCTAGCACAATTTGCGGGATGTTAGTTATTTGGTTTATTTCTATTTTTAAAGGGGATAACAAGCTTGATAGTTAGAACAATTAGCAAACACACACACTCTCGCAAGCTCTCTGCAACTTATTAGTGATTACATACATTTTACACACTAGTGATCCTTGTAACAAGCTTGTTATCATCCCGAGTTGTAACGATCATTTGTTTAATTATAGTTGGTGATTGGTAGTTTCCATCACCCGAGGTTTTTTATGCCGGAGATCATCTCTTGATCAAGGGCTTTTTCCTCGTACAAAATCCTTGTGTCACTTGTTCCTTTTATTTACAAGTTGCTTATACATTTGTTCATTGATTCAAGCATCACACCTCACAACAAAAGATTTGGTTGCATTATCCTAGTCTGATTTTTGACCAAAACAATAATGAAGCAGAATATGAAGCTTTGATTGCAGGATTAGAGTTGGCCAGGAGTATGAATATTAAAAGTTTGCAAGTATATGTTGATTCCTTGTTAATTACTAACCATTTCTGTAACACCTGTGCCTCCACGGACATCAAACAAATTCCAAACCAATGAAATATTGTATTTCATACTTGGGATTTGTAAAAATATGTGTATCTTTTGCACATATCTATTCTTGTTCGATTTCAAGCTCTAAATCGCTTTCTGGAAGGTTATACGCGCACTGATGCGTAGATATAACCAGTTTAATCCAACGAACACTCCGGAATAGTGAAATAGGCTTAACATACCTTAAATAACCTTTACATAACTTAGATATAAGTTTTGGAAGGTTTGGTGTGGTGAAATCAAAGTTAAATCGCTTACAGGGACTAAAGTTGACAAACTGCGAAAGTATGCCAATTTGAACTGTAACAGACCTTCCGGAGCATGACCATAAGTTAAACATACCATAAATATCCTTCACATAGCTTAGAAATAGGCTTTGAGGGGTTCGGTGTGCTAAAATAAACTTTTGGGTCATTCAGGGACTAAAAGTGTCAAAAAGTGCACAAGTTTGCATTTTCGCGCATAACTTACGTTCTGAATACATCCGGACATCCAAAAATTTATGTAAGCATGACTATATTATATTTTAGTGTTCGCCTTAAGAAAAATCCATTCGTTGCGTCATTTGGATCGTTTTTCGCGCTTATGCGCATTCCGTCGTAATTAAGCGAACATCGCGTTCGTACGACCAAACGAACCATCATCCGACATATTTCTGAGCATGTTTCATGTCCACAATGTTTAGGCAACATTTTAGGGCCTTAAAGTTGGCTTTACGGGCCTTAGAAGTGTCGGAAATGGCCTTAAACACGTGCAGGGACCTAAACTGTCATTTCTGAAACATATGTGCAGATCAGAGGCCCCAAGCGGCCCGCATTGTGTTTGCCTAAATCTAAAGCGGGCCGCATTAGCCCTTCTGACCAGATTCAATGTTTGTTTTGCAACTTGCAACTGAATTGATTCGTGTCCACACGTTTCCTATCGTCTAGTCAGCGGATAAGAACAACATTTTAGCCACCACAACATTGTGACAAGTGTTCGGCTTGGATCGTGGCACGATATTCAAGAAACGATCCTAGCGGTTACCCGAAATCTATATATACCCCATGCCCCCCATTGCTATTTCTTACAAGAATTCTGATTTTGAGAGCTCTAAGTTGAAACCATTGTTTCATACCTGAGTTCTTGAAGTCGGGATTAGCATTCGGGGACCCTGGGTAAGTATTCTTTCGTTCTTTTCCTTATTTTATTGCTTTTAGAGTCAGAAAGTCAAACTTTGTTTGACTTTCAGCGTTGACCAGTAATGGTCAATGCGAAGTTCGTTTGAACTTCGCAACGTGAGTGTAATCACGTTGATCATAGTCCCTTGGGACTATGCCCACTGATTACCACGTTGTCTAGAGTCGTAGGGTAGGCGATCTAATAAATCGCCTATACCTTCGAACTCGACCCATTTGGTCGATCATTAGGATCCGACCAAATACATTAGGTGACCATAGTAGGTAGGGAATAACCTTCCGAGGTTATACCCTATGGTCACATCGTTTAAGTAGTTGTATGATAGGTAGTTTATATGCCTTAGGTAAATTACCAGAATACCCTTTTCATGTATAATTGGTAATTAAGCATATGTAACCTAAACTTTTGTCACATAACTGATTATGTAACATGTTTAGGCATATAACACTTGTCATAGGACTAGTTAGACGGTCTGAACGCGTTTCACGCGAACGACGCGTTAAAGTAGCATAAGCTACCTAAACGGGTCGTAATGGGCCGCGATGGGTCGATAGCACTTAGGTTTGGTTTCATTGTAGTATGTAGGTCTTGTTAAACCATATCATATGAGTTCCAAAACTCGTTTGGTTTACCAAGCCTCATCCTATCCGATCTCCCGATTTAGATCCGGTTTATTTATATAGTTTTAGATTGCCGATTGATTCCGTGCTCCCTCAAGCTTTGTTTGGTTGTTGTTCAAGACCTCCAAGCATTCTCAGGCGAGTACATTATTCCCCTATTTTACTGCTTTCAATTGTTTTGGGGTGACTCATATGTGCTAAATGTTTTCGATGTTATAACGATGGTTTCAAAAACAATTAAGACGATTTATACAAAACTAATAACGATTTCAATAAAGTGAACAAACTTGTTGGTTGTGTTTACATAACAAATGACATTCATTAGCAATGATCAAGCCGACCAGTATTAGGTTATGGTACCATAGGATCTGACTAATCCCGTTATTTACTACACCCGTGGTTATGTGTGGGTATGGTAGGTAGCGACTGAATCTGTAATTATTAACTTACCCTATGGAGGTTTGTTAATGCGAAAACGAGAAGCGACGAGTGATGAGTCACGAAGGTTTGAATGTTATTAGCGAGACGACCATATAAGTAGTTTCACGACCTAAAACGAATTAAACAATTAACGATTGGGTTTCACACGATGTTTTAACGATTGGGTAACGATTGGGTAACGATTGGGTTTTCACACGATGTTTTAACGATTGGGTAACGATTGGGTTTTCACACGATGTTTTAACAATTACTTTGGTGGTTTGGTTTGGATTAAATGATTAAGTAACAATGCGTGTGGAATATGATACAAGCATGGTGGATACGCCGCTGGTACTTCCTATATATAAGTGTTTGTATGGTATTACATATTGTAGTGTTATTTGAATCATTTCAGCTCGAGACATAGAACATTTTATACAAGTAACATACTTTTCACAAGACATTTATTTACAAACAATTTATCTTATACAAACTCATATTACATGGTTATTCATTTAATCATGCTTTATTTTCTTATTTATACATATCACCTGAACTTATCATTGTTTTTCCAAATAATTTACTAAAACAAATGTTTTTGAGTTAAGAGTCATGGCTACGAGGTTTTACAAATTATAACCCGCTTGATTTGAGTTGGTTAATTAAGTTGCAATATTATACTCTTTTCAAAACGAGGTTTTTAAATAAAGTATTGCAACATCTAAACTAGCCATGATTTCGACACTCCTACAAAACCTATGTACTCGCCAGCATTTCTTTGCTGACCTCGTTTTCACATATGTTTCAGGTATTGATTGAATGAAATCGATTGATAAGATGCATGCTCACATAGGACTGGACAAGGCCTTAGTGACTAAATAACAATGATAGACTATGTTTAATTAGTGTATTTAGATTCCTAAACAATGTAATTATTCAATGATTAATAAAACGAAACACTTTTGATATCCATGGTTATGAAACATTAATTCTGTTGCAACACGCCCCGATGTTTCCGCCACGGTTTGTATGTTCCACGTGGTCGGGGTGTGACAGAAAAGATGGTATCAGAGCCAATGGTTATAGGGAATTAGGTTATTAGTAATGCTTTGACCTAGTCTATAACCTTCTTAGGACCCTAACGCGAGTTTACTTGCGTTTAGTCATAAAACAATACTGTCACCTATCCTTAGGCGACGACCACAACAAGAACATAAATTTCAAAACCGCTTTGAAAACTAATCATCTGTTCTAGGATGATTGATTACTAGGTTTTGAACCCTCTATTGTAAGGTTTTGAACTCTCTATTATATGGTTTTGAACCCCTTTGAGTTTTCAAAATCTCGTCAAGGTTTTAGGTTTTAAATAATGTGAACACGTGCAAACTGGAAGGGTGAATGCCTGTATTCCGAGTTTTCTGTCTAGGCAAGCACTTCGTATACATCTCATCAGACGCGAGACCAGTTGTGCTTACCTGGGAATTCTTGGGATGAGTGTTCACTTATAGGCGAGCATGTCTTCGCGATACATTATTTTTGACCCATTTACTTTGATTTGTCACCATCTCATTTGTTTGCCTTAGGTAACAAACAAATGATCACAATTTTCATTCGTTACCATTCTGTATTGATTATTCAATAAACCTTTCACTCGTTTCTTCCTCTGTCTTTCATTTTCTTCTAGAATGTCTATTCCTCTTGGCACTGGTCAAATGCCCGAGCGAACAGCCAAATTTGTCCAGCAAATTGGTGAAGTGATTCAGAGGACTGTGGATTTAGGCATTGCCATGTCTCGTCTCAACAATGAAGCCACTCGAGAAGCATCGAAAGAAGTAGAAGCCAAGCCTTCGAAAAGGTCAAAGAAGCGTAAGGCTCCAAAGGATCCGGTAACCGTTGCACCAAATCAATCAAAACCTAGCAAGGTGGCAGCGCCACCAGCCAAGAAGCCGTACTTGGGAACTGCTCCCTTGTGCAATCAATGCAATGGCCATCACCCAGTCCAAACGCCATGTTTCAAATGTGCCCACTGTGGACGATGGGGACATTTGGTCAGAACATGCCATTTTGCGATCCGGAATAAAACTGTTGCAGATTCTACTGCTGTTCAAGTCAACCTAACTCAAGCTCGTTTTCCATGTGGTACTTGCTACAACTGTGGCGAGATGGGCCATTTTCGAAGAAATTGCCCAAAGATTTCTAATGCGAATCCAACCCACGGGTGAGCAGTTGGCTGAGTAGAAGATGTTGCTATCTCATGCTTTTGTTTCTTTCGTTTTCTTGTAATGTGAAACAATCTGATTTGTTTATAAATAAATTGTTGTTCACAAATCCTGATATACGAGTATAATTACATGTGTGTATGACTTTTCCTATAATACCTGCACTAAGGAACTATGTTCCTTACAAACTACTCTTGTGATTCTCTCTTTCAAAGTGATCGCTCATAATTTCCTCGAAAGTTCTAAGTACTCGTTTCATTCTAAGAAACGAAGTACAGGAAATAAAGTGAAATTATGAGTAATCGTGCTTTTTACACATCTGTATTTTTAAATCCTTGGTTAGATAACTAAGGGTATTTTCAAATCTCATACCCATTACGTTTTGATTTTTCAACATACACAGTACCAGTATTTCAAAACAATCTTCATGGTCTCAAAATATTTCATATAGTTTGAAAACAATTTTTCTAGATGCATTGTCTATGTTATTTCAAAAACATTGACCATGTTATCAAAACCAACCTTCCTAATTTCAAAATATTTCATATAGTCTGAAGACAATATTAACACAATACATTTTATTATCAAGTGCATGATTTCGAAAAGCATCATTCATGTCTTTCAAAAACCTTATACATAATTTCAAAATTCATCTCGCATGATTTTAAAACATTTTTATAAATATATCTATCTAATACACCTACTTTATGATTTCAAAAGTATTATATATAAGGTTTCAAAAACGTTAAACACATTTTTTTCTTAAAAGAACCCCATGCATAGTTTTCAAAAATAATTTCCTCATACATTGACTTAACCTTCAAAATTCTGCTTCATATGTCGCCTTGACATATCAAGCATCTCAACTTCATAAGCATTTTACATCATGTTTTGACCTAAGCACATCTAGTGCAAGGTTTCAAAACATCTTCAACTTCAAAAATTCATATGGGATCTTTTTATCTTCACAATTAGATCCTTGTGGATGATTATCGTTCAAATCAGATTCCTTAATTGGATTCCTTGTGTACCTTAATTCGAACACTTCGGTTCCTAGTAATCGAAATCGAATTTTCTTTTTTTGAATCTTTCTATCTTTATAGTTGGATTCTTGATAACGTTTAAAGTACCAAATGAAATCCACGGAATGGATTCCAAGTGTGCTTTAAATGCATGTACGCAATTTACAAGACAAATTAACGAACAATTTTGTGGTTATGTGATATGTGTTTATGTGTTCTCCTCTATGATTTTTGTGTGATCCGATTTTCAAATCCTCGCAGAATCTTTCATATCTTCATATGAGGGATTCATAGTAGGATATTCAAAAGGTACTACCTTAATCTTTGTGGGTTTCTACGTTGTAGTTAAGACCCTTGGATTATATAGTACCACTCCAGACCCTTTTTAGTGGTCTAGTCTAAAGGATTGATTCACAATTTGGTTAAAGAATGACATCTAGTGATGTAGCTGGACAGACTCCTTGATAGTCTATTTAGATCATTTATTGATTTAGTCTACGGGACTCTATGGCGGTCTAGTCACACTCATCACAGGATTGTTCATTTGGTTTTCCCCTGCACACTATTGAATACACTGTATGAACTATGCAAGGAATTGTCTAATTATGGAAGCGCACATAATTATGAGATTCAGTGCACGGTAAACCCAGTAAGATTTATTATGTGTAAGAATCGATAGTGACAACAATAACAAAATGAGGACGATGTAATAGAGGTACGGTGGACGCACCAATGACGCTTCATATACTTGTATATAAGTATCCCTCTTACATTGCAATCATGATGTTATCAAAGGTTACTAGAAGTTCAGAACCCTAACCAATGTTGTTTGATCTTTTCAACTTCATATTTTCAAGCTCTCACAAGTTTCCTCTAAATAAATTTCGGGACGAAATTTCCTAAAGTAGGGGAGACTGTAACACCTGTGCCTCCACGGACATCAAACAAATGCCAAACCAATGAAATATTGTATTTCATACTTGGGATTTGTAAAAATATGTGTATCTTTTGCACATATCTATTCTTGTTCGATTTCAAGCTCTAAATCGCTTTCTGGAAGGTTATACGCGCACTGATGCGTAGATATAACCAGTTTAATCCAACGAACACTCCGGAATAGTGAAATAGGCTTAACATACCTTAAATAACCTTTACATAACTTAGATATAAGTTTTGGAAGGTTTGGTGTGGTGAAATCAAAGTTAAATCGCTTACAGGGACTAAAGTTGACAAACTGCGAAAGTATGCCAATTTGAACTGTAACAGACCTTCCGGAGCATGACCATAAGTTAAACATACCATAAATATCCTTCACATAGCTTAGAAATAGGCTTTGAGGGGTTCGGTGTGCTAAAATAAACTTTTGGGTCATTCAGGGACTAAAAGTGTCAAAAAGTGCACAAGTTTGCATTTTCGCGCATAACTTACGTTCTGAATACATCCGGACATCCAAAAATTTATGTAAGCATGAATATATTATATTTTAGTGTTCGCCTTAAGAAAAATCCATTCGTTGCGTCATTTGGATCGTTTTTCGCGCTTATGCGCATTCCGTCGTAATTAAGCGAACATCGCGTTCGTACGACCAAACGAACCATCATCCGACATATTTCTGAGCATGTTTCATGTCCACAATGTTTAGGCAACATTTTAGGGCCTTAAAGTTGGCTTTACGGGCCTTAGAAGTGTCGGAAATGGCCTTAAACACGTGCAGGGACCTAAACTGTCATTTCTGAAACATATGTGCAGATCAGAGGCCCCAAGCGGCCCGCATTGTGTTTGCCTAAATCTAAAGCGGGCCGCATTAGCCCTTCTGACCAGATTCAATGTTTGTTTTGCAACTTGCAACTGAATTGATTCGTGTCCACACGTTTCCTATCGTCTAGTCAGCGGATAAGAACAACATTTTAGCCACCACAACATTGTGACAAGTGTTCGGCTTGGATCGTGGCACGATATTCAAGAAACGATCCTAGCGGTTACCCGAAATCTATATATACCCCATGCCCCCCATTGCTATTTCTTACAAGAATTCTGATTTTGAGAGCTCTAAGTTGAAACCATTGTTTCATACCTGAGTTCTTGAAGTCGGGATTAGCATTCGGGGACCCTGGGTAAGTATTCTTTCGTTCTTTTCCTTATTTTATTGCTTTTAGAGTCAGAAAGTCAAACTTTGTTTGACTTTCAGCGTTGACCAGTAATGGTCAATGCGAAGTTCGTTTGAACTTCGCAACGTGAGTGTAATCACGTTGGTCATAGTCCCTTGGGACTATGCCCACTGATTACCACGTTGTCTAGAGTCGTAGGGTAGGCGATCTAATAAATCGCATATACCTTCGAACTCGACCCATTTGGTCGATCATTAGGATCCGACCAAATACATTAGGTGACCATAGTAGGTAGGGAATAACCTTCCGAGGTTATACCCTATGGTCACATCGTTTAAGTAGTTGTATGATAGGTAGTTTATATGCCTTAGGTAAATTACCAGAATACCCTTTTCATGTATAATTGGTAATTAAGCATATGTAACCTAAACTTTTGTCACATAACTGATTATGTAACATGTTTAGGCATATAACACTTGTCATAGGACTAGTTAGACGGTCTGAACGCGTTTCACGCGAACGACGCGTTAAAGTAGCATAAGCTACCTAAACGGGTCGTAATGGGCCGCGATGGGTCGATAGCACTTAGGTTTGGTTTCATTGTAGTATGTAGGTCTTGTTAAACCATATCATATGAGTTCCAAAACTCGTTTGGTTTACCAAGCCTCATCCTATCCGATCTCCCGATTTAGATCCGGTTTATTTATATAGTTTTAGATTGCCGATTGATTCCGTGCTCCCTCAAGCTTTGTTTGGTTGTTGTTCAAGACCTCCAAGCATTCTCAGGCGAGTACATTATTCCCCTATTTTACTGCTTTCAATTGTTTTGGGGTGACTCATATGTGCTAAATGTTTTCGATGTTATAACGATGGTTTCAAAAACAATTAAGACGATTTATACAAAACTAATAACGATTTCAATAAAGTGAACAAACTTGTTGGTTGTGTTTACATAACAAATGACATTCATTAGCAATGATCAAGCCGACCAGTATTAGGTTATGGTACCATAGGATCTGACTAATCCCGTTATTTACTACACCCGTGGTTATGTGTGGGTATGGTAGGTAGCGACTGAATCTGTAATTATTAACTTACCCTATGGAGGTTTGTTAATGCGAAAACGAGAAGCGACGAGTGATGAGTCACGAAGGTTTGAATGTTATTAGCGAGACGACCATATAAGTAGTTTCACGACCTAAAACGAATTAAACAATTAACGATTGGGTTTCACACGATGTTTTAACGATTGGGTAACGATTGGGTAACGATTGGGTTTTCACACGATGTTTTAACGATTGGGTAACGATTGGGTTTTCACACGATGTTTTAACAATTACTTTGGTGGTTTGGTTTGGATTAAATGATTAAGTAACAATGCGTGTGGAATATGATACAAGCATGGTGGATACGCCGCTGGTACTTCCTATATATAAGTGTTTGTATGGTATTACATATTGTAGTGTTATTTGAATCATTTCAGCTCGAGACATAGAACATTTTATACAAGTAACATACTTTTCACAAGACATTTATTTACAAACAATTTATCTTATACAAACTCATATTACATGGTTATTCATTTAATCATGCTTTATTTTCATATTTATACATATCACCTGAACTTATCATTGTTTTTCCAAATAATTTACTAAAACAAATGTTTTTGAGTTAAGAGTCATGGCTACGAGGTTTTACAAATTATAACCCGCTTGATTTGAGTTGGTTAATTAAGTTGCAATATTATACTCTTTTCAAAACGAGGTTTTTAAATAAAGTATTGCAACATCTAAACTAGCCATGATTTCGACACTCCTACAAAACCTATGTACTCGCCAGCATTTCTTTGCTGACCTCGTTTTCACATATGTTTCAGGTATTGATTGAATGAAATCGATTGATAAGATGCATGCTCACATAGGACTGGACAAGGCCTTAGTGACTAAATAACAATGATAGACTATGTTTAATTAGTGTATTTAGATTCCTAAACAATGTAATTATTCAATGATTAATAAAACGAAACACTTTTGATATCCATGGTTATGAAACATTAATTCTGTTGCAACACGCCCCGATGTTTCCGCCACGGTTTGTATGTTCCACGTGGTCGGGGTGTGACAATTTCAATGGGTCCTATGCAGTCAAAGGTGAAAGGTTAATCGAGTATCTTGAAATTCTCAAAAAATTAGCAGGATATTTCGATGTTTTTACACTTGAACAGGTACCAAGGGAGGATAATGCTAAGGCAGATGCTTTGGCAAACTTGGGGTCATCAGTCAGGATACTGGAAGGAAACCAAATACCAATAATACATATCCTATATCCTGCAATGGATCTCTTCAAGTCTCAGGATAAGGAAATAGGAAGTATCCAGCATCCTGAAGATGAGTATCCTGAGCAGGATCCTGAATCATGGACAGCTTCGATCATAAAATACCTTAATGAAGCGGACATCCCAAAGGATGAGAATCCTAAGGCTTTCAGGATGAAGGTATCTCATTTTACTATTATAAATGATGTTTTGTATAAAAAAGTCTCTTGCTGGACCATACCTAAGGTGCTTGGAGGATCCTCAGACCAAGGAGGTACTTCAGGATATCCATGAAGGAGATTGTGGCAACCATACTGGGGGCAGATCATTATTCTCGAAGGTACTAAGAATAGGATACTATTGGCCGACTATGAGGAAAGATGCAGCAGAATATGCTCGAAGATGTGATGCATGTCAAAGGCACAGCAATATACTGCATCAGTCTGCTGAGCCACTATATCCTATTGCTTCCCCTTGGCCATTCATGAAATGGGGTATGGATGTAGTGGGAAAGTTGCCAAAAGCTCCAGGAGGAAAAGTTTTTATGCTGGTAATGACGGATTATTTCTCCTTCATAAAGAGGAATATCCTGACTAGGTTTGGGGTACCAGCTGAGATAATTTGTGATAATGGCTCTCAGTTTATCAGTAAGAGAACTACCGATTTTTGCAAGAGTTGGGGAATCAAGATGATCACATCCACTCCGGTACATCCTCAAGCAAATGGACAGGCAGAATCCTCGAACAAGATAATTGTCAACAATTTGAAGAAGTGACTAGGAGCTAAGAAAGGAAGATGGGCAGAAGAGTTACCCTTTGTCTTATGGGCTGATAGAACAACAGTAAAAAGTGCAACTGGGCAAACTCCATTTTCCTTGGTGTTTAAGGGCAGAAGCGGTGATCCCGACAGAGATGTTGATACCTACAACAAGATCCAACCTCCGGGATCCTGAGAAG
This sequence comes from Helianthus tuberosus, assembly GCA_030545235.1. NCBI lineage: Eukaryota > Viridiplantae > Streptophyta > Magnoliopsida > Asterales > Asteraceae > Helianthus > Helianthus tuberosus. The sequence continues at coordinate 15,227,042 of JARYGA010060172.1, forward strand.
AATCCTGAAGCTTTATGCCAAGAATTGGATACTGTCGATGAGACCAGGGATGCGGCAAAGTTAAGGATGGCAGCATACCAACAGAGGATATCCAGAGCATATAACAAAAACCTAAGGACTAAAAGGTTTCAAGTTGGAGATTTGGTATTAAGGATAGCTTTTCAGAATACTACTAATCCAGCTGATGGAAAGTTAGCTCCAAAGTGGGAAGGACCATATGAGGTTGAATCGGAATCTGGAAAAGGAGCATACCGGCTTAAGAATATGGAAGGGGATATATTGCCAAGATCCTGGAATGCTATACACCTCAAAGCCTATTTCAAGTGAGTTTAAAATTTAATTTCTAACTCAGCATGGTATGAATTCTATCTCTTTTAAATATAATTTTATTTTATTCCTTTGAAACCCAATACTGACTTAAGCATCGGAGGGGTGTTAGCTGGGTGTTTTGCAGGATATGCGTCGGGATATAGCTCCAGGATATATACTCAGGATGAATCGAAAAAGTAGAGGATTGGCCCCCTCTCTCACGTTTAAGGGATTCTTATCCCTTCAAAGGTTTAAAGGTATTCACATTTCTCTTGAATTGGGTTTAAACACCCCGCCTGGAGCGCAAGTTATCCCAGAATAGTTCAAGATAGCGGGACCAGTCCATGTAAAAGTGGCTGACAATTTCCTTATTGTTGGCTATATCCTGGATCCTAAAGGTACATGAGGATTGATCACCCTCTCTCACGAAAGGGTATTTTCATACTCTCTAAGGTTTAAAGGTTTTCACCTTTCTAAGTTTTGGAGTTTGTACACTCTCGCCTGTAGCGCATAAAAACATGGGATTATCCCCTGTATACTTAGGGTTTATCTCCAGAATATTAAGGATCTATCTCCAGGATATTTAGGGTTTATCCCCCGTGATACTAAAGTTATATTCAAATAAAACATCATCATAATCGAGTTGATGCACATTCTTGGAAAAATTGCTAAATGTTTAAGAATGGTATACACAGGGGACATTCATCCTAAGGCATTGTGAACCGCTTGAAGGATCAAGTTTGAACTTGGTTTACTAAGTGTTCCGGACAGGGGACATCTTTGATGGGAAGGTTGCAAGAAATTCAAAGTTTGAATATTAGAATATATTCTTTGAATATTTCTGGTACGATCTCTCCTTTTTATCCTTTAAGAGCCTTATCTAAATAACTTAAGTTTTTGGAATTATGTTTGACGAGGTTTTGATATAACGCTTTTTATTAAAATACTAAGAGTATCCTGACCGGGATTTTTCCTCAGGATACTTGATCAGAATATTTAAATGTTGGAACTACATTCAAATTAAAAAACATATAACAAAATTTACAAAGTAAAAATAAACAACAAAGGATAAGGCCAAAAAAGGTTAGTTTATTATTAACATAGCAAAAGATTGTACTTTTGGCTTCATCTCAAACCGAGATCCATCCACCAAAAGCACAATTAGTTTTAACATACTTACTTAAACAGTTGAAGGCTTCGTCTTGAAACCGAAGATCCCTCCACCTTCAACTGTTAAACTGTTCAAAATAAAGCATACTAAAGGTTGATGACTAAGGGCTTCGTCCTGAAACTCGGGATCCCTCCACCTTTGGCCATCAAATTGTTCTAAGTGCAGGAAATTAAATTGTTTATCAACCACAACCATCAAGATTAAAAAAGTGGGCTCTGGCCTAGGCACAAATATCCATCATTGCCCAGCTGCTTTTAAGGGGCAGCACCCTCTTCAACCATGGCTTCCACAGCATCCGCATCCGCATCACCACCAGCATCACCGCCAGCATTCTTCCCAGCATCGACCACCTTCTCAGCCACCTTAGCAGGTTCCTCAACCACAGGCTTTACAGGATGCTCCACGGGATTGCCACCAAGGTCCCTCAACTTTGCCTCCCAAGCGTCGACGTTCCGGGAAGGACATTCGAAGCCCATGGCCTTGGCTTCATAGGCCATTTTCAGCCTAGCATGGAGGAGAGAGGCGACGATGGAACTCTTGAGGCCTTCTCGGTAAGAAGCCATATCCTGCTCATGTTGGACCTGAGCGGCGTCGGATTTGGCTTGAGCTTCGTGGGTGATCTTCTTAATGGCGGCCTGGTGTTCCTGGGTCATTGCCTTGTACTTGGCCTCATAGTGCTCCGACTTGGCGGTGGTGATTACTGCTTGGTCGGCAATGGTGGTCTCGGCCTTCTTCAGTTTGGCCTCCAACATCTTGTTCAGTCCACATGTGTCCTCATATAGGAACACTAGCCGCTCAAGATCCAGCAATCAGATAAACAGGTATCAATGTATGTACTAAAAATATATAGTCAGCATATATGTGCAGGATATAAGATAAGGATACCTACCTGATTGAGGAAGCCGGTCATGAACTTGCTGGACTCCGAGAATCCATGATTCTCGAATGGGAAAACATCAGAGGCAGCAGGGGAATTTGGTTCCTTCCTCTTGCGGGAACTAGAGCCACGTGGCTTTGAGGCGGTGGAAGGCTTGGGAACGGCGGCAGTCTTGGAGCTGGTAGGTTTTGATGTGATAGCTGGCTTGGGATTCACTTCTTGTTTGACTTGCATGGGACCGAAATAGCTATCCAGCTCCTCAAGGTCAAAGACTTCAAGATTTTTTACTGGTGCTGGACAAAGGGAAGAAATACTAAGTCTTTATATATTGTTAAAATATAATCAGTTTAATATATGAGAATAACTTGTAAACCTATACTTACCAGACATATCAGAACTTGATTTTTGGCTTGAGCTTGTGAATAACAGGGAAAAGGTTCTTTCACTCTCCGGAAGCCGGTAGATCTCTTTCTGATTCAGCGCTTGGAGGGGCCAATTCCTTGAAATTTGCTACAAAAACATAAGATATATCAGGATGTCAGTTTAAGATATAGTCTCAGGATACGACTGGGGATATTCCTAAAACCCTAAATCCTACCAGAGGTCAACCATTTCCCGGGAAGGTCAACACCCTTGTCAATAGAATCGCTTTTCACGAAAAAGAATTTTCGTCTCCAATCATCCTCGTTTATGGTTGCTTTAAGGGTGAGGGGATCTTTGGAGGTGGAAAAGAGGAGAAATCAGCTGGAACTATGGGACCTTAAGCGATATGCAATCGGGAGATCCTAGATGCACAGGTCAGGCACATGACGAGACTTTATCTGGTCCAGGGTAACCAAGACTCACCAAACCATAGGCATGGTCTGGGCATAGCTAACACCGGTGAGTTCAAAAAAGCGAGAGATGAAGGCCGGGAAAGGATATCGGAGCCCTATCGAGAAAGGGTAGGCCAAGAAGCATACCCACTCGTTGGAATACACGTCCGATCGGACCTCTCGGTCGAACGAACGTATAACCGCTCCGGCGGGGAAAGCACCGGAGGCTTTCAGGGCCGCGATATCGGCATTATCAAACGAACAGATCTCCTTTGAGGAGGTTTTGCTCGTTAAAGGTGGGTACAGAATCGGCAGTTTCGGATCTGATTTGGTTGGCCATGGTGGAATTTTGCAAAGAAAACAGAGAAGAAAGGAGAAGAAGAATACCTGAAAATTACTCGGAATATTGTGATCAATATGCAGAAAATCTGAGTAGATATAGGCTGAAAATAGGGGGTATTGAGTAAAATTCACGTGGGAAGTTGCAGCAAGTCATTTCAAGCGTCCAATCATCATAATTTCCTCGATCCAAGTGATAAGTTCTAAAATATATCCGTTTGAATTCCAACAGATATATTTTGGGGACAATTGTTATGGGTGGTTTTCTGAACCTATATCCCGAATTATATCCTGACTATGATACTTGTGTTTGTGACCAGGATACCGGATCAGGATATTGGTAACATCCTGATGCAGTATCCTGGTACTTACTAATTGTTCACGTGCAGATTAGGATGGCAAGCTTATAATGTTCGAGTGGACTAGTTCTCCTAAAGACTTAGACTAATCAGTTGAAAAGGGAACGTTGAAGCCGGAAGAAAAGGTCTACAACGTTCAAGAAGGGAATATTCGCAGCATCCCGGTTTTGTAGGATAGTTTGTTATCTTTATTTTACAATAAAAAGGAATGTACGGATCGATAGACACACACAATTTTTCACACACTTTTGCTCTCTATAAGCTGCAATCACTCATAATCACCAACACTCACACTTGAAATTCATTGTAACACTTAGCTGATCCGTACAATATCCTGCACTGTATCCTGAAATTTGAAGTAATAAGAAAAACAAGGCAGCTGCGATTGTCAGCTCCCGAGGTTTTGTGCCGGTGGTCTAGATTGATCAATGGCTTTCCTCGTACATCTCGTGTCACCCTTTACTTTTTTGCTCATTGTTTGTTTATTGATATAGCTCGATATCCTAAGCTATATCCTTAAACCTGTTTTTGCAATCAACCAAACCAGAATATTTTATACACACATTGTTAGCACACTACCTCACAAAACTAATTTGATCACTTAATTGCTTAGGTAATTTTTGACCAAAACAGTATTCTGCACCACCTTGATATTCTTAGTACAATTAGAATCTTGATGGCCAAACACTTTACATGTGTCACATCTAGGAGGCCGCCATTCGTATTCCACTTTCATAGTTTCTTTTACATAACCTTCACCCTCTACCACCGGGAAAGCGATTTTTAATTCCTCCTTTAGCTCCTCTTCTACTGAAGTTCAATTAGAGCCCCAGCAAAACTGCTCCTCCCCCATGAATCTGAACACATTTGTGACGTATAGGAATCAAGCATCTTCGGGGTACCCAACTTAGTTGCTAACATACTCAGACCATCATCTGAATAGGCTGCTAGGGGAACATTATGAATTTTAATCCATACTGCCACCTTCTTTATATCATCTTTTTTTCAAAATTGTAGTTGGAGTCCAAGCATTTAACAAGAAAGGAGTATTCCTAATCAGCCATGGGCCACCCTCCAAAACCTCTTTCATCCCTTTTTCATCAGAAAACTTGAAAAAGAAAAAGCCATTCGCGTACATCATTGATTTTTGTAAGCCATAATTCACCCAGTTCTTTCTAGCAAAATACTCAACGACCGGAAATGCAAGTCTCTTCCCTAAGAAATAACCATATAACGTGTTTGCATACTTATCCTGGACCGTTCTAACAGCCTACATAGGAAGAACAATATCGACATCATCCAACACCTCATCAGATTTAAGAATTCTGAAATTAATAGGTTTAACCGTCTTACTTGAGTTCAGCTTATCTGCATATGACACACCCGCATGCATCCCTCCATTAGAGCCATTAGTATCCTTGTTGTTGATATTAATATTCTGAGAACGATGAGCATTAACAATATTATCAACAACTCCACCCACCTGATCATGTTGAGCATTATCTACTTCCACCGGAATAGTGATCTTTTCCAATTCATCAATGACGTTGATTAACCTAGGTTCAGATTGAGCTGATTGAGATTGAGACGTTTGAATAGTACCTCGTCGTGGCATGAAAGGGTCCGCTAAACCCTGAAAAGAACCTGTAGATTTCAGACGCACATCTGGCAGATAACCAGCAGCTTTTTTACGATCATCCATTCAAGAAACTTCAACTCTCTCCGTTAACAAAAAGACAACCAACCATGCAAAACAGAATCCAAGAAAACCAGAAGACCAGACGACGCAACGAACAAGAAAACCCTAACCTAGCTAAAACCCTAGCCCATGCTTCTTACAAGATCGTATAGAGATATCGGTAAATCTAGGTTTCTGCCCAACCAGAAGGACCGACAAACCAAGAAATCTATACAATATGCTCGAACACACAAGATCAAGGCGGCGATTGGGAAAAAAACAAACAGGAAACCCTAGTTTCAAATCGATCACTATTGCTAACAGGTTCGTATTAGATGTTTGATGAATCAAAGCTCTAATAACAGACTGTTATACAAAAGATCACGAAGAAAAAGCTAAGGTTGCATGAGGAACAGAAATCGCCTGGCTAGGGAGAGTCTACAAATATTTCGACAAACATCATAGACCTTAGACACATCCATATGAGACTCCAAAATCGCACAAACATTGAGATGATTTTCATTCACAACTTCCTAAACCTCTTTCTTTGCATCATCACGGCCTCTAAACACCGTGGCAAGCTTTAATGGCTTTAGATCATGAATTTATATCTCATGTTATTAACCAATGATAGCAAGTTCTCATTATCGAGATAAGTAACACCAAACATCCAGGAATTAATTTCTCTCAGATAAGCTATGCTTCATCATCGAGCCAAGTAACAACTCTTTCAAACCAATTATCATACGTTTTGCCACATCGCTTGGTGGCTTACCTCAACTAATAAACTCTTTCAAACTTCTCCAACATATTCATTTAACAATCATAATTTGTTTACTTGCACGGCAAATAAATAGAAAAAAGTACACACAAACTCTTCTCTAATTATAACTAAATCTCTCATCACTCATCAATGTATGCAACACAACATAAGCCACAATGTAATATATCCCAACCCTTGACTGCAGACATGCCTCTTCTATATTTTCTATGACTTTTAAAACTTCGAAACTGATAAAGAATTAAATCGATGCGAACAGACACGACACGACAAGCACGATTACGTTCGAAAAAACCTGTAGCAAATTTTATAACCTAACGCCCTAGGTTAGACATCAAGATAAAAAAAATTAAGCATATAAAGATAAAATCTGAATAGAAACACATACACACACTATAACTAACCAAACACCTTTATCCGGATGGAATGAGCTACTGGAAGCTTCGCGTTCCGATTTGCTACATAACAACTCCACACGACTAAGTCCACCACCTCCACTGCAACCAGGAGATCTCATAATCTTTGTAACAACAACAACTGGAAGCGGTTACCCTACTGCATCCATCGATTTCACCACAGCTAAATCAAAAACATCGTTAATGCTTCCGATTAGGGCCGCAAAAGACGGATGCCTTCGCCAGAAGCGGGATCGTGTAGATTAGGGTTTCAACTTTCAAACCCCCATAAAGTTCCGACGAATAAAACGTCGTCGACACCCTCCGCCACGATCACCGGCCGATTGTGACAACCATCTGAACGAAACCCCTACAAGTACCACCAACAATGGTGCACCGCCACCACAGTATGGTTGGAGGGGTTGATGGAAGAAAGGGTGAAATACAGAGAGATTAAAGAGAGAGCATGAAGAAATGTTGTGAAAAGGGTTAAATAAACCCTCAGTACAGAGAAGAAAACCCACTCAACATGTGGCTAATACACAAACCCAGTCAACACGAGGCCTAAACGTTAATAATCAGCAGGTATTAAAAACCCAAAATGCCCCCAAGGAAAAAACAAAATACCAAAAATGCCATATAACACTATTCATTCCCTTTGTCTATTATCATATATTAATTGATTACTTCCCCGACCTCGCACTAGCTAAACAGATGTGTCCCAAGTCGCGCGCGAGGTCAAGACTAGTGGCGGAACCATAAACTTTTAACCGAGGGTCAGTATTGATCCAAACAAATAAATGTAAATAATAAATTATCTATATTTTTTGATGCTTTCTTGCCTAATGGCATCATGCGTTTATCACGGAGTTTAGAAGTAAATAATAAAGGGGTATTCACCTATTTAAAAAATTAACTAAACGCTAAAGAAAAAAAACTTGAAAATTTAAAGCTGAAAGTGAACAAGTAAAAAAAAAATAAGAGTTAAATGTCATTTTAGTCCCTGTGGTTTGGGCCATTTTGCCAGTTTAATCCAAAGGTTTCATTTTTAACATGTGGGTCCAAAAAGGTTTCATCATTGCCATTTTAGTCCACTGGGTTAACTCCACCCATTTTTTCTGTTAACGAGAAGACCAATTTGGTAATTTTATATGGCTGAATTGCCCTTTTAGTTAACAGAATTACATACAAAATTACCAAATTGGCCTTCTCGTTAACAGAAAAAATGGATGAAGTTAACCCAGTGGACTAAAATGGCAACTGTGAAACCTTTTTGGACCCACAGGTTAAAAATGAAACCTTTGGACTAAACTGGCAAAATGGCCCAAACCACAGGGACTAAAATGGCATTTAACTCAAAAAATAAATTAACTAAATGAAAAAAAAAAACTTAAGAAAATTTACAGCTAAATTAAATAAGCATATATAAAAATAAATTAAGTGTTTCGATTGAAAAAAAAATTAATTATTAATAGTAAATAACAAAATAAAGTAGAAAAGGTTAATGTCAACCGTGGTTCAGTGGTTGACTTGTTTTCTATAGGTTGAACTTAAAAACGAACAAAATTTAAAGTAACATAGTTATAAAGTACCAAAATGCCCTTGTCTTTTTCACACGACTTTGATATCTTCCACACAGGTTTTTCTGCAAATCCTTGGTAAAAGATATTCCGACGAACATTGTTTTTTCATTTTTCTTCTTTCAATACATATATATTCTTTGCTTTAAGCGCTTTTACCAAAATTTTGAAGGGTCAAACAACCAAGATCTACAGGCTGGATGATATCCTCTATAAGTAAAACTTGGGTGGCCGGGGGGTCAACGGACCCTCCTGACCCTCATATAGTTCCGCCCATGGTCAAGACCAAGACGAGATCAGTTTTGACACTTAGCTCCTATGGCAATGGACCTATCTTCCTTGACCTTGTGCCGAGTACTCAGATTATGCCTAGAGACGCGCAGAGGTAAGAAGCGCAGGTAATCATCGGACAAGTACAAAAGGTACAAATGACAGAGCAATGGGCTAATAAGCGTCCAACAGGCTGTACCTGATCGTGCCACACGATGGACAATCGTACAGGAGACAAAAAGGTACACAAGGACGTATGCATGGCACCAATCAGCGTGCGCCGACCATTGCTCCACGATCTCCACTCACCTGCTGATGACAGACCGGACAACAAGGACAGTCGTCAGGACACGTGGATCCATTCAGCGTGCGCCGGCTACCCTCTCGCCAAGAATCACTAGCGGTCGTGGCAGAGGGGACAGAATGGATATTCCTTGTTGTCGTCTACTGGCCCAAGGCCCATCAGCCCATCTCCTTCACAAACCACCTCGGCTACAAATAGTGAACTTCACCTCTAGGTTTAAGGATCGCTCTCTTGCTCTCTCACTTTATACACACACTATTATCCTCAAAACCGATACTTATTCTCACGCCGGAGGGTGGTTACAAGGAGAACCCCCCGATTCTCCTCCTTGTAACGAGCTTATTTTGGAAGATCTTCATAGCTGTTTGGACGAGAAGAAAGAAGATTAACCTTTATTTGTCGAGGCACAAACCACAAACTAATCACCAGATTAGTTTGGTGTTTCTTCATAAATGAATATGACTTATTTTGGTGAGTCAATCGGATTTTATGTGTTATTATTTAGTATCTTAAGTTAAAGCAACGACCTTGTTAAATGTGGAAGAACTTTCTAAACTCATTTGTAATCTAGTATGCACATACTTGGCTATTCTACTGTTACATGTATATGAGAGAGAAGTTATATAACTCTTTCAAGTATGTTCGCGTGCATAGTAGACTTGAGGGGGATTAATGTTTTCTTAAGATTTAGAAGGGCCAGCAACCACAAATGCATATTAAGGATGAGTGTGTGTTCCCTGACCCAAAGGCTAATATCACTTGCCACAAACATCTACAAATCACTAGTTTCATCCTTCATCAAGATGGCGGCTAGTGAGGCATCAAAAAGTTTAGGAACTTCTAACACACCTTTAATTAATTAATCGTTGAGGGACTCTGAAAGGATATACAAGAGTGACCAGAAACGCGCATTTAGGCACATTTCCACATACAATCAAAATTTATACCCGTCACAATAACCTAACATGTATCGAATTTCAAAACGAAGACTAGTTCCTGTTACCGAGAGAACTTCATTGCACATGTACGGAGAGGCCAATTCTTTCATTACAGAAAGTTGACTTCCGTCTATTTGGTGTTGTTTGGAGAAAAAATGGTTCACGGTTTTTGTTTACTGCGATGTGAAAAAAAAAAAAAAAGGGGGGGCTTTTAAATGGTCAATATAGACCTGAAATTTTTAAAAGCGAACTTGGTTTAACACCCATTCTTCTGTTTTCTTAATTCTGAGCTTGATTCTGATGCAAGCGTTTTTCAGAAAGCTTGATTAATTCTGATGTTGATGGTTTTGGGTATAGTAATTCATTGTTCATTTTCTGTCCAGCAACACTTATTTGCAAAACACAGACAAATGGATCTAAAACAAGAGCACAGCATAAATTATCTTCTCCCTAATCGTTACAATCCAGCTCCGTTCAAAACTGCTGCAATGTCGTCCACAATCAGAGCTATACAAACACCCTCACCCTCGCAAACTACAAACCTGTTAACAATTGATCAGTCATTTCAATTACACCTAGCAAAATGAGACCACCAAACAGTTTTTTTGTTCTGATTAAAAAAGACAACAAATTATCAACAATATATTTTTGGGGAAAGTTCCTGTACAAATACAGTTAACGTACTAAACGTACGAATAGCATGAAAAAGCAAAAAGCACACTGTGGCATTTTTGTAATTATCTGCTTGTAGGGTAATTACCAAAATTACTCTACAAAATGATACTGTAGAGTTATTTTGATCTCGTAGAGTAATTTTGTGAAATGTTCTTGTAGAGTAATTTTGATCTCGTAGAGTAATTTTGCGAAATGTTCTTGTAGAGTAATTTTGTAAAATGTTCTTTTAGAGTAATTTTGATCAAAAAACCATACCTAACCAAAAAAAACCCCAGAAAACCTAACCCCCCACCCCCCCCCCCCCCCCCACACCCCACACACACACACAAAAAAAAAAAACTAAACCCCCCACCCCCCAAAAACCTAAAAAAAATTTACCCCCCACCCAAACTAAAAGCTAGAAACTAAACCATAAAGCTAAACCCCATAACTAAATGCTAACAAAATTACTCTACAAGATCAAAATTACTCTAAAGGATCATTTTACAAAATTACTCTACAAGATCAAAATTACTCTATAGGGTCATTTGTAGAGTAATTTTGAATTGTATGTTGTTTGATAAACTTGCAGGGTAATTTTGATTCACTTGTAAAGTAATTTTGATGCAGAGTAATTTTGATACACTTGTACAGTACAAGAACATTTGTAGAGTAATTTTGATAGTTACTGATAATTACGAAAATGCCACCGCGTTTTTTTGTCTTTTCCTTCGGTTCGTACGTTTTGTACGTTAAAGTTATTTGTATTTGATCTTTTGTCTATATTTTTATGGGTCATTAAGTAAATGGGTAAAAAACATCAAGATCAGGCACAAGAATGACTTACTCATAATCAAAACAGATATGGATGTTTAACACAATATCAAGAAGTTGGCCTCTGTTGCAACACCAAATCATCAGCAGAATAGTAATCTGCAATGAGGCGGTACATGTATGATGGATTATGCCCTCCCCTGCAAACATAGAGGATTTAGTGAACAACGGTGCATTACCATATATATAGATTGAAAAGTGAGCTTACGTGTCAGTAATAAATAGGCTGACGAGCTTTGGCGGCACATAATCGAAAGCAGGGTTGACAACATGAAGAAGAGGGGACCCGGTGCCAGTCCCAAAATCCATACAATCTGACATCTCCCCGAAGTCCAGCAACTCAGATGGGGACTTGAGCTCATTCAGTAACACCTCCGGATTATGAGGGTACAGGGGGCATAACTGTCATATGCCCCAAAACAACAATTATTACACTTTTTTCTTCTATTTTTTGTTTCCCATTAGTTGCTTTTGAACTCTCATCAAACAATATTAATCATAACTTTAAAAACACAAAAACTAGGAGGCGTAGTTACCTTGTGAATGCCAGCAAGAACAACGAAAGGAACAGCGTGCCTCTGAGCTGCTAGTGCAACCATATTTAACCCGACAGGAGCTATCACTCCGCCATTTGCCATGACAGCATGAGCCCCAACAATCACCTACCACCATGACATTCCAAAATGAGTCCGAAACAAGGAAAGCAATTAAGTTGATGAGAAATCCACATACCATGTTCACACGTGAAATCATGGCGAATACAGCAGAATCAGTGATTACTGTAGTCTGTAGTCCCCTAGCAACCAGTTCCTTTGCAAGAGTATGTCCTTGATATCTACATAAGATAGAAACCGTCACTTGCTTATTAGGCAAAGCTTGTAAAAGAAACGGAAAATAGCATCTCACAAACAAAGCAAACCTTGGAGCACCCTCTGCTACAAAAACCCTAAATGATCTTTTCTTCTCCTTAGCGGCACAAAGAAATTCAATCACAGTTCCCGAACTGCCTAAGGTCAATATAACCTCACTGCAGAAAACATTATTTTGACTAGTAAATAGCTTTTAACTTGGCACATGAAAATGAAATACGCGTGGAAGAGAAAAAGGGAAGCATTTTCACAGATTTTATTTATACTACAACTCTCCTGCATCAGGTTAAGGTACGTCAAACAGTCCAAAACTTTCTTCAATAACGTCTTATCCAAAAACAGACCCACAAGAAATCATTCATATGAGTCCTAAGCAGAATTTAGTGATTAAGGAGATGCAAATCCTTCACTTCTTGTAGAACAGCAATACTTGTAAATGACCAGACAGTAATGACGCATACTATACAACTAACTAGCTAAATAACATGTTTACTTGTAGTAGAAATAATAATGAAGGAATGAAAAAAATACTTATGGTGAATATGCTCCACGGCCTGCTCCGCTATCAGTTCATGACAGGTGGCGATATCCTGGATAAGCTCATTAACAGCCTCAATCACATTATGCTTTAGCTTCCGGCTCCTTGAATTTTTATCAGTAGCTGCATGCAAAAATAATAAAGTATATAAAACTGTCTGTCTGTAAACCAGCAAGAGAGAATATTTTTCAAACTAAACTAACATTTAGTCTTATCTTCAGAATCACCAGCGGAAGAGGAGGAGTGATGAAGAGCTGCTGCGGCTGCTGCAGAGTGAGGCGGAATGTCTTCAAGAAGAGTCTGCAAAGAAGGAGGCCTGAGAGTAGTTCTGGCAGCGGCGGCAGCAGCGGCGGCTGATACAAGTGGATTATCATCATCTTCATCATCATCACTCAAGCCTTGTAAGCTCAAGCCACCAATAGAAGCTGTTGTTAGTGAAACATCCTCCTCTCTGATGATATGTAGCACACGCCTCACAATATTTCCAACAGCAACTTCTGCAGAGTAGCTGTCAAAGTCCAAAGAGCAAGCAACTAGAAACGTATAGGATGGGGGGAGGGGTGTGGACTCACCAACAGGATTAGCAGCCGTGAGTTGGTCTCCAATGGCCTTGATGGCGTGAATAAGAGCCCCAGCTTGGTTGATGTTGGGGAGCCTCTGCTGTGAAATCACCGACCGGAGAAGCTCCGCCGTCAGCTTCGCAGTGGCCTTCGACCCCTCAATTTTACTGCCCAAACAAACACATACATTAATTAATCAATCAAAACTAATAATCCACAGGCACTCACCGCTTTTTAAGCTTGTTTAAGAAATCCGTAACTAGGGCATGTGTGTCCGGCATGATTGCTGCGTATGCATAAACCTCATGTGAGTTAGGGCAGACTATATACATAAATAATAAGGGCAGAGTGATGAATGTACCGGCAGTTGAAAACTAGGGCAACCCAGCGGAAGAGGAGGACGGGGACGATTTTGATGCAGCCAACCGCCTACTCGATTCTACAACTTACAATAAGCTAATAACTAGTTTTACTAATTTTAACATCATAATAACACAATTATTTTTTTTCTTTACATTATTTCCTATACATACATTTCCCAAATAAATAGAGGAATAGTGTCAGGCAGCTCATTTACCAAATAGGGGAATAGTGTCAGGCAGCTGTCTGGCACTCTCCCATTGGACCAAACAGTTTATTATTTTATATCCATTTTAAATTACGTTTTTGCTTCTGTTTAAAATTACCGTTTTGCCCCTAGCTTAAAATAAAATTACGCTTTCGTCCCCATCTCAAAATTACGATTTTGCCCTTAATTCAAAATTACGATTTTGCCTGACACTCCCCCATTGGACCAACCAATTTATTATTTTATATCCATTTTAAAATTACGTTTTTGCCCCTCTTTAAAAATACGGTTATGCCCCCAACTCAAAATAAAATTACGTTTTTGTCCCCAGTTCAAAACTACGATTTTCCCTCGATTCAAAATAAAATTGTGGTTTTGCCCTCAGCTCAGAATTACCTTTTCGCGCCCAGTTCAAAATAAAATTTTGTTTTTGCCCCCAGCTAAAAATTACGATTTTGCACTCTGTTCAAAAATGTGATTTTTCCCCGTTTAAAAAATTATGATTTCGCCCTCAGTTTAAAATTACATTTTTCCCCAGTTCAAAATAAAATTGTGATTTTGCCTCTAGCTTAAAATTACGATTGTGCCCTTAGTTCAAATTTATATGACGTTGTTACCCCAAGTTCAAAATTACGAACTTGTCCCTGTGAAAATTTACAATTTTGCCCCTGGTTCAAATTTACAGTACTACCATCACTTTAGTTTTTGGCAAATTACGATTTTACCCCAGTAAAAAAATACAACTTTCTCTCAGTTAAAAATTACAATATTGTCATTGTTTTAGTTTTTTTATCAAAACTATAAAAGTGTTTTGTTTTAATTGGTTGACTCGATTTAATTGTTTTTCGTGTCAATGAGCTGCCTAACACTCGCTCATTATTCGGCCATCGCCCCGCAACGCGGGCGGGGCATCAACTAGTTATAAACAAAAGGGTAAAATCTCATTCGCACATAGCGTATACGAGCCGTATAAGGTTAAACGACCCGTGTAGAATAAGAAGAACTGACAAAGGTTGTACCAGCAGTCTTTGTCTTTGTCAGTTCACTTTATTTATTCTATATGGGTCGTATACACCATGTGAAAATAAACGTTAGTCGTATACAACGTATAAGATAGATTTATATGGGTCGTATAAGGTTATACGGCTCGTATACATCGGATTTCCTTTTTTTGGAGTTAATATTCCCACATTAGGGTTTCGATTTCCTACTTTTTAAGATTCACGTACAAATTTGAGTCCGTAAATGCATTTAGTTCCCTCACATCATTACAAATTGTCAAGACATGAAATAAGATCAAATTTACTTTGCAGTCGGTATGTGTTCAGCGCGAATATATCCATACATGCATTTAATTCACTCACGTCATTTACAAATAGGTTTATTTTGTGAGGTTTTATTCGGAGTTTGTTAGGTTGTTTGCAGCTAGGGTTCAGAATGCTTGAAGTTTTATTATAAACTTTTTGTTGAAATGTATCATTTTTTGGGTCAAGTGAAGCAATGAATGGAGAAATATATTTTACTTATTTTATGTTTAATATATGAAGCATATTATATAAGTTTTAGATGGTGTTTGTAAGGTTTGATTGCCTTGTGGTGTGTGTCGGGTGTATTATGTTTTTTCTTTATATTTTAAGCCCTTTTTAACACATTAGTCAAGTTTTAAATTTATAAAACATGATATTTTACTAACACTAAACACAAACATGGGCAAGTGCACCCATCGTGAGCGTAGTATAGTGTTGGTAAGATACCGAGGTCGTCCAAGGACACAAGAGCTTTTAATACCGGTTTATCCTCAACGTCTAATCAAATCAAAAGTTTTAGAAAATGTTTTAAACATGAAAAATAAAAACTAAAATGCTGAAAAATAAAAATAAAATAAAAACAGATAGACAAGATGAATCACTTGGATCCGATTCGCCTTTAATGTAACCTTTGATGATTTCCGCACTTTTGCACTTTTTAAGAGATTATCTTAGTTATAGTAGTAAGTCTCTCTTTTGAAGGTGACGTTACCCCCAACCCAGTGGTTTGAGTCAGCAAGGATACAATCCCAAAGGGTCGGAATATTGGAAGATAATTAATTAAGTCATTAATGCGTAATGTGGTAGGCCCCTCTTTTGAAGGTGACGTTACCCTTGGCCATGGTTGTAAAAGTCCCGACTAGGCTCTGAGTACTCCCCGAGTACTCGCTACAAGGTAGTCTGCCGAGGCCCGAGTATTGTTTACCTAGGCCAATTACTCCCCGAGTAATCTCCGCCTAGGCCGAGTACTTCCCGAGTAATCCCGAGTACTCTCAAATCCGACTAGGGAGCGCCTAGCGACTTTTGCAACCATGCCCTCGGCTAAGTGATTTGTGTCAGCAGGGATACAATCCCAAGTAGCCGGGTTAATGTATTAATAGTAATTTACATATGAGGGGATCAAGCCATTCGCACCCCCACCATCCAATACCAGTGGGTATTGAAGGAGGTCCTAGTTAGCTTGACCCAGGTCATTGTAGGATCTATACACTGAACAAGGCAAGAACCTTACCAAACCATTCCCTTAACCCCAGACCAGGTAGCCAACATATCTCAATATAGACCGTAGAGATGTGAATGGTGAAAATCTTTTGTTTTATATAGACAGTAAAATAATGCCAAGCCACCACGGACAAATGATAAGGAAGTTTCACCTTCAACATAAGAAACTAGTTATTAAAGTCATTAATACAAAACCAAATAAAAAGTGCCAAAAGATTAAAAATCAAAAGTATTACATTAAATGCTTCTCTTCACCAAATGATGTAAGAGACTTAGGCAAACATGGCCTTTGATTGTCAAGAACTCTTACGATCAATCTTGGATCACGAGACTACTACACACACTCCAGGTGGATGATGGATGATGGTGGTGGATGTGGGTGTTGTGATGGTGGTGGAGTGTGGGTGAAGTGGGAGAGGGGTGGTTTGTCAAGGGATGCCTTTGAAGTGAACCAAGCACCCCTATTTATAGCCTGCACAGAAGCCCAAACACGGCCCCGTGGCCAACCTTTTTCTCTTTCTTCATTAATTGCATTTATATACAAGTTCACATACCTCACGGGAAATCACT
The DNA here is from genome assembly GCA_030545235.1 of Helianthus tuberosus. Lineage (NCBI taxonomy): Eukaryota > Viridiplantae > Streptophyta > Magnoliopsida > Asterales > Asteraceae > Helianthus > Helianthus tuberosus. The sequence goes on from JARYGA010060172.1 coordinate 15,243,979, forward strand.
CAACACTCGGCCGAAGATGGATTTTTGTGAAACACTCGAGACCGGCATGGAACTTATTTCTACCATATGCTTGCCAAGCAATCAATCCTCCTCCTTTTTAACTATAGACCTTTGTAAATATCAAGAGGACTTTGGGGAAGGGTTAGGCTTGGGTTAAAGGTATGTGGTTTTGGGTTAGTGGTTAGTAAAAAGGGCTAAAAGCGTAAAAAGCGTCGGTCGTCACTCGTCGTAAAACTTTTTGTTTTTGTGACTTTTATTCAAACTAAGCATTTTCAAACAAAGTTTCTTTGAGGAACTTGTTTGTTTATTGCTATACTTCATTTTTTTTTATAAGGAACGTCACAAGAAAACCGAGCTTTTTACTAAAATAAGGGGTTTAAAAGAAAAAAAGGGTTTTGGTGGGTAAAGGGTGTTTGTTTTGTGGGTTTAGAAATGAAAAGGTTTAGGCTCAAAGGAGTTAACTAGGGGTATTTTTGGTAGGTTAAAAGAAAAAGAAAAATAATGGTGTTGAAAAGAAAAAGGGTTAATCCTAATGTCTCCATCATTTACTTACTTGGGATTAAGTTGGTATGGACCGGGAATGTATCGTCATGGCAAGTTCTAGAGTCGTAAGAAACCAAGCGGCTATTCACACAAGAAACGAAAAAATGAGCATTTAGTTTAAAGATGTATTCTTGTATGCTCAATAAAGGCTCAAAACTCATTTTTTTTGTGGGAATGAGTTTATAATGTGATCAAGTATATATATAATCAAATTTTAACTAGATTTGTCATGCCGTTTCATAATTCTCTTATGTTGGTTCTTTTCATCACGACGCTATCGGTTGTAAATTTGTAAAAATACACCCTTTTTAGAACTTGTTATTCCCAAATCAAACCAAGACAAGTAAAAAAATGAAAAGTTTTTGAAAAAAATTTGAGGTGATTAGCGGTTCCAATAGAGTTTTGTGTAAGGCTTGTTATTAGGACTTGCAAAATTCAAGGTTTTAGCATCCCCCCCCCCCCCCCCCACACTTAAATTACACATTGTCCTCAATGTGTCCCAAAAATAAGTTTTTAGGTTGATTGAATGTATAAAAAGGTGTTTAAAAACAAAATTTTATGTTACTGGGCGTCTGGACACGGGTCCGTGTTGGTCGTGTTCAGATTGCCAGTATCATAATTAACAGAAGGCTGGGCACGGGGGCGTGTTCAGTGAACACGGCCCCATGTCCAGTTACCTGAACTGGGCGTTTTCTGCAGATCCTTGGGCACGGGGCGTGTTGGGCTGAGCACGGCCCCGTCCTCAACTTGCTGTAATGAAGAAAAAATGTCGGGAGCTCTGTTTTTGTGCATGGGGGTGAGGGTTCAAGTTTCCCTTAATAACTTCCACCATTTCGAGTGCATTCAACCATTACAACATCATCCAAATACCATTAAAAACTTATGTGTGTAAAATGCAACATATAAATTACATCAAATGAGGCATAAAACAAACCCTTTCTTAGTACTAATGTTGGAAAAGGTGTGCTTTTGTCTTCCTTTTGTATTTTCAGGGTTAAATGAGCTTAAATGAACAAAAGAAGCAAAAATGCAGCCAAATCTAACAATAATACAAGAAAAGGGATAAAAGTGGCATGCCCGACCCCTCGACAGCATCTTCCCAAGCAAAATCAAGACATCAGAAGGTTGAACACGCCCCATGCCCATCGGACACGGGGGCGTGCCCAAGTGTCTGCAGAAAAGACAAAGTTGTAGAAGCTTCTATTTCCCAACATGGGGGCGTGCCCAGCGGACACGGGGTCGTGGTCAACGCTAAGATTCGCAGAATCCAAGCAAATCTTGATAGTACAGATACGCTTCTGCACACGGGGCCGTGCCCAGCGGACACGGGGGCGTGGTTAATTAATGCAGACAAACTACAATTAATGAAGAAAGAGAAAGTGGATGGACACGGGGCCGTGTCCGGGCTTCTGTGCAGGCTATAAATAGAAGTGCTTGGTTAACTTCAAAGGCATCCCTTGACAAACCACCTCTCTCCCACTTCACCCATACTCCACCACCATCACAACACCCACATCCACCACCATCATCCATCATCCATCATAGAGTGTGTGTAGTAGTCTAGGGATCCAAGATTGATAGTAAGAGTTCTTGACAATCAAAGGCCATGTTTGCCTAAGTCTCTTACATCACTTGGTGAAGACAAGCAATTAGTGTAATACTTTTGTTTTTTAATCTTTTCGCACGTTTTATTTGGTTTTGTATTAATGACTTTAATAACTAGTTTCTTATGTTGATGGTGAAACTTCCTTATCATTTGTCCGTGGTGTCTTGGCGTTATTTTACAGTCTATATAAAATAAAAGATTTACACCATTCATATCTCTACGGTCTATATAAAGATATGTTGGCTACCTGGTCGGGGGTTAAGGGAATGGTTTGGTAAGGTTCTTGCCTTGTTCAGTGTATAGATCCTGCAAGGACCTGGGTCAAGCTTAGTAGGACCTCCTTCATATAACAACCCTCAAAATATTTTCGAAACCTTAAAAATATATTAAAATACCCCAATATGTCTTAAAATACACCCCATACGCGAAAACAGGGCCTGAATAGTTTTATTTTTATAAAAATTAAATAAAAACGAAATTAATTAGATCGTCGTGGGGAGCGACAGATTCCTCGAAGGACGTCGCGGGCCGCGAGCGCCTGGACAAGCGGCCGCACCCTAGGCCGCCACTTGTCAGCATCGTGTCGACCCTACTTGATGAGCGGTCAAAGCTACACCGTAGACCCCCTATGTGGCGGGCCGCGAAGGCCCCTGCCTTCCTTCGTCGCGGGGTACGACGGAATGAATGATCAGCCCTATAAATTGGGCGATCGAGCTCAGTTTCGATTGTTCAGTTTTCTTTTCTCTCTCTCTCAACATATAAGCTAATATTCTCGGGTATAATACCCCCTAAATAACGAAGTCCTGCTCCGTTGTAAGTATCATAACCCCTGGATACGTATTAGATACGCTGCCCGATTGATCTAGGCTTCCGTAACGGCTGTCGTGGTTCTGCCTGACATAGTCGTTGGAATGCCATCTCGGGGAGGGTATTACTAATGTTAAAATGGGTTATTATACTAAAGCGTGTGCATTTGTGTGATTTATAGATAATCACCAGGAAACCTTTACATAAAACCTAAAACAGCAATGTGAGTAATCTCCTTTTTGTTAACTGTTTTTACAAGACCTCACACGATTAATTATATATTAAACAGTTATTGAGTATTTGTAAGGATACAATTATCGTCGGTATATTTGGGGTTTTGTATACAAAATTTGTTACCACCTTGCGAGGAGTAACATGACCATAAGTCGAGACGACAGTACCGTGGGTGGTAATTAGTATGACTTAGAAACAAATGTAATTTCACGATCGCCCTCAATACTGTACAATGGTTTTCATTTAAACTTGATTAAACTGGGATTCACTCACCAGTATTTCCCACTAACAAAATGTTTTTAAACGCGTTTCAGGTAACAAAATGTGAAAGCCAAATAGAAGCCAGCTGGACAGCACTGAAGGCTTGGAAAAGTGGCAATAAAAGTTACCTAAAATAAATAGATGTTTTTATTAAATAAAATAGGGTTTATCCCTATGAAAATGTGTGTACTTGAAACTTGGGTTTTTCCCATGTGTTTAATATATTAAAAGCGTGGTATTTTACTCTGATAAATACTTTCCTAACTACGGTCTTGATGTAATTTCCGCTGCCAAAATGGATAAAATAAGAGATACCACTCAAACTGGCCGCGGCCGCCCGTTCCCGGGTTGTTAGGGGACGGGGATTGCGACAGAAGGTGGTATCAGAGCCAAGCCACTGATTCAGCCACATAAGTGTTCTGCTGACATCAAAATATTATCCAAAGTGTTAGCAAATAAATTATGAAACTACGTGCATAATTGTATTTTATTGTTGTGTGTTATTTGACTATTTGTTAGTTTATAGTATGAGCGACCAAGGACCATCCGACGCGTACCGTCAGTTATCCGGTTCGCCTAGAAGCGAAGGCGCCTCTTCTCAGCCTGCCCTCTCAGGGTATTCTGCTGATAATGTAGAAGGAATATTCGTGTTTAAGGCTCAGTCTGAAGAGCCATTCCCTCATAAAAAGAGAGGATGGTTCAGTAGGGGAGCACATGAGCGTAGGAAACGAATGAAAAAGTTGCAAGAACAACGAGTGCTAGCAGCAGCTAAAAGAGAAACCGATGCCTATACCCAAGATATGCTCAATAGGGGTATAGCAAACATCCATATCCTAGCAATCACAGCAGCCGACCCTAACCTGGAGCAACTAATAGCACCCCAACCATTTCAGCCCATGGAAATAGAAAATAACCCAGAAAATCAAATAGAAATGCATGATTTTAACCCGAAGGAGATACCTAGGGTACCAGCACCTAATCCCTTAGACCCAGATTATGACCCGTGGTGGGATGAAAATAGGGACTATGTGCAACGTTACCCCATACAAGAAGACATGCCCATGCCAAATCTAGGACCTTACCCAGGTTTGGACCCTCTAGTACCCTATTACGATAATGATGTATTCATTAGGGAGATTTTAGAGAATCCTTACCCGTACCAGGAACCCGCACCTCAGTTCCCAAATCCGGTACCCGCACCTGCACCCCCAATGAGTGAAGAAAATGTGCAAGAGCTCCGAATTTCGGAGAAGATGTCACACCCCAACCGATGGTAGAATCATCAGGGCGCGGCACTAGGCGAACCAAATTGCTCAAGAGAAACCATAACAACTATATTGCGACAGTATTTAATGCGTTAATTATCGCATACTAATAAACAATTACAATCACATAAGCTGTCACGAATTTCATGTCCTCTCGAACAATACAAATCCGACAACCTAGATTTTAGGTGAGTTTTCTAGACTTCTGTAGGATCGTTGACTCGATCAAAATGAGACTATCAGAAGAGTTATAGACCAAATCAGAGGCGGAATTCATCGATTTGATCTTCATTTAGCTTGGTATACACTTAGAAGTAGATTAACTGTCGATTGGATTGATATTACAACATTTTACAGGCTTGGCGACACTTCGGCAGAGCTTCGCTACCGGAATCAGACGTTACAAATAAGAAACCAAGAACACATATATATAGGGATGCCAGTCCGCACGAACCAGCAACATGTCCAGTTCGCACGAACTGGTCAGTTCGTACAAACTGGCCACTTCGTGTGAACCTGCTGGTTCGTCCCCGTTTCCCGTTTCTTTCGATCTACGTGTCTTAGTCTATCAAACCTATTACAAGACTCGATACAAGACGAAGTCGACAGACATATGCACCAACAAACTCCCCCTTGGATGTTGACGAGTCTTCAGTACGAGTCTTCAGTATGTCGAGTCTTCAGACTTGATCAGTCTTCTCGCTCTTTCCAAATTATCTATCTCTGTAAGCATCCTTCAATCTCTATTATTTCTCTCTCAGAAACTCAATTTGACTCTTCAAATTATCTTGATCAGATCTCTTGATTCCTTAAGTTTATCAGCATCAGCAGCTTCTCCCCTTGGATGTTGATCCAAAATCTGTATCTGGATCTTACGATCTTCAAACTCCCCTTTGCTAGCAGACTCCCCCTTAAGTTATTTCAGGGTCGCAATCTGACATAGCTTTCGTTCTAGGATAGTAACCTGGCTCAAACTCTGCTCAGGCTTATACATGGGGATATCACTTTGCAGCTTTCACGGGTTCAGGACCGTTGCCTGACTCTTAGAAACCTGGCTATAATCTGCATATCCTCAGGAGTTGAAACCTTGCTTTTCCAGAGCTTTTATCCTGCACAATCTCTACCCAAAAGTAAATTTCACATTTATAACAATTTTAATCTCTACTTAACCACTTGTATTCAAAACATTCAAATTTGGTTTCAAATTAATGAACCATTTCATCATTTTAAAAACATATCTCATTCCAAACAAACTCTCCCAACCATGTTGTCCATCATGTTCAGCACTTGGAATTTTGAAAATCAGCTTTCCAACATCAGTTGTCAAAAATAAGATAAAATAAAATCTTTTTGATTTTTCAAAATTTATGCTAAAACACACTTAAAATCTTTTTGGATTTTGGGAAATAAACTATATACAAACATCTTTATGCGAGTTTGTGTAAGAGGATCATATCTGTTTATGAGACAAGTCACTAGCACCGTTGAGCTTTAAAACACTTTAAGATCTAAACGATTCACTTAGATTGTCAGTATACTGATCCACTTAAATTTTCACACAAAGTTCAATTGTTTCGAGATACGAGATTAGTGTTTTAATGGACTTAAACTTATTCGCGTGTCCCACCTCAGAATATACTCCCGTATCCAGACTCCTATATTCAGTCTTACAGGTGAATGTACACTAATGATATCTGTAAACGGGTAAATGCGAGACCATGAGAGCTCAGGCTATTTGTCATGACCCCCGACCCCACCCTGGAATCGGGAGTCGCGAACCAGTTCAGTGGTACCAGTGGTTATTTAGAAAAGTAGTGCAGCGGAAATTTCATCAGGGCCGTGAGTTAGGAAAAATATCAGAGTTTAGAAAACACCGGATTTTATTTATTAAATAGATGGGATAAAACCATGTTTTGAAAGGTAACTTTGATATGGGATAAACCCGAATACATAAAAGAACTTTTCTTAATTTAATTTAATTGATAAATTAAGCCACTTCTGTAAGCCTTTTGGTGCCGTATCTCACTCTTATTCCGATCTACTGTAATTACCTGAAACGCGTTTTAAAAACATTTGGTCAGCAGGAAATACTGGTGAGTTCATTCAATTTGTACAAAAATGACACATAGTTATAAATTACAGCATAAGAGCGATTACAATGGCTACTATCTTATTTTTATCTGGTGCCGTGTCACCTCCTGGTGACGATGGTCATACCACTATTGGGTCCTTTCACCCAAGTAGTGATGATTATCACTGTTAAGTTGATGAACCTAACCGTGAGAAATTAGTAATGTGTACAATACCCCACTAGCTAGTGATTCAAGATAAACACGACTTAATCCCTGTAATTATAACTTTTGAAAATGGTTGGAGTATTGTAAAACATTTATTGATAAAAAGAGAATGACTCACCTTGTTAGCATATAGTCTTGTTTAAACAAGCATCTTGATTCTAAGCATCTACTTTATGGTTCTGAATCTTCCGATGATTAAGCATCCATTTTGATTGTAAGAGTATGGTGTAGAGTTTCGGGTAGTTAAACATTTAGTTTAACAGAGTGTAATACGTATTAGTGTAGAACCACATCAAACCTAACGATGGTCACGAGATCAGAACCTTAACGAAATTCACAAACTATAGTCTTGTTTAGACAACACTTTGGCATTCGTTTAACGAAATTCACAAAGTATAGTCTTGTTTAGACAGCACTTTGGCATTCGTTAGTTGGTTCCCAAATCGATCGGACATAACATCGCTTTGGTGATTATTGGTTAGAACACCGACGTATAGAGAGAAGAATAGAAGGAATGAGCAAAGAAAAATGAATCCTAAGCTTCCTATTTATAGGTAGGAAATATGAAATTTCTAGGAAGTTTCATATAGCTTTTCAAGGAAGTTATCTATACATTTTCTAGGAAACTTCCTACCTACATATATATCCTCTTACACCTTCCTTACACCTTCCTCATATATATCTATCTCATATATATTTATCTATTTAGGTGTTTAATTTACTTACTTAATTAATCTTACTTAGCTTAATTAATCTCGCTTAGTTTAATTAATCTTGCTTAGCTTAATTAATCTCGCTTAGCTTAATTAATCTCGCTTAGCTTAATTAATCTTGCTTAACTGATTAATTAATCATACTTAACTTAATTAATCATACTTAACTGATTAATCAATCTTACTTAATTTAATTAGCAGATTAATTAATCTACTTAACTAGCTTAACTGCTAAGTTTCTTTAACAACTAAGTGTACGTAATTAGTAAGTTTACTTAATTGCTAAGTATTCGAGTTTAACAGCTCCTTGGTTACGAGTTCTAATTTCTAGACACAACGGAACTCGTATTAGTGTATTAACTCAATTTAACTTTAACGATAATCACGAGATCGAAACCCTCACAACGAATGACAAAGTATAGCCAGATATTGGCAGCACTTAAACATCTATTGGATCGGTTTCAATCGATCGGATAAAGTATCGTACCAGTGATTAGAGTTATTACCCTAATAACGGGCAGAGTTTCGGGATTTAGAAGTTCTGACATTAGAATGTCAGAACAAGAGAACAAGAGAAAGAAAAGAAAAGAATTGAACGATTTGAAATGAAACTATCGTCCTCTATTTATAGGCGGAAACTGGGGCGCATCGCGGCCCGCGTAAACTCGAAGGAACACCTACGTGGCCCGCGTAGGTGTTTGGTCGACGCGTGTCATGCTACGTGGCCTTCATGCTTATCCGGTGATTTTCGATCTGTCGCGGCCCGCGTAGACTACCCTTATGTCTTACGCGGGCCGCGTGAAATCCAAATTTCTAAATTTCTTGGTTTTTCATGAAGATTAGGGTTTCAGGGGTCCGGGTTTTCACTTACGGAGCGTTTTAGAACATTTTTGGGCGAGTCGTTGCATCCTCCCCACCTTGTTTTAAATCTTGTCCTCGAGATTTGGGCTACGATATCTCTTTTAGAGTTATGTCATGTCTTAGTCAATAAGAACCGTTTTAAGATATGTTCAAATGAATACGTGTTTTACAATAAATAGGGCTCAAAGGTTTAACTAAATTAGTTCAAGATGTTGATGTCAAATGAGATGAAATGATATAGTTTTCTAAGGTGATTAGGTTCAAGTCAAAAGAGATATATGATCAATAGATGTGAATGTTTACAAGTTGTGAATGATTTTTAGAAACAATAGAATTCACTGTCAATAGAAAATTTACTTTGATTGTCAACTGAGGAAGACTTAGAATCAACAAGCTCGAATGAAATGAAAATGATTTGTCAACTGAGAAAAAGCAATGGGTTGACATTTATCGAATTACAAGGATACACTGATATACAACAGAGTTTAGTGTATCATTGTCTTAACACATAGTTGTATTAAGACCACTTTCAAGGATGAGTCAAGCGAAAGGTATATATATAGATTAGCTCAAGCTACAAGTCTATACTCACGCCACAAGGTGTCGTAGTGATCGAAATAACAATAGCGGTGACTGGACGAGTTCACCGTGTTTTAAATCAAATGAAGTAAGTCTGAATATTTGTTTCAAACAAATCTAGTAGGATTTTCGATTGAAATTGAAACAATTGAATAATGTTTTTCGATTGAAGATGCTAAAGCAATAAATATCACGAAAAGCTCGATTGATGCTGTAAGAACCATTAAGAGATACACTGAAAGATGACATGAACTTGTGTATCATTGTCTTAGCACACGATTGTGTTATGATTGCTTTTATAGGATAAACCAACAAAGCGGATTCAATGTATATGATGTGTGCAAACGAGAATAGCGCAAGCTTCAATTTTGTGAAAACGTCACCACAAGGTGATCGTGATCAAAGAAACGTTTTAATGGAGTCGAAGACCAAACAAGCTTGTTATAGTTCAAAGTAATTGAAGGGCTTGTTGGGATTAATTCAAATATGATGACCTTAATCTATCATACGGGACCTTGAATTGAATACGTATTACGAGCAAGTTCAAACAATGGAACTTGGTTTAAACACAACGAGTTCATGTATCAAGAAGAAAGTTCTGACATGGTCACAACAAAAACAATGTATACCATTCAAAAGAAAATCGAGTTTTTCAAGAAATTCATCGATTCGATATCAAAGAGTCATCGTTTTGCAAAAAAAAAAAATACGGCTTACAATGCAAAGATCAAGTATAGCGAAACGATATGCGATTTTTAATAAAACAACAAGTTGGAATGAAGCCCTCCCGTGGTCTTCATAATTCAACTAACCATATGCGCAACAAACAGTGCATGTGTAACGTGTGGATTTACCAAGAAATGAAACAACCAAATAAATATTCGCGGTTATGAAAGAAATCCTCATGATGACCATTAGGAGAGTAGAAACGCAAAAATCTATTTACTATGTGCAGAGGTCTGAATTTTAACAAAAGGAATTTAAGAAATTTATCTGGAATTTTGTGTGATAACCGTTGTTAAGTAACATTACCAGGGAATGTCGAATAAAATGAAATAGGGGGATTGTAAAGGTATGTGACTTTCTTTTGCAGCGTCAATAATTATGATTCTGATTAGACCATGCACCGATTGTTGTGAAATCTTGTTCTATCGTACATCAGCAAGATTCATGTCGTTTGTAGGATCACATGGCCAAGTGCTGCTTTTTTATTAGTAATTCTTCCACTGACGGGATTGGTGTCGTGGTGCCCAATCATATTTTCCAAAGGTCTTGCCTCGAAAGTCGTGTGTGATATACTTCGACGTCTGTGGATGTATAATTTAAGTTTCATGTGTTTTCTTGTGCACTAGCACAACTTTACATGCTTCTTACTTGCGTTAATAGTCTATGGTAACGCATTATAAATTCTTATACTTTTGATGGCGTCCCAACTTAAAGGGTTTCCATTGTTTATTTTGTCGCACGAGTTACGAGACAGATGATCAAACGAAATACTGTTTGATATCGGAATTATAGATATATATACAAGAGATTCCTGATAAAGGAATCTAGAATTATTATTGACACTTATGTTCGTGATTTATTTTAAATTGTCAATCATTATGGCTTTTGGAATTTCTTATAGATATACATATCTATATAATCATATAAGGTCAATGTATTTAACATATTGATTTTTCCAAAAACAAGTCAGACATCAGGTCATGATACTATTTAGGGAAATCTTGTCACTTGTTTGACATATTATATACCCCGTCTTATCCGGTTCTCGCCAGAGAGGTAACCCCATTATATCCGGACAAGCTGGAGAGTCTGCTACACCATACCCAGTCTTGCCGGAGAAGAAATTTGTATTTCCCATAAATAGTATTTTTTTTAGGATTTTAAAAGTGCCTCCTTTATTAAGGCTTTTATCCAGAATCAAGGAAATTTGTATTCCCATAACATATCTTATTCTAGACCAAGTAGTATCAATAAACAAGAATTAACAGCAATTAAGTGTTATTGCTTATTTATCGTACTTTGCAATGTTTTAATCATTATTCTTACGACATACCAATATCTACCACATTATACTAATACAAGTAATTAGTTTATCTTGAAGCTCATATTAAGGCATCTTTCCTAAGTTCAAGTCTAAATACTATCCTGAGGGCTACCAGAAAATATCAAGTTCCCAACTCTTTGTTTAAACTTAGGTATTTTATTACAACACCTAATTACTTAAACAAGTGACTCTGATACCACTTCTGTCACGACCCCACCCGGGAATCGGGAGTCGCGAACCAGTTCAGTGGTACCTGTGGTTATTTAGAAAAGTAGTGCAGCGGAAATTTCATCAGGACCGTGAGTTAGGAAAAATATCAGAGTTTAGAAAACACCGGATTTTATTTATTAAATAGATGGGATAAAACCATGTTTTGAAAGGTAGCTTTGATATGGGATAAACCCGAATACATAAAAGAACTTTTCTTAATTTAATTTAATTGATAAATTAAGCCACTTCTGTAAGCCTTTTGGTGTCGTATCCAACTCTTATTCCGATCTGCTGTAATTACCTGAAACGCGTTTTAAAAACATTTGGTCAGCAGGAAATACTGGTGAGTTCATTCAATTTGTACAAAAATGACACATAGTTATAAATTACAGCATAAGAGCGATTACAATGGCTACTATCTTATTTTTATCTGGCGTCGTGTCACCTCCTGGTGACGATGGTCATACCACTATTGGGTCCTTTCACCCAAGTAGTGATGATTATCACTGTTAAGTTGATGAACCTAACCGTGAGAAATTAGTAATGTGCACAATACCCCACTAGCCAGTGATTCAAGATAACCACGACTTAATCCCTGTAATTATAACTTTTAAAAATGGTTGCAGTATCGTAAAACATTTATTGATAAAAAGAGAATGACTCACCATGTTAGCATATAGTCTTGTTTAAACAAGCATCTTGATTCTAAGCATCTACTTTATAGTTCTAAATCTTCCGATGATTAAGCATCCATTTTGATTGTAAGAGTATGGTGTAGAGTTTCGGGTAGTTAAACATTTAGTTTAACAGAGTGGAATACGTATTAGTGTAAAACCACATCAAACCTAACGATGGTCACGAGATCAGAACCTTAACGAAATTCACAAAGTATAGTCTTGTTTAGACAACACTTTGGCATTCGTTTAACGAAATTCACAAAGTATAGTCTTGTTTAGACAGCACTTTGGCATTCGTTAGTTGGTTCCCGAATCGATCGGACAAAACATCGCTTTGGTGATTATTGGTTAGAACACCGACGTATAGAGAGAAGAATAAAAGGAATAAGCAAAGAAAAATGAATCCTAAGCTTCCTATTTATAGGTAGGAAATATGAAATTTCTAGGAAGTTTCATATAGCTTTTCTAGGAAGTTACCTATACATTTTCTAGGAAGCTTCCTACCTACATATATGTGACACCTGGGTCACTGCGACCATCAAACAAATACCAAACCAATGAAATATTGTATTTCATACTTGGGATTTGTATAAATATGTGTATTATTTGCACATATCAATTTTTGTTCAACTCCAAACTCTAAATCGCTTTCTGGAAGGTTATACGCGCACCGATGCGTAAATATAACCAGTTTAATGCAACAAACACTCTGGAATAGTGACATAAGCTTAACATACCTTAAATAACCTTTACATAACTTAGAAATAAGTTTTGGAAGGTTTGGTATGCCGAAATCAAGTTAATTCGCTTACAGGGACTAAATTTGACAAACTGCGAAAGTATGCCAATTTGAACTGTAACAAACATTCCGGAACATGACCATAAGTTAAACATACCATAAATATCCTTTACATAGCTTAGAAATAGGCTTTGAGGGGTTCGGTATGCTAAAATAAACTTTTGGGTCATTCAGGGACTAAAAGCGTCAAAAAGTGCATAAGTTTGCACTTTCGCGCATAACTTACGTTCTGAATACATCCGGACATCCAAAAATTTATGTAAGCACTAAAATATTTTATTTTAGTGTTTGGCATAAGAAAAATCCATTCGTCGCGTCATTTGGATCGTTTTTCGCGCTTATGCGCATTCCGTCGTAATTAAGCGAACATCGCGATCGTACGGCCAAACGAACCGACACCCGAGATATTTTTGAACATATTTTAAGTTTCCTATACTTTAACTTCATTTTATAGCTTTGAAATGGGGTTAACGGGCCTTAAACGAGTCGGAAATGGCCTTATTACACAACAGGGACCAAAACTGCCAAAAAAATCAAACTTTCTGGTCTGCAAGGTGCTTGCGCACCTCAACACAAAACACGTTACGGTGCGCAAGCAGGGGCCAGATGCAGCAAATCATTTTTAACAGCCTGTTTCAGCCTTTAAACACTCCCCAAAGGCCAAATGCCACATGTTAATCTCTTGTGGTGGGCAAAATGATGCACCATAACATTTCAACACTTGGACTAGATCGAAGCACGTTTTTCAAGAAACGATCCTAACGGTCTTGGTTTTCCTATAAATACCCAACCCCCACTCCTTGCAAACCCACATTTAATCTGAGATTTCTCTAAGTTGGGGTGTTTCATCACCTCATACCTGAGAATACTTGGATTATCAATCTTGCGGGGACCCTTTGTAAGTGTTCCTTCGTTCTTTTATTTGTGACACCCCAGGAAAATCTGGAAAACAACGCAACTTAACTAGCTTCCTCAGTAACCACGCGCTAAATTTCGGGACGAAATTCTCTTAACAGGGGGAGAATGTGACAACCCTCAAAATTCCATGTATTCCGTACAATTTATTAATGACAATTAAAGTGCTTGACGACTGTGTGGAATCACTTAACTGCTTTCTGATATCTGTGTTATGCTTACACGTATTTGTTAATATACTAATAGTGTACAGAAAGGTCACTAAATAGTCCGTTATATTTTCCTAAGTGTTAGAAAGTAAAAACGTTGCAAAATATATAAGTAGGACGCTTTACGGATTAATTAAGCACTTTAACGGAACAGTATCGAACTGAATAACCGGACATTACCCGGAACACTAAAATATTGTTAAAAATATTGTCGTTATTTTTCTGAGCTAGTTATGGTCCCCGAGCACTATAACACACTACATAATACATACAACACATTAAACACTAGACTTTTACCACATAACCTTCCACTAATTAATTTAGTTACCATCAAATTGCAATTTAACCCCTTTCCCCCTTTATGACCGTCCCTATGTAGATCCCACCCAAAGATTATTCCAAATTTCCATCATATCCCTTAAATCTCTCCTTGGAATTGTAGTTGATTTGCTTGTACTTTTGGTGACATATGGACCATTGTGTATTAGCACTAGCTTTATAAATAACCATTATCTCCTCCACTTAATCACCACAAAAAAAAAAAAAAAATTCCCCTTCTCCCACAACAAAAGCTACGGCCAAACCCCCTTCAAACACACCAATCATTTCCATTTTTAATTCATACAATCCAAGCTTGTCTTGAGGTGTTAGAAGGTGATTTAGGAGGCTCGGTGTTCACGGAACTTGAAGGACCACCTTCGTTTGCTTTTATCCATCACTTTTCTACACTCGAACCCTCCTAGCCTTGTGCTAGTGGTAAGAACTTAGATCCATTCATTCTTCATGTTATTTAAGTGGTTAATAAGTGATTTGATGATTAAAGTTATGAAACACTAAAGAACTTGCGCTAAAGTCTTGAACATGTTGGTTAATGGATGAATATGTGTGTAAACCATGTAGATCTTGTGTGATTATGATGATTGGGTGATTATCTGATGCCTTACTGAATAATATTAGTATATGATGTTGTTGTGGTCACTAAACTTGTTAAAGGAATCGATCGAACACGATTTAGAAGGTTAAACACAAAAGAATCAGAATCTGTCTAACTTTTACAGCCCACTTCTGTTGGCTGTAAACAGGTCTTAACCTCAACGAAAAATCGATATTTTGAATCTAAAATATGTTATTATGAAATACGGTTCTAATGGCACCGGAATCGAAATTTTTGGACTCAGTTTACTATTTTTAAAGTGTTAATTTGTAACAGCTACTTAAGCTGAATTTTGACAGCAATAAATGGGTGTCGTACTTTCGGTCATAACCTGAGTTTTGTGATGAATCGGACCATGAAACTTTTACTGTAGATGATAACTGAAGTATTTGTAATTACCCCACTGGAATTTCGCAAATCGGACTTGCGATGAATTTTTAATAAATTGTTTCGTGGGCTGTGGTCAGAAATACATAAATCTGAGTTCAGTCCCGAATATGAAATTTTTATAAAATATTGGTAATGAACCGGACCCCGATATTTTTACACAATAAAATATGGAATGTTTATGACATCCTATAAAAATTTGGGAATTTTTGGAATAATCTAACTATTTTATTTAAATGTCCGAAAACAGCCGGTTTTGAGTATTAATGCTGAAACGACATAAGTAGTGATTTGCGTGTCTAAATGTCGAGTATGCTATCTGTGAATGATTTGACATGTTATATATGTTATGTGCATTATCGTATGTTTGATTTTGAGTGGGGAATGGACGGGAAACTTAGATGGGCATAAACCGTTACAGTGATGCATGTTATGTGATAGATACGTGTAGGAACTTTGTGTTCTATTTGAAAGCCACTAAATGACTAACTGGTAAATCATACTAGGACGTGGTTGACCGACCTTGACTGTTAGCTATATTGAGAATCTAACCGAGCAAACCGAGGTGAGTTCACACTTTCTAAGGCATGGGATTCCCGGTGGTTTGGGAATGGGTTAAAGAATTAAAACTAAATCTACATATCCTCCTTGGGTAGGATATGTACGGCCATCCTCCATAGAGCGGATGCCATTATTAATCCTACGAATTCTCCTGGTGCAGAATACGTACGTTCGTCCTCCTGGTGCAGGACAACAACCTTTAAACTAGCTAGACAAAACTCTATCATGAAGTCCCTCAATTTATATCGACTTAATCGCCGAGGCCAATGGAGAGCGGGTCATTAGTTAATAGCGCTATTAGGTTTAACAAACCTCACACCGTGCCGGTAGGACGGGCGTGTACTAATGGACTATGGCAGATTGTCAGTGATGATAGACACTGATATAGGGCACAACTTATTTGCGTAGCAGTCGATATCATTCCGTCTAGTAGTTCAAACGGGGAAAACCCCCACTGATCATGGTTATGGATTGGGTAAAGAAAAAGGAAATGGTTAAACATACTTTCAACTACGGGGTAACCCCCACGGCAATTACGCCAACGAAAGTCAAACCACGTTTTTCAGAAAACAACTTAAAACTAAACAACCAAACGTGAACTCACTCAACTTTGTTGTTGACTAGTTGTTACATGCCTTACAGGTCGCTAAATGCTTGGAGCTTGCACGGGGAAGGAGTCGTTGTGGTGTACGGACTGTTATGTTCCGTGCTTAATGTTTAAATCCTTATGAACTTATTAAACCTAAGTGTTGGACTTTAAACTTATGAACTGCGAACTTATGCTTTTGAACTCACGTTCATGCTTCCGCTGTTTAAACCAAACAAGGTTAACTAGCTTTGGTCACCAATCGTATT
Source organism: Helianthus tuberosus (assembly GCA_030545235.1). Classification (NCBI taxonomy): domain Eukaryota; kingdom Viridiplantae; phylum Streptophyta; class Magnoliopsida; order Asterales; family Asteraceae; genus Helianthus; species Helianthus tuberosus. The sequence goes on from JARYGA010060172.1 coordinate 15,260,742, forward strand.
ATGTTTGGTTTTATTTACTTAATTGTGTTGTTCAATATGATTGGTGGCTCGATCCTGGTCATGTCACGCCTCCAAGCGGTGATACTCCGCATGGTGGATTTTGGGGGTGTGATAGATTGGTATCAGAGCCATTGGTTATAGTGAACTTGGTTTTAATAAGGGAAAAAGTTTTTGTTAAAACCAGACTATAACCTGTACAGTGCTCAACGATCCACAACGACGCTTCGCTCCACGTGCAAGACTCAACACACTAGGTGGTATGATTTGAATTTATATTATCTACTTGCTAGATTACTTTTGCATAATGTGATGTGATAGTATGCTTAATTAGGAAAGCATCATGTTGTCTATTAGCCCTATTGTGTTCTTTATGACACACAATTGTTTACTTGAAATTTGACAAACGGTAGTCAAATTCTTTCTTGATTTCTTTTCACCCCGCTACAACGACTATTTATGCATTCTATCTACTCGCACGTTTACCTCGACATGACGTCGCCATCTGACCCTCCGTACAGCCGGTTCGTACGTCAACATCCGCGAAGACCAGACTTGGCTTGCACGAACTCGGGCTTAGGAGAACAAAACCCACGCATCCCGGTTGACGAACTTTATCACCTTCACCTGTCATCGTCGCCAGAAGTGAAGCAGTCACAGTTAGACGCGTTTGTCATTATGCAACACGAAACCTTGCCCTGTTTTGGACGAGTGATACACTCGCGTGACCGCGATGCAACAAACTTCCCTTTTGTGTCATGCTGCCCCGCACCACTACTAGAGGTTACTTCTAGACAACAGATTAGCTGGTCAAATCCTTCGGTCATTGTTGGACCCCTGTCTTCACTCGATTCTTCGCATGAACCTCATTAATTCCCTATCGCTTCGATTGACAACCGATTTAATGAAACACCAACAACCATACCACGATTTTCACGAATCACAAGACTACCTTATCACCCTGTTGAATGGTTTATTCTTATTCTACTTGATTAGCTCCCTCGTATACCCCACCTAACGAATGGATGCCTTTACTGATGGGATTGCCTTCAGGACATTCGAGGACGGAGTTACGGATCACATAACCTACAGGCGAACACGATGACCTATACGTCTACCCTACCCCTCCTACAATATAAGAGTCATATTTTAAATTCCGTGATAGTCTTCTTTAATACGCGGAATCTTTATACTAGCTTTTGTACCGACGCATGATTATTGGTTTATGTATGTCTAATTTCTACCATTTGCTTAGACCAAACCATCATTCTCTTACCACAGTGACATTTCGCTCCACCATGCAAAGACACTGAAATGAACACCCTCTAGCATAGAGAGTTTGGAAGGCTTGACTCTCGATCCTCGGTGATCACTCCTTGAAACCTTCAGAGTGATGCAAAGAACGATCCCAACGCAGTAAGGGGTAAGTTCCTTCTGGACGACTTCTTTGTTACTGTTTTGTTTGATTCGGGTGCCGATACTAGTTATGTGTCCTTAAAAGTTAGCCAAAAGCTTAAGCGCACTCCAACACTTCTGAACACCAAACACACGGTAGAACTAGCTAACGGTAAAAGTCTTGAAGCCACACACGTAGTTAAAGGTTGTAACCTCGTCTTAGCCGGTCAGACTTTCCCTATCGATCTTGTTCCTATCACACTTGGTAGTTTCGACGTCGTTATTGGGATGGATTGGTTATCTCATCATCAAGCGGAGATTGTTTGCAAGGAGAAAATCATCCGCATTCCTCGTTCTGATAAAGAACCCCTCGTGATTCGTGGCGACAAGAGTGGTGCTGTCGAAGGCATCATCTCTTTCCTTAAGGCCCAGAAGTGTTTGCGAAAGGGCCACACTGCCATTTTAGCACTCGTTACTGACACATCTACGGAAGAGAAGAGAATTGAAGACATCCCTATTGTGCGCGAATTTCCAGAGGTATTTCCTGAGGAATTACCTGGTCTTCCTCCTCATCGCCAAGTTGAGTTTCAAATCGAGCTAGCTCCTGGAGCAGCGCCAGTAGCTCGAGCACCATATCGTCTAGCCCCATCAGAACTCGAAGAACTGTCCACACAGCTACAAGAACTCTTGGAAAAGGGTTTTATACGTCCGAGCTCTTCACCCTGGGGAGCTCCAGTCTTGTTCGTGAAAAAGAAAGACGGTACCTTCAGAATGTGTATTGACTACCGCGAACTTAACAAGGTGACCGTGAAGAATCGTTATCCTCTTCCACGTATTGACGACTTGTTTGACCAGTTGCAAGGGTCGAGCTATTACTCCAAGATTGATTTGAGATCGGGATACCATCAGCTGAGAGTCCGAGATGAGGACGTCTCCAAAACAGCATTCAGAACTCGTTACGGCCATTACGAGTTTCTGGTTATGCCATTCGGGCTGACGAATGCACCGAGTGTGCAAGCCTTACCTGGATAAGTTCGTTATTGTGTTCATCGATGATATCCTGATCTATTCTAAGAGTCAGGAGGAACACGAGCAGCATCTACGACTTATGCTGGAACTTCTTCGAAAAGAACAGTTGTATGCCAAGTTTTCGAAATGTGATTTCTGGCTTCGCGAAGTCCACTTTCTAGGCCACGTGGTAAACAAGGATGGAATTCATGTGGATCCATCTAAGGTTGAATCGATCAAGAACTGGCCCGCACCCCGCACACCAACAGAAATCCGCCAATTCTTGGGTTTGGCCGGATATTACAGAAGGTTTATAAAAGATTTCTCCAAGATTGCGCAACCTCTCACTTCGCTGACTCAGAAGGGTGTCATCTATCGTTGGGGTGATGCACAGGAGTCCGCATTTCAACACCTAAAGGATAGACTTTGTAGCGCGCCTATCCTCTCATTGCCTGAAGGCATAGAAGATTTTGTGGTTTACTGCGATGCTTCCATCCAAGGACTTGGTTGCGTATTGATGCAACGTGAAAAGGTCATTGCCTACGCATCGCGCCAACTTAAAGTTCACGAAAGAAACTACACTACTCACGATCTGGAGCTGGGAGCAGTTGTATTCGCACTTAAGATATGGAGACATTACCTGTACGGTACAAAGTGCACCATTTACACCGACCACAGGAGTCTCGAGCATATCTTCAAGCAAAAAGAGTTAAACATGCGACAACGCCGATGGGTCGAACTCTTGAATGATTACGAATGCGCTATCAAGTATCATCCGGGCAAAGCCAATGTTGTGGCTGACGCCCTCAGTCGAAAGGATACTTTACCTAAGCGTGTGCGAGCAATACAGCTTACCATCCAGTCTAACCTTCCTGCTCAGATTCGAGATGCCCAGGTTGAAGCATTGAAAGCAGAAAACATCAGGGCTGAGTCCCTACGAGGATCGAGGCAGCGGCTAGAACAAAAGGGAGACGGTGCCTACTATGTTAACGGACGCATCTGGGTTCCATTTTATGGCAACTTACGCGAGCTTGTGATGGATGAAGCACATAAGTCTCGTTATTCGGTACATCCTGGTTCGGATAAAATGTACCACGACCTCAAGACTACGTATTGGTGGCCTGGCATGAAAGCCCACATAGCAACCTACGTCAGTAAGTGCTTGACTTGTGCGAGAGTCAAGTCTGAATATCAGAAACCATCAGGCCTACTTCAACAACCGGAGATCCCGAAATGGAAATGGGAGCAAATTTCCATGGATTTCGTTACCGGCCTGCCCAGATCTCAACGCGGAAACGATACCATTTGGGTGATCGTAGATCGATTAACCAAGTCTGCACATTTTCTGGCCATCAAGGAAACGGATAAGTTTTCTACTCTTGCAGACATTTACCTAAAGGAAGTGGTATCAAGGCACGGAGTGCCAATCTCTATTATATCTGATCATGACGCACGTTTTACTTCTGAACTATGGCAAGCAATGCACAAGTCCTTTGGCTCACGTTTAGATATGAGCACCGCTTATCACCCGCAGACGGATGGGCAATCTGAACGCACCATCCAAACCCTTGAAGACATGCTTAGGGCATGTGTAATCGATTTTGGTAACGGCTGGGAAAAGCACCTCCCGCTAGTGGAGTTCTCATATAACAACAGCTACCACACCAGCATCCAAGCCGCTCCGTTTGAGGCATTGTACGGACGCAAATGCCGATCGCCTCTCTGTTGGGCAGAAGTTGGTGACAGCCAAATCACTGGCCCAGAACATGTGGTAGATACCACCGAGAAAATTGCTCAGATACGACAGCGAATGGCGGCAGCTCGTGACCGTCAGAAAAGCTATGCTGATAAGGGAAGAAAACCACTCGAGCTCCAGGTTGGGGATCGAGCGCTACTCAAAGTCTCACCTTGGAAAGGTGTAGTCCGCTTTGGCAAACGAGGCAAACTCAATCCGCGTTATATCGGACCGTTCAAAGTCATTGAGAAAATTGGCCAAGTCGCCTACAGGTTGGATCTACCTGAAGAACTCAGCGGAGTTCACAACGTATTCCACGTATCAAATCTAAAGAAGTGTCTGTCAGAGGAGACCTTCGTAGTTCCTCTCAAGGAACTCACAATCGACGACCAGCTGCGATTCGTCGAGGAACCAGTAGAGATTACGGATCGAGATGTTAAGATCCTCAAGCACACAAGAATACCTCTCGTTCGAGTTCGTTGGAATGCTCGTCGTGGCCCAGAGTATACCTGGGAACGAGAAGACCAAATGAAACTCAAGTATCCCCAACTGTTTAAGAAAAACGCAACCACTACTGAGGCTGAAGCTACCGCAGAATTTCGGGACGAAATTCCAAATCAACGGGGGGATGATGTGACACCCCAGGAAAATCTGGAAAACAACGCAACTTAACTAGCTTCCTCAGTAACCACGCGCTAAATTTCGGGACGAAATTCTCTTAACAGGGGGAGAATGTGACAACCCTCAAAATTCCATGTATTCCGTACAATTTATTAATGACAATTAAAGTGCTTGACGACTGTGTGGAATCACTTAACTGCTTTCTGATATCTGTGTTATGCTTACACGTATTTGTTAATATACTAATAGTGTACAGAAAGGTCACTAAATAGTCCGTTATATTTTCCTAAGTGTTAGAAAGTAAAAACGTTGCAAAATATATAAGTAGGACGCTTTACGGATTAATTAAGCACTTTAACGGAACAGTATCGAACTGAATAACCGGACATTACCCGGAACACTAAAATATTGTTAAAAATATTGTCGTTATTTTTCTGAGCTAGTTATGGTCCCCGAGCACTATAACACACTACATAATACATACAACACATTAAACACTAGACTTTTACCACATAACCTTCCACTAATTAATTTAGTTACCATCAAATTGCAATTTAACCCCTTTCCCCCTTTATGACCGTCCCTATGTAGATCCCACCCAAAGATTATTCCAAATTTCCATCATATCCCTTAAATCTCTCCTTGGAATTGTAGTTGATTTGCTTGTACTTTTGGTGACATATGGACCATTGTGTATTAGCACTAGCTTTATAAATAACCATTATCTCCTCCACTTAATCACCACAAAAAAAAAAAAAAAATTCCCCTTCTCCCACAACAAAAGCTACGGCCAAACCCCCTTCAAACACACCAATCATTTCCATTTTTAATTCATACAATCCAAGCTTGTCTTGAGGTGTTAGAAGGTGATTTAGGAGGCTCGGTGTTCATGGAACTTGAAGGACCACCTTCGTTTGCTTTTATCCATCACTTTTCTACACTCGAACCCTCCTAGCCTTGTGCTAGTGGTAAGAACTTAGATCCATTCATTCTTCATGTTATTTAAGTGGTTAATAAGTGATTTGATGATTAAAGTTATGAAACACTAAAGAACTTGCGCTAAAGTCTTGAACATGTTGGTTAATGGATGAATATGTGTGTAAACCATGTAGATCTTGTGTGATTATGATGATTGGGTGATTATCTGATGCCTTACTGAATAATATTAGTATATGATGTTGTTGTGGTCACTAAACTTGTTAAAGGAATCGATCGAACACGATTTAGAAGGTTAAACACAAAAGAATCAGAATCTGTCTAACTTTTACAGCCCACTTCTGTTGGCTGTAAACAGGTCTTAACCTCAACGAAAAATCGATATTTTGAATCTAAAATATGTTATTATGAAATACGGTTCTAATGGCACCGGAATCGAAATTTTTGGACTCAGTTTACTATTTTTAAAGTGTTAATTTGTAACAGCTACTTAAGCTGAATTTTGACAGCAATAAATGGGTGTCGTACTTTCGGTCATAACCTGAGTTTTGTGATGAATCGGACCATGAAAATTTTACTGTAGATGATAACTGAAGTATTTGTAATTACCCCACTGGAATTTCGCAAATCGGACTTGCGATGAATTTTTAATAAATTGTTTCGTGGGCTGTGGTCAGAAATACATAAATCTGAGTTCAGTCCCGAATATGAAATTTTTATAAAATATTGGTAATGAACCGGACCCCGATATTTTTACACAATAAAATATGGAATGTTTATGACATCCTATAAAAATTTGGGAATTTTTGGAATAATCTAACTATTTTATTTAAATGTCCGAAAACAGCCGGTTTTGAGTATTAATGCTGAAACGACATAAGTAGTGATTTGCGTGTCTAAATGTCGAGTATGCTATCTGTGAATGATTTGACATGTTATATATGTTATGTGCATTATCGTATGTTTGATTTTGAGTGGGGAATGGACGGGAAACTTAGATGGGCATAAACCGTTACAGTGATGCATGTTATGTGATAGATACGTGTAGGAACTTTGTGTTCTATTTGAAAGCCACTAAATGACTAACTGGTAAATCATACTAGGACGTGGTTGACCGACCTTGACTGTTAGCTATATTGAGAATCTAACCGAGCAAACCGAGGTGAGTTCACACTTTCTAAGGCATGGGATTCCCGGTGGTTTGGGAATGGGTTAAAGAATTAAAACTAAATCTACATATCCTCCTTGGGTAGGATATGTACGGCCATCCTCCATAGAGCGGATGCCATTATTAATCCTACGAATTCTCCTGGTGCAGAATACGTACGTTCGTCCTCCTGGTGCAGGACAACAACCTTTAAACTAGCTAGACAAAACTCTATCATGAAGTCCCTCAATTTATATCGACTTAATCGCCGAGGCCAATGGAGAGCGGGTCATTAGTTAATAGCGCTATTAGGTTTAACAAACCTCACACCGTGCCGGTAGGACGGGCGTGTACTAATGGACTATGGCAGATTGTCAGTGATGATAGACACTGATATAGGGCACAACTTATTTGCGTAGCAGTCGATATCATTCCGTCTAGTAGTTCAAACGGGGAAAACCCCCACTGATCATGGTTATGGATTGGGTAAAGAAAAAGGAAATGGTTAAACATACTTTCAACTACGGGGTAACCCCCACGGCAATTACGCCAACGAAAGTCAAACCACGTTTTTCAGAAAACAACTTAAAACTAAACAACCAAACGTGAACTCACTCAACTTTGTTGTTGACTAGTTGTTACATGCCTTACAGGTCGCTAAATGCTTGGAGCTTGCACGGGGAAGGAGTCGTTGTGGTGTACGGACTGTTATGTTCCGTGCTTAATGTTTAAATCCTTATGAACTTATTAAACCTAAGTGTTGGACTTTAAACTTATGAACTGCGAACTTATGCTTTTGAACTCACGTTCATGCTTCCGCTGTTTAAACCAAACAAGGTTAACTAGCTTTGGTCACCAATCGTATTATGTTTGGTTTTATTTACTTAATTGTGTTGTTCAATATGATTGGTGGCTCGATCCTGGTCATGTCACGCCTCCAAGCGGTGATACTCCGCATGGTGGATTTTGGGGGTGTGACATTATTGCTTTTCGAGTTCGAAAGTCAAACTTTGTTTGACTTTCTGCATTGACCAGTTTATGGTCAATGCGAAGTTCGTTTGAACTTCATAACATGAGCGTGATCACGATGGTTATAGTCCTTAGTGACTATACCAACTGATTACCACGTTATCTAGGCTCAGTGACGAGTCGTGGTTTGGGCCAAAATGCGCATTCTTGCGTATTTTGTAACCAAACTACTCATAGGTATCAAAACCGTTTGTTTTGATACCAAACCTGTTTTCTAAACTTAGTTAGGCATGTTCTAACATGCTTAGCTCGTCACTTTTAGTTTAGTGCTTATATAGGGTCGTAAGGTAAGCGATCTAAACAATCGCTTATACTTTCGAACCCGACCCGTTTGGTCGATCATTAGGATCCGACCAAGCACATTAGGTGACCATAGTATATAGGGAATAACCTTCCGAGGTTATACCTTATAGTCGCTTCGTTTAAGTAGTTGTATGATAGGTAGTTTATATGCCTTAGGTAAATTACCAAAATGCCCTTTTGACGCCAAAATTCATTTTAAGCATATGTAACATAACTTTTGGTATCTAAACTGATTTGGTAACAATATTAGACATGTTAAGGCATATTTTACTTGTCATAGGACTAGTTAGGCGTTCCGAACGCGTTTTACGCGAACGACGCGTTAAAGTAGCATAAGCTACCTAAACGGGTCGTAATGGGTCGTAAGCACTTAGGTTAGGTTTCATTTAGTATGTAGGCTTTGTTAAACCATATTACATGAGTTCCCCTACTCATTTGGTTTACGAGCCTCATTCTATCCGATCTTCCGATTATAGGTCCGGTTTATTAATGTAGTTACCTATATTAGGTGCCTTTTGATATCCGTGAGCTCTAGCATTGTTTGGTTGTTACTCAGGGACTACTAAGCAATCTCAAGTGAGTACATAGACCCCTCTTTTACTGTTTTCCAAACTGTTTTGGGGTGAAACACATGTGCCTACTTGTTACTTTCATGCTTTCCTGTTTTCACATCATATACTTCCTATGTTCATTAGTACATTTATAGTACATGATTTCATTACATTTTATGCTATGTATGCCCATTGTGTGCGTACTTAGTACATCATTTTACATTACATTTTATGCTAGGTATGCCCATTGTGTGCGTACTTAGTACATTATTTTACATTACATTCTATGCTATGTATGCCCATTGTGTGCGTACTTAGTACATTATTTTACATTACATTCTATGCTATGTATGCCCATTGTGTGCGTACTTAGTACATTGTTTTACATTACATTACATGCTATGTATGTTCATCATACTTAGTACATTCGTTTCACATCACATGCTATGTATGTTCATCATACTTAGTACAGTTATTATTCATTCACATGCTTACATTTTGATATGATATTTGGTTTGTTTTGATGGATCAATATACATTCATTAACACCGATCACGCCGTTCGTTAGTAGGTAGTGGTACCATAGGAATTGACAACTCCCGTTCCGGACATCCTGGGTAGGTTTGGATGAAAGGAATGACCGAATTCGATATACATAACTTAGATAAACCTTTAATTTGTTTAAGGGTTTATCGCCACAGTCTCAAGGTTTGGATGTATGCATTCTCACAATACCGCATAGATGTTTATATCAGTATAGCATGCATTTGTTCCACAAAACATAGTTTTGATTTAAACCATGTTTTACTTCAATACTTTGTTTTTGTGCATATGGTTTTGTTGATATATTTCACTAGCCATACATATCATTTTGGTTACACATTACATGATTTACATTTGACACATAAACATTATTGACATTGGTTATACATTACATGACTTACATCTTGACATAAACATTTTGACATATTATTCAATACGTTTGGCAATTGGTTTAAACATAGACATCTTACATTGTTGGTTTGGTTTGAGTAAGTGATTTAATTAACGAGGCGTGTGTGATATGATACAAGCATGGTGGATACGCCGCTGGTACTTCCTCTATATAAGTGATTGTATGATATCACATATCGTAGCGTTATTTGAATCATTTAAATTTGGACATATAACATTTATACAAATAACATACTTTTCACAATACATTGTTTTACAAACAACTTAATTTATACAAACTCATTTCACATGGTTATCCACTTAACCATGTGTTATTCTTTTATACATATATATTATTTTGTTTATTTATCACTTTTTAAATGATTTACAAGACAAAGCAAATTACAAGGTTCATGACTAAACATTTTCTTAAACATAAGTCATGAATTCTATTTTCACAAAACCTATGTATCTCACAGGCATTTTTATGCTGACGTACCTATTTTCACATGTGTTTTCAGGAGATGATGCATAGGACTTATCAAGATACACTTAGGCGGACTTGGGCCTTAGTGACAATAAAAGATGCAAGACTAGTTATTTATGTTATGTTTCTTTGATTGTCAAGACAATGTAACTCTTTTAAGCAATAAAACAATATTTCAATTTCCATGTGTTATGAAACAATGATTCTGTTACAACACTCCCGACGTTTCCGCCACGTTTTGTTGTTTTACGTGGTCGGGGTGTGACAGAAAAGTTGGTATCAGAGCCCATGGTTTTAGGGAATTAGGTTATTAGTAATACTTTGACCTAGTCTATAACCTTCCTAGGACCCTAACGCGAGTTTACTTGCGTTTAGTCATAAAAAAATACTGTCACCTATCCTTAGGCGACAACCACAACAAGAACATAAATTTCAAAATCGCTTTGAAAACTAATCATCTGTTCTAGGATGATTGATTACTAGGTTTTGAACCCTCTGTTATAAGGTTTTGAACCCTCTAAGTTTTCAAATCTCGTCAAAGTTTGGGTCGTATAATGTGAACACGTGCAAACTGGAATAGTGAATGCCTGTACCTTGAGTTTTCTGTCGAAGGCTAGAGTGTTCGTACAAATCCGCAGTATCGGACCAGTCACTCTTACCTGGGAACTCTTGGGGTGAGTGTTCACTTATAGGCGAGCATGTCTTCAGTGATACATTAATATGATCCGCTTACTTTGATTTGTCACCGTCTCATTTGTTTGCCTTAGGTAACAAACAAATGGTCGCAATTTTTATGCATTGCTATCCTGTTTTGATTGTCTGATAACCTTTCACTTATGTCTTCCAATGTCTTTCATTATCTTCTAGAATGTCTCTTCCTCTCAGCAACGGTCAAATGTCCGAGCAAACAGCCAAATTTGCCCAGCAAATAGGCGAAGTGATTCTGAAGACTGTGGATTTAGGCATTTCCATGTATCGTCTCCAGAATGAAGCCACTCAAGAGTCACCGAAGGAAGCAGAAGTCAAGCCTGCACCAAAATCAAGGAAGCGTAAGGCTTCAAGGAAACCCGTAGCAGTTACACCCAAACAGGCAGGACCTAGTCAGATGACAGCATCACCAGCCAAGAAGCGGTACAAAGGAACTGCTCCCTTGTGCAAACGATGCAACCGTCATCATTCAAACCTCATACCCTGCTCCAAATGTACCTACTGTGGACGGAGGGGACATTTGGTCAACATATGCCCCTTTGCTATCCAAAACAAAGCTGCTATAAACCTTGCTGCTACCCAACTCCAAGTCAACCCTACTCAAGCTCGTTTTCCGTCTGGTACTTGCTACAACTGTGGCGAGATGAGCCATTTCAGGAACAACTGCCCGAAGATTGTCAGTGCAAATCCAACCCTTGGATGAGCAGTTGGCTGAGTAGAAGATGTTGCTGTCTTATGCTTTTGTTCTTTTGTTTTCTTGTAATGTGAAACAATCTGTTTTGTTTATAAATAAATTGTTGTTCACAATTCTGATATACAAGTGTAGTTACATGTGTGTATGACTTTTCCTATGATACCTACATCAAGAAACTATGTACCTTACAAACTACTCTTGTGATTCTCTCTTTCAAATGATCGCTTATGATTCCCTCGAAAATTTTAAGTACTCGTTTCACTCTAAGAAACAAAGTACAGAAAATAAAGTGACATTATGAGTAATCATGTTTCTGCACATCTGTGCCTTTGAATCCTTGGTTAGATAACTAAGGGTATTTTCAAATCTCATACCCATTACGTTTTGATTTTTTCAACATACACAGTACAAGTATTTCAAAAACAATTTTCATGATCTCAAAACATTTCATATAGTTTGAAAACAATTTTTTTTAAATGCATTGTCTATGTTATTTCAAAAACATTGGCTATGCTTTCAAAAACAACCTTCATAATTTCAAAATGTTTCATATAGTCTGAAAACAATATTAACACAGTACATTTTCTTATCAAGTGCATGATTCCGAAAAGCATCATTCATGTTTTCAAAAACCTTATACATAATTTCAAAATTCATCTCGCATGATTTTAAAACAATTTTTTTTATAAATATATACCTACCTAATACACCTACTTTATGATTTCAAATGTATTATATATAAGGTTTCAAAAACATTGAACACGTTTTTTTAAGAACCCCATGCATAGTTTTCAAAAATATTTTCTTCATACATTGACTTAACTTTCAAATTTCGCTTCATATGTCGCCTTGGCATGTCTGGCATCTCAACTTCATAAGCATTTACTTCATGTTTTGACCTAACCACATCAAGTGCAAGATTTCAAAACACCTTCAACTTCTAAAATCCATATGGGATCTTTTTATCTTCACATTTAGATCCTTGTGGATGATTATCATTCAAATCAAAGTCCTTAATTGGATTCCTTATGTACCTAAATTCGAACATTTCGGTTCCTTATAATCGAAATCGAATTTTTCTTTTAAAATAAAAAAAATAAAAAAAAATCTTTCTATCTTTATAGTTAGATTCTTGATAATGTTTAAAGTACCAAATGAAATCTACGATATGGATTCCTAGTGTGCTTTAAATACATGTGCTCTGTTAGCAAAACTAAATAACAAATTAAAGATCTAGATAAACAATCTTTGTGGTTATATGACTATGTGTTTATGCATCTTGTGTTTTCTTTTATGCATTTTGTGTTTTTATACTCTGGGTATTCGTTATCCGAATCCTCGTAGAATCTTTCATATCTTCATATGAGGGATTCGTAGTAGGATATTCAAAAAGGTACTACCTTAAATCCTTAATGGGCTTCTATGTAATAGTTAAGACCCTTGGATTATATAGTACCACTCCATGATTCATAAGAGACCCTTTTAGTGGTCTAGTCAAAAAGATTGATTCACAATTTGGTTAAAGAACGACATCTAGTGATGTAGCTGAACAGACTCCTTGTTAGTCTATTTAGATCATTTATTGATTTAATTAAAAGGACTCTATGGCGGTCTAGTCACACTCATCACAGGATTGTTCATTTGGTTTTACCCTACACATTATAAAATAGACTGTGTGAACTATGCAAGGAATTGTCTAATTATGGACGCATACATAATTATGAAGTTTAGTGCACAGAAACCCATTAAGATTTATTATGTGTAAGAACCGATAGTGACAACAATAACAAAATGAGAACGATGTAATGGAGGTACGGTGGACGCACCAATGACGCTTCATATACTTGTATATAAGTATCCCTCTTACATTGCAATCATGATGTTATTAAAGTTACTAGAAGTTCAGAACCCTAACCAATGTTGTTCGATCTTTTCAACTTCATGTTTCAAGCTCTCACAAGTTTCCTCTAAATAAATTTCGGGACGAAATTTCCTAAAGTAGGGGAGACTGTGACACCTGGGTCACTGCGACCATCAAACAAATACCAAACCAATGAAATATTGTATTTCATACTTGGGATTTGTATAAATATGTGTATCATTTGCACATATCAATTTTTGTTCAACTCCAAACTCTAAATCGCTTTCTGGAAGGTTATACGCGCACCGATGCGTAAATATAACCAGTTTAATGCAACAAACACTCTGGAATAGTGACATAAGCTTAACATACCTTAAATAACCTTTACATAACTTAGAAATAAGTTTTGGAAGGTTTGGTATGCCGAAATCAAGTTAATTAGCTTACAGGGACTAAATTTGACAAACTGCGAAAGTATGCCAATTTGAACTGTAACAAACATTCCGGAAGATGAACATAAGTTAAACATACCATAAATATCCTTTACATAGCTTAGAAATAGGCTTTGAGGGGTTCGGTATGCTAAAATAAACTTTTGGGTCATTCAGGGACTAAAAGCGTCAAAAAGTGCATAAGTTTGCACTTTCGCGCATAACTTACGTTCTGAATACATCCGGACATCCAAAAATTTATGTAAGCACTAAAATATTTTATTTTAGTGTTTGGCATAAGAAAAATCCATTCGTCGCGTCATTTGGATCGTTTTTCGCGCTTATGCGCATTCCGTCGTAATTAAGCGAACATCGCGATCGTACGGCCAAACGAACCGACACCCAAGATATTTTTGAACATATTTTAAGTTTCCTATACTTTAACTTCATTTTATAGCTTTGAAATGGGGTTAACGGGCCTTAAACGAGTCGGAAATGGCCTTATTACACAACAGGGACCAAAACTGCCAAAAAAATCAAACTTTCTGGTCTGCAAGGTGCTTGCGCACCTCAACACAAAACACGTTACGGTGCGCAAGCAGGGGCCAGATGCAGCAAATCATTTTTAACAGCCTGTTTCAGCCTTTAAACACTCCCCAAAGGCCAAATGCCACATGTTAATCTCTTGTGGTGGGCAAAATGATGCACCATAACATTTCAACACTTGGACTAGATCGAAGCACGTTTTTCAAGAAACGATCCTAACGGTCTTGGTTTTCCTATAAATACCCAACCCCCACTCCTTGCAAACCCACATTTAATCTAAGATTTCTCTAAGTTGGGGTGTTTCATCACCTCATACCTGAGAATACTTGGATTATCAATCTTGCGGGGACCCTTTGTAAGTGTTCCTTCGTTCTTTTATTGCTTTTCGAGTTCGAAAGTCAAACTTTGTTTGACTTTCTGCATTGACCAGTTTATGGTCAATGCGAAGTTCGTTTGAACTTCATAACGTGAGCGTGATCACGATGGTTATAGTCCTTAGTGACTATACCTACTAATTACCACGTTATCTAGGCTCAGTGACGAGTCGTGGTTTCGGCCAAAATGCGCATTCTTGCGTATTTTGTAACCAAACTACTCATAGGTATCAAAACCGTTTGTTTTGATACCAAACCTGTTTTCTAAACTTAGTTAAGCATGTTCTAACATGCTTAGCTCGTCACTTTTAGTTTAGTGCTTATATAGGGTCGTAAGGTAAGCGACCTAAACAATCGCTTATACTTTCGAACCCGACCCGTTTGGTCGATCATTAGGATCCGACCAAGCACATTAGGTGACCATAGTATATAGGGAATAACCTTCCGAGGTTATACCTTATAGTCGCTTCGTTTAAGTAGTTGTATGATAGGTAGTTTATATGCCTTAGGTAAATTACTAAAATGCCCTTTTGACGCCAAAATTCATTTTAAGCATATGTAACATAACTTTTGGTATCTAAACTGATTTGGTAACAATATTAGACATGTTAAGGCATATTTTACTTGTCATAGGATTAGTTAGGTGTTCCGAACGCCTTTTACGCGAACGACGCGTTAAAGTAGCATAAGCTACCTAAACGGGTCGTAATGGATCGTAAGCACTTAGGTTAGGTTTCATTTAGTATGTAGGCTTTGTTAAACCATATTACATGAGTTCCCCTACTCATTTGGTTTACGAGCCTCATTCTATCCGATCTTCCGATTATAGGTCCGGTTTATTAATGTAGTTACCTATATTAGGTGCCGTTTGATATCTGTGAGCTCTAGCATTGTTTGGTTGTTACTCAGGGACTACTAAGCAATCTCAAGTGAGTACATAGACCCCTCTTTTACTGTTTTCCAAACTGTTTTGGGGTGAAACACATGTGCCTACTTGTTACTTTCATGCTTTCCTGTTTTCACATCATATACTTCCTATGTTCATTAGTACATTTATAGTACATGATTTCATTACATTTTATGCTATGTATGCCCATTGTGTGCGTACTTAGTACATTATTTTACATTACATTTTATGCTAGGTATGCCCATTGTGTGCGTACTTAGTACATTATTTTACATTACATTCTATGCTATGTATGCCCATTGTGTGCGTACTTAGTACATTATTTTACATTACATTACATTTTATGCTATGTATGCCCATTGTGTGCGTACTTAGTACATTATTTTACATTACATTTATGCTATGTATGCCCATTGTGTGCGCACTTAGTACATTGTTTTACATTACATTACATGCTATGTATGTTCATCATACTTAGTACATTCGTTTCACATCACATGCTATGTATGTTCATCATACTTAGTACATTTATTATTCATTCACATGCTTACATTTTGATATGATATTTGGTTTGTTTTGATGGATCAATATACATTCATTAACACCGATCACGCCGTTCGTTAGTAGGTAGTGGTACCATAGGAATTGACAACTCCCGTTCCGGACATCCTGGGTAGGTTTGGATGAAAGGAATGACCGAATTCGATATACATAACTTAGATAAACCTTTAATTTGTTTAAGGGTTTATCGCCACAGTCTCAAGGCTTGGATGTATGCATTCTCACAATACCGCATAGATGTTTATATCAGTATAGCATGCATTTGTTCCACAAAACATAGTTTTGATTTAAACCATGTTTTACTTCAATTCTTTGTTTTTGTACATATGGTTTAGTTGATATATTTCACTAGCTATACATATCATTTTGGTTACATATTACATGATTTACATTTGACACATAAACATTATTGACATTGGTTATACATTACATGACTTACATCTTAACATAAACATTTTGACATATTATTCAATACGTTTGGCAATTGGTTTAAACATAGACATCTTACATTGTTGGTTTGGTTTGAGTAAGTGATTTAAGTAACGAGGCGTGTGTGATATGATACAAGCATGGTGGATACGCCGCTGGTACTTCCTATATATAAGTGATTGTATGGTATCACATATCGTAGCGTTATTTGAATCATTTAAATTTGGACATATAACATTTATACAAATAACATACTTTTCACAATACATTGTTTTACAAACAACTTAATTTATACAAACTCATTTCACATGGTTATCCACTTAACCATGTGTTATTCTTTTATACATATATATTATTTTGTTTATTTATCACTTTTCAAATGATTTACAAGACAAATCAAATTACAAGGTTCATGACTAAACATTTTCTTAAACATAAGTCATGAATTCTAATTTCACAAAACCTATGTATCTCACATGCATTTTTATGCTGACGTACCTATTTTCACATGTGTTTTCAGGAGATGATGCATAGGACTTATCAAGATACACTTAGGCGGACTTGGGCCTTAGTGACAATAAAAGATGCAAGACTAGTTATATATGTTATGTTTCTTTGATTGTCAAGACAATGTAACTCTTTTAAGCAATAAAACAATATTTCAATTTCCATGTGTTATGAAACAATGATTCTGTTACAACACTCCCGACGTTTCCGCCACGTTTTGTTGTTTTACGTGGTCGGGGTGTGACAATATATATCCTCTTACACCTTCCTTACACCTTCCTCATATATATCTATCTCATATGTATTTATCTATTTAGGTGTTTAATTTACTTACTTAATTAATCTTACTTAGCTTAATTAATCTCGCTTAGCTTAATTAATCTCGCTTAGCTTAATTAATCTTGCTTAACTGATTAATTAATCATACTTAACTTAATTAATCATACTTAACTGATTAATTAATCTTACTTAATTTAATTAGCAGATTAATTAATCTACTTAACTAGCTTAACTGCTAAGTTTCTTTAACAACTAAGTGTACGTAATTAGTAAGTTTACTTAACTATTAAGTTTACTTAATTGCTAAGTATTCTAGTTTAACAGCTCCTTGGTTACGAGTTCTAATTTCTAGACACAACGGAACTCGTATTAGTGTATTAACTCAATTCAACTTTAACGATAATCACGAGATCGAAACCCTCACAACGAATGACAAAGTATAGCCAGATATTGGCAGCACTTAAACATCCATTGGATCGGTTTCAATCGATCGGATAAAGTATCGTACCAGTGATTAGAGTTATTACCCTAATAACGGGCAGAGTTTCGGGATTTAGAAGTTCTGACATTAGAATGTCAGAACAAGAAAACAAGAGAAAGAAAAGAATTGAACGATTTGAAATGAAACTATCGTTCTCTATTTATAGGCAGAAACTGGGGCGCGTCGCGGCCCGCGTAAACTCGAAGGAACACCTACGCGGCCCGCGTAGGTGTCTGGTCGACGCGTGTCATGCTACGTGGCCTTCATGCTTATCCGGTGATTTTCGATATGTCGCGGCCCGTGCAGACTACCCTTATGTCTTACGCGGCCCGTGTGAAATCCAAATTTCTAAATTTCTTGGTTTTTCATGAACATTGGGGTTTCAGGGGTCCGGGTTTTCACTTACGGAGCGTTTTAGAACATTTTTGGGCGAGTCGTTACACTATTGCTTCCGCAAAATCAGAGAGATGATGGCTCATCTTTCGGTGGGTCCCGTTTGGGGATCTTGTCTTCAACAGCACATGATTAGCATTTTTCAATGTTTCATCATTTTTATGCTAAGGGTGGGCTTTATGATTAAAGCAGTGCAGAGCATTATACGAGGACTAGGTTATTGCTCCCGCAAAATTAGAAGTCCTGGTATAATACCCCAGATATCATCACGCACAAAGACCTAGTATGTCAGAAATAGAAAGCCTTTCAACCAGGATTTCGGGGGTTACCCATATATCCGAGAGATGTTCCCCACGAGATAAGTAAGTATTTGATATTTAGGTTTATATCTCTAAAACAATCTACTAAGCGTGTAAAAACCTACTGGCATATCATCAGTGAGACCGTTTATCACATTTTAACTTTCCAATTCTTTAGCGTACTGTGATTGTCTACTGATGTACTATCATTTCCTCTTTTTTTACAACAAAACTCATTTTGATTTTTTCGATGTTTTTGGATTTTAGATTTTATCATGTTTTTGGATTTTTCAAATTTTCAAAATTTCTAAATTTTTTACTCCCCCTAAAATCAAAAATATGTTTCAATTTTTGATTTTCTGGGAAAATTTGAAAATGAAAGCAATAAACTGTACAAATAAAGTGACAAACTGATGTGAATTGCTTCAATTCGCCATTCACTTGGCATAAACAATCAGAACTCCCTCTGTCAACAAACTATTTTCCCATTAAGATTTCAAAACACTTAAGTTCGTTTTAATCAAAATGGTTTTTCCGGAAAATTAGTTTGTTTGTCATTTCATAAACATGGGGATTAGATCATCATTTTGTTCTCTCAACAGCTTGTGAATGAAACCCCTTTTTCTTTTAACCACTTGAATGAAAGTTAACTCAAGTTCAACTTAATGACCTTGATTAACCACTTGTAGGTTCTTATCAATAATACCACTTGTAAGTCGAAATATAACAATTTTTTAATTTCTCAAGAAAGATGCTGATTCCTACTCCCCAATTACCAACCTGGGAGTTCCGGCAAGTCAGTATTTTTAGTTAAAGAGATTCACCCAAGCCTGACAGTCCTTGGGTGATTCCGAGTCATCAACACTCGGTTTCTTTCCTTTCTTCTTATTTTCATAGAATTCCTTTACCCCTTTGACCTTTCCGTCAACCATTTTTCAAAAAATGTTTAGAACATTGGGGTTAAAGGCTTTTTCAACATCAAATTCTTTCTTTTCAGAAAAGAATTGATTTGAAATTTCAACTTTGCCAACGTTTTGTTTTAAGTTTCCGTTTGACAATGGTGGAAAATTTGCATCATCCATTGTCGGAACGAAATTATCACTTTTTAGCTCAACTTGTGGCTATCGTCAGAAAGTGTTTCTGATTTCTTAATAACCCACTTTTGGTTGTTTAGATTCACTCTTCTTTTGTAAGAACTTTTTGAACTCTCACCAACTTCAAATGTAGAATTTTTAAACACTTTGAATTTTTCAGTTGGTGGTTGATTATCAACCATCTTTTCTTTCAATTTTTCAGAAACTCCCTGTTTTGTTTGGGTTGCCTTTGGACAGTTACAGGCAATGTGACCAACTTTTTTGCATTGGTAACAGGTTCTTGTCTCCTTCTTCTGAGCAACATCTTTCCTCATTCCCTCTTGCTTCTTAGCAAAGAATTCTTTGTTCGTCTGCTTTCTGAACAAATTCTCTTTTTCTTCTTCAGAACTTGCTCCTGAAACAAAAACAACTTTTGATTTAAAATCTTTAACATATTTTTCATGATTTTCTGGTGGAATAAAACCTAATCCTTTCTTTTTGAAATTACTGTTATGGTTTGGTTTCTTTCGATAACCCGAACCAGAACTGTAACCTTTTTTCTTGTTTAACCTTTGTTGAACTCTTGAGGTGTACTTTTTAGGTTTTTCAGTAAGATTTACATCTTTTATTTCAGAAATATTAATTTCTGTTAATTTGAAAACCTTGTTAATCATTTCAGTTTTAACACCTCTTATTGGAAATTCTTCATCAGAATATAATTTGTCAGAATCATTCAAAGTATATGCTACTTTGAATGTTTCGTCATTCAAATTATTTTGTGACATCAGAAAATCTTTATTGTGTACTCTTTTGCCCTTTTCAACTGTTGGACTTGAAGTGTTTGAACTCTCAGATTCAGTCTTTGACTCTGACTCCTCATCCTTATCCAACACCTGATCGACCACTTTCTTTATTAAGTCAGACTCATGATCAGTGTCAGCTGTTGTGAAAGTGACATCGATGTTTTCTGGCAAACCATCTGAAGGTTTAGATTCCCACTTTAAATTGGTTGCCTTTTTGACTCTTTCTGATTTAGGATTTCATGGAGAATATCCGTCTTCAAGTGGTGGTGGACACTTGGTATAATTGACACTATGTTTCTTACCAGTATCCTTCACTTCAGAGTCTTTGTCTTCAAACGCTTTCATGCCTTCTACTGTAGGATAAATCATGTCAATCACATAAGAAGCACATGAGTAACTTTTCAATAATCTGTTTACCCTCTCAGTTTCTATCCTCTGGGTTTCCAATTTCTGTTCGAGTTCAGCACATTTCTCAATGTAATTATTGATGATTTTCTGCTTCGTCATGAACGCTCCATTGAGTGTCTTCATAGCTATCGCTTGTTCATTGCTTGACTTGTTATATTGATTCATAGCTTTGTTTAAAACATCATAAGATTCTTTCAGTCTGTTCATGTTATGAATCAACTTGTTGTTGTGCCTTTTCACCGTATCATAATATTCACACTTCTCAGATATCTTTTCAGTAACTGCTTCTTTCTCAACCTTGATAGCTGAAATTTCTTTAACCTGCTTCTTTATCACTCGAACATTTTCCTCAGCTTTGACCTCTTCCATTTTTCCTGCAAAATACAAATTATCCCTATCAGATGAGAATTTTCTTTTATAATATTCAAGTTTTCGAATTTCTTCACTATCATCATCACTCTCTTCATCTGATGAGTGATCAAAGATTGGAGCTTTTACTGAAGCCTCTTTTGTTGAAACTGATACTTCTTTGTTCTTTTTAGAACTGAATTGCTGAGATTCGTAATAAGCATACACTAATTCTTCTTCAACAATTGAATCTTCATAAATTTGAGCAACAAATGCTTTAGAAACTGAAGGTCTGTTAGGATCATAATTATCCCAACTAAAGCCTTCTGGAATTCTTTCATCATCTTGATCTATCAAACCATAACAAGCTCTCTTTGATGGCTCTTCAAGCAGTTCCTTCCTAGCGTGTGAAGTTTGTGGCGATTGTTGTTGATGCGGAGCAACTTGATGATAAATCGCTTTTCGATGATAATCATTGTTGCCGAATGGATTTTGAGCTCCACTTGCTTCGCGATTTGAGCATTCTCGTTTAAAGTGCCCATTCTCCCTGCAATGAAAACAAGTAACTTTAGATTTATCAAAGCCTAAAGGTGAAGTTCCAGCATCACGGAAATCATCTCTTCCCGTGATCTGTTTAAACTTCTCAGCTCTTCTCAACACACTAGCCATACACCACTTTATATCCATTAACTCCATTTCCTCAGCATCAATCTGATCGTAATCCTCTTTGGTCAACATTGGATTACCAATCTTTCCGGCTACCAAACTTTCATAAGACTCTAATACAGTCACCAATAAAGACATATGACCTTTGGCTACCTCTTCCGAGAAATTCTGACCATTCTCAAGATTTAATGCAATGTTGCATTGTAAAACTTTACCATTATCGGTTGCTGAAAAATTTGGATCAAATGATGGATATGAAGAGAATCCAGTATTTTGGTTTATCCTTGAGAAGACCCTCCAGAAGAACTTTTTGCGTTAAAAGCAGTTTCGATCTTTGGTGCAATGTTGGTTTTATTAATCATACTTCCTTTGTAGTACAGACCAATGTCTTGTTCACCATTAAAGTCCTTCATTTTCGCCATCTTCCGTTGTTCCATCTCTTGAACTTCGAGTTTTTCAATAAACTTACTCAACGATAGATTTGCAAAATCATCATTATTCTTCAACATCATAAGATATGTGCCCCAAACATCTTGTGGCAATGCATCGGCCAATTTTTCAACTCATTCTTCTCTATCTTTCTTGATATCCAAACATTTCATGTTAACCACCAAATTGCAATATCTTTCTATAATCTGCTTGGTGTTTTCAGTTTTTAATCCACGAAATAGATCAAATTCTTTCTTCAAAAGTGATTTTTTGTTCTTGATCATGCCTTGACTTCCAACAAACTTCGTTTTTAGTGCTTTCCACATTGAGTGTGCACTTCTGTTGTGTTGCAATAAAATCAAGATGTCTTCCTTAATAGCTTGTTGCAAAATACAGATCATCATCTTTTCACTTTTGTATTTCTTTTTATCATCATCATCTAAATCTTTGATAGCAACAACCTCTTCGTATTCATCAATTGGTCTAACATATCGTTGTTCAACACATTCCCATGCATCTAAATGATTCGCTTGAACCCAATTTTCAAACCGTTCCTCCCATCCGTTATACTCCTCGATATTCATAAGCTTAGGAGGTTTTTGCATGGTGCCCATTTCATTTTCTAAGTTTACGTTCTGAGCCATAGTGATCGGAGTAGCAAACGCGTTGTAAAATTCAATATCCATGTTTCGGTTTTAAAAGATTCACTAAAACTGATTGTTCAAACAAGCTGGGTTCTCAAACTATCTGATTCAAATGAGCTGGTGATATAATCCAAACAACCTGATCACTTTCAAATGATTTGGACCACTTCGTACGGACTGATGATGTTCAATCAACCTGAGTTCAAACTTCAAACTAACTGGATTAGTTCAAACGACTTGGACAAGTTTCAATCCGCGCGACCTGAAGAGATTCAACTCGTGCGACCTGAGTTCAATCCGTGCGAACTGAGGTCAATTTCAAACAACATAGTTATATCTCAAACCGTGTGAACTGAGTTCAATCTATGCGACCTGAGTTCAAGAAACCTGATAAGTTCAATTCGTGCGGACTGATCAAACTTCCATGCGACCTGAACTACCTCCTAACTTCCTGAATTCACTTCGCACGACCTGGTTCAAACGAACTGGGTCAAATCGTGTGACCTGGTGAACTTCTAAATGACTTCGTGCGAACTGGCTGTAATTCCACACAACCTGGTTCAACTTTTATGCGAACTGAAACCCTAATTTCACACGATCTGAGCCATGTTCGAACGAACTGATGTGATTTTGTCAAATTTGATCAGGTTTTAGGTTGAATTAAGATCTGATTTTTCAAGGATTGATTAAAACAGTGTTTCGCGTGTTATATGTGAAAATCAGACCATTTTAACCGTAAAATCTTAGTAAATTGGATGAAAACGAGTAGAAAAGTGAGTAGAAATCAGTATTTTCGGTGAAAACAAGCTGAAATGGTAAGAACACTTCCTCCCGAGCTCTGATACCACTTGTAGGATCGTTGACTCGATCAAAACGAGACTATCAGAAGAGTTCTAGACCAAATCAGAGGCGGAATTCATTGATTTGATCTTCATTTAGCTTGATATACACTTAGAAGTAGATCAACTGTCGATTGGATTGATATTACAACGTGTTACAGGCTTGGCGACACTTCGGCAGAGCTTCGCTACCGGAATCAGACGTTACAAATGAGAAACCAAGAATACACATATATAGGGATGCCAGTCCGCACGAACCAGCAACATGGCCACTTCGTGTGAACCTGCTGGTTCGTCCCTGTTTCCCGTTTCTTTCGATCTACGTGTCTTAGTCTATCAAACCTATTACAAGACTCGATACAAGACGAAGTCGACAGACATATGCACCAACAACTTCCTAGCTAGATTTGATGTAGACTGCGACTAAACCTGCAACATGCGTTAAAACAACGTCAATACAAAAGTATTGGCGAGTATACAAGTTTTGATAGTGTAGCGTAAATAGTTAAAAGTGCTGCGAATTACCAAATACATAAACGAGATACCTCAACATACATACATGTAAGACATATACTACCAGCTAAGTCACTCGAGCTGCGATTGCGATTGCTATTCATACTAACTAGACCCCGCCGGGTTCTATAGTACTATACTAGTTAAGGCGGGACCTCGCGAGTATAAGTCCTAATACATATGTAACTAGCATCATGTGTAAATATGCATACAATTATTCACAAGTGATAAATAGTTTGATTGAATAATTCGTTTTGATAAATTTGATTTAATTAGGAACATATGTTACACCCAAAATGCGATAAAAAGGGTTCGAGTATACTCACAGTAGGTGTTCAGCAAGTAAACACAACTAGCTTGGATTGAAAGGAGCGCGTCTGAGACTAGCCTGAGTTGGAAGAAGGTTAGTAAACCATTCTTCAATCCTTTTATCCATGAATAAGTGCAGATCTATGCGAAAATGTTGTTTATCCTTGTGGAAATCCCTCAGATCTGAGTGGTTCTTGGTGGAATGAGGCCAATACTTGAAGTTCATAAGAACTCCATGATGACATCACCCTAGAACACCTCAAATCCATTGATTTCATGGTTAAAATTTAAGATTCAAAAGAGAAAATGATGAAGAAATGCGTATAGATCATATAAGTACAAGATTTGAGTTGAAAACTTACAAGAGTCGCGAGGAATCGAGAGAAATAGAGCCAAAAGCGTGCAGGTCGAGTGGGAGCTGTCACATCACTGTTCAAGTGATGTGACAAGTGCTATTTATACGTGAAGTGGAGTGAAGGGGAAAAAGTGTAACGGATCGGAAGGGAATCCGATCGGGTGGCTGTCCGATCGGGTGGCAATCCGATCGAGTGGCCACTCGATCTTTCAGTCACTCGATCGACGGTCTCCGGCGTGTTGCGTTTCGATGTTTCACTTTGATCGTTAAGCGTTGCGATAGTTTGGTCACACCTTTTCATACCCATATTCATATATTTAGTATAATTAATCACATAGGGTCAATATCCATATTTCAAAGTTGCGATACAATAACCGGGTTTCGTTTCGAATATGCGTTACTATGCGACGCTTCACGGACATCGAGGAGGGTAGAATAGGTCCTCATTCAACGTCATCGTGAGCGTTGGTGTGTGTGATGCGATGTGTTATAGCGATAAAGTATGCGCAATATGCGAAAATACTGTGAAATAGCGCTGTATGCGATATAGCTACATTATGATCTGAATCTCTGGTGCTAGGCGTAATGAGTGTAACGAGTAGTAACAACGCATGAACGTGCGGGTTG
Source organism: Helianthus tuberosus (assembly GCA_030545235.1). Taxonomy (NCBI): domain Eukaryota; kingdom Viridiplantae; phylum Streptophyta; class Magnoliopsida; order Asterales; family Asteraceae; genus Helianthus; species Helianthus tuberosus. Next base: position 15,286,368 of record JARYGA010060172.1, read on the forward strand.
TTACAGTCTCCCCTGCTTAGGAAATTCCATCCCGAAATTAATCCGTAAGAAGGGTTGCGAGAGTCGATGCGAGTGGGAGGAGCGATTAAAAGCATAAAAAATAAGTGAGCGATCGATTGAAATTCGACGAGCGAGAGCGTTGCAATGACTGGCGATGGCAGCGATTAAGGCGATTCATACATAAAAGATGGCAACATGCGAAATGCGTTCCAAAAGTGTTTTGAATTCTCGAAAAGTTGATTAATTCGAAAAAGGTTTGAAGAAACTTGTTTATGAAAAATCTTCCCATGGTGCGGCGTTAAACTGTGTCGATGTTCACACCAGCGCTATGAGTGGGGTTTTGTTAGGTTACTAAATGATTTTAGGGTGTTTAAAACTCGTTTTACGAAATTTTCTCGTCACGTGGCAGTAACTTGAGTCGATTGGCACACCATCGTTACAAGAAATTTTCATTCTGTACAAAGGTTTTGATCAAAAAAAAATTTTTAGGAAAATTTTTGTAAGAAAAACTTTGTTTACACAAAGGTTTTAATAATATCAAAAAGTTTTAAATTTAAAGTCGGCCCCGCATGGCATTTTCCCATGAAAGTTCGACAATATGGTTAAAACACTTATATATAGGAAGTACCAGCAGCGTATCCACCATGTTTTAGCCATATGGCTTTCCGTCCCGTGAGGCGGTGTCATGTGTGTCGACATAGTACTGATAGATTTTGATTCCCTCGGTCCAAGCGAAAGATGGTCGGACCAAGTGTAAGTGAGGGATTGAGCAAACTGAGCGTGGAAGTCGTTTTCGAACTCAGTTTAGCGATACATGCGAGTGCGATAAGCGATAAGCGGTACACGATAATTGATAGCACAAAACAACCGTAATAAGCGAAGGCGACGACGACAAGCGATGAGCGATAAGCGACGAGCGATAGCGTCAACCGTCGAGCGATAGACGACGATCGATGCGTTGCAAGCGATGGGAATATGCGATTTGATTAGATTAGACAACACCACAATTTTAACTAACATTAAGCCCCACATGGCGTTTTTCCACGAAAGTCTGCTGATATGGCTAAAACACTTATATATAGGAAGTACCAGCGGCGTATCCATCATGTTTTATCCCTATCAGTTTCGTCCCGTGAAGCGAGGTGATGTGTGCTAACATAACCCAGATAACATAAATAATGGTAGGCGGTAGCGATGGCGATAAACGTTAAGCGATACACGATGAGCGATGGAGCAACATACAAGCGATAGAGTGATGCACAAACGATAGAGCGATACCCATGATATGCGTTAGCGCGATGCACACAATAAGCGATTGAGTGAACACAGTATGAGCGATTGAGATTGCGAGATAGATTCTAGCGATAATGCGATTGCGAGCGTGTTGACTTACGAAAAGTCTAGCGATTACACGCTTTGAGTTGCGATTGAGAGTGTTACGCCTTGCGATGTAGTGTCGTGTGTCGAAAATGGAATTAAATAGTATACTTGGTCTAATAACGTTCAACTTGTATGGCACTTTCTTCACAAGACTTTGGTTGGCATGGCGAACTTATATATAGGAAGTACCAGCGGCATATCCACCATGCTTCAACCACACGCCTCTGTCCCATGAATTGGTGTCGCACTATGTTGACATGGTCAAGACGCTTATATATAGGAAGTACCAGCAACGTATCCATCACGCTTGACCATGCTTTTAACGTTATGGCATCATTGAAACTCATTACGATCTCCGTGCACTGATCACAGTAATCTCGTGTGCACCCGTGATTAATTTGATCCTTGCACGTTTATCGTACTTTATCTCAAGAACGCATAGTAGGGGTAAAACGCATTATATAGTACATAGTGATAACATTTAGTCCGTGCGCGAGTGCGAGGGAGAGCGAGAGATAAATAGAGTCCACATTGTGTCGAGAAATAGAACAAGTTCCACATATGTAAAAGAAATTAACGGCGAAAATCATATTATTACAACAACATTGGAAGCATAACTAATGTCGTTGTGGAGGACTTCTGCGGAGGCTGCGATTGTTGCTAAAATTCCTCAAGTCTGCGGCCCCGTGTGACAGTGCTAGGTAAGATGACCATACCAGTTGCAATTTGCACAAAAGCGGCAGTTAGCTTCTGGCGGGTGATGATACGTACACTTGAGACACAGGGGATGAGTTCCGTTGTAGTCGCGCTTCGAGTGAACTGGAACTGCTTGAAGAGGTTCTGGTCGTGACAGTTCAGCCGTTGAAGAGTTTGGGCTTATGGTCTTTCGTTTACGGCTAGGCTGAGCTTCCTGAAATGGTACGTTGTCGTCGGGGGATTCGTCCGAGGACTCACTTGAAGAATCGTCGGTAGAATCATTGGAGGAATCGTCAGAAGAATCGATGACGATTGCTTGATGAGCTTGTGTGACGGGATTCTTGGAGAAAGATCCGTCCAAGACTCGTTTGTCGTTGATTTCTGCGGCTAAGCGGTAGGTTTCTTCGATGGTAGCAGGTCTTGCAGCTTCCACAAAATCTCCCACACACTCTGGCAAGCCACGAATATACTTCGTGATGGCTTTTTCTGAAATGTTGACTTGACTTGGGCAGATTATGCTAAGCTGTTTGAACCTTGCGGTGTAGCCAGTATTGTCACCTTCAACTTTCTTGATTTCCCAAAATTCGTTTTCTAGCTTCTGAACTTCGTGGGGAGGGCAGTACTCTTTTTTCATAAGCTCTTTCAGCTCATCCCAAGAGAGAGCGTAAGCTGCGGAGATCCCATGTTTGTTACGTTCGGCTGTCCACCAGTCGAGTGCTCGCGATTGAAATACCCCAGTAGCACAAGTAGTACGAAAACTATCGGGACACCCACTCTGACGAAGGGTGACTTCGATAGAATCGAACCATTGGAGTAGCTGGGACACACATCCTTCACTTGTGAACTCCATCGGGCCACAGGCTTTGAAGTGTTTGTAAAGGAAAGTAGATTGCGGCGCTTCCGTCTTAGAGTCTTCTGAGGTTCGAGAGTTGCTGAGAGAGTGCACTTGAGCGACAATTTGAGGAATGATCTTTGCCACTTCCTTGGCCACAAGCGAGGCAATCCTCTTTTCAGCGCTTCGTTTGGCTCTTCTCCTAGTTGTTTGTCTCGAGGTAGAGTCGTTGGAAGACATCTAGACAGAGAGAGATTTGGAGTAAGATTTGATCATAATGATTTTTTAGTTTTGCGATGCGATTGAGCGCGATCAAACTTGTAGCGAGTAATATAATAGATTTCACATAGGAGCCACATAGGAGACATGAGATTCCTAAATTCCCACACAATTGATTTGTTGCATATATATATATATAATTAGTTGTAGTTTATGCTTACACACATACATATCAGTGCAGAATGCGCGAGGACGCAATGAAGAGGGAGAGAGCGAGAGCGAAATCGAGTAATTAGACTTTAGTTTTGTTGCGGACATTCGGTTTTCGTTTTAGATTGCGATGGTTGTGCGAGTTGTGCGTTTATAAAACAGGGAGCAAAAATCGATGAATCGAGAAATTGATAAAGCATAAAGTTTAAAATTAACCCCATAGGCGTAAATAGATTCCATAAAGCGTAAAATCAGCGAGTCGTAAGCTAGAGAAGTAGATAGAGTGCCTCGGGTGTTTAGGCGTCGACTGCCCAAGGTAACCCAACTATACCCAACCAGTTCGTGCACGCGCGTTGCCCTATAAGGCTTATGCTTCCACTGGGATGCAGCTCATGGCATTCGTCTTCCTGGTCATCACGTGGCTCGAGTTATCGTTATAGCCGAGTCCTTGGTGAGAGCTTTTGAAAACCATTTTATATGGAGCGGAACGGTGTATTAAGATACAGGTTTCACCCCTGACTTAATAACTTCGCTCCTAACTGTGGTTGTGCTCTTCGAATAAATTCGGGAGTTCCACTGGATTTTGAAATGGAGACTTTCGTTGAGATATGGATGTCACTCCTAGCTCAACAAAAGTTCTCGTGCTAGAAAAATGCGCTGAGTGAGTGATCTTATTGAGAGTTCTTGGTTTTCACGCCTGATCTCGACTGGATCACTCAGTTGTGTTACGCGAGTATTTTCAAAAACGTGTGTATTGTGTTGGCCTTAGGAAAGGCTAAGTAATATTCTAGCCTTAGGAAAGGCTCTTCGTGTGGAGTTGTAGTATGCGGTGTTCACCCGAAGTAGTAGCTTTTTGCGAATTCAAACGAGAGTATCAAGTAGGCCCGTGCAAATCCTACTGGATTCGTACGAGTCAGCCCGTTGGTACCTAGACTATAGACTAGGTCGTTTCTAAGCCATTGACCCTGACTAGGTCAAGTCTTGCCTAATTCCCTATAGTTATGGCTCTGATACCAATCTGTCACACCCCAACCAATGGCGGAATCATCGGGGCGCGGCACTAGGCGAACCAGATTGCTCAAGAGAATCCATAACAACTATATTGCAATAGTATTTAATGCATTCATTATCCCATACTAATAAACAATTACAATCACATAAGTTGTCACGAATTTCATGTCCTCTCGAACAATACAAATCCGACAACCTAGATTTTAGGTGAGTTTTCTAGACTTCCTAGCTTGATTTTATGTAGACTGTGACTAAACCTGCAACATACGTTAAAACAACGTCAATACAAAAGTATTGGCGAGTATACAAGTTATGATAGTGTAGCGTAAATAGTTAAAAGTGCTGCGAATTACCAAATACATAAACGAGATACCTCAACATACATACATGTAAGACAGATACTACCAGCTAAGTCACTCGAGCTACGATTGCGATTGCTATTCATCCTAACTAGACCCTGTCGGGTTCTATAGTACTATACTAGTTAAGGCGGGACCTCGCGAGTATAAGTCCTAACACATATGTAACTAGCATCACGTGTAAATATGCATATAATTATTCGTAAGTGATAAATAGTTTGATTGAATAATTCGTTTTGATAAATTTGATTTAATTAGGAACGTATGTTACACCTAAAATGCGATAAAAAGGGTTCGAGTATACTCACAGTCGGTGTTCAGCAAGTAAACACAACTAGGTTGGATTGAAGGGAACGCGTCTGAGACTAGCTTGATTACAGATTGATAGCGTAAGCATCAAACAGTGCGTTAAACGATGAGATGCGACTGAGTGTCGAATGGTAACCTGACCGGATGGTAATCCGATCGGAAGGTCAGTCGATCGGGTGGCAATCCGTTTCGAATTAACTATGCATTGAACATGTTGAAGATTGTTTAAGGGTTGAAGTTTAAAACATCACATGGTCGGATGGTTGTTCGATCGGACGGCAATCCGTTCGACGTTCAAAACTTTTGAAGAGTTGAAATATGGTTTAAGTGTGGAACCAAGTGCAAGCCGATCGGACACTAATCCGATCGGGTGGCAATCCGATTGGGTGGCAATCCGATCGGACGGCAATCCGTTCTGGCGGCCTAAGTCTTCTTGACACTTGTTTGTTTTGAAAGTTTTATGGTTTTCTCGAGACGGTGTGACAACGTGCCAACCAACAGAGCCTTATCAACACCCAGGTGACTCGATCTGGCAGGAATCACCCTAGTCCGATCAGTCCCCTGTTTGAGATGGTTTCTCATGCTTAGCCCGAAATCAGTAGTCTCTTTGATAGAACTCAGATCTTGAACCAACGCTTCACTAAGAGTGAGTAGAAGATCCGAACAAGCTCTGATTCTATCAGTTTTGGGTGCATTGAGTGTAAAAGAGTTGGAAGGAGGTTAGAAAACCATTCTTCAATCCTTTTATCCATGAATAAGTGTAGATCTATGCGAAAATGTTGTTTATCCTTGTGGAAATCGCTCAGATCTGAGTGGTTCTTGGTGGAATGAGGCCAATACTTGAAGTTCATAAGAACTCCTTGATGTCATCACCCTAGAACACCTCAAATCCATTGATTTCACGGTTAAAAGTTAAGATTCAAAAGAGAAAATGATGAAGAAGTGCGTGTAGATCATAGAAGTACAAGATTTGAGTTGCAAACTTACAAGAATCGCGAGGAATCGAGATAAATAGAGCCAAAAGCGTGCTGGTCGAGTGGGAGCTGTCACATCACTGTTCAAGTGATGTGACAAGTGCTATTTATAGGTGAAGTAGAGTGAAGGGGAAAAAGTGCAATGGATCGGATGGAAATCCGATCGGGTGGCTGTCCGATCGGGTGGCAATCCGATCGGGTGGCCACTCGATCGATCAATCACTCGATCGGCGGTCTCCAGCGTGTTGCGTTTTGATGCTTCGCTTTGATCGTTAAGCATTGCGATAGTTTGGTCACACCTTTTCATACCCATATTCATATTTTTAGTATAATTAATCACATAGGACCGTATAAATATCCATATTTCAAAGTTGCGATACAATAACCGGGTTTCGTTTCGAATATGCGTTACTCTGCGACGCTTCACAGCCATCGAGGAGGGTAGAATAGGTCCTCACTCAACGTCATCGTGAGCGTTGGTGTGTGTGATGTGACATGTTATAGCGATAAAGTATGCGTAATATGCGAAAATATTGCGAAATAGCAATGTATACGATATAGCTACATTATGATCCGAATCTCTGGTGCTAGGCGTAACAAGTGTAACGTGTAGTAACAACGCACGAACGTGCGGGTTGTTACAGAAGAGATTTTAGAGAATAGTGAAAGAATGAGGCAGGTAGGAGAGCATCTCGTCTGGAAGTACGACGAGCGCAATATGGATTTCTGGATGAATCCATATCCGTAAAGGTGATGGTGGAGGTAGTAGTAATAATAATAATATAATATAATAATATATAATATGCGTGTATGTGTGAAAGAAAGAAAAAATACGGATGCCTACTACTAGTAGTGTAATTTTTATTTCAGTTGTATTGTAATTTTAATTTATGTACTAGTTTGTATTAGATGCTTATTATATAAAAATAGAGTAAGTCGCAATGATCGACGCTTTTGACTAAAATGCGTGTCATGTGATTGGCTATATTAAATATTATTTTGTGATATTAATACGTGGAAAATGTTTAAAATTCAGATGGACAACGAAGTGAACCAGGAAAACCTGAACAATGAAAACCTGAATGACAATAACCCGAATAAGGAGAATCCGAACAACAATAACAATGGAAACCAAGTGGATAATAGTGCCATCCAACACATAGTGGCACAATGAATTATAGATGCACTGCCATTTATTATTCAAACTGTTAAGGAAGCTGATAATAAAAGTAAGCATAGCAGTAAGCGACCAACTAAACCTGAACACAGCGTAAACAATGGACCCTTACTTCAAGCACCCATTCCCAAAAGAAGAAGAACCATGCCTTATGGTTGTTCTTACAAAGAATTCTGGTCCTGCAAACCAATAGAATTCTCAGGCAATGAAGGACCAATTGCAACTCTACGCTGGATAGAAAAGACTGAGGCTGTTTTAAAAATAAGTAAATGTGCAGAAGAGGATAAGATAATGTTTGCTTCCAATTTATTTAAGAACTCAGCCTTAGAATGGTGGAACATAATCCTCCACTCTAGGGGAAGTGACAGGGTTTACAACATGGAATGGGAGGAATTTAAAAATATGGTAGAAAGGAAATTCTGCCCTCCCAATGAAAAAGAACAGATAACAAATAAGTTCTTAAACCTTAGGATGACTGGAGTAGATAGTAAGGGTTATACTACTACATTCTTTGAATATGCTAGAATAGTGCCAACCCTTGCATCGCCTGAACCAATATTAATCTCCCGTTACATCTGGGGATTAATCGGGGAAATTAGGCATGTAGTCAAGGAAACTAGACCTCAAACCATAGAAGAAGTTGTAGAACTAGCAAATACCTTGACAGATGAGTTAGTTCGTACACGAGAAGAAGATCAGATGAGAAACCTAGCTCAAAGGCTTAACAAGGAATTCCGCTACGGTAATTCCAACCGTAGGAACGTAGGTTCTACCTCTGCACCTTACTGTAAGGCTTGCAAGAAAAAGCATTCGGCAAAATGCTCCACTTACTGCAATTTCTGTAAGATACCAGGGCACAAGGAAGAAGATTGCAGGAGGAAACCAAATAATGGAATGTGCTTCAACTGTGGAGAAAAAGGTCACATCAAGCCCAAATGTCCGAAACTAGTTCCAGCCATGGGCAATAAGAATACCAAAAATGCTAGAGCATTTGTTCTAACAACAGATGAAGCCAAGATGATTCCAGACGTGATAGCCGGTACGTTTTTAGTTAATGATGTTTTTGCTAACGTATTATTTGACTCTGGTGCAAACCAAAGTTTTATTTTGCAAACTTCTTGTGACACCCGACTTTTCAGGCTGTACCTGTTTTGGTCAAAAATTACCGAAGCAATTTAGTGATCAAATTAGTTAAGTGAGGTAGTGTGCTAATATTATGTGTGAAAAATGTGTTAACCAAATTAGTTATGAAAACAGTTTCAGGATACGGCTCAGGATATCGAGCTGTATCTACAATCAAACAATGAGCAAAAATGTAAAGGTTGACACGTGATGTACGAGGAAAGCCCTTGATCAATCTAGATCGCCAGCATAAAACCTTGGGAGCTGACAATCGCAGCTGCCTTGTTCTTTTATTGCTTCAAATATCAGGATACAGTGCAGGATGTGGTGCGGATCAACTAGGTGTTACAATGTAATTCGATTACAAGTGTTTGTGTGTAGTGATTGTTGAAAGCTAAAATGCAGAAGTGTTTGAGAGTGTGTGAAAGTTGCGTTGTGCCTTAATCTGATCCGCCCCCATCTATTTATAGTAAAACAAATGTAACTAACTATCCTACATAACCGGGATCCAACGAATATTCCTTAGTCAAACGTTGTAGACCTGGTCTTTCGGGTTCAACGTCTCTCCTTTAACAAATACGCCCGAGTCTTGAGGAGATGGAATCCATTTGACCGTTGGCAAGTCCCAGTCTTTAACCTGCACGTGATTAATTCGATCTACCTCAGGATATCACCCAGGATGTTATCAATATCCCCGTCCAGTATCCTGATCACAGATAAACAATTAAAAGCAGGATATAGTTCAAGATATGTATGCTTAGAAAATGAGCCATAACAGTACCGTACAATTGTAACACGTGTTGTGAATAGGTAACAAGGCTATATTTGACTGGTCATGATGTTTTTATGTGAAATTTAATGTATTGGTAAAATTAAACTTTGATAAAAATTATGTTGGCAACGGTAAGATAAACGCTTATCGCGTAACGATTAAAATGAGAAACGAACGTCGGTGACCACCCGACCAGTGTTAAAATCCTAAAAATAATCTGTTATGATTAGAATAATTATTTTAATCATATCCGTGTGGAAAAATAATTTAAAACGCTAGGAAACTCTATTTTTCGAGTTTAAGCGCGTACCGCGCGATTCAGCGCGTATACCGACAAAATAATGTCAACACAGCCTGTTAAGGAAACTAATAATCATTTTAGTAATAATTTAATGAGTTTACTACTTTATAATAATAAAAATAAATAAAAACGCTTAAATCCCTATTTTTACTACTTTATAATAATAAAAATAAATAAAAACGCTTAAAACGCTAGGAAACTCTATTTTTCGAGTTTAACTCAAATTTACATATAATATATATATATATATATATGAATATGAAATGTGTGTGAGAGGGGGGAGATGTGGTGGCATTATGAGCTGCCAAAACTCTCTTGAATCTTGCAAATGGGACATTTGTCATGTCTAGATAAGGATGCATGATGATTAATACCTAAATACCTTCCATACTTTGCATAGTTTCAAGAAAACCCATTTCAAACTTCATTCTCTCTCTCTCCTCAAACATCACGGCCGAACACCTCTACATTCATACATTTTCAAAAATTCCAATCTTGTTCTTAAGAATTAAAGTCATTCCAAGTTAATTTCAAGCTCATTTGAAGGTTCAAAAGTGATTACAAGGTGTTTCAAGCAACAATTAAGTCTCATATCATCAAACTTTACTAAAAATCATCCAAGAACTTAAAGGTATAAAATTTATTCTAAAAACCTTGTTTTTGATTCTTGATGTTCTTGATAGTGATGGAAGTTTCTCTTGTTCTTGAATTTAATCACAAACTTGAAACTTAAAAAAATGGGTTTTTGAATAAAATAAAAATGGAAGTGTATGTGTGTGTGCATGTGGCCATGAGTATATATACATGTGTATATGAGATTGGGTTTTGATTTTGATTTTGATTGTAACATGTTTGATTGATTCTTGGAAGTTAATGCATGAATGATTTGAAAAGGGTTTTTGTGATTTGAAATGGGTTCATGAGTATGTGAAAGGTAAATTTTTGGATCATGTGTATATACATATATATGGCTGTATATGTATGTGTATATATATGCATGCATGTGAAATTATGTTGATTAAATCTTAAATGTGTAAGAATATAAGTATATATATGTGTATGTATATTTCATTTATGATGAAATGATAAAATGATGATCATATGAAGATATAAGTTAGTTCATGCATGTTGATGATGATGTGAATTGAATGCATTAGATGCTTGTATTTAAGCATGCATGTAACACCCCAAAACCCGAATGTTTATATTTGTTAAATATTCTAATATGGTACATCAAGAAATAAATAACTAGGTTATTTTTCCTAGTTAAAAGTATGGTAGAAACAAATAAGGAATGAAAGTTGTGTCAATTCTAATTAGTGACAAAACTTGAGGGACCAAAAAGGTTAGGATGGAAAGATGGGTTTTATTTATGAAAATCAACACACACAAACACACACATTCGTGTGTTCTAGAAATGACCAGGAGCTCTCATGAGAGCTCAAGAAACCCTAAATGTGAAGAATCATCAAATTGAAGGGCAAATCAAGGTCTAAATTCATGAATGAACACGGATTAATGATCACCTTCTCATGGGGATCGTAAGGTATGTCTTAAAAGTTAGATTGGTGATCCTTCACGAAGTGGGTTATGATGTAAATTGCGAAATTGTATGAAATTGAGAATGAGTATGTGTTAGAATGGTGATATAGAACATGGATTATGCATGGTTTAAGTTAATTTGATGTTTAGAGATGAAACCCGTTGATTATGGTGATGATGACTACTTGAATGAATCATCCATGTCTAAATTCTTGCTTAATGTTAATGTATTTTGATATGTATGGTAGATTCTTGTTAGAGGAATTGAAAGAAATGTGATACTAGTATGTTTGATGTTTATGCATGTATGATTCATGTTGATTAGAAGGACGAAATTGATGAATTATGTATGAGATTAGAAGGATATGCATGAACTAGTTGTACACTATGCTTAGGAGGTAGTACACACATCAAAAGCATGAAGAAATTATGAAGAACTTAAGATTAGATCACTTGTAAGTGATTAACAAAGTAGTTATGAAGTGGGTTTTAGATTATGTAATGTAAATTGATGATTTACTTATGTTAATAATGTTTGGACTCATACATGTGTGTGAATGTTTAAAGAAATCGGATAAGAAATGATAGATTAGCATGTTATAAGGTTGAATGATAAATTCCATGTAAGATCCGTGTAATGAAAAGGCCGTGATGAATAATGAATAAGCTAACTATCTTGAGAATGATATATGATAGTTGATGCTTGATAAGTGATATGGAAGCTTGGAAAAGAAGCGGGTCAAACGGGACTAATGCGCACGGGAAGCATGTTCGGATGCTAGGTAAGTAAAACTTACACCCCTTTTTGTAGAATATCTATTTATTGTATAGATTACGAACATGGTAAGTAAATATGTGAATTATGATGTTCTGAGAAGTTTTAGTATGGGTCAGAACATGTGGTTATGTTAAGAAACTAAGTTTGATGGTTAAAAAGGGGGAAAAGGGTATTATGGTAATTTTGGTTACGAGTTAACGAATGGAATAAGTTATATGTTGGGATAAGGAATAATAAAAATCCCACGAGGTTAAAATGGACTTTTAGATATAACGGGTCAAATGGTGAAGATATCACCATTTGGCGATATTGACTAACGAAGTGTTTGTCAAGTATTATGAATTCACAGAATGATTAGAGAAAGGACATGCATTGCTATTAATTAGCAATTTAGTGGATGAAGTATTAAAACGGGTCATAGTCTTGATCCGAGCCAGGTATGTGCGATTAGAGTTGTAGTTAAGTTGTGGGATTGGGTAAATGTGTAAGGAAGTCCTTTATTGTAAAGGATGGAACAAAGTTGACGAAAACGCCCTTGATGGGTAAATCGGGCAAACGGTCTTAAAAGTTGTTAGAAACAAGCTATTTGATTAAGTTAATGTTTTGGAAAAGTAGGAAAGCGAGAAGTATGATTTTCGTAAGTCAAAGACCTTAAAATGCGCAAATACCCTTAACGGGTCAAAATAGGTAAATGAGTAGAAAGGGGTTAAAAGATGTATGAAAGACCGTAAATTGAACCTTATGTGATAGACGAAAGTGAAATTATAAGGTTCATATGGAATTAAGGTCAAACAAACATGTTATGTAGATAAATGCAAGAACGGGTCAAAGTTTTGGTAAAAGGGTAGTAAGCCGAAGGCTTGAAGGTCCTAAATTTCGGTAGCCCAAATATTGGATTTTCACTCCATGTGATGGAGAATTAAATTACGGTCACGTAGGAAAAAGAATCGGGTAAAACGGATCAAAAACGAGAGAGTTATGCTCGTTTCCGTGAAATCGAGTCGTGCTGAGAATCATACAGCACCAGCTGCAACTTTCTGTCAAAAACTAGGCAGTAGCGTAGCGCGACTGCCAAGGCCCTAGGCAGTAGCGCTACGCGACGGTGGTCAGTTTCGCGAAAATCGTTTATTTTAACTGTTGATGCATTGCGAACCCGTCTGGACCGTTTTTAAACGCGTATAAGCTAAGAATGATTAGTTTATTCCTTGTTTTAGGGAAAGTAGATACGTATGAAGGTATGTATGTATGTAAGAATATAAGTGGTATGAATGAAAGAATGTATGTGTGTATGTATGCAAGTAGGTATATATGAGCGTATACACGTATGTAGGCATGCGTGAAGATAAGGAATGTATGTATGTATGTATGTATGTATGTATGTATGTATGTATGTATGTATGTATGTATGTATGTATGTAGGTAGTATGTGTATGTATATATATATCCAAGTGAGTATGTATGAATGTATGCACATATGTAGGGTTGTGTGAAGGCATGTAATAGGTATGTAAGTAGGCATGTACGCATGTATGTATGTAGGTATGCACGTATGTAGGCACGTACGTATGAATGTAGGTACGTATGTATGTAAGTAGTTATGTGTGAACGGATGCATATATGTAAGTATGTATGAAAGTGTATACACATGTATTCAATGAAATTGAGTATTGACGTTAATAATAGCGTGCCTTGTGAACGAAGTGTAACGCAGGTACAACAAGAAAGTCTCGCTACAGATTGTATGATCAGATGGAAAGCTGGGATGTAAAGAGTTAACGGAATGAAAAGTAAACGTGAATAAATCGTGTATGTTTATAATGCGTACTAATGTTATGAATTTTATGTGGTAAGCGCAGGTAGTACGAATCATGAGGATCATCAAGGAATAAAGATCGAGGATCGAGTCACTAGAGAGATTGTACGGGAACGTTGATGTATATAGTGTAGTAAACATAAGCCATGTTTTTACTTAGTAAATAAGTCGAATGATGGATTTATGTGAAAGAGTTACGTTAAAGTTAAATTTTAAATAAGTTAAGGTAATTATAATGAAAGAAATTTTATGGTTAGTGTTTCCGCTGCGACTTTTTGTCAAATACGATTTAGGGTCTAACAATGCATGTGGATGAATGGTCATGAAATGATGATTTATGATTATAAAAAGGTGATTTGAGTATGATTTAGTAAAAGTCAGATTTAATCAGATTATAAACACTAAAATGAAGTTATTTTAAAGTGTTTAGTGACTTATAACTTTGTCATAATGTTTGCTAGCTTTGCATGTTGTACTTGATGCATTAAAAGTTGTAAAATACGTTAAATCGCATGATTTATGTGACTTAAACAAAAACTGCACTATTCTGATTATAACCACTATTTTAATCAGTAAATAACATGTATTGTGTTAAAATATCAAGTCGTTTCGAGTTGGGATGATTATAGTAACGTTTAACGCAAAACTATGCGTTAAAACGGTCAAAAATCGACTTTTCGAGTGATATTTATAAAACTGATTTAAATCAGTAAGTAAACTGATATTTTTAGTTTAAGAATAAGTATTTTAACTAATTTTAAGTTTACTTGGTGTTTGGTTGGTCATACGTGACTTCCGACGCCTGAAAACGTTACCGAATCGCTAAAATACGCATTTTTCTAAGTACACTAGTATGGGTAAACCTTATGTGTTAAAGTGTGTTATGTGATTTAAACATGAAAATGTGAAATTATGTTAAGTTTTAACATGATGTTGGAAGTTTAGACTTTGCATCTATATTTGTGCGTTTTGTGCGGTAGAAACAGTAAAAATCGCGTTAAAGGTGTAACTTGTTTGTCGAGCATGAAAATTTGATACTTATGAGATGTTTTATGTATATTTGTTTTAAAAATGACAAAATAGATAAGTTAACAAGATTTCACGTGTTTCGGAGTTAAATTATGTAAACGTTTATGTATATATATTACGACGCGCAAATCGTAGATATATTGCGTGTAAACGGGAGAGTTAACGGATTTACACAATAATGGTCACCAATAAAATTGTTCAAGTCGCAAAATCATAAAAATATATATATGAACTCATATATATATATATATATATATATATATATTAAGGTGCCAACATAATAAAAAATGATAACTTTTCGAGAAAATCTCAAAGTTATGTGATAATTCTAAGAAACGGAGAAACTTAGGATTTTGTGTATGTATATTGATTTAAAAATCGTTTCTACTTATATAATAGGACGTGTAGAAATCAATCTCTAGGATTGCGCTATATAAAAATATGCACCCAAAGGTGAGTGTCACTAAACCCCTCTTTTTACTGTTTTGTATATATTTTGGGGGTGGAACACGTCGTTAAAAGGGTTTAATAATGTTTTCGAAATAAACATACCTTTTAATATAAAATATATATTTTCGCTGAAAATATATGAATTTGATAAGTTATACGTTTTGAAGTAAAACATTTTTGATGAATGAATATTGTATGTGCGGTATTTCTTAAGTGAAACGTGAACGTACGGATTGGGGATGAATTCCGGACTGGGTCTCAACATTTGAGTGACAGGGGAATTCGTAAATCGTCGTGTATTAAATTGTCATATTAGTAGGATATATATATTGTACGTGAGGCAGACATCATATTGTTCTTCGAGAAAGAACCCTGCGCCCATGATGTCGTTTAATCATTTAAGTAATGTATGTGAGGAATTGTTGGTAGATCTATCGGGATGACAACCCCGTCGTGACCGGTCGCCCCGTGTCAATGTCAAACGACGAATTTTGATTCTGTTTATTGTCTAGCATTGATTATCCCTGCATGGTTAATATATAGTTCGTATCGTCTAGCTAACATACGAGTCTGAAAGTTGACGCAATAATTTAATATACAAAACCAGGGTAGTAACAATATTGTCGGGTTCGAGAAACTGCGACGGAAGGCCCATGGATTTTATTAAGAAAGTAAAATGGACTTTCTAATAATTAAATGGATGTTTTTAAATAAACACCTAAACAGAAAGTTTTCCTTGGAATAAAAATTGTTAGTAAATGAATATATGAACTCACCTTCCTTTATGTTGACACTTGATTTTTAACGTGTTCTACAGGTACTTGAGTTCGGCTTCGGGAATTATGGCGTATCTTGTGATTGTTGATGCATGTTTTGTCACTTAAATATGCTGGACTAACTTTAAAACTTTCTGGGACAAATGTAATAAGATCCGTAAGGATCAAAGACAATTTAACTATATTATGGTTGTGTCATGTTTTGGGACGTCATGTTTAAAAACTTATGTTTTAATTTAGTTAATATGTCCAACAATTAAATGCATCAAACATCAAAGATAGAAATGGGCACCAGCTTCCGTCACCACTACGTTATATATTCCGCTGCGACGTTTTTTGGGCCGTGACACTTCTCAATCAACCATTAACTAAACTTCCACAAGAATGTCTAGTAGAGACAGCAAATGAAGAAATCATTAAGATTTCTGAAATCTTCCTGGGAGCAAGAATAGAATTTTTAAATCAAAAGTTTATTGCAAACCTTTATCCAATGAATCTAGCAGGATTCGATGTCGTTTTAGGAATGGATTGGTTAATAGCCAATAAAGCCAGTATTTTATGTGATCAAAAGTCAATTCAAGTAAATTCACCAAAGGGTGAAAAGATCACAATTAAAGGAGATAAACCATCTAGATCCACAAAATTCATCTCCGTGATAAAAACAGCAAGTTATATAAGAAAAGGGTCATTAGTGTATTTGATTTCTATAATCACTAACACTAAAGGAAAATAACTAAAAGACATTCCAGTAGTGTCTCAGTTTTCATATGTGTTTCCAGAAGAATTACCAGGATTACCACCAGACAGGGAAGTTGAATTCAGAATCCATCTGCTACCAGGGACAGCACCAATTGCCAAAGCACCTTACCGGTTGGCACCCGCATAAATGCAGGAACTAAAGAAACAGTTAGACGAATTGTTGGAAAAAGGATTCATACAGCCAAGTTCATCTCCATGTGGAGCACCAATTTTATTCACAAAAAAGAAGGACGGATCAATGCATATGTGCATTGACTACCGTGAATTGAACAAGGTCACAATTAAAAATCAGTATCCATTACCAAGGATCGTTGATCTGTTCGATCAATTGCAAGGAGCTCGATTTTTCTCAAAAATCGATTTAAGGCCAGGATATCATCAATTAAAGGTACAGGAAGAGGACATTCCTAAGACCGCGTTTAGAACAAGGTACAGTCATTTTGAATTTACTGTCATGCCATTCGGTTTAACCAATGCCCCAGCTGCATTTATGGACATGATGAACCGAATATGTAAGCCATATTTGGATAAATTCATAATTGTTTTTATAGATGATATCTTATTTACTCTAAGAATAAAGAGGAACATGCAAAGCATTTGCATGCACTTCTAAGTTTATTAAGCATGCAAAAGCTTTATTCTAAATTTTCGAAGTGTGAATTCTGGTTAGAACAGGTACAGTTTCTTGGACACTTAGTCAATCATGAAGGAATTCATGTAGATCCTACCAAGATTGAAGCTATTACCAAATGGAAAACCCCTGAGTCACCAACCGAGGTTAGAAGTTTCTTAGGATTGGCCGGTGATGCGTGTGAAGTGTGTATATAAGTTTAAGTATATTTTAAGCTCTTTTACACTTTCTTTAGCCAAGATTTAAATTTATAAAACACGATATTTACTAACACTAAACACACATATGGCAAGTGCACCCATCGTGAGCGTAGTATAGTGTTGGTAAGATACCGAGGTCGTCCAAGGACACAAGAGCTTTTAGTACCGGTTTATCCTCAACGTCTAATCAAATCAAAAAGTTAGAAAAAGATTTTAAACTAGAAAAGTAAAAACTAACTAAAATGCTGAAAATAAAAATAAAAAGAAAAACAGATAGACAAGATGAATCACTTGGTTCCGACTCGTGTATAGTGTAACCTTTGATTATTTCCGCACTTTTGCACTTATTTAAGAGATTATCTTAGTTATTGTAGTAGGCCCCTCTTTTGAAGGTGACGTTACCCTCAAACCAGTAGTTTGAGTCAGCAAGGATACAATCCTAAAGGGTCGGATTATTGAAAGATAATTAATTAAGTTATTAATGCAAATTATGGTAGGCCCCTCTTTTGAAGGTGACGTTACCCTCGACTAAGTAGTCTGAGTCAGCAAGGATACAGTCCTAAGTAGCCGGGTTATAGTATTAATAGTAGTTTAACTTATGAGGGGATCAAAGACTTTGGACCCCCGCCATTCAATACCGTTAAGTATTGAAGGAGGTCCTACTAAATTTGACCCAAGTCCCTTGCAGGATCTCTAAACGCTGAACAACGGCAAGACTCTTACCAAACCGTTCCCTTAACCCCCGACCACGTAGCCAACAAACCTCCATATAGACCGTGGAGATATGAATGGTGAAAATCTTTTATTTTATATAGACAGTAAAATAATGTCAAGACACCACGGACAAACGATAAGGAAGAATCACCTTCAACATAAGAAACTAGTTATTAAAGTCATTAATACAAAACCAAGTAAAAAGTGCGAAAAGATTAAAAATAAAAAGTATTACACTAGACACTTGTCTTCACCAAGTGATGTAAGAGACTTAGGCAAACATGGCCTTAATTGTCAAGAACTCTTACGATCAATCTTGGATCCCGAGACGACTCACACACTCTACGATAGACAATGGATGATGGTGGTGGATGATGGTGTTATGGTGGTGGTGGGTGGTGGGTGAAGTGTGAGAGAGGTGGTGTGCCAAGGGATGGTTTGAGCTTGAGCCAAGCACTCCTATTTATAGGCTGAACAGAAGCTCGGGCACGGCCCCGTGTCCACATCCTTCTCTTTCTTCATTTATTGCAGCTTGTCTTATTAGTTGACCACGCCCTCGTGTCCGCTGAGCACGACGCCGTGTGCAGAAGCATATCTGTACAATGAAGATTTGCCTGGATTCTGCGAATCTTATAGTTGACCACGGCCCCGTGCCCGCTGAGCACGGCCCCGTGGTGGGCAATAGAAGCTTCTACCACTTTTTCTTTTCTGCTGACACTTGGGCACGCCCCCGTGTTGGCTGAGCATGGGGCGTGTTCAGTCTTCTGTCTTCTTGTTTTGCTTGGGAAGATGTTGTTGTGGGGTCGGGCATGTCACGTTTGTTCCTTTTCTTGTATTTATGTTAGATTTTGCTGTCTTTTTGCTTCTTTTGTTAATTTGAGCTCATTTAATCCTGAAAATACAAAAGGAAGACAAAAACACACTTTTTCCAACATTAGTACTAAAAAAGGGTTAGTTTTATGCCACAATTGATGAAATTTATATGTTGCATTTTGCACACATCAAATACCCCACACTTGAATATTTGCTTGTCCTCAAGCAAAACTCTTTATAATGTGGCTTTACACTCCCAAATGGAATGGGTAGAAGAGAGAGTTTTTGGGCTTGTCATAGAGTGTTGGGATTTCCAAGATTCTTTATTAGGTTTTATTTTTATTTATTTACAATCCTATTTGTCATGATTTATTTAAAACTTTTCATAAGATAAATTACTTATTAGGGCATAACATGCTTATTTAAAATTCTATTTATATACAAGTTCACATACCTCACGGGGATCACTCAACACTCGGCCGAAGATGTATTTTAGTGAATCACTCGAGCGCGGCATGAAACTTACTCCTACCATAGGCTTGCCAAGCAATCAATCCTCCTCCTTTTTAACTATATACCTTTGTAAACATCAAGAGGACTTTTTGGGTGAAGGGTTAGGCTTGGGTTAAAGGTAGGTGGTTGGGTTAGTGGTTAGTGGTTAGTAAAAAGGGTGAAAAACGTAACAAGTATCGGTTTTTGTAAGACTTTATTTTTGTAACTTTTATTTTGATGAAGCTATTATTCAAACAAAGTTATTTTTGATGAACTTGTTTGTTTATTTCTTTTGCTTCATCAACACTTTTTTTTTTGAAAAGTCATACGAAAAACCGAGCTAGTTACTAAAACAAAGGGTTAAAAATGAAAAAGGTTTTGGTGGGTGAAAGGGTGTTTGGTTTGGGTTATGAAATGAAAATGTTTAGGCTCAAAGGGGCTAACTAGGGGGATTTTGGGTAGGTGGTAAAAAAAAAAAGAAAAATAATGGTGTAGAAATAAAAAGGGTTAGTCCTAATGTCTCCATCATTTACTTACTCGGGTTTAAGTTGGTAAGGACCGGGAATGTATCGTCGTGGCAAGTTCTAGAGTTGTAAGAACCAAGCGGCTATTCACACAAGAAACGAAAAATGAGCATTTAATTTAAAGATATGTATTTGTATGCTCAATAAAGGCTCAAAACTCACTTTTGTGGGAATGGGTTTTTATGTGATCAAGTATATATAATCAAATTTTAATTAAGTTTGCCATGCCTTTTCGTAATTTTCTTATGTTGGTTCTTTTTATCACGACGCTGTCGGTTGTAAATTTGTAAAAATATAACCTTTTTAGAACTTTGAAATTCCCAAGTTAAACCTAGACAAGTAAAAAAAATGAAAATTTTTGAAAAAAATTTGGGGTGATTAGCGGTTCCAATAGAGTTTTGTGTAAGGCTTGTATTTTATTTAGGACTTGCAAGATTCAAAGTTTTAGCATCCCCCCCCCCCACACTTAAATTACACGTTGTCCTCAATGTGTCCCAAAAATAAGTTTTTAGGTTGATTGAATGTGTAAAAAGGTGTGAAAAAGCAAAAATTTTGTGTTACTGGGCGCTGAACACGGCTCCGTGTTGTCTGGGCACGACCCCATGTTCAAGTGCCAGTAACAAAATTGAATCAAGAGAAACAGAAGCCTGGACACGGGGGCGTGTTGGGTGAGCACGACCCATGTCCAGTTTACCTGAACTGGGTATTTCTGCAGACTGTGCAGCACGGGGCCGTGTTGGGCGGACACGGCCCGTGCCGAACTTACTGTAAACGAAGAAATTTTGTCGGATGGTCCTGTTTTCCTGCATGGGGTGCTGGTTCAAGCTTCCCTTGTTTCCTTTGCCATCTCAAGTGTGTTTTATTCATTTCAACACCATCCAAACACCAAATTAACTAAAACCATCATTCATTACGTCATAGAGAAAATTACATAGTAGTCCTAAAAAATGAAAAATAAAGCAGAAAATAAAAGTTAAAAATCCTAAATTAGATAGGTCAAGTGATACGTAAAATCATTCTTAGGAGCTCTACTTCTACAATAAGAACCAAAATTCCGGAAATAGTTTTCCGGTTTCTAAAAGTCTTGTAGAACTCCAAGCCGAGCGGTGTCCTTTAGATGTTGCTAGAGCCATTCTTCTATCTCCCTCGGGAGAAGGGAGGCGGCTTCATGTTCCTCAACATCTTGTGGAGGAGGAGCGACACCAATCGGAACCCCTTGTAGTATGTCTCGAGGGGGCTCCGGATGTAAGGCGTACCATTCGGCCGGAATGATGACTTCCGGTACCACATTCCATGCCCTTTGGGTGATAATTGGCACCAAAGGAGGAGAGGCGAGAATGTTCAACCTTTGGTGCAAAAGGTTGACTTCCCGGAGACATCCTTCTAGTCCCACCGTTAGATGATTAATACGGTCGACCAATGCTTCTTCTACCCCCGTTATTTCATCAATGGCCTCTCTTAGAGCGTAAACATAGTTTACAAGAGAGTCTTCAACCGTTGATGATCTTCTCCCCTGCCGGTTGTTTCTGGAATGTGACGAAGAGTTTTCGCTTGTTCTGCTTGCCATTCTGAGAAAACATACTGAAAAGAGTTCAATTTTATGGGACCAGTACTTCGGACACGGCCCCGTGTTCAGCGAACACGGCCCCGTGTTCAGATATCTGCAGGATTTAAGAACAAGGAATCTTGGGGTTTCAAATTGTTTTCATGATTTTTAAAGCATTTTTGAACATAAACAACTTAAAACATTGTAGTAGAACTTATTTTTAACAAGATTCCATGAACAAAAATCTAACAAACATCTCAATAAAGCTTGAAATTATGGAAGGTTCAAGCTTTAATGGAAGTATGAGAAAAATTGAAGAAGATGATAGTGGATAAAAGAGGAAAGGACAAGAAGATAGTTGAGAAACTTCTTTTAGAAAATACCTAGGATGGTATGTGAGAATATTCCCCAAATCTCTGTCCCTGGAATGGTTCAAATGTGCAGGATTCTTGGCTGCATTTATAGAAAACGATAGTACGTTGCGCACGGCCCCGTGTCGGCTGGACACGGCCCCGTGTGCAGATGGAATCCTGACACATTTTTGTCCGTATTCTGACAAAATCAGAAGGGAATCTTTGGGTGGACACGGGGGCGTGCTGACCTGGACACGACCCCGTGTCTAGAGGCTGTCTATGAAGTTTGTTTATTTTCAAGGAACTTTTCCGGATCGGGCGGTTCCTTACTGGATGGAACAACCCCAAAGTGCCTAAGATACCTTAATTGTTCCAGATTAAGACGAGAACGCAAGAGGTTGTCGGTGAGGGTGATTCCTATGCTATATGTAGGTGGACAAGTCCAACCCTTTTTTGGGATCTCGTTAAAGAAGGTGTATGTCAAATCGCTCAGGTCTATGTATGCATCGAACGAAGTCGATGGGGAGTCCTTCACGGCACAATCGACACAGGGACGACTATCGCTCAAGTCCTCGCTAGAGTTAGAAGTATCATCGGAAACAACGAAGTTGTTTGAATGCGGTTCCAACACTTCTTCTTGGCTATTGTCCTGGAAAAGATCATTGAAATCTTTCCTAAGTTCTTTTAACCAATTAAGAATTAGATCTTCTAATTGAAATAATTCTTCGAGAAGCATTTCTCCTAGAAAATCTGGTTGAGAGCATTCGAGGGAGAGATAAGGATTATTTTTACTTTCGCCCCTCTTAAGGATACAAGGAAACGATGGGTCTATATAGTGGGGTTTATAATTTAGAAAATAACATTCTAATTCCTCATGGGTACCACCACATAATTGACACCACGTACCATAAGAGTGCCGAAAGTAAAAAGTATCAGTATCACTCATGTTTGTGTTAGAAATTACCAACCGTCGGGATCTTACGGTTCTGTTTTCAGTAACTGAAACTTGGGCACGGGGGCGTGTTGAGTGGGCACGGCCCCGTGTTCAGCTTACTGTCTGACTTAAAACAAGATTGCCAGTTCCAATGATTGGGCACGGGGCGTGTTCAGCGGGCACGGCCCGTGCTGAGTTCTGCAGAAGCTGAAAAACTCAGAAAAATCCTAAAAAATAAGAAAAAAACGATTAGGCCGCTGATTCCTAACTTTCTTAAAATCCTTGTATCCCCAGTAATGGCGCCAAAAACTTGATGCGTGTGAAGTGTGTATATAAGTTTAAGTATATTTTACGCCCTTTTACACTTTCTTTAGCCAAGTTTTAAATTTATAAAACACGATATTTACTAACACTAAACACACATATGGGCAAGTGCACCCATTGTGAGCGTAGTATAGTGTTGGTAAGATACCGAGGTCGTCCAAGGACACAAGAGCTTTTAGTACCGGTTTATCCTCAACGTCTAATCAAATCAAAAAGTTAGAAAAAGATTTTAAACTAGAAAAGTAAAAACTAACTAAAATGCTGAAAATAAAAATAAAAAGAAAAACAGATAGACAAGATGAATCACTTGGTTCCGACTCGTTTATAGTGTAACCTTTGATTATTTCCGCACGTTTGCACTTATTTAAGAGATTATCTTAGTTATTGTAGTAGGCCCCTCTTTTGAAGGTGACGTTACCCTCAACCCAGTAGTTTGAGTCAGCAAGGATACAATCCTAAAGGGTCGGATTATTGAAAGATAATTAATTAAGTTATTAATGCAAATTATGGTAGGCCCCTCTTTTGAAGGTGACGTTACCCTCGACTAAGTAGTCTGAGTCAGCAAGGATACAGTCCTAAGTAGCCGGGTTATAGTATTAATAGTAGTTTAACTTATGAGGGGATCAAAGAGTTTGGACCCCCGCCATCCAATACCGTTAAGTATTGAAGGAGGTCCTACTAAATTTGACCCAGGTCCCTTGCAGGATCTCTAAACGCTGAACAACGGCAAGACTCTTACCAAATTGTTCCCTTAACCCCCCGACCAGGTAGCCAACATACCTCCATATAGACCGTGGAGATATGAATGGTGAAAATCTTTTATTTTAAATAGACAGTAAAATAATGTCAAGACACCACGGACAAACGATAAGGAAGAATCACCTTCAACATAAGAAACTAGTTATTAAAGTCATTAATACAAAACCAAGTAAAAAGTGCGAAAAGATTAAAAATAAAAAGTATTACACTAGACACTTGTCTTCACCAAGTGATGTAAGAGACTTAGGCAAACATGGCCTTGATTGTCAAGAACTCTTACGATCAATCTTGGATCCCGAGACTACTCACACACTCTACGATGGACAATGGATGATGGTGGTGGATGATGGTGTTATGGTGGTGGTGGGTGGTGGGTGAAGTGTGAGAGAGGTGGTATGCCAAGGGATGGTTTGAGCTTGAGCCAAGCACTCCTATTTATAGGCTGAACAGAAGCTCGGGCATGGCCCCGTGTCCACATCCTTCTTTTTCTTCATTTATTGCAGCTTGTCTTATTAGTTTACCACGCCCCCGTGTCCGCTGAGCACGACCCCGTGCACAGAAGCATATTTGTACTATGAAGATTTGCCTGGATTCTGCGAATCTTATAGTTGACCACGGCCCCGTGCCCGCTGAGCACGGCCCGGTGGTGGGCAATAGAAGCTTCTACCACTTTGTCTTTTCTGCTGACACTTGGGCACGCCCCTGTGCTGGCTGAGCACGGGGCGTGTTCAGTCTTCTGTCTTCTTGTTTTGCTTGGGAAGATTGTAACAACTCTCATCAAAAGTCATATTTATTATTTTAATTGTCCAATAGGAAACCCTAATTGAGACACCCAAGTGATTCTGCACAAACCCTAAAATTTTCAGAACAATCGGAATCAAGATCAGGGCCCCCTAAAACTCAGGGGGGTAAAACCTAGTTACGATTATCTTCAAATCTCGTTGTCAAAAACGAATTTTGATAAACAGTCAAGTCAGCAAGGCTAGTCCCAGACGTGGCAACCCTATAATGATTCCGTGTCCCTTACGGACCGTAAGGGTTGAGTCTTACGATCCGTAAGCTTGGCAAAATTCGTGTATAAATAGCAGGGTTTGGCAATTGATTTCTGGAATTAAAACGACAAAGAAATTCGTTACGTAGACTGATTTATAGCAGAAACACTTTTAAAAACACACACGATTCACGAAGTGCTGCCGCAATACAGGGTAATAACTCGATCGCTGCTACGATTCAATGTCCGATTGATCAAAATATCCAATGGATGTTTAAGTGCTGCCCACATTAGGGTTATGCTTTGTCATTCGTCGTTAATTCGATGGATGTTTAAGTATCGCACTTTGTCATTCGTTGTGAGGGTTTGATCTCGTGAGTTATCGTAAATGTTGTATTAAGTTACTAACCGAATTGTGTGCATGTTATTAAATTTAGGTTAAAAAGGCTAATCAGTAGGCTAGGCTCTGCTCAAATTAAATCTGCAATGTGAGTCATTCTCTTTTTATCAAAGTGCTTTATAAATTCTTAAATATTTCCAAAGTTATAATTACAGGGATTAAGTCTTTGTAGTCACCATATTACAGCCGGTATGTGGGGTTTTGTATACATTACTTGATCATCTCCACCATTGGACAACGAGTTAGCCAATGGGTGATATGACCATAGTCACAGAAACGAGTCGAGTGACAAGTACCGAGGGTAGTTGGTTGATATAAAAACATTGTAATCGCACTTAATACTGTATATTATAACAAATGAATATTTTTAGCAAAATGAATGATTCACCCAGTATTTCCCGCTGACAAAACCTTTTTCAAACATGTTTCAGGTGATCTGTTGTGATCCAGGAAAAGTGCCGTGAAGCACTACAAGCTTAAAGAAGTGGCTCAATGTAAAATAAAGAAACATATTTTTGTAATAATAAAGATTTCTCCGTGAAATCTTATGATTGTAAATTATCGGGGTTTTATCCCGAGTTGTGAAACAAAATAATCGGGAAATATTTCAGTTTTAAAAAGATCCTGAAGAAACTTCCGCTGTTAATTAAATACCACGGGAATTCTGTCCCGCGGCTCCTGAAACGGGTCAAACCGGGTCGGGGGCCGTGACAGAAAAAGGTGGTATCAGAGCCACTGATTTAAGCCAATTAAGTATTGAGAAAATACTTAATTTTTATTAATTACTATTTTGTGATTATGTGTTTTATTATCTGACTAATTGTGTACAGTATGGGCAGATCTCTATATGCTAGCCACTGTAGCAATAAATACAAATCTTTAAAATAATCTGACTCAAAGTTTTAGCAACCGGATTACCTACAGTCTAGAAACCTTATTCAGTAAATAAATAAATTTACAAATAAAAACCTAGTGTGTTTTTCAGTTGTTTTGTAGTTACACAGTCTGGAATACTATTTAAAAAGTTTTTCTATAAAATTTTGTTATGATTATTAACTTAGTAATTGTGTGTACAGCATGAGTGACTTATCTGACGCCCTTCAAAATTTAAATCTCTATCCGGTAAGAATAGAGGTTTCCAGAGATTTCAATAGGTATATACCAGACATAGAAGAACCTATAGAATTCAACGCTTTACCTCTCGAGAAACCCAAGCCTAAGAAAATAGAAATTGGGGAAAGCTCTAGACAAATTGAGGGGTTACCATCTCAGGAAGAGATAGATTTTATAATGGCAAGCTATAATACTATTAAGCCTGTTAATGAAAATGTTTGTATTCACTCTCTTGAAACACAACTACCAATGAACTTAGAACCAGCTATTCCAAACCCATCAATCCACTCGCAACCTTTAGGAATAGACGAATGGTTGACTAATGAAATACAGTTCCAAAACAATCCCTATAAGCTTTTTCATCAGTTCAATCCAGAACCTTTACCAAATCCACCAATGAGTAACGAGAATATGGCTGAACTCCGCCACTTTGGCGAAGAACTAATGGATACTGGGAATAGGATCCAAGAGATTGGGGGACAGATCTCCTGGAAATACGATGAGAGGGAACGCCGTTACTAGAATATCATCTGATAAAGGATAGGGGATTATGGAACTGTGGTTGTGTAATAGTAATAGTAAAAATCAGTCTGTAAAATAACCTAAAATAAAACTTTGTAAGATAATGGTGTGTATTGATGCGTACTATTAAATATAAATGGAAATTGAGAAATCGATAGTTTTGGCTATATTGGTGTTATGAACTCTGTATAATTGTGTTGTGTAATTGTTATTTATTTGATACTAATAAATTATATATATATTAATTATCAGATGGAAAACGCTAATAATGAACCAGTTAATGAGGTTAATCAATCTGAGCAACAACCGGGGGATCAATATATGACTAGGCAGGATATAGAAAATATCGTTGCTCAAGGGATAGCCAATGCTATTCCAGCAATCGTTGCTGCTGTTAAAAATCCGATCTAACCACAACAAATTGTTCCTAGCAAACGTATTTCTGAAGATAACTTCAGTAATAACGTAAACGGAGGCAATGATCATGTTAATCATGATAATGAACCACGGCAAGCTCCTCCCCCTAAGAAAATGAAAGCCGCAACGCCTGGTTGCACTTACAAAGAATTTCTTGCTTATAAACCCACTGAGTTTGCAGGTAATGAAGGAGCGACTGCGGCACTGCGTTGGTTAGAGAAAACCGAGGCAGTAATTGCTATAAGTAAATGTGACAAAGATGATCAGGTCATGTACGCGTCAAATCTTTTCAAAGAAGGGGCGCTAGAATGGTGGAACACGGTGCTACAGGCTAAAGGAAGAAATAGGGCTTATGCCATGAAATGTGAAGAATTTAAGAGTCTTGTAGAAAGAAAATTCTGTCCCGAATATGAAAAAGATCAAATGGCAAATAAGTTTTTAAACCATCGAATGATGGGTGTAGATTGTATCAGTTATACCTCGACATTCTTTGAATATGCTAGAGTGGTACCAACACTGGCTTCGCCAGAACCGGTACTCATTTCTCGTTATATTTGGGGATTAATTAGTGAAATCCGTAACATCGTTAAAGCTACGAGACCTCGTACGATTGACGATGCTGTGGAATTAGCTAACACCCTAACTGACGAACTAGTACGCACGCAAGATGAAAAAAGGAAGAAGGAACTGGCTCAGAAAATTACCCAAGGATTTCGTACTGGTAATAATAACAGCTTCAAAAAAAAGGAACAGAGCAATCTTCAACTTTGCCATTCTGCAAGAATTGCAAAAGGAAACATTATGGAAGATGTAGTATAACCTGCAATTTTTGTAAAATGGTAGGACATCGTGAAGAAGACTGCAGAAAGAAAGAAACGATCTGTTATAACTGTGGTGAAAAGGGACATTTTAGACCAGAATGTCCTAAATTGGTCAAATCAGCAGACAACAAAGCCAAGACAGCCGACGGAGCTAGTAAGAAGAATGTTCGAGCCTTTCAGTTAACTACTCAGGAAGCCGAGATGATTCCTGACGTAATAGCTGGTACGTTCTTAGTTCACAACATTTACGCCAAAGTATTATTTGACTCTGGTGCAAACCAAAGTTTTATCAATACTTCATTCTGCCAAGCTCTTAAGTTACCTTTAAACTGTTGGTACACTTTATGTGGACGCGACTCGGCTCGGTTCGACTCGGCTCAGTTCGATTCGGTTCGGGTCGACTCGGTTAGGTCCGGCTCAAGCCCGAAGACACGACATTCCTCCGTCGTGCGCCCCAGAGTTCGACACGCGAGGCACGGAACGCCGCAAGCCATTCCCGGTTACACCTCACCATGACATCATCATTGTGATGTCATGGTGATGTCACAATTTTGTCTTATGTTGAATTGAAGCAAAGATTTAATCTGAAACATTATCTGGGCCGTAACATCAACATGTGGGCCGAAGACCACATTTGGGCTTTGTCTATATTTGGGCTTCAACATATGTCGACGAAACAAGAATTAGATTTATCATGTTTGTCGACGAAACAGGTGTGTTTCGTCGACTGTAGTGTTTCGTCGAGTGACTTTATGTGTTTCGTCAGTCAGTCTTGTGTCTAGTATAAATACCCATCTCTGTTTCTGTTTGACACAGAGATGAGAAAATACTTGTAAAGAAACTCTGTCAAAATTCCGTCAAAACTGTGTTTGTATCAGTTTGTAATCGGTTCTCATCCCGTTAATCAATAGAGTGTGTTTCATAGGTTAATCCGTGTTATTTACTATCTGTGTTTGGTTTGCACCGTCACGGGGATTCCGCACCCGTTACCGTGTTCGTGATAAACAAGGATAGGTTTCTCGTTATCGATCCTCACCGGGAAAAACGGGACCTACAAGTGGTATCAGAGCCTTGGCTCTTTTCCTTGTTTAAAACCAAACATTGTCGTGTTTGAAACAAGTTGTTATTGATTTTTCAGATTTCATTGTTGAAAAGTTTATATTTTTTTTCTGGAAAAAGTCATTAAAATCAGTGTTTATGTTGTTGGTTTGCTAAAAGTTTTATCGAAAACCTTGTTTGTTTAAGTGTTTACATATTAACATTTGGTTTTTGTTGAAAGTTTTAAGCAAAATTGTGTTTCGGAAATTTGTCGGTTCACCGGAAAACTCATAAGTTTACCGGAATATTCAAGTGTTCTTCATATCTTCAACTGATCTTCAAACTGTTCTTGAAAATTTCTAGTGTTTGATCTTTGTTTGGAAATTGATTAAAGGGTTAATTGATTATTATATAATTTGTTTGACATTTGTGTATTGTTGATGATGGTGTGTTGAAAACAGGGAAGTCTAGAATACAACAAAGTTGAAAATTGTGGCTCTTGTCAGGAGATAAGGTTCAAGATAATATCTTTTCTGTTTCGTCGAGTGTGATTAGACAATATTTGTTTCATCGACAACACAAATCAATATTCAGTTTCGTCGACACATTGGGCTTCACAAGTTGGGCTTAAAACCAAACAAGTGTTTCGTCGACAAGGATAAATTCCAGTTTCGTCGGTTATATAATATCAGTCAACAAACAAGTCAACAATCAAATGTTACGGCACCATTATTTAATATAAATAACCTGTTAGTCGGATTACAAGTTACAACAAAGCAGATTTGGGCTTTTTCATTGATTTGGGCTTTCAATTTGTTTTGGGCTTCAACAAGTTACATAACCAATCTGTTTCGTTGATTATATTACACTTATTGTTTCGTCACACCAATCATCAAGACCTGTTTCGTCGACCAATTCACACAAGATCTGTTTCGTCAACCAGTTTATAATTCTGTTTCGTCGGACCAGAACTCATCATTCAGTTTCGTCGTTAATAACCATTTATCATAATCTGTTTCGTCGAGATACTTGTAAATTTTAACAGAATACTTGCAAAAGTGTCTTAACAGGTTGAGTTCAAGTATTTGTTCAGTTTTTCATCAACATACATCAAATATGAGTTGCACAAATCCGTGGGATTGGAGTACGGATCCACTACCAGATCTCAAACAGATGTCGATGGCCGAATATATGAATCGTACCATACCTCAACAACAACAGTCAATAAGTTCAAGTCAATGGGCAATGGTGTCGAATCAAAATCAGAGCATTCAAAATATTTTGCTTAGTGAGAATGAGACGGGTAGCAACAATCGCCCTCCAAAGTTAAATTACATGAACGACTATCCATCATGGAAGGGTCGTTTCCATAACTACGTTCTAGGGCAAAACACAGAATTATGGACGTGTTTCATCTCTGCATTTAGTGAAGCTCTTGAAGAAGTAGGATCAAATGCGACAACTTTCAATAACATGCAAGAAGCCGACAAAAAGGCATATGATCTGGAGAAGAAGGCGTATGCTATTCTCACTCAAGCACTTCACAGAGACCTTTTTCATCAATTCTCATATTGTAAGACCACGAAAGGTTTATAGGATGCATTGGTAGCGAGAGGAGAAGGAAATGCAGCTACTAGAAAGATACGCCATGATTTATTGAAGAAAGAGTTTGAATCATTTCAGTTCTTGGAGAATGAGACTCTAAATGATATGACTACTCGTTTTTATCATTTGATTAGTGAAATGACTTCCTACAGTGTTGCTACAAATCATCCGGAAATGATTGCACGATTTGCTGATGCTCTACCTCCTAAGTGGAGTCCATTCATTGAACTTCTAAAGCATACGGGCGCTCTGGATGCAGCAAATGTCAGTCTTTATGAATTCATTCAGAAGTTGGAGAACAAGAACGAAGAGGAAATTCGGAAAACTAAAAGGATTGCAACTGCACCTCCTTAAAACACAGAAATGTATTTGCCTGGTTTCAGTCCTTCAGCTAGTTCTAGTTCCATTCAGCAACCGAAGCTTCAAACAGCGTATGTGTCCAATACAAGCTCATCTCCGTTTCCACAGTGGAATCAAAGTTCTTACATGTCTCAATCCATACCTCAACCTCAAGTCCAACCACAACAACAACAAGCGCATTATACCAACAATCCTTCACCCCAAAACACCAACACTGTCAGAGTTGATACTTCCAATCTTTCAAAAGTCAGTGTAGAAGTTGCAAAGGAAAATTTGGAACTTCTCAACACAATGTTCAGTTCATACTGTGGATTGGTAGCAGGTCAAATTGGAAACATCAATATGACCAATGAAGATTATCAGCAGATAGACCGTGATGAAATGGAGTTAATGGATATCAAGTGGGCGTTTGCAAGTGCTGTTAGAAGGGCAAAGGATTTCATGAATCGAACTAGAAGAACTTCGTTGGAAGGCAAAAATGATACGAGGTATGGGTTCAATAAAGATGCAATTACATGTTACAATTGTGGCGAAAAGGGTCACTTCAAACGTGAGTGCACCCTACCAAGCAGACAAGGCAACCAGAATCCATTCAGAAATCAGACAAGTACTTCCAATGCAAATCAAGAAAACTGTGGAAAAGGGATAGTAGCTGTGGACAACACCACCAACCAGAACCAGTCTGGACCATCAAACACCAATCGAGCATTGACCGTTCAAGCTGATGAAGGGTGCGATTGGTCTGTACAATTGGGAGACAATGATCAAGGAGGTGGAAATGCATGCTATGCAAAAATTATCAATCACATCAAGCATGTTCACAAGGAAGAGTTTTCTGAAAGTGATGATAGCTCGGGTTTTAGTGGGAGTTCAGATGAAGAAAGCTCGAATGCGGGAGATTATAATTCTGAAGATGGATCTTTCTCTTCTCAGACTGCCCTCATGGCTAAAGTCACAGCCTCTTCGAGTCAGGTAAGTTCTGAAACTCCTAGCATATGTAGTGATTGTGCTAATATGAAACTTGAATGTGATAGAGTGAAACTTGAATGTGATACGATTCATAGTCACAATCAGAGTTTAGTTGTTGAACTGTCAAAGTGCAAGGAGGCAAACATGGCCTTAGCTCGCAATGAAAAGGAGTTTAAAACAGTTATTGAAACCCAAAAGAAAAGTGTTTCCGAATTAACAAAAACTGTTTTCAACAAACAAATTGGTATTAATAACTACATTAATATCATTGAGGAAACCAAGAAAGAGCTAGCCACGGCTAAATGTGAACATGAGGCGATCAAGCTCAAATTGGAGAGTTACTCAAACTCCCGATATGTGCTTGATCACATCATTGACGTTCAGAAGCTTAAAGGGAATGTGAAAGGCGTTGGTTATAGGAAGTGTCCACCCCCTTTGAGACACGACTATACCAAGTCGCCCGATGAAGAGGATATGCCTCGGTATGAACCCAGTGTGCCTCTTGATTATGAGGAAGTTACTACTGGCCTAGGGTTCAAACCGGACAATTCATCGGAGGGCTCATCTGATAACAAAGAAAAGTCATCATGTGCCTCAAATCAAAGTCCTCCAACCATTGAGGACTATGATTCTTCAGATGATGAATCAGATGTGAATGACCAGGATGAATCACTTGATGAGACGAAAGGAGTAGAAATTCCCATTGAGAATCATATTCTTTGTGATCCTCCTACTCCTGCCGTGCAACCTGTTGCCAAGCAAGTGATAGATCCTGTTAAGGATGTCAAAGATGACAATGAATGTGTGTCTGCTCTTAAGAGTAACAATGTGTTGTATACATTGGTCGGTGATAGTAAAATTTATTCAAACAAAGATTTTCCCATTAAAAACGTCAATCAATCCTTGATTGATAAAGTGTTTGAAGATAGTACCACTAAGTTTTTGGGAAAAGCGATCCCGAGAGTTTCAGTAACTCAGTGTGATCCTATTCCAAAAGCTGAAGTGAGGAAACAATTTGGAAACCAAAAATTACCGACAAAGCAACAACCTGTTGCTTCTAAGGGTAAACAACAGCAACAACGAGCTCCAAAGCCAAAGGCTAAGGTTGAATCAAAAGGAGCTCGTTACAAGAATAAAGCAAAAGATGTCAAGTTTGTAGCATCAAGGGGTACTGATAAAATTGAGACTTTTGAAAACAAATCAAACACCGATTTTATCCAAAACAATTACACCCAGCACACAAACGGGTGTGAAGCTAGTACCTCTCGGTCTACAACTTCTACGTCAGGTCGTCAAACAAATTCTCCTAAGTTTGTGGAAAGGAGAACGTGCTTTAAATGTGGGGAGTTTGGGCATATCATTAAGAACTGCTCAAACACTCCTAAAGAGAAATTTGTGGAAAGAGCATCACCTGAAAAGGTTCACCCACAACGTCGTCATGTTTCACCAAAACATGATAAAAGAACTGTTAAAGAACAAGAAACAAAACAACGACGTCAAAACGTCAAAGAAGTTGAAAAGGCGTTAAAACCGGAGGTTGTCCAATCAAAGTCTGTTAAGTTAGAAATTAAAAATGAAAAACAAAAACAGATTTGGAAACATAAATCGGTAACTGTTTCAGGGGAAGCTCACTCTATTCCGAATCATCGGGAAATGGATGTCACAATCCTCGATGATGATGGACGACCCAAGTCTGTTAAGGCTTGGGTCCCCCTCTCCAACTAATCTCTGAGTGAGTGTGCAGGATGTTCCAGGAGGAACTATCGATAGTCATCGGATTGTTGATAGTGGAGTGTCCATGCACAAGGTCGGCGACAAAGAAGTTGTTGCCTGTGATGGAGAGAAGAAAAAGAAAAGAAGACAGAATTGTCTGTCGAAAGAAATTGAAAGCTTCGACAAAATGAAAATCATTTCAAAGTTTGATTGTTCAAGGCTATAATCAGGTCCCCAGGATAGATTCAATCAAAATGTACGCACCTGCAACACGTTTGAAGTTCAAAATCAACAAGATGAACGTGCAATGTACATTTCTTCGCGGTGTGATTGAAGAAAATGTGTTTGTTGAACAAACCAACCGGGTGTGCGGATGCCTTGGCGTGGATTGAACAACCGCACACTACTTCTTAAGAGAAAGACAAAAACCTTCGCTGGTGAAATGTGGAAGACCAGCTGGACCCAAAGGGTTATGATCTTGTTGCTGTCAAGAGATTTCTCAGTAGCTACAAAAATCGTCTTTGAAATCCACACCGGGTGGATATCCAGTTTGGGAGAGCGCTCAGATTCCTTGCAATGCACGAGGCAGTTGCAGGATACGGTTTTAAATTTCTAATCTCTCCTATACTTGTCGATATTTAAGCTGCTTTGTGAATTATTATCTCGTATAGCACTCTTTGACCAGACACATTGAACTCGAATATCACCTCACACGTGATTGTTTCACTATGAAACTCGTCAATGTTGTCATGGTCCGCACCGCTTACCGACGTGCCAACTCATTTTTCCAAAACTTGAGAAATCTTTTCTGATTAAAACTTAATTTTGGTAAACGGCATTGAGGTAAAACATGAGTTAACCGACATCGGGAAATCGTTTTTGTAAATACCTTTGTGTCTTTTAAATTTATCTTAGTTTGTTGATTTTAGGGGGAGTAAATCCAAAATTTGAAAATTCAAAAACATCGAAAATTTCAAAAGCGCAAAAACAATAGAAAAACAAAAATGAGTTTCCTGGCGAGAAAAAGAGAAAATGATAGTAGATCAGTAGTGGTCTGTCGAAACCTCTTTAAACTGAAATGCAAAATGAAAAATTGATAAGCAGCTCTATATAAGATGTATCGGTAGGCTCACAATCATTTTAAAGTGTGCAGGGTGATATAAACTTAAATCGACTGAAGATCAGGTGGGAACCGCACATTGGCATATGGTCTTGGTACCGAAATTTCGTTTGAGAGATTGCCGAGGTTCTGAGATATTCGGTCTTTATGCTGCTTATCATCTGGGTATCATGGTTGTATCTTTTTCCGAAAAATAACGGAGACGAAGTCTAGATCTTCCATGATACTATACATACGTGTACATTTTGCATACGACCTCAATAAGTGATCAACAATCACATGTCCAAACAAAATAAGTGATTATATATCACAGATTCTTTGCGGGAGTCAAGTTCGTCTCTCTGCTGTACGAAAGTACTGACCTGTTCACGGACTTGCTCTTGTGCCCTCATGCATCTGAAAATCAAGTTCCTCATCAATAAGTGATTTTATCACATAGGGCTTGTTTTCAATCAAAATAAGTGAGTTTCTCACATCTTTTATACGGTCAAACAGATGATAAACGGTATACTCACTGGTAAGATGAACTCTCGTGCATACCTTGATACGGGAATGTGTCATGTGTGGATGAACACCGGTCGGTAAGTATAAATCATACCTTAACGTATCCCCTCGCCATGATTACATCTGATAAGTTGAGCTTAAGTGGACAACAATACCGATAATCGTTATAGGATGCTTATCTAAATGTTAACTAATTGAACAAAAAGAGCGTTTTGACGTGACCGTACACTGATATGATTCTCTTACCCTCGAAACTCGCAAAAAGAATGTCTGTAAATATTTATTTACTGCTTTCAGTTTCTGCATCTTTGTATATATTTATTTATTGCTTTCCGTCTTTACTTTTGAAAAATGAAAAATTCCAAAAAGATTTTAGGTGTGTTTTAATTTAAACTTTATAAAATCCAAAAAGATTTTGCTTCTAGTTTATTTTTGATTGACTGATGTTGGAACTCGAGTCTATCTTACCCAAAATCCTGATCGTAAGCCGGAAAACAATTGCACCTTCATAAACAGTCGAAGTTAACAAGTTTTGAAAGTTAAAGGATTAAAACTGAACATTTTCTAAACTTTCAAACTGTTGTCGGTCGGTGTTTGATTGAGATTTGATCTCATATGTGTCGTCTGTTTAATTTGACTATATTCCAAGCGGTTGTTCTCATTATGCGTTTAGCTTTCTTGCATGTGCAGATGCTAAAGGCGAGGAGAACATGTTCGATGATAAGCTTTGGAATGAAGACACGAAGTGGAGGCACTCAAAGGATAAAATAATCGAGTTGCCGCTGACCCTTCATCAACACCACAAGGATCTGAAGATTTGACAAGTCAAAAGATTCACGAGCATGACTCAATGGAGAGTTCAATCTAAGGGGGAGTTTGTTAACACACTACCTAAATAAAATGGGGAGTTTGTTGATACACTTTCTACTTTCGAAGCGTGAAGACTTTGAAGATCCTCCGGCATGAAAGACACAGAAGACGAACCATCACAAAAGACGAACCTCACGAGTAGCGTCCAAGGGGGAGTTTGTTGGTACACTTTATGTGGACGCGACTCGGCTCGGTTCGACTCGGCTCAGTTCGATTCGGTTCGGGTCGACTCGGTTAGGTCCGGCTCAAGCCCGAAGACACGACATTCCTCCGTCGTGCGCCCCAGAGTTCGACACGCGAGGCACGGAACGCCGCAAGCCATTCCCGGTTACACCTCACCATGACATCATCATTATGATGTCATGGTGATGTCACAATTTTGTCTTATGTTGAATTGAAGCAAAGATTTAATCTGAAACATTATCTGGGCCGTAACATCAACATGTGGGCCGAAGACCACATTTGGGCTTTGTCTATATTTGGGCTTCAACATATGTCGACGAAACAAGAATTAGATTTATCATGTTTGTCGACGAAACAGGTGTGTTTCGTCGACTGTAGTGTTTCGTCGAGTGACTTTATGTGTTTCGTCAGTCAGTCTTGTGTCTAGTATAAATACCCATCTCTGTTTCTGTTTGACACAGAGATGAGAAAATACTTGTAAAGAAACTCTGTCAAAATTCCGTCAAAACTGTGTTTGTATCAGTTTGTAATCGGTTCTCATCCCGTTAATCAATAGAGTGTGTTTCATTGGTTAATCCGTGTTATTTACTATCTGTGTTTGGTTTACACCGTCACGGGGATTCCGCACCCGTTAC
The DNA here is from genome assembly GCA_030545235.1 of Helianthus tuberosus. Classification (NCBI taxonomy): domain Eukaryota; kingdom Viridiplantae; phylum Streptophyta; class Magnoliopsida; order Asterales; family Asteraceae; genus Helianthus; species Helianthus tuberosus. Next base: position 15,323,428 of record JARYGA010060172.1, read on the forward strand.
CGTGTTCGTGATAAACAAGGATAGGTTTCTCGTTATCGATCCTCACCGGGAAAAACGGGACCTACATAAACAACATTAGGCAAATTTTTACAGTCGAAACGGCTGATGGGAATTCAGTTAAAATAGATAAAGTTCTGCAAAATGTAGAAATAGAACTTTTAAGTCATAAATTTTCTGCAACCCTATTGCCTATGAAATTAGCTGAATTTGATGTTGTGTTAGGAATGGATTGGTTAGTAACCAACCATGCTCGAATTCTTTGTGATAAGAATTCCATAGAAATTCAGGCATCCACTGGAGAAGTCATTATGATTACAGGAGATAAACCACGTAAACCCATGAAGTTCATATCAGTAATGAAAGTTGCTAGTTATGAACGAAAGCAAGAAATAGTATATATGATTTCGGTAATCGTTAGCACTAAGGGTAAAGAACTTAAGGAAATTCATGTAGTCTCAGAATACCCAGAGGTATTCCCAGAAGAATTACCAGGATTACCACCAGATAGGGAGGTAGAGTTTAGGATTCATTTAATTCCAGGAACTATACCGATTGCTAAGGCACCTTATCGGTTAGCACCCGCATAAATGTTAGAATTGAAAAAGCAATTAGATGAACTACTAAGCAAAGGATTCATACAACCTAGCTCATCCCCTTGGGGAGCGCCAATGTTGTTTGTAAAGAAGAAGGATGGTTCGATGAGAATGTGTATTGATTATAGAGAATTTAATAAGGTTACAATTAAGAATCGATACCCATTACCTAGGATTGATGATCTTTTCCATCAACTTCAAGGGGCTAGATATTTTTCTAAGATAGATTTACGCTCCGGATATCATCAATTGAAGGTACAAGAAGAAGACATACCTAAAATTGCTTTCAGAACTAGGTATGGTCATTACGAGTTTACAGTCATGCCCTTTGGGTTAACGAACTGCAGCATTCATGGACATGATGAATAGGATCTGTAAACCGTATTTGGATAAATTTGTAATTGTTTTCATCGACGATATACTTATTTATTCCAAAAGTCAGGACGAACATTGTCAACACCTGCATGCACTCTTAACTTTGTTAAGAAAAGAAAAGTTGTACGCCAAATTCTCGAAATGTGAATTTTGGTTGCAAAAAGTGCAATTCTTAGGACACATGGTGAATCATGAAGGTATTCACGTAGATCCTGCTAAGATAGAGGCAATTACCAATTGGAAGGTTCCACAAACTGCAAAGGAAATTAGAAGTTTTATAGGTTTAGCTGGCTACTATAGACGGTTTATTAAGGATTTTTCCAAGATAGTTGTACCATTAACTAAGCTAACCTGTAAAGAAGTTAAGTTTGATTGGGGACCTAAACAAGAAGAAGCTTTTAGAATCTTGAAACAGAAATTAATCAATGCTCCAATCTTAGCCTTACCAGAAGGAACTGAAGATTTTGAAGTATATTGTGATGCTTCAAAACTAGGATTTGGATGTGTGCTAATGCAACGCAAGAAGGTAATTGCGTATGCCTCAAGACAATTGAAAAAGCATGAAGAAAATTATACGACTCATGATTTAAAGTTAGGAGCCATAATATTTGCCCTGAAAATTTGGAGACATTATCTGTACTGAAGTAAGTTTACTATCTATACAGATCATAAAAGTTTAAGATATATATTTGGGCAAAAAGAGTTAAATATGAGGCAAAGGAGATGGATGGAAATCCTAAGTGACTACGACTGTGATATTCAATATCATGAAGGAAAGGCAAATGTAGTTGCAGATGCCTTAAGTCGTAAGTATCATGAAAAACAACGACGAGTTCGTACTCTTAGGTTAAATCTACAATTAGATTTAATGGAACAATTGAAAAATGTTCAAGAAACAGCAATAGAGGATGTTGCTGAAGGAATGAAAGGACGAATAAAAGAATTAGAACAGGGAGATGATGGAATTTGGAGATTCCATAAGAAAAGGATTTGGGTACCGAAGCAGGGAGAATTAAGAAATAAGATTTTAGAAGAAGCTCGTAAATCTAGGTATACCATACACCCAGGAAACAATAAGATGTACCAAGATTTAAGAAATAATTTCTGGTGGATAGGCATAAAGAAGGATATAGCTCGATATGTTTCTAAGTGTCTTACTTGTTCACAAGTTAAGGCAGAACATCAGAAACCTTCAGGTCTACTACAACAACTAGAAATGCCTGTATGGAAATGGGAACTCATAACAATAGATTTTGTTACTAAGTTACCCAAAACTAGAAATGGTAATAACGTGATTTGGGTAATTATGGATCGATTAACCAAATCTGCTCACTTTCTGCCTATGAAAGAAACCTTTAGCATGGAAAGATTGGCAAAGTTGTATGTAGATAAAGTCGTATCTCTACATGAAGTTCCACTCTCCATTGTATCAGATAGGGATAGTCGTTTCACTTCTCATTTCTGGAAAAGTTTCCAAGAAGCTATGGGAACTCGACTAAATTTAAGCACTGTATATCATCCTCAAACAGACGGGCAAAGTGAAAGAACGATCCAAACTCTAGAAGACATGCTTAGAGCATGTGTAATAGATTTTGGTGGGAATTGGGATGATCACTTACCATTAATTGAATTCTCCTATAACAATAGTTATCATTCAAGTATTGAAACTGCCCCATTTGAAGCACTGTATGGAAGAAAGTGCAGAACTCCAGTTTGTTGGGCAGAAATAGGAGAAGCTCAATTGTCAGGTCCTGAAATAGTGCAAGAGACGACCGACAAGATTACTCAAATCAAGGAAAGGCTGAAGACGGCTCGAGATCGCCAGAAGAGTTATGCAGACAATAGATGCAAGCCGTTAGAATTCCAAGTTGGAGACAGAGTACTGTTGAAAATTTCTCCTTGGAAAGGAGTAGTTAGATTTGGTAAGAAAGGAAAGTTAAGTCCAAGATACGTAGGACCATTTCCTGTGATCCAACGTATAGGACCAGTTGCTTATCGTTTACAACTACCAGGAGAGTTAGCTGGAGTACATGAAGTATTTCATGTATCCAATCTCAAGAAATGTCTATCAGACGAATCTTTGGTAGTACCTCTCCAAGATATAGAGGTAAACGAAAAGTTAAAATTTGTTGAGAAACCTCTTCAGATAGAAGACAGAAAAGTGAAGTTTCTCAAGCACAAACGACAAGTGCTAGTTAAAGTCAAGTGGGATTCGAAACGAGGACCCGGATACACTTGGGAATTGGAATCTGAAATGAAGCGAAAGTATCCTCAATTATTCCAGTAAATCTCGAGGACGAGATTTTTATTAAGATGGGGAAAATGTAACAACTCTCATCAAAAGTCATATTTATTATTTTAATTGTCCAATAGGAAACCCTAATTGAGACACCCAAGTGATTCTGCACAAACCCTAAAATTTTCAGAACAATCGGAATCAAGATCAGGGCCCCTAAAACTCAGGGGGGGTAAAACCTAGTTACGATTATCTTCAAATCTCGTTGTCAAAAATGAATTTTGATAAACAGTCAAGTCAGCAAGGCTAGTCCCAGACGTGGCAACCCTATAATGATTTCGTGTCCCTTACGGACCGTAAGGGTTCAGTCTTACGGTCCGTAAGCTTGGCAAAATTCGTGTATAAATAGCAGGGTTTGGCAATTGATTTCTGGAATTAAAACGACGAAGAAATTCGTTACGTAGACTGAGTTATAGCAGAAACACTTTTAAAAACACACACGATTCACGAAGTGCTGCCGCAATACAGGGTAATAACTCGATCGCTGCTACGATTCAATGTCCGATTGATCAAAATATCCAATGGATGTTTAAGTGCTGCCCACATTAGGGTTATGCTTTGTCATTCGTCGTTAATTCGATGGATGTTTAAGTATCGCACTTTGTCATTCGTTGTGAGGGTTTGATCTCGTGAGTTATAGTAAATGCTGTATTAAGTTACTAACCGAATTGGGTGCATGTTATTTAATTTAGGTTAAAAAGGCTAATCAGTAGGCTAGGCTCTGCTCAAATTAAATCTGCAATGTGAGTCATTCTCTTTTTATTAAAGTGCTTTATAAATTCTTAAATATTTCCAAAGTTATAATAACAGGGATTAAGTCTTTGTAGTCACCATATTACAGCCGGTATGTGGGGTTTTGTATACATTACTTGATAATCTTCACCATTGGACAACGAGTTAGCCAATGGGTGATATGACCATAGTCACAGAAACGAGTCGAGTGACAAGTACCGAGGGTGGTTGGTTGATATAAAAACATTGTAATCGCTCTTAATACTGTATATTATAACAAATGAATATTTTTAGCAAAATGAATGATTCACTCAGTATTTCCCGCTGACAAAACCTTTTTCAAACATGTTTCAGGTGATCTGTTGTGATCCAGGAAAAGTGCCGTGAAGCACTACAAGCTTAAAGAAGTGGCTCAATATAAAATAAAGAAACATGTTTTTGTAATAATAAAGATTTCTCCGTGAAATCTTATGATTGTAAATTACCTGGGTTTTATCCCGAGTTGTGAAATAAAATAATCGGGAAATATTTCAGTTTTAAAAAGATCCTGAAGAAACTTCCGGTGTTAATTAAATACCACGGGATATCTGTCCCGCGGCTCCTGAAACGGGTCAAACCGGGTCGTGGGCCGTGACAAAGATGATGTCGTGGGGTCGGGCATGTCACGTTTGTTCCTTTTCTTGTATCTATGTTAGATTTTGCTGTCTTTTTGCTTCTTTTGTTAATTTGAGCTCATTTAATCCTGAAAATACAAAAGGAAGACAAAAACACACTTTTTCCAACATTAGTACTAAAAAAGGGTTAGTTTTATGCCACAATTGATGAAATTTATAGGTTGCATTTTGCACACATCAGTCGGTTATTATAGAAGGTTTATTCGAGATTTTTCTAGAATAGTCATTCCCTTAACTAAGCTAACTTGTAAATCTGTTAAGTTTGAATGGGGACCAAAACAGGAAGAAGCCTTTAGAATTCTTAAGCAAAGATTAACCCACACACCCATACTAGCGTTACCAGAAGGAACTGAAGACTTTGTAGTCTATTGTGACGCTTCTAAGTTAGGTTATGGATGTGTATTAATGCAACGTCAAAAGGTTATAGCTTATGCGTCTAGACAACTTAAGAATCATGAAGAGAACTATTCAACCCATGATTTGGAATTAGGAGCTATAATTTTTGCCCTTAAGATTTGGAGACATTACCTTTACGGTAGTAAGTTTACTATTTTCACTGACCATAAGAGTTTAAGGTATGTTTTTGGGCAAAAAGAGTTGAATATGAGACAAAGACGTTGGATGGAGATACTTAGTGATTATGATTGTAATATCCAGTATCATGTAGGGAAGGCCAATGTTATGGCTGATGCTTTAAGTCAGAAGTATCATGAAAAACCAAAAAGGGTACGTTCTCTTAAGTTAAATCTGCAAGTATATTTAAATGATCAGATTAGAAAAGCACAAGAATCAGTAATTAAGGATGATACTGAAAAGTTAAAAGGAATGATTAAGGAATTAGAACAAGGAACATATGGAATTTGGAGATTCCATAAGAAAAGAATGTGGATACCTAAATTAGGAGACCTACGCCACCGTATATTAGAAGAAGCCCATAAATCTAAGTATACGATGCATCCTGGAAATGATAAGATGTATCAGGACTTAAGAAAGAATTTTTGGTTGATAGGAATGAAAAAGGATATAGCAGTTTATGTTTCTAAATGTTTAACATGTTCACAAGTCAAAGCTGCACATCAGAAACCCTCAGGTTTATTGCAGCAGTTAGAAATGCCAGTGTGGAAATGGAAATTGATAACAATGGATTTTGTTAATAAATTACCCAAAACAAGAAAAAGTAATGATACAATCTGGGTGATTGTAGACAGACTAACTAAGTCAGCTCATTTCCTACCAATGAAGGAAACTTTCAGTATGGAACAATTAGCTAAGTTATATGTAAATGAAATAGTTTCATTACATGGAATTCCTTTATCAATTGTGTCTGATAGGGATAGCCGTTTTACCTCTCATTTTTGGACAAGTTTCCAAAAAGCCATGGGAACCAAGTTGAATCTAAGCACAGCTTATCATCCTCAAACGGACGGACAAAGCGAAAGGACGATTCAGACAATGGAGGACATGCTTAGAGCTTGTGTAATTGATTTCAGAGGTAATTGGGACGATCACTTACCATTAATAGAATTTTCTTATAATAACAGTTATCACACAAGTATAAATGCTGCACCATTCAAAGCACTTTACGGACGAAAGTGCCGAACCCCAGTCTGTTGGGCAGAAATTGGGGAAAAGCAACTATCTGGGCCTGAGATAGTACAAGAAACGACTGACAAAATCATTCAAGTCAAGGAACGACTAAAAGCAGCGCGTGATCAACAAAAAAGTTATGCAGATAATAGATGAAAGCCATTGGAATTTCAGGTAGGAGACAAAGTGTTATTGAAAGTCTCTCCTTGGAAAGGAGTGGTACGATTCATCAAGAGGGGAAAGCTAAGTCCCAGGTATGTTGGACCTTTTGAAATTATTAGAAGGATAGGACCTGTAGCCTATCAGCTACAACTGCCAGAGGAAATGGCAGGAATACATGATGTATTTCATGTATCTAACCTCAAGAAATGCTTAGCTGATGAATCACTGGTAGTACCTCTTAAAGACATAGAGGTAAATGAGCAGTTAAAATTTGTAGAAAGACCACTACAAATTGAAGACAGGAAAATTAAGAACCTCAAGCACAAGAGATTAGTTCTAGTCAAAGTAAAGTGGGACTCCAAAAGAGGACCAGAATATACATGGTAACTTGACTTTGAAATGCAAAGGAAATATCCACACTTGTTCCAGTAGATCTTGAGGATGAGCTCTAAAAAAAGGTGGGGAGGATATAACAACCCTTAAAATATTTTCGACACCTTAAAAATATGTTAAAATACCCCAATATGTCTTAAAATACACCCCATACGCGAAAACAGGGCCCGAATACTTTTATTTTTATAAAAATTAAACAAAAACGAAATTAATTAGATCGTCGCGGGGCGCGATAGATTCCTCGAAGGACGTCGCGGGCCGCGAGCGCCTGGACAAGCGGCCGAACCCTAGGCCCACGTGTCAGCATCGTGTCGACCCTACTTGATGAGCGGTCAAAGCTACGCCGTAGACCCCCTATGTGGCGGGCCGCGAAGCCCCCTGCCTTCCTTCGTCGCGGGGCGCGACGGAATGAATGATCAGCCCTATAAATTGGGCGATCGAGCTCAGTTTCGATTGTTCAGTTTTCTTTTCTCTCTCTCAACATATAAGCTAATATTCTCGGGTATCATACTTCCTAAATAACAAAGTCTTGCTCCGTTGTAAGTATCATAACCCCTGGATACGTATTAGATACGCTGCCCGATTGATCTATGGTCCCGTAACGGCTGTCGTGGTTCTGCCCGACGTAGTCGTTGGAATGCCGTCTCGGGGAGGGTATTACTAATGTTAAAATGGGTTATTATACTAACGCGTGTGCATTTGTGTAATTTATAGATAATCACCAGGAGACCTTTATAGAAAACCTAAAACAGCAATGTGAGTAATCTCCTTTTTGTTAATTGTTTTTACAAAACCTCACACGATTAATTATATATTAAACAGTTATTGAGTATTTGTAAGGATACAATTATCGTCGATATATTTGGGGTTTTGTATACAAAATTTGTTACCACCTTGCGAGGAGTAACATGACCATAAGTCGAGACGATAGTACCGTGGGTCGTAATTAGTATGACTTGGAAACAAATGTAATTGCGCGACCGCCCTCAATACTATACAATGGTTTTCATTTAAACTTGATTAAACTAGAATTCACTCACCAGTATTTCCCACTGAAAAAATGTTTTTAAACGTGTTTCAGGTAACAAAATGTGAAAGCCAAATAGAAGCCAGCTAGACAGCACTGAAGGCTTGGAAAAGTGGCAATAAAAGTTACCTAAAATAAATAGATGTTTTTATTAAATAAAATAGGGTTTATCCCTATGAAAATGTGTGTACTTAAAACTTGGGTTTTTCCCATGTGTTTAATATATTAAAAGCGTGGTATTTTACTCTGATAAATACTTTCCTAACTACGCTCTTGATGTAATTTCCGCTACCAAAATAGATAAAATAAGAGATACCACTCAAACTGGCTGCGGCCGCCCGTTCCCGGGTTGTTAGGGGACGAGGGTTGCGACACTTCAATACCCACTGGTATTGGATGGCGGGGGTGCGAATGGCTTGATCCCCTCATATGTAAACTACTATTAATACATTAACCCGGCTACATGGGATTGTATCCCTGCTGACTCAAACCACTTAGCCGAGGGTAACGTCACCTTCAAAAGAGGGGCCTACCACATTACTCATTAATAACTTAATTAATTATCTTTCAATAATCCAACCATTTAGGATTGTATCCTTTCTGACTCAAACTACTGGGTTGAGGGTAACGTCACCTTCAAAAGAGGGGCCTACTACTATAACTAAGATAATCTCTTAAAAAGTGCAAAAGTGCGGAAAACATCAAAGGTTACACTAAAGGCGAGTCGGATCCAAGTGATTCATCTTGTCTATCTGTTTTATTTTTATTTTTAGCATTTTTAGTTTTTATTTTCATGTTTAAAACCTTTTTTCTAAAATTTTGATTTGATTAGACGTTGAGGATAAACCGGTACTAAAAGCTCTTGTGTCCTTGGACGACCTCGGTATCTTACCAACGCTATACTACGCTCACGATGGGTGCACTTGCCCATATGTGTGTTTAGTGTTAGTAAAATATCGTGTTTTATAAATTTAAAACTTGACTAAAGTGTTAAAAAGGGCTAAAAATATACATAAAAACTTATAACACTACACACACACATCAAGTTTTTGGCGCCGTTGCCGGGGACACAAGGATTTTAAGAAAGTTAGGAATCAACGACCTAATCGTTTTTCTTATTTTTTTGTTTTTTTAGGATTTTTCTTAGATTTTTAGCTTCTGCAAAGCTCAGCACGGGTCGTGCCTGCTGAACACGCCCCGTGCCCAATCTTTGGTATTGGCAATCCTGTTTTAAGTCAGACAGTAGCTGAACACGGGGCCGTTCCCAATCAACACGCCCCGTGCCCAAGTATCAGATACTGAAAACAGAACCGTAAGATCCTGACGGTTGGTAATTTCTGACACAAACATGAGCGATACTGATTTTTTTTGCTACCGGTCCTCTTATGGTACGTGGTGTCAATTATGTGGTGGAACTCACGAAGATTTAAAATGTTATTTTTTTAATTACACTCCCCACTATATAGACCCATTGTTTTCCTGTAGCCTTAGCGGGGCGAGAGTAAAAATAATCCCTATCTCTCCCTCGAATGCTCTCAATCATCCCTTCTAGATGAAATGCTTCTTGATGAATTATTTCAAATGGAAGATCTAATTCTTAACTGGATAAAAGAACTTGAGATGGATATCATTAATTCACCTCAAGACGACGATCAAGAAAAATTAGTGAGATCGCATTCGGATAAAAACAACTTCGTTGTTCCCGAAATCACCTCTAACTCTTGCGAAGACTTGAGCGATTGTCGTCCCTGTGTCGATTGTGCCGTGAAGGACTCCCCATCGACTTCCGTCGATGCATACATAGACCATAGCGATTCGACATACACCTTCTTTAACGAGAGCCCGGATAAGGGTTGGACTTGTCCACCTATATTTAGCATAGGAATTACCCTTTCCAATAACCTCTTCCGTTCTCGTCTTAAAATAGGGAAATTAAGGTATCTTAGGCACTTCGGTGTTGTTCCGTCCAGTAAGGAACCACCCGATCCGGATAAATTCCTTAAAAATAGGCAAAACTTCATAAACAGCCTCTAGGCACGGGGCCGTGTCCAGGTCAGCACGCCCCCGTGTCCACCAAAAGATTCCCGTCTGACTTTCAGTCAGAATACAGACAAAAAGTGTCAGAATCTTGTCTGCACACGAGGCCGTGTCCAGCTGACACGGGGCCGTGTCCAGCATGCTGTCGTTTTCTATAAAGGCAACAAGATTCCTGCACATTTGGACCATTCCAAAGACAGAGATTTGGTGGGATCTTCACACATACCATACTAGGTATATTCTAAAGAAGGTTCTCAACAACCATCTTGTCTTTTCTACTTTTGTCCATTGCCTTCTTCTTCATTTTTCCCTCAACACCTCCATTAGAGCTTGAAATCACCATGGTTCCAAGCTTTATTGTGATGTTTGTTAGATTTTTATTCAAGGAATCTTGTTAAAAATAAGTTTTACAACACTGTTTTAAGTTATTTCTGCTTAAAAATGCTTCAAAAGTCAGAAAAATAATTTAAAGCTCCAAGATTCCTTGTTCCAAAAATCTGCAGAAAGTTGGACATGGGGTCGTGCTCAGTGAGCACGGGGCCTTGTCCGAGGTGTTGTTACACTAAAATGAACTCTTTTTGGTTTGTTTTCTTAAAATGGCGACCAGAAACAGCGGAACATCTTTGTCACACTCCAGGAACAACGGTCAAGGAAGAAGGTCATCGGTAGAAGACTCTCTCGTTAACTATGTCTATGCCTTAAGAGAGGCCATCGACGAAATGACGGGGGTTGAGGAAGCTCTGGTTGACCGTATCAATCATTTATCGGTGGGACTAGAAGGGTGTCTTAGGGAGGTCAACCTTTTGCACCAAAGGTTGAATATCCTCGCTTCTCCTCCTTTGGTACCAATCGTTATGCAAAGGGCATGCAATGTGGTATCGGAAGTTATCATACCGGCCGAGTGGTACGCCATGCATACGGACCCCCCTCGAGACATATTACATGGGGTCCCGGTTGCCGTCGCTCCTCCACCACAAGATATTGTGGAAACTGAGCCCGCCTTCTTCCTTCCACGAGAAATTAAGGAATGGTTCAACGGCATCTAGGGGACACCTCTTGGTCCCGAGTTCTACAACGCCTTTAAGAATACCGGAAAGTTATTTCCGGGCTTTTGTTATTCCTACAAATAAGGGTAGAACTCATTAGGATGATTTCATGTATCACTTGACCTAACTATCTTAGGAACTTTTTAACTTTATATTTTTCTTTTTTATTAGGACCTTGTGTAACTCTCTTTATTGAATGAATGATGGTTTTCAAAATTATTTGGTGTTTGGATGATGTTGTAATGGGTAAAACACACTCGGGATGGTGAAGGATACTAAGGAAAACTTGAACCAACACCCCATGCACAAAAACAGAGCCTCCCGACAATTTTTCTTCATTACCGCAAGTTCAGCACGGGTCGTGCCCAGCCAACACGGCCCCGTGCTCAAGGGTCTGCAGAAAAACGCCCAGTTCAGGTAACTGGACACGGGGCGAGTTCGTTGAACACGCCCCCGTACCCAGCCTTCTGTTACATTAACGAACACGCCCCCGTGCCCAGCCTTCTGTTACATTTTGCTAACTTTCTGTTACTGGCAATCTGAACACGGGGCCGTGCCCGGTCTCCACGGCTCGTGTCCAGATGCCTAGTAACATGAAAATTTGTTTTCAACACACTTTTTACACATTCAATCAACCTAAAAACTTATTTTTGGGACACATTGAGGACAATGTGTAATTTAAGTGTGGGGGGGATGCTAAAACCTTGAATTTTGCAAGTCCTAATTACAAGCCTTACACAAAACTCTATTGGAACCGCTAAACACCCCAAATTTTTTCAAAAACTTTTCATTTTTTTTAATTGTCTTGGTTTAAATTGGGAATAACAAGTTCTAAAAAGGTTATATTTTTACAAATTTACAACCGATAGCGTCATGATAAAAAGAACCAACATAAGAAAATTATGAAATGGCATGACAGATCTAGTTAAAATTTGATTGTATATACTTGATCACATTAAAAACCTATTCCCACAAAAAGTGAGTTTTGAGCCTTTATTGAGCATAAAAATACACATCTTTAAACTAAATGCTCATCTTTCATTTATTGTGTGAATAGCCGCTTGGTTTCTTACGACTCTAGAACTTGCCATGACGATACATTCCAGGTCCTTACCAACTTAAACCCAAGTAAGTAAATGATGGAGGCATTAGGACTAACCCTTTTTCTTTCAACACCGTTATTTTTCTTTTTTTTACCACCTACCCAATACCCCCCTAGTTAACCCCTTTGAGCCTAAACCTTTTTCATTTCTAAACCCACAAAACAAACACCATTTACACACCAAAACCCTTTTTTCATTTTAAACACTTTATTTTAGTAAAAAACTCGGTTTTCATGTGACATTCCTTATAAAAAAATATGATGAAGTCAAGCAATAAACAAACAAGTTCATCAAAAAGAACTTTGTTTGAAAAATGCTTCATTGTAATAAAAAGTCACAAAAATAAAAAGTTTTACAAAAACCGATGTTTTTTACGCGTTTCGCCCTTTTCTACTAACCACTAACCCAAAACCACCTACCTTTAACCCAAGCCTAACCCTTCCCCAAAGTCCTCTTGATATTTACAAAGGTTTATAGTTAAAAAGGAGGAGGATTGATTGCTTGGCAAGCATATGGTAGAAGTAAGTTCCATGCCGGTCCCGAGTGTTTCACAAAAATACATCTTCGGCCGAGTGTTGAATGATCTCCCGTGAGGTATGTGAACTTGTATATAAATGGAATTTTAAAGAGGCATATTATGCCCAAATAAGTAATTTCTCTTATGAAATGTTCTAAATAAATCATAACGGATAGGATTGTAAATAACATAAAAATAAAACCTAATAAAGATCTTGGAATCCCGACACTCAAGACAAGCCCAAAACTTCTCTTCTACCCATTCTATTTGGGTGTGTAAGCCACATTGTAAAGAGTTTTGCTTGAGGACAAGCAAAGATTCAAGTGTGGGGGTATTTGATGTGTGTAAAATGCAACATATAAATTACATCAAATGAGGCATAAAACTAAACCTTTTTAGTACTAATGTTGGAAAAAGTGTGCTTTTGTCTTCCTTTTGTATGTTCAGGGTTAAATGAGCTTAAATGAACAAAAGAAGCAAAAATGCAGCCAAATCTAACAATAATACAAGAAAAGGGATAAAAGTGGCATGCCCGACCCCTCGACATCATCTTCCTAAGCAAAAACAAGACATCAGAAGGCTGAACACGCCCCGTGCCCATCGGACACGGGGGCGTGCCCAAGTGTCTGCAGAAAAGACAAAGTTGTAGAAGCTTCTATTTCCCAACACAGGGGCGTGCCCAGCGGACACGGGGCCGTGGTCAACGCTAAGATTCGCAGAATCTAAACAAATCTTGATAGTGCAGATACGCTTCTACACACGGGGCCGTGCCCAGTGGACACGGGGGCGTGGTCAACTAATGCAGACAAACTGCAATTAATGAAGAAAGAGAAAGTGGATGGACATGGGGCCGTGCCCAATGGACACGGGGCCATGTCCGGGTTTCTGTGCAGGCTATAAATAGAAGTCCTTAGTTCACTTCAAAGGCATCCCTTGACAAACCACCTCTCTCCCACTTCACCCACACTCCACCACCATCACAACACCCACATCCACCACCATCATCCATCATCCATCATAGAGTGTGTGTAGTAGTCTCAGGATTCAAGATTGATAGTAAGAGTTCTTGACAATCAAAGGCCATGTTTGCCTAAGTCTCTTACATCACTTGGTGAAGACAAACATTTAGTGTAATACTTTTTTTTTTTAATATTTTTGCACTTTTTATTTGGTTTTGTATTAATGACTTTAATAACTAGTTTCTTATGTTGAAGGTGAAACTTCCTTATCATTTGTCCATGGTGTCTTGGCGTTATTTTACTGTCTATATAAAATAAAAGATTTACACCATTCATATCTCTACGGTCTATATAGAGATATGTTGGCTACCTGGTCGGGGGTTAAGGGAATGGTTTGGTAAGGTTCTTTCCTTGTTCAGTGTATAGATCCTGCAAGGACCTGGGTCAAGCTTAGTAGGACCTCCTTCAATACCCACTGGTATTGGATGGCGGGGGTGCGAATGGCTTGATCCCCTCATATGTAAACTACTATTAATACATTAACCCGGCTACATGGGATTGTATCCCAGCTGACTCAAACCACTTAGCCGAGGGTAACGTCACCTTCAAAAGAGGGGCCTACCACACTACGCATTAATAACTTAATTAATTATCTTTCAATAATCCAACCCTTTAGGATTGTATCCTTGCTGACTCAAACTACTGGGTTGAGGGTAACGTAACCTTCAAAAGAGGGGCCTACTACTATAACTAAGATAATCTCTTAAAAAGTGCAAAAGTGCGGAAAACATCAAAGGTTACACTAAAGGCGAGTCGGATCCAAGTGATTCATCTTGTCTATCTGTTTATTTTTATTTTTATTTTCAGCATTTTTAGTTTTTATTTTCATGTTTAAAACCTTTTTCTAAAATTTTGATTTGATTAGACGTTGAGGATAAACCGGTTCTAAAAGCTCTTGTGTCCTTGGACGACCTCGGTATATTACCAACGCTATACTACGCTCACGATGGGTGTACTCGCCCATATGTGTGTTTAGTGTTAGTAAAATATCGTGTTTTATAAACTTAAAACTTGACTAAAGTGTTAAAAAGGGCTAAAAATATACATAAAAACTTAAAAACTACACACGCACATCAAAAACCATCATTCATTAAAAATTAACAATTACAAAAGATCATAGAAAATAAAAAATAAAGATAGAAATTAAAAACTACAAGTTCCTAGGATAGATAGGTCAAGTAACGTAGGTAATCATTCTAAGGAGTTCTACCCTTATTGTAGAATTGCCAAAAACCCGGAAATAGCTTCCCGGTACTTAAGGGTGTTGTAGAACTCGAAACCCAGGGATGTCTCTTTAGATGTCGTTGAGCCATTCCTCTATCTCCCTAGGGAGGAAGAAGGCGGGCTCATTTTCCACAATGTCTTGTGGAGGAGGTGCGACGGCAACCGGGACCCCGTGTAGAATGTCTTGAGGGGGTTCCAGGTGTATGACATACCATTCGGCCAGAATAATGACCTCCGGTACAACATTCCACTCCCTTTGTGCAATGATTGGCACCATAGGAGGAGAAGCAAGAACATTCAACCTTTGGTGCAAAAGGTTGACTTCTCGAATGCACCCCTCTAACCCCACCGTCAAATGATTTATACGGTCAACCAAAGCTTCCTCTACTCCTGTCATTTCATCGATGGCCTCCCTCAAGGCATAAACGTAGTCGACTAGAGATTCTTCCACTGATGACCTTCCTCGTCGGTCGTTCCTTGAATTGGTTGAAGATGTTCCGCTATTTATGCTCGACATTCTAAGAAAACAAGCCGAAAAATTTCAAATTAATGAAACAGTACTCCAGCCACGGCCCCGTTCTCGCTGAGCACGGCCCCGTTCTCGCTGAGCACGGCCCTGTGTCCACCTCTCTGCAGATTTTTGAAACAAGGAATCTTATAGTTTTAAATTATTTTTCTGACTTTTGAAGCATTTTTAAGCAGAAATAACTTAAAACAGTGTTGTAAAACTTATTTTTGATAAGATTCCTTGAATAAAAACATAACAATTATAACAATAAAGCTTGAAATCATGGAGATTTCAAGTTTTAATGGAGGTTTTGAGGAGAGAATGAAGAAGAAGGCAATAGACAAAAGTAGAAAAGACAAGATGGTTGTTGAGAACCTTCTTTAGAATATACCTTTTAGGGTATATTTAAAGATCCCACCAGATTTTTGTCTTTGGAATGAGTCCAAGTGTGCAGGAATCTTGCTGCATTTATAGAAAACGACAGCACGCTGGACACGGCCCCGTGTCGGCTGGACACGACCCCGTGTGCAGACAAATTTCTGACACTTTTTGTCCGTATTCTGACTTAAAGTCAGACAAGAATCTTTAGGTGGACACGGGGGCGTGTTGACCTGGACACGGCCCCGTGGCCAAAGGTTTTTATGAAGTTGCGTCTATTTTCAAGGAATGTATCCGGATCGGGTGGTTCCTTACTGGACGAAACAACGCCGAAGTGCCTGAGGTACCATAATTGTTCTAGTTTTAGACAAGAACGCAAGAGGTTATCGGAAAGGGTGAATCCTAAGCTAAATACCGGTGGGTGAGACCAACCTTTATTTCCCTTACCCGGGCTCTCGTAAAGAAGGTATATGTCGAATCGCTCAAGTCTATGAATGCATCGGCGGAGACCGATGGAGAGTCCTTCACGGCACAATCGACACAGGGACGACTATCGCTCAACTTCTCACAAGAGTTAGAGGTGCTTTCGGGAGCAACGATGTTGTAGTAATCCGAATGCATTCTCGATAATTCTCCTTGATCGTCGTCTTCAGATGGATTAGTTATTTCTATCTCAAGTTCTCTTATCAATTGTAGAATTATTTCTTCCATTTGAAATCATTCTTCGAGAATTATTTCATCTAGAAGAGATGATTGAGAGCATTCGAGGGAGAGATAGGGATTGTTTTTACTTTCGCCCATCTTAAGGCTACTAGGTAAACAATGGGTCTATATAGTAGGGAGTGTAATTTAAAAAATAACATTTTAAATCTTCATGAGATCCGCCACATATTTGACACCACGCACCATAAAAGAAGCGAAAGTAAAAATGATCAGTATCACTCATATTTATGCCAGAAATTACCAACCGTCGGGATCTTACGGTTCTGTTTTCAGTAACTGAAACTTGGGCACGGGGGCGTGTTCAGTGGGCACGGCCCCGTGTTTAGCTACTGTTAGACTTAAAACAGGATTTCCAGTACCAAAGATTGGGCACGAGGGTGTGTTCAGCGGGCACGGCCCCGTGCTGAGCTTTGCAGAAGCTAAAAAATCTAAAAAGGATCCTAAAAAAAGAAAAAATAAGAAAAACGATTAGGTCGTTGATTTCTAACTTTCTTAAAATCCTTGTGTCCCCGGCAACGGCGCCAAAAACTTGGTGTGTGTTGGGTGTATTATGTTTTTTCTTTATATTTTAAGCCATTTTTAACACATTAGTCAAGTTTTAAATTTATAAAACACGATATTCTACTAACACTAAACACACACATGGGCAAGTGCACCCATCGTGAGCGTAGTATAGTGTTGGTAAGATACCGAGGTCATCCAAGGACACAAGAGATTTTAATACCGGTTTATCCTCAACGTCTAATCAAATCAAAAGTTTTAGAAAAGGTTTTAAACATGAAAAATAAAAACAAAAATGCTGAAAAATAAAAATAAAATAAAAACAGATAGACAAGATGAATCACTTGGATCCGACTCGCCTTTAATGTAACCTTTGATGATTTCCGCACTTTTCCACTTTTTAAGAGATTATCTTAGTTATAGTAGTAGGCCCCTCTTTTGAAGGTGACGTTACCCTTAACCCAGTGGTTTGAGTTAGCAATGATACAATCCCAAAGGGTCGGAATATTGGAAGATAATTAATTAAGTTATTAATGCGTAATGTGGTAGGCCCCTCTTTTTATGGTGACGTTACCCTCGGCTAAGTGGTTTGAGTCAGCAGGGATACAATCCCACGTAGCCGAGTTAATGTATTAATAGTAGTTTACATATGAGGGGATCAAGCCATTCGCACCCCCGCCATCCAATACCATTGGGTATTGAAGGAGGTCCTAGTAAGCTTGACCCAGGTCCTTGCAGGATCTATACACTGAACAAGGCAAGAACCTTACCAAACCATTCCCTTAACCCCCGACCAGGAAGCCAACATATCTCTATATAGACCGTAGAGATGTGAATGGTGAAAATCTTTTATTTTATATAGACAGTAAAATAATGCCAAGTCACCACGGACAAATGATAAGGAAGTTTCACCTTCAACATAAGAAACTAGTTATTAAAGTCATTAATACAAAACCAAATAAAAAGTGCTAAAAGATTAAAAATCAAAAGTATTATATTAAATGCTTGTCTTCACCAAGTGATGTAAGAGACTTAGGCAAACATGGCGTTTGATTGTCAAGAACTCTTACGATCAATCTTGGATCCCGAGACTACTACACACACTCTAGGTGGATGATGGATGATGGATGATGGTGGTGGATGTGGGTGTTGTGATGGTGGTGGATGTGGGTGAAGTGGGAGAGAGGTGGTTTGCCAAGAGATGCCTTTGAAGTGAACCAAGCACCCCTATTTATAGCCTGCACAGAAGACCAGACACGGCCCCGTGGCCAGCCTTTTTCTCTTTCTTCATTAATTGCAATTTGTCTGCATTAGCTCCACACGCCCCCGTGTTGGCTGGGCACGGCCCCGTGTGCAGAAGCGTATCTGTACTATCAAGATTTGCAAGATTTTGTGAATCTTAGCATTGACCATGGCCCGTGTTGAGCTGGGCACGCCCCCGTGCAGGGAATAGAAGCTTCTATAGCTTTGTCTTTTCTGCAAGCTTCTGGCCACGCCTCCGTGTCCGCTGGGCACGGGGCGGTGGTCAGCCTTCTGTTTCTTTGTTTTTGCTTGGGAAGATGCTGTCGAGGGGTCGGGCATGCCACGTTTATTCCTTTTCTTGTATTTATGCTAGATTTTGCTGCATATTTGTTCCTTTTGTTCAATTAAGCTCATTTGATCCTGAAAATACAAAAGGAAGACAAAAGCACACTTTTTCTAACATTAGTACTAAAAAAGGAGTTAGTTTTATGCCTCATTTGTTGTAATTTATATGTTGCATTTTACACACATCACCTTGTGTGACTTTGATTGACATCTATCATTACCTTTTCACCTAGGCGGCACACCAATAGTAGTTTACCAGTCACCTTAACTCAAGCTTTTCATCATCTCTTCCTCACCATTATCATAAAAAAACACTAATGGAGGATCCCCATCGTGATTATTCACTTACACCGGAACCTACGGAGGTTATGTGGGTTCACTCGTCGGGGAGGATTACTGCCGGTGGTATGTTCAGAGCGAAAGTTCCCATGGCGTCTAAACCCTTGAAACGGTGGCTATGGAAACAATGGTTTTGGAAACAGTGGTCATGGAAACGAGGGCTATGGGAACGGTGGTTATAGAAGCTATCAACGCAGGGATGGGTACAGAAACCACCAAGGGGATAATGGATATGGTAACAACTACCAAGGCGGCAGGGGACCGGACAACTACCACCCACAATGGTTCTCCAATTCCAGATCAGCGTTGTTTATCACCCTGTGTGAGCATTGGAAGACCGACAAACAGTCTTGCAATTAGTCAACAGTCATTACTTCTTAATGTTTGTGCTATGTGCTTTTATATATGGTGTTACTTGATTTTAGTCAAATTTGTGCACAGGAAAAAGCTTGCAGATGTGGTTTCTGTTGAAGAATTCTCTGAAAACCCTCATTACTACTCAAACCATGGCGTCTAAACCCTAGAATCCCAACGCTTCTCCTTACATTCCTCATCATCGGTCCTTGTACGCATATAATTATTATTATTAATTTTGTGAGATTAGGTTCCGGCAATATGATTATGTGATCGGTTAGTTTGATTTGAATTTTGAAAGGAGGAAGACGTATGGTAGAAGATAATTGGTGATACAGTGATTTTCAATAATGTAGGATTGTATTTGTAGTACATTGGAATTAGGATAGTGTAAAAGCGTATGGTTATTTATGGCTTAAAATAGGTCGAGATTCAAGTCAATCTCTTGGTCCAGTTGGTGTAAATTCAGCTTTGTGTAATCTGATGTAGTTTGTTGTTTGGCTGCCTCGCATGTTGGCTTGGTAGTTTTGTGAATGAAGTTGAACTTTTGGTAAAAAAAAATTAAAGTGTGAACTGATTCCACATTGCCTGTTGTTTCATTCATATAGATGCCAATCTATTTATTTATATCTTATAGGGTAAAGTACTTTTTGAGTCCGTGTGTTTTAGTGGTTTTAACCACTTGAGTCTAAAATCAAAATGTTTAACGCCCTGAATCCCTATAGCCACTTTTTTAACCATTTGAGTCCAAATTTCTAACACAGTTAGAATTATGTTGTTGAGTTTTGTTAAATGACCAAATTACCCCTATAATTAAAAAATAAAAAAAAACAAATTTCAACTAGAAACTCTGCCACCACCATCGAACTACCGCCACTCTTCTCTCTCTTTATAAACACCACCGGACACGATAACCGACCTACTCTCCAGACTAGAAACCCTAACAGCTGAAACCGAATGTCACTCACTGGAATCTCCTTTACAAGACTCCATCACCACCAATCTCTGCCATGTACTGAGTTAACTCACTCCACTTGAACCATTCCAGAACTCCATCAAGCTCCAGATCGTCCTTAATTTGCTCGAGATACCTCAAAGGCGGGCAAGCTGTACAACCTCAAAGAAACCAACTTTTGTCATCACCCTTCGATCCATCCATCCACGTCTGGTGCACGTGGACCCATGTGAGCCCTTGTGACGGTTCCACATCCTGCAAGTAACAATACATCAAGAAATACTAGTACACTACCATGCTTTGTTACAACAAATCTCATAAAAACATCCTTAACAAAACATTACCTTTGAACTTAGTATAGCTGTAGTATAACAACATTGTTGCTCTTCACCTACATCGTTCAATCCATTGTTAGATAATTCAACTCACTCCATAACTTCTAATTTTTCTTCGATATCAAGCACAACCAGGTACAATCTTTGATTCCCTGTCCATAATCGTCCTTAATTTGCTCGATTTCTGTTGTTTTAGATGGTGTTCATGAAAAGCCCTAAAAATGGAGTTATAAATTGGGTGAAAGAAATAAATTAGAGAGAAAGAGATGGATGGGGGATGGAATTATAAATTGGTGCCGCCATTAATGGTGAGCTTGAGCTTTGTGAGAGATAGTGTAGATGATGGGATGATGGAGATGGTTTAGAGAGAGAGAGAGAAATATGAGAGAGAAAGTTGCAGATTGAGAGACAGAGATAAGGATAGATGGATAGAAGAGAGAGAAATCTAAATAAATTAGTTTTTTATTTTTAATTATAAAGGTAATTTGGTCAATTAACAAAACTTAACAACAGAATTCTAACTGTGTTAGAAATTTGGACCCCAAATAGTTAAGAAAAGTGACTATAGGGACTCAAGGCGTTAAACATTTTGATTTTGTACTCAAGTGGTTAAAACCACTAAAACACATGGACTCAAAAAGTAATTTACCCTATCTTATATTTAAATGAAATTTACTAAACAATTAAATGCTTTTAGATATTTTAAAACAATTACTATCTATAATCTATATCTATAATACCTTATTAGGAGAACTGGGTTTTCTACCCTTCTCGTAATTTTCCATAGGTACAAATCTTGAAGCACCATGTATAAATGAAGCAAGCCATTTTAGAGGGGGAAACTTGGATATAACAACCCTCCTAAAACACTTATAGCACCCCTATACGCCCTAAAATATACCCCGTATACGTAAAACAGCCACAAATACCTTTATTTTTATAAAAATTAAATAAAAACGAAAT
The DNA here is from genome assembly GCA_030545235.1 of Helianthus tuberosus. Taxonomy (NCBI): domain Eukaryota; kingdom Viridiplantae; phylum Streptophyta; class Magnoliopsida; order Asterales; family Asteraceae; genus Helianthus; species Helianthus tuberosus. The sequence goes on from JARYGA010060172.1 coordinate 15,344,856, forward strand.
TTAGTACTCGCTCACGGGGCGCGACGTAGCCAAGGAAGGCTGTCGCGGGGCGCGACAGCTAGGCCACAAGGCCGCCCCCGGAGCCGCCACGTGCCTGCAGCGTGTCAAGTCTATAAAGTCAACTCAGCAGACCTAGGCCCTACATAACCTAGCTCGCGGGCCGCGAAGGGGCGCGACAAAGTGTCGATCAGACACTATAAATAGAAGGCATCGGTGTTCATTTGGAATTCGCTCATAACTCGATTTTCTCTCTCAAATTCTGAAGTGTAGAAATTATATCGGGCATAATACCCCCCCTAATTAGCGAAGCTCTGCCTCGTTGTAAGTATTATAACCCCCGGTTACGTAATGGATACACTGCCCGATTGATCTAGTGCTCCGTAACGGGTGTCGAGGCTCTGCCCGACGTAGTCGTTGGAGTTCTGTCTCTGGGAGGGTATAACTAATGTAAATATTGGGTTATTATACTAATGCGTGTGCATGGTTTAATTTATTAGATTATAACTAGGAAACCACAGGGAAAAATCTAAAATAGCAATGTGAGTAATCTCATTTTTGTAAACCTTTTTGTAAACTGTTTTACAAAACCTCAATTATTTTACATGATAATTAACAGTGATTGAGTATTTGTATTCTACAATTATCGTCGGTATGTTGGGGTTTTGTATACAAAATTTGTTACTACACTGTGACTAGTAACATGACCACAAGTCGGGTCGACAGTACCATGGGTGATAATTAAGGTAGAAAAATAAACAAATGTAATTGCTGGATTGCCCTAAATACTGTACAAGGATAAAACCTGTTTTGATTAAATTGGGATTCACTCACCAGTATTTCCCACTGACAAATGTTTTTAAAATGTGTTTCAGGTAACATAATGTGAAAGCCAAATAGAAGCCAGCTGGAGAGCACTGAAGGCTTGGAAAAATATGGCTATAAAAGTTACCTAAATAAAGAAGATGTTTTAATTCAATAAATTAGGGTTTATCCCCATAAACATGTTTGTAATGGAAACTTGGGAATTTCTCATGTATTTACTATTATAAAAATGTGGTATTTTACTCTGATAAAATATTTCCTAACTACGGTCCTGATGTAAATTCCGCTGCCAAACTGATAAACACTGATACCACTGATACTGGTTCGCGGCCGCCCGTTCCCAAATGACTAGGGGCCGGGGCTTGCGACAGAGAGTGGTATCAGAGCTACAACCACTGATTTAAGCCAAAGAAGTGTTCTGCTGACATTGTGTAACACCACGAAAATTCACGTCCTATAATGTGTTGACACGTGTCATATGTTTAAAACATGTGAAAGAATGTTATAAAAGGACTAAAGTTGACAAACATGGAAAGTATGTGATTATACGGGTTCTAAATGTCAACGGTGAATAAATATATTGTACATTAACCCTAATTGATGTTTATAGCATCAAACGAATACATCATGGATCATACGAAGCTAAAAGTGGGAGATATCAAACTATAGGGGTTAAAAGTGTCAACATGTTTAAGTTATACCTCTGAGTGACCTTTTGACAAACCCGAAGCATTGTAATTGTTAATTATGCTCACTAGAATGCATGATATAAATTTCGTAAAGTTTCGTTATCGTATGAGAAAGTTATGATCAAATTCGTGTGCGATGGGTTAAAGCGTAAACGTGAAAGTTAGGACTTTTCGGGTAACAATAAAGTTAACCGGGACCTAACAAAGTGGGTATATGTTTTAAAGCCCTTATAAATCAATTTGGAGGGTTCAAGATGCAAGAAACAAGTGTCTAATCGAAGTTTGAAGAGCCAAGGATCAAATCGCAAAAATCTAAAATGCTGATTCTGCAGACGACCCGTCGCGCCACACGAGGAGCCCTCGCGCCACGCGAGGAGCCCTCGCGCCACGCGAGGGACTCCCAGCTCCGAAATTCTTGGGTTTTGCCTGCTGAGTGAAATCTGCTCGACTTTAACCGATTCTCCACATTTTTCTTGACCCCTAAACACTTAGGGACATGTGTTAATCAGTTGTGGTGGGTGGTAGACTCATGTGTCAAAGATTTGTGGTGATTAAAGTGCTATATAAAGCCCTTGAGTTGCAACAAGTCTTCACACCATCATTCTTGCTCTTCTGATCATTCTTGGAGCTCCAAAGCAGACTCTAATGGTCATAATTCGTGCATAGGACTCTTGTAAGTTTACTTGACCTTTCTTAATTAAGTTTTAGCCTAGTTTTAGCTTAAAAGTCAAACCGTCGTAATTAACGGTTGACTTTAAGATTAATCACTAATGGTCCAGTGATTTGTCGAATAAAAAGTAGTTATAAGTTGGTAATTATGTGGGTAATAAACCCTCAAAAGGGTTTCCCCTGATTCCCACTCTAACTAGGTCAAATGTCGGGTCAAACGTACTAATAAAAAGTCAACAGAATGTGTAAATTACAATTTATGCATAATTAGCAATGTAGAACACTTATAACCTGTTTGATCATTAATATAACTTGGTAATTAGTGTAAGAACATGTCTAAACATGTTCAACCTGACAATTTCCTGTTTAGACCCGGTTCGGAACCGAAAATCGCATAGTTTGACTTATACTTTGACTTTCAGTTCTGACCCGTTATGGTATATTTTAGAAATACCTAAGAGCTTAATTTGGAGAAGGTTACATGCTAGTATAACCCTCTGTGATTATACACCATGGTTCATTAGTTAACCGATTAATACGCATGATTCCGTTAATTGCCCATATGTTGACCATTATGCCCTTTTCACTTTAAAACGTGATTTTTGGAAATGAAAAAGAGTAAAAACCTTACCTACTGATATTTAAACTTGCATACAAAATTTGACATCAGTTTGAGGTGTAGGTTAAGAGTTATGCTCATTAGCGTAAAATGAAAGCTTTATGTTAATAAAACGGCGTAATTAGCGTATAGCCAAGTTGAGCCTACTTTTTGATACCAAACTTATTACCCACTAATGTAATATATTATTTTGGGATTTTTAAAGATTTTTAATTGATTTTAGGCTGAGCATAACTCATAGTCGTAGACTTAATCCGGTGATTGTCGGTTTTGCCCTTACGGGCCGTAAAATGAGTTTTACATATCTAAACGACTCCAAACCTTTTGCTACTGATCACATATGATAAATAAATTATTTTAAGCCTTCTGGAAATATAAAAATATCAGATTTAAGTATCGAACCCGGAAACGGCTTCTAATCGCCTTTTTAGCGTTTTTAACGCATAGTATGTACTAAAACTATTTTAAACATACCAAGGGTGATACCTACTGATATTTGAGGAAAATTGTAATATAGTAACAGTAAGCAAAGGTTGATAAACTCAGACTTTAGCTCTGAGCTTTTCGGCTTATGTGAAATTACCAAAATGCCCCTACGGTGCATAGTTTGGTTATAATTGATAAATTTCACATATATACTTTACCCTACGGTTATAACTTGTTAAATTGAGTATGTTTGCTGATTACATCAGACCTGTAACTCAGGCAAACACTTAAACTCTTTTATAAACTTTTAAATGACCAAACTACCCCTACGGAGCATAGTTTGTGTTTAAACTCGTTCCGGGCATAATGAAAGACAACTTACTGATGTCACAACATATTTTGAAGCATATTAACTTAGGAAACCTGTAGATGGCTCTCATGATTACCCGTTACGCTTATTACGCGTTCGGTTCGGTTTATGTAACTAGTTTACATAAACTAGCTTAAACGGGTCAAACCTTATCGGTTTTATCTCAAAATCCAGAATGCGTATGAAATACCCATATTAAACAAGTCTCTGAACTTGTCAGGTCTAAATCACATTCTATCCGGTCTTCGCTTAAACGTGCGTACGAACCGTGTCTTTGAAACTAACCGGTCTAAGCTTAAGCTTAATTAAAGACCCGTTAGGATTCTAATAGGTTATTATAAACCTTCGTTCCAGATTAGGAGTACCAGTAAAAGCTACTTGCAATTTGATTATTGTGATTTATACTTTGCTCAGGTAAATACTTTTAACTTATTTTCCCTATACGGGCTTGGGTTACGGTATATAGCATACCGCTTGATCGGGCATCAAATTCTCCACCGTTGAGTGGGTAATTGAATAATTTGATCGGCTCGTTTAAACAGTCTTGTTACTTAAAGCCTTTGGGGGGTTAATGACCATGTCCCGGATATCCTTGGCATCATTTTACGAAATGGCCACGACTTAAGCGCGGGGTGTAGGCGTACACCCGTCAGTGCCCAAAAGAATATTGTGGTGTGTCTATTGATCTTTAACCCGGACTTGATCCGGGCTACTGAACGCACAAGGAACATGTAATTCGTTCACAAGATTATATATTTAAATAATTCTCCCAAGTGATAAAAGGTTAATTTTTCCTCTGTGCATTTTAATCAAATTATAAAAGATATTTTTGTGCCACGTGCATTCAAATCAATTTTCTTAAACCATTTTCAAAATGAGCCGGTTAATTGTATTTACCAGTGTAAACTGACGTATTTTCCAAAAAGGCTAAATGCAGGTACTATACGAAATTGGCTGGATATTTCTCCTTAGCATCAATAGAAGTCTCGCAAGCTTAAGATGTCTAAAAGTCTGTTGAACTATTGTTTCCATTTTATGTTTCGATCCGTCTGTGGATAAACTTCCGAATATTGTGACATTTGATATTACAATATTAAATTCGGTTGTATTACATCTTTTAAATTGCTTCCGCTGTGCATATTAAATATTGTGTTGTTTGACTATTATGTTGCCAACCACGTCACGATACTCCCCACCGGGCCCACCGGTGACACGTGGAAATCGGGGTGTGACAGGTTGGTATCAGAGCCAACATTGAGTGAATTGAACACTAGTCTTTCGTGTTTAATCTCAATGACACAGTAGCACATTCCTTGACCTTCTGAGTCTAGACTTAACTTAGGAATATTCTCAATCCTAACCTGGAAATTTTTGCTTCCAAATTTTTATATATACGTCGCCAAGCGAAGAAGCTGTAAAAAAAAAGTTTCTCCACATCTGGAGCCTTGAAATGCTGAGCTTCGTACCGCGGCTAGAATGAAACGAGCATCCAAGGAGAGGACACTCAGAAATAAAATAAAGAAGAAACTCCTCTTGCTGAAGATCGTTTCCTTAATAAGTCCTTATAAGGACACAATTATCTTTCAGTCCCTACGAGGACAACATTATTCCTTTCAAGTCCCGCTTAGGGCAACTTTATACTTTTATTTTTATATAGTGGAATGATTAAGTTTAAACTTTCATTCTAGACAAGAAATATTAAATAAATGGAAAATAACATTTCCTTTTACAAGATCTACCATTATAATAAAATGGCAAAAATCTAAAAAGGACGAGACCTAGCTTCGGGTCATATTAAGACCGGCCAAGATGGCAGTTCCTCAATTTAGATTCAGATCCTTATTAACATTTCAATTTAGAAATTGTTCTGCGATAAATATTAAAAGAATCTTAAGAGTGAAACCTAGCCTGTGTGTCATTATAAAGACCTGGCCAAGATGGTAAGACATGTTTAAAAGATTCGTATCCCAGTTAACATCTGAAAACATGTTAACACTCCCGGCAGATGTGATTCGTTGGAAATCACACACGTTATTAAGGATTCTTCAAAAGATTCCTAACCCAGTTTAATGATCTCTGAATCCTGGGTTTACATCATCAATTAAGATGATCATATTTTAACCATACGTGGTAATATAGTGCCTACGGGCCTTGCTCATTTCTACATGAGCCAAAATACAGTGGTAGCTATGACTCCCTGTCAGAAAAAGGTAATGAACTAGGTTCAAACCTCAAGGCTTTGATTCTCTGAAATCCTAGCTTATAATTTATAAATGTCCTTGTGACTAGGCCTATTGTGCCAGAATACCTTCATGCTTTGATTCTCTGAAATCATAGCTTATAATTTATAAATGTCCTTGTGACTAGGCCTATTGTGCCAGAATACCTTCATGCTCTGATTCTCTGAAATCATAGCTTATAATTTAAAAGTGTCCATGTGACTAGGCCTTTGTGCCACCTTAATATCCGTAATGTTTTATAACTAGGATAAATTATAATGCCTCGATTCTCTGAAATCATGGCTTATAAATTAAACTTGCCTACGCGACTAGGCCAATTGTGCTATTATTAAAACCTTAATGCCTCGATTCTCTGAAATCATGGCTTATAAATTAAACTTGTCTACGCGACTAGGCCAATTGTGCTATTATTAAAACCTTAATGCCTCGATTCTCTGAAATCATGGCTTATAAATTAAACTTGTCTACGCGACTAGGCCAATTGTGCTATTATTAAAACCTTAATGCCTCGATTCCCTGAAATCATGGCTTATAAATTAAACTTGTCTACGCGACTAGGCCATTTGTGCTATTATTAAAACCTTAATGCCTCGATTCTCTGAAATCATGGCTTATAAATTAAACTTGTCTACGCGACTAGGCCATTTGTGCTATTACTAACTTATAAATTAGGATTTATGATAAAAATCCTGAATAAAATAAACATCCTTCCTTCCCTGCCATTATGCATTTTTAAAAGAATCTTAAAGGTGAAACCTAGCCTACGCGGCCAAGATGGTGAAACCTACTCAAGGGATTCAGATCCTTGTTAACACCTAAGAACGTGTTAGCACTCCTGAAAAATGTGATTCGATAAAATCACAACAGTCATCCCTATATTGGAAAATTTTTAAATTCCTAATTTGCCTTATGATCTAGAAATCATGGCTTATATCATCTTATAAGACGATCATATTATAAACATCCGTGAGTGATGAAGTGCCTACGGGCTAAATTTGTTGTCCGATAAGACAACGACAGTGGTGGTCCTTGACCCTGTCTAAAGATATTGGAATACGTCCAAGCATAATAGTTGGTAGAGACCATACGATCTCAACTAATATCATCTGAAAAGATGATCATACCATAAATATCCCTTAGAAGGGAAATGCCTACGGGCTATAATTAACGTCCTGCGAGACTAAAGACAGTGGTAGCCTACAACTCCCTGTCAAGAAAAGATGTTTTGCCTACGGGCTATAATAAATTGTCCATCTGAGACATTGACATTGTGATCTTTATGATTCCTTGTCTAAGGTGGTGAGCTATGCTCAAGCCAAATAGTCAATATGATTAATGCAATCCTGACTTATATCATCTAAAATGATGAATCCATTATAAACATCCATTAGTGATGTTTCGCCTACGGGCCATATTATATTGTCCATTTGTGACACAAACATTATGATCTCTATGATCCCCTGTTTAAGGTAGTGAGCTGAGCTCAAGCCTAATAGTCTATATGATCATTGCGATCCTGACTAGTAACATCAGTATGATGATCATAAATTCATAATATTGACATCCCTAGTGATGAACTGCCTACGGGCTATACTTTACTCTATTGTCGATAAGACAAAATAGCGGTGATCTTTATGATCCCCTATTCAAAATGGTGGGATTATACCTAAACCTAATAGTCCATATGATCGATGTGATCATGACTAATATCAGTAGATACGATAATTTTAGATAGACATCCATTAGTGATGTTAATTGGTTTACCTTCCTGTCAAGAGAATCGCCTTTCAAGACGATGACAGTTGTAGTCTATGACTCCCTGTCCGAAAGTGAAGAACTATGTTCAAGCCTTAAAACTCCTGATCTATTAAGATTGCAGCCTATTAATTGATGTCCTTGTGACAAATCCACAAGTTATAATTCAAGTCACCCATAACAAGCCTCCGTGCTATAATTCGTCGTTCGTGACAAGTTAACATACTAAATGTTAACATCCCGGGTGACAGGCCTTGGTGCCATATCCTATAACGTCCTAGAGACAAGGCCATTTGTGCCGCATCTAAATGTCATTACGACAAGGCCTTCGCGCCATATGATTACTTATGTCCTTCATGACTGGGCTTATTGCCATATCTTTCTACGTCCCTCGCGACAGGCTTCTGTTCCATTTATGTATATATATATATATAACCAAAGTCATGTAAGGCTAGCCTTTGAGCTATTTATAATCGTCCTTGTGACAAAGACAGTTGTGACATTATGGTCCCCTGTCAAGCAGGTATTGGACACGCTCCAAACCTTGAATGCCATAGATAGTCCTTTTATGACCTAAGCTAAATGTAATAGATATACATTCAAATAGCATTCATTGAGAATGTTCGGAACATAATGGCCTATACGGTTCGTGGATGCCGTGACTAATATATGTCAGGTCATCGGGATGATGACTAATAATGGTTTAATTTGGTATTTAGTACCAAGTTTTGAGTATGGAAAACTCGGATGAGATAGGCAATAGTCGCGATGCTATCAATGCGACAAAAGCAAATAATGTCTCAGACGTAAACCTCAATATTAATGGAGTAAATCTCCAAGCGGTGGTTAACGCAGCAGTTTGAAAGGCCAAGGGGAAAAGGTCATGAAACAACCCAAAGAGCCGAATGCTTCTCGCTCTAAATTTCATCCAAAACCACGTTCAATTGCTCATGAGAAGAGCTTTGTTCACACTTCGAATATGAAGGATGAACCAAAGGAGGAGGATAACTCCCAGAAATCTAAGAAAGAGAGCAAGTACAGGCTTAATAAAAAGCAACGAAAGTTCAGTAAGAAGCCTGTATGTAAGAATTGCTATAAAAGACACTAGGGACAGTGTCGAATAGAACCAGGACCAAAGCAGTGTGACATCTGCTAAGGAACAGGTCATCATTTCCCAAGAGTATAGGGACATAAAGAATGCAGTCTATCACGGTTGTGGTGAGTAAGGCCGCATCAGAACTAGATGCCATAAAGCTGCCAAAGAAGGAGCAGCTAAGCCTGGAAAGGCTAAAGGAAGAAATGCCTGAACTCACCTGATGAATGCCAAAAGGCAGTTTACGATGTCATCAAGTACGTTCATTATCATTTACCAATGATAATTTTCTGCTAAGTGTCCTGATTTAATACAGGCAATAATAAATCTTCATAAACCATAAGCTTAGCAAACTTTTATATTATCCACAAGATATAACTTACCAAGGAAACCATAGTAACTGATTCTTCTCGTATCGGCAAGAAATCCTTCCAAAAAATCTAAGAGTACTCTTTCTTCGCATAGAGTACGACAACATTATGTTATTTTAATTATTTTTCTCATTGTTTTTCTATCGCCTGCGAATGCCAAACTATGTTTGATAAAAGTGCCATATGATGATTGGCGTATCCTAGTGTGTCCCATAGATTACTTCCATGCCTGATCAGTATGGAGGTTTAATACATGGAACCCCTGAGATATCCCAATGGTCATATTGTACCAAAGTCGACTAGTAGTATTCAAAGAAGATATCCAGAATGGAATTGTCCAAGTAAATATTCCCGATTAAGGAATTCGTGGACTTATAACATAAATGTGTCACTTATTTGACACAAGCAGTGATGGATGAACTGGAGCCTGGGATATGGAAAATCTCTGTAGCCTCCTTGTATCTTGATTATCTTCTCATAAGTTTTCCCTGCTTACCTCCTGGAAGGCAGGTAGAATTAAGATTATCATCCCGCTGTGGGCTGGAGTATTGTGAAAACTCCATATTGACTATGGAATAATCGAAACCTTGATTAAGTAAGTTTAAGACATAGGCTCATATAGCCTGACTCAATATTCTGAGGGTTTTATGTTATTGAATAGGAAAGACGATTCATATTGCTTATGTATTAATTGCCGCAACCCTACTTAGACAACGATTGAGAATTTGCCATCAGCTACCCAAGATCGTCGAATTGTTCGACTAACGACAAGGATTAACTATTCCTTAAAATTAGTTAAGTAGTGGTTGGAATGACCATCTCACCTTAAGATAAGCTTTTATGTAATAGTTGATATGTAAGCATCAAGGCTGCTCCCTTGGAGACCTTGTAAGGATGGAATGTTAAACATCTGTTGTTAGGACAATAGATTGGTAAGTCCACTTATCAGGATCTGAAAGTTGCAATTTGAAACAACAAATAAGATTGTACAAACCCCTAATTATCTATAAGTTGCCATTATTCGGCAGAAAAATCAAGAATTAATGGAAAGTAGTAACCTTCCTAAATTCTTGTTAAGAAATAAGGCTCAACAAAAGATATCACCCAGGAAGGGTGTGCCAAATTTGTTAAAATTATCAGGCTATTCAGGCTCTGAGTATATAGAACCATTCGAAGGATTAGAATGTATCAAGATTAAATAGCTTACGAGCTAAGACCTAATTAAGGAGACTTATAGCTCCGACATGCCAGCCCAACTATACGTGGATAAGATTGTAGCCTTACATAGCATACCTGTGTCTATTATCTCTGACAGAGATACTAGGTATACGTCACATTTTTGGAAGAGTTTCCCGCAATCTTTGGGCACACGTCTGAATTTCAGTACGGCTTACCACCCTCAGACTGACGGTCAGAGGGAGCGTACTATTCAAACTTTGGAAGACATGCTACGTGCATGTGCGATCGATTTGGGTGGTAGTTGGGATAAACACCTACCTCTGATTGAATTCTCCTACAACAATAACTACCACACCAGCATAAAGGTTGCGCCTTTTGAGGCCTTATACGGTAGAAAGTGTAGAACGCCAGTTTGTTGGGCGGAAGTTGGAGATGTCCAATTATCAGGACCAGATATAGTCTTTGAAACGACGGACAAGATTGTCCAGATTCATGACCGTCTCAAAGCTGCCCGAGATAGGCAGAAGAGTTACGCATATCCAAAGCGTAAAGCTTTTCACTTCGAAGTAGGTGACAAAGTATTACTAAAAGTATCACCCTGGAAGGGAGTGATGCGATTTGGTAAGAAAGGCAAGCTAAGCCCGAGATACATAGGACCTTTCGAGGTTATCGAACGTGTTGGGTCAGTTGCCTATAAGTTAAACTTACCAGAAGAGCTCAGTGGAATTCACAATGTGTTCCACATCTGCAATCTGAAGAAGTGCTTCGCTGATAAATCACTGGTTATACCACATACAGATGTGCATATAGATGAGAGCTTAAAATTTGTGGAAAAACCATTGTCGATTGAAGATCAACAGGTTAAGAAGCTTCGGAGGAAGCAGGTACCTATTGTAAAGGTCAAATGGGATACCCGTAGAGGTCCCGAATATACGTGGGAGGTCGAATCCACGATGAAAGAAAAGTACCCTTATTTATTTCAGTAAATCTCGGGTCGAGATTTATTTTAAGGGGGTGAGGATGTAACACCTCGAAAATTCACGTCCTATAATGTGTTGACACATGTCATATGTTTAAAACGTGTGAAAGAATGTTATAAAAGGACTAAAGTTGACAAACATGGAAAGTATGTGATTATACGGGTTCTAAATGTCAACGGTGAATAAATATATTGTACATTAACCCTAATTGATGTTTATAGCATCAAACGAATAAATCATGGATCATACGAAGCTAAAAGTGGGAGATATCAAACTACAGGGGTTAAAAGTGTCAACATGTTTAAGTTATACCTCTGAGTGACCTTTTGACAAACCCGAAGCTTTGTAATTGTTAATTATGCTCACTAGAATGCACGATATAATTTTCGTAAAGTTTCGTTATCATATGAGAAAGTTATGATCAAATTCGTGTGCGATGGGTTAAAGCGTAAACGTGAAAGTTAGGACTTTTCGGGTAACAATAAAGTTAACCGGGACCTAACAAAGTGGGTATATGTTTTAAAGCCCTTATAAATCAATTTGGAGGGTTCAAGATGCAAGAAACAAGTGTTTAATCGAAGTTTGAAGAGCCAAGGATCAAATCGCAAAAATCTAAAATGCTGATTCTGCAGACGACCCGTCGCGCCACGCGAGGAGCTCTCGCGCCACGCGAGGAGCCCTCGCGCCACGCGAGGGACTCCCAGCTCCGAAATTCTTGGGTTTTGCCTGCTGAGTGAAATCTGCTCGACTTTAACCGATTCTCCACATTTTTCTTGACCCCTAAACACTTAGGGACATGTGTTAATCAGTTGTGGTGGGTGGTAGACTCATGTGTCAAAGATTTGTGGTGATTAAAGTGCTATATAAAGCCCTTGAGTTGCAACAAGTCTTCACACCATCATTCTTGCTCTTCTGATCATTCTTGGAGCTCCAAAGCAGACTCTAATGGTCATAATTCGTGCATAGGACTCTTGTAAGTTTACTTGACCTTTCTTAATTAAGTTTTAGCCTAGTTTTAGCTTAAAAGTCAAATCGTCGTAATTAACGGTTGACTTTAAGATTAATCACTAATGGTCCAGTGATTTGTCGAATCAAAAGTAGTTATAAGTTGGTAATTATGTGGGCAATAAACCCTCAAAAGGGTTTCCCCTGATTCCCACTCTAACTAGGTCAAATGTCGGGTCAAACGTACTAATAAAAAGTCAACAGAATGTGTAAATTACAATTTATGCATAATTAGCAATGTAGAACACTTATAACCTGTTTGATCATTAATATAACTTGGTAATTAGTGTAAGAACATGTCTAAACATGTTCAACCCGACAATTTCCTGTTTAGACCCGGTTCGGAACCGAAAGTCGCATAGTTTGACTTATACTTTGACTTTCAGTTCTGACCCGTTATGGTATGTTTTAGAAATACCTAAGAGCTTAATTTGGAGAAGGTTACATGCTAGTATAACCCTCTGTGATTATACACCATGGTTCATTAGTTAACCGATTAATACGCATGATTCCGTTAATTGCCCATATGTTGACCATTATGCCCTTTTCACTTTAAAACGTGATTTTTGGAAATGAAAAAGAGTAAAAACCTTACCTACTGATATTTAAACTTGCATACAAAATTTGACATCAGTTTGAGGTGTAGGTTAAGAGTTATGCTCATTAGCGTAAAATGAAAGCTTTATGTTAATAAAACGGCGTAATTAGCGTATAGCCTAGTTGAGCCTACTTTTTGATACCAAAATTATTACCCACTAATGTAATATATTATTTTGGGATTTTTAAAGATTTTTAATTGATTTTAGGCTGAGCATAACTCATAGTCGTAGACTTAATCCGGTGATTGTCGGTTTTGCCCTTACGGGCCGTAAAATGAGTTTTACATATCTAAACGACTCCAAACCTTTTGCTACTGATCACATATGATAAATAAATTATTTTAAGCCTTATGGAAATATAAAAATATCAGATTTAAGTATCGAACCCGAAAACGGCTTCTAATCGCCTTTTTAGCGTTTTTAACGCATAGTATGTACTAAAACTATTTTAAACATACCAAGGGTGATACCTACTGATATTTGAGGCAAATTGTAATATAGTAACAGTAAGCAAAGGTTGATAAACTCAGACTTTAGCTCTGAGCTTTTCGGCTTATGTGAAATTACCAAAATGCCCCTACGGTGCATAGTTTGGTTATAATTGATAAATTTCACATATATACTTTACCCTACGGTTATAACTTGTTAAATTGAGTATGTTTGCTGATTACATCAGACCTGTAACTCAGGCAAACACTTAAACTCTTTTATAAACTTTTAAATGACCAAACTACCCCTACGGAGCATAGTTTGTGTTTAAACTCGTTCCGGGCATAATGAAAGACAACTTACTGATGTCACAACATATTTTGAAGCATATTAACTTAGGAAACCTGTAGATGGCTCTCATGATTACCCGTTACGCTTATTACGCGTTCGGTTCGGTTTATGTAACTAGTTTACATAAACTAGCCTAAACGGGTCAAACCTTATCGGTTTTATCTCAAAATCCAAAATGCGTATGAAATACCCATATTAAACAAGTCTCTGAACTTCTCGGGTCTAAATCACATTCTATCCGGTCTTCGCTTAAACGTGCGTACGAACCGTGTCTTTGAAACTAACCGGTTTAAGCTTAAGCTTAATTAAAGACCCGTTAGGATTCTAATAGGTTATTATAAACCTTCGTTCCAGATTAGGAGTACCAGTAAAAGCTACTTGCAATTTGCTTATTGTGATTTATACTTTGCTCAGGTAAATACTTTTAACTTATTTTCCCTATACGGGCTTGGGTTACGGTATATAGCATACCGCTTGATCGGGCATCAAATTCTCCACCGTTGAGTGGGTAATTGAATAATTTGATCGGCTCATTTAAACAGTCTTGTTACTTAAAGCCTTTGGGGGGTTAATGACCATGTCCCGGATATCCTTGGCATCATTTTACGAAATGGCCACGACTTAAGCGCGGGGTGTAGGCGTACACCCGTCAGTGCCCAAAAGAATATTGTGGTGTGTCTATTGATCTTTAACCCGGACTTGATCCGGGCTACTGAACGCACAAGGAACATGTAATTCGTTCACAAGATTATATATTTAAATAATTCTCCCAAGTTATAAAAGGTTAATTTTGCCTCTGTGCATTTTAATCAAATTATAAAAGACATTTTTGTGCCACGTGCATTCAAATCAATTTTCTTAAACCATTTTCAAAATGAGTCGGTTAATTGTATTTACCAGTGTAAACTGACGTATTTTCCAAAAAGGCTAAATGCAGGTACTATACGAAATTGGGTGGATATTTCTCCTTAGCATCAATAGAAGTCTCGCAAGCTTAAGATGTCTAAAAGTCTGTTGAACTATTGTTTCCATTTTATGTTTCGATCCGTCTGTGGATAAACTTCCGAATATTGTGACATTTGATATTACAATATTAAATTCGGTTGTATTGCATCTTTTAAATTGCTTCCGCTGTGCATATTAAATATTGTGTTGTTTGACTATTATGTTGCCAACCACGTCACGATACTCCCCACCGGGCCCACCGGTGACACGTGGAAATCGGGGTGTGACACATTGAAATTGTCAAATTTTGTTAGGAAATAATTAATGAGACTATGTGCATTCGTGTATATTATTATTTTGTGTTATTTGACAATTTGTTAGTTTACAGTATGAGTGATCAAGGTCCGTCAGACGCTTATCATCAACTGTCTAGTTCTCCTAGAGAGGAAGGAACTTCTTCCCAGCCTACCCCCTCGGGGTATTCAGCTGACACAGAGGAAGGGATTTTTATATTCAAAGCAAAATCTGAAGAGCCATTCCCTACCAAAAAGAGAGGATGGTTCAGTCGGGGAGCTCACAAACGTAGGAAAAAAATGAGAAAGTTACAGCAACAGCGAGCTTTAGCAGCTGCGAATAGGGAGATGAACTCTCAAACTCAAGATATACTAGCCAACTTTCACATCTTAGCTACCACTGCTGCAGACCCGAATTTTGAACAAATCATAGCACCACAGCCACTACCCTTGTTTCCAATACAACCCATGGAAGTAGAACTAAACCCAGGAGACCAGATTCCTTTACCTGCCTTCGACCCAACCAAAATCCCTAGAGTTCAAGCACCTCATCCTCCAGATTATGACCCATGGTTTGATGACCATACAGATTATCAGGAACTCTACCCACTAGAGGAGCCCATGCAAAACCCAGTAGCACCTTACCCTAACCTTGACCCTCTGGATCCCTATTGGGATAATGACCAGTATATCCGGGAGATCCTAGAGAACCCATACCCACAGGAGGAACCGATGCCACAATACCCTGACCCGATACAAGCACCCGTACCACCCATGAATACCGAGAATATACAGGAACTCCGCACTTTTGGTGAGGAGTTGTTAGATGAAAGTGAAAGGATAAGGCAAATAGGGGAGAGACTCGTCTGGAAGTATGACGAGCGTAATATGCAGTATTGGATGGACCCCCACTAATAATAATAATAATAATAATAAAAATAATAATGATAATAATAATAATAATAAATATATATATGTGAGTAGGTTGAAAAAAATCCACTAAACTAGGTAATCCAATAACAACTGATGCATACTAGTATTGTAATTTAAATTTCAGTTACGGTTTGTAATAGATATAGATATCTATAAAATAGAGTAAAGGTCGCAATGCACGACGATTTTGATCAATATGTTTGTTGTGTGATTGGTTGCATTAAATACTGTTTCATGATATTAATACCTGATAATTGTTTGTAAATCCAGATAGACAACGCAACAAATCAGGAAAACCATAATAATGATAAACAAATAAATAACAGTGCAATTCGACACATAGTAACCCAAGGAATTAGAGATGCTATGCCATATATCATCCAAAATGTTAAAGAAGCAGAAAATAATAATAGTAATGGTGGAAGTATGCGAACACATACTGAATCTAGTCACAGCGTGAACAATGGACCATTACTTCAATTGTCAATTCCAAAAAGAAGAAGAACCATGTTTTATGGTTGTTCTTACAAAGAATTCTGGTCCTGCAAACCAATAGAATTCTCAGGCAATGAAGGAGCCATTGCAACTCTACGCTGGATAGAAAAGACTGAGGCAGTCTTAAAAATAAGCAAGTGTGCTGAGGAAGACAAAATCATGTTTGCTTCTAATCTGTTTAAGAATGCAGCTCTAGAATGGTGGAACACTATTCTCCAGTCTAGGGGAAGTGACATAGTTTATACTATGGAATGGACTGAGTTTAAAAATATGGTTGAAAGGAAATTTTGTCCTCCCAATGAAAAAGAACAGATAGCTAATAAGTTCTTAAACCTTAGAATGTCTGGAGTATACTGTAAGGGTTACACTACTATATTATTCGAATATGCTAGAATAGTGCCAACCCTAGCTTCACCAGAACCAGTATTAATCTCCCGTTACATCTGGGGATTAATCAGTGAGATTAGACATGTAGTCAAGGCAGCTAGATCACCAACCATAGAAGAAGCTGTAGAACTAGAAAATACCTTGACCGATGAATTGGTACGTACACAGGAAGAAAACCAGAGGAAGAACCTAGTCCAGAAACTTACCCAGGAATTTCGTTATGGTAATTCCAACTGTGGGAAGAACGTAGGTTCTACTTCTACACCTTACTGTAAGGCCTGGAAGAAGAAGCATTCAGGAAGATGCTCCACCTACTGCAACTTCTGCAAGATACCAGGACATAAGGAAAAAGATTGTAGGAAGAAACCCAGTAATGGAGTGTGTTTCAACTGTGGAGAAAAAGGACATATCAAGCCGAACTGTCCGAAACTAGCTCTAGCCACGAACAACAAGACTACTAAGAATGCTAGGGCATTTGTTCTGACAGCCAAAGAAGCAAAGATGATTCCGGACGTGATTGCCGGTACGTTTTTAGTTAATGATGTTTTTGCTAAAGTATTATTTGACTTTGGTGCGAACCAAAGTTTTATTAATACTTCATTTTGCAAACTTCTCAATCAACCATTAACTAAACTTCAACAAGAATGTCTAGTAGAGACAACAAATGAAGAATCCATTAAGATTACTGAAATCTTGCAGGGAGCAAGAATAGAAATTTCAAAACGTGATTTTATTGCTAATCTTTACCCAATGAATCTGGCTGGATTTGATATTGTATTAGGAATGAATTGGTTAGTAGCAAATAAAGCCAGTATTCTATGTGATCAAAAGTCAATCCAAGTAAATTTACCAAAGGGTGGAAAGATCACAATTAAAGGAAATAAGTCATCTCGATCCACGAAATTAATCTCTGTGATGAAAACAACGAGTTATGCAAGAAAAGGATCACTAGTGTATATGATTTCTATAATCATTAACACTAAAGGAAAAGAATTAAGAGATATCCCCGTAGTATCTCAATTCTCAAATGTCTTTCCAGAAGAATTACTAGGACTACCGCCAGACAGAGAAGTTGAATTCATAATCCATCTGCTACCAGGAACAGCACCAATTGCCAAGGCACCTTACCGTTTAGCCAGCAGAGATGCAAGAACTAAAGAAACAACTAGATGAACTTTTTGAGAAAGGATTCGTACAGCCAAGTTCATCCCCATGGGGAGCACTGGTCTTATTTATCAAGAAGAAAGACGGGTCAATGCGTATGTGCATTGATTACCGAGAATTGAACAAGGCCACGATTAAAAATCGGTACCCATTACCGAGAATCGATGATCTGTTTGATCAATTGCAAGGAGCTCGATTCTTTTCTAAGATCGACTTATGCTCAGGATATCATCAATTAAAGGTACAGGAAGAGGACATTCCTAAAACTACCTTTAGGACAAGGTATGGCCATTATGAATTTACTATCATGCCATTTGGGCTAACCAATGCCCCAGCCGTATTTATGGACATGATAAACAGAATATGCAAGCCATATCTGGATAAATTCATAATTGTCTTTATAGATGATATTATCATTTACTCTAAGAGTAAAGAGGAACATGCAATGCATCTACATGCACTCCTAAATTTGCTGAGAAAAGAAAAGCTTTACGCTAAATTTTCAAAATGTAAATTTTGGTTAGAAGAAGTGAAATTTCTTGGACATTTAGTTAATCATGTAGATCCCACAAAGATCGAGGCGATTACTAAATGGAAAGTCCCTGAATCACCAACGGAGGTAAGAAGCTTTCTAGGATTGGCCGGTTATTATAGACGGTTTATCCGAGATTTTTCTAGAATAGCCATTCCCTTAACCAAACTAACCTGTAAGTCTGTTAAGTTTAAATGGGGACCAAAGCAGGAAGAAGCTTTTTGAATTCTTAAGCAAAGATTAACCAACGCACCCATACTAGCGTTACCAGAAGGAACTGAAGACTTTGTAGTATATTGTGACGCTTCTAAGTTAGGTTACGGATGTGTGTTGATGCAACGTCAAAAGGTTATAGCCTATGCATCTAGACAACTTAAGAATCATGAAGAGAATTATTCAATACATGATTTAGAGTTAGGAGCCATAATTTTTGCCCTGAAAATTTGGAGACATTACCTTTATGGTAGTAAGTTTACCATTTTCACTGATCATAAGAGTTTAAGATATGTTTTCGGGCAAAAATAGTTAAATATGAGACAAAGATGTTAGATGAAAATTCTTAGTGATTATGATTGTAGTATCCTGTATCATGCAGGAAAAACTAATGTAGTAGCTGATGCTTTAAGTCGAAAGTATCACGAAAAGCCAAAAAGAGTACGTTCTCTTAAATTAAATCTGCAGATAGATTTAAACGAGCAAATTAGAAAAGTACAAGAACCAGTAATCAAGGACGATACTGAGAAATTAAAAGGTATGATTAAGGAATTAGAACAAGGAACAGATGGAATTTGGAGATTCCATAAGAAAGGGATTTGGATACCTGAACTAGGAAACCTACGTCACCGAATATTATAAAAAGCCCATAAGTCTAAGTATACAATACATCCTGGAAGTGATAAAATGTATCAAGACTTAATAAAGAATTTTTGGTGGATAGGAATGAAAAAGGATATAGCAGCTTATGTTGCCAAGTGTTTAACTTGTTCACAAGTTAAATCTGAACATCAGAAACCCTCAGGTTTATTGCAGCAATTGAAAATGTCTGTATGGAAATGGGAATTGATAACAATGGATTTTGTTACCAAATTACTCAAGACACGAAAAGGTAATGATACAATCTGGGTGATTGTAGATAGATTAACTAAGTCTGCTCATTTCTTACAGATGAAGGAAACCTTCAGTATGGAGCAATTAGCCAAGATATATGTAAATGAAATAGTTTCATTACATGGAATTCCTTTATCTATTGTGTCTGATAGAGATAGCCATTTTACTTCTCATTTTTGGACAAGTTACCAAAAAGCAATGGGAACCAAGCTAAATCTAAGCACTGCTTATCATCCTCAAACAGACGGACAAAGCGAAAGGACAATTAAAATAATGGAAGATATGCTTAGAGCTTGTGTAATTGATTTCAGAGGAAATTGGGACGATCATTTACCATTAATAGAATTTTCTTACAATAACAGCTATCATACCGGTATTAATGTTGCACCATTCAAAGCACTTTACGGACGAAATTGCCGAACTCCAGTCTGTTGGGCAGAAATTGGAGAAAAGCAATTATCTGGACCAGAGATAGTGCAACAAAACAACAGACAAGATTATCCAAGTCAAGGAAAGACTAAAAGCAGCACGTGATCAACAAAAGAGTTATGCTGATAACAGGCGAAAGCCATTGGAATTTCAGGTAGGAGACAAGGTATTATTAAAGGTTTCTCCTTCGAAATGAGTGGTAAGATTCATCAAAAGAGGAAAGCTAAGCCCTAGGTATATTGGACCTTTTGAGACTATTAAAAGAATAGGACCACTAGCTTATCAGCTACGACTGCCAGAGGAAATGGCAGGAATACATGATGTATTTCATGTATGTAATCTCAAAAAGTGCTTAGCTGATGAATCATTAGTGATACCTCTTAAGGATATAGAGGTAAATGAGAAGCTCAAGTTCGTAGAGAAGCCACTACAGATTGAAGACAGGAAAGTCAAGAATCTCAAACACAAGAGATTAGTTCTAGTCAAAGTGAAATGGGATTCTAAGAGAGGACCAGTGTACACATGGGAGCTTGAATCAGAGATGCAGAGGAAATATCCACACCTGTTCCAGTAGACCTCGAGGACAAGTTCTAAAATAAGGTGGGTAGGATATAACAACCTTCCTAAAACACTTATAGCACCCCTATACGCCCTAAAATACACCGCGTATACGTAAAATAGCCCCAAATACCTTTATTTTTATAAAAATTAAATAAAAACAAAATTTAGTACTCGCTCGCGAGGCACGACGTAGCCAAGGAAGGCTGTCGCGGGGCGCGATAGCTAGGCCACAAGGCCGCCCCCGGAGCCGCCACATGTCGAGTCTATAAAGTCAACTCAGCAGACGTAGGCCCTACACACCCTAGCTCGGCGGGCAGCGAAGACCCTTGTGGTCTCTTTCGCGGGCGCGACAAAGTGTCGATCAAACACTATAAATAGAAGGCATCGGTGTTCATTTGGAATTCGCTCATAACACGATTTTCTCTCTCAAATTCTGAAGTGTAGAAATTATATCGGGCATAATACCCCCTAATTAGCGAAGCTCTGCCTCGTTGTAAGTATCATAACCCTCGGTTACGTAATGTATACGCTTTCCCGATTGATCTGGTGCTTCGTAACGGCTGTCGAGGCTCTGCCCGACGTAGTCGTTGGAGTTCTGTCTCGGGGAGGGTATAACTAACGTAAATATTGGGTTATTATATTAACACGTGTGCATTGTTTAATTTATTAGATTATAACAAGGAAACCACCGGGAAAAATCTAAAATAGCAATGTGCGTAATCTCCTTTTTGTAAACTGTTTTACAAAACCTCAATTATTTTACATGATAATTAACAGTGATTGAGTATTTGTATTCTACAATTATCGTCGGTATGTTGGGGTTTTGTATACAAAATTTGTTACTACACTGTGAGTAGTAACATGACCACAAGTCGGGTCGACAGTACCGTGGGTGATAATTAAGGTAGAAAAATAAACAAATGTAATTGTTGGATTGCCCTCAATACTGTACAAGGATAAAACCTGTTTTGATTAAATTGGGATTCACTCACCAGTATTTCCCACTGACAAATGTTTTTAAAACGTGTTTCAGGTAACAAAATGTGAAAGCCAAATATAAGCCAACTGGAGAGCACTGAAGGCTTGGAAAAATGTGGCTATAAAAGTTACCTAAATAAAGAAGATTTTTAATTCAATAAGTTAAGGTTTATCCCCATAAACATGTTTGTAATGGAAACTTGGAATTTCCCATGTATTTACTATTATAAAAATGTGGTATTTTACTCTGATAAAATATTTCCTAACTACGGTCCTGATGTAAATTCCGCTGCCAAACTGATAAACACCGATACCACTGATACTGGTTCGTGGCCGCCCGTTCCCAAATGACTAGGGGCCGGGGGTTGCGACATTGGACATTATCCAAAGTTTTAAGACACTTTGAGGGCAATCAATACATTTCATCCATGGAATCCATACCCACTTATGTCTTTCATTAATTGAATTAAATTAAGGAATTAAATAAAAAATTATAATAATTAAAGGAATTAATTAATTAAATTGAAGGTCAGACATGCAACCTTTGGGATTTTCAAGATTTAATAGTATGTATAACTATAATAAATAGATTTATATGGACTCTATTTATACTATGCATAATCTATCTATAATACCTTATTAAGAGAACTGGATTTTCTACCCTTCTCGTAATTTTGCCATAGGTACAAATCTTGAAGCACCATGTATAAATGAAGCAAGTCATTTTAGAGGGGGGAAACTTGGACATTGTCCAAAGTTTTAAGACACTTTGAGGGCAATCTAGACATTTCATCCATGGAATTCATGCCCACTTATGTCTTCCATTAATTGAACAAAATTAAGGAATTAAATAAAAATTTATAATAATTAAAATAATTAATTGATTAAATTAAAGGTTAGACATGCAACATTTGGGATTTTCATGATTTAATAGTATGTATAAATATAATATATAGATTTATATGGACTCGATTTATACTATTGAAGGGGTATGGTCCCAAATATCGCGTCCGCACGACCGCGAATGACCATTACCCTCATTAAAAACCCCCAACAGCAATTAACTATCCAGTGTCCGCGTAAGATACACGCGAACACTGCGGTCCAATCTGTCCATTGATGAGAAGGCTTACCTTAAAGACGGAAACTAATGTTACGCATAGCGATGCGGCACCCCACCGCATCCTATGAACATTTTCGTCACGACAAGGGATCTGGACAAACAGTAACAGTCACTCAACAGGCGATGCGGCACAACACCGCATCCCTCACAAATCATGGATGGAACAACCAATGCGGGAACAACATCAATGACCGCAGGCAGCGATGCGGCCCGGCACCGCATCTTGCCTACAAAGCAAGTGGGTCTGACAACACAGTGCAAGTGGCACTGGGAACAGTCACCTACTAGCCCACGTATGAACAAAAGTCTGACACCACAGCCGGACGTGGCATCACCACAGCATCCGACAGGTCTGACACACCTGCAAATAGCTGTGCGATGTCAGACTAGCTACTCAACTACCCTCCTTCACTCATCGGCTATAAATACTCACCCCAAACCAGGTTTGAGGTATCACTTCCGAACTCTCTCAATACTACTACTATCATACTTTGCTTCCCAAGCAACTTACTGATTCTCACGCCGGAGAGTGGTAACAAGGAGCACCCCCCACCCCATCCTCCTTGTTACGAGTCACGGTTTGTTTCCTTGTGCAGGAAACCCACCACCAGACGATCCAGCCAAAGATCCTCGGAAAGAAGGGATTAACCCTCTTGACGAGATCAGTGAGTTAACCCTACCCGGTTAACCATTGTTTCATCATTGGCGCCCACCGCTACTCTTAGCACTTTTTTCCAATCATCCTTTTCTTTCCAAAGATGTCTGATCGTCAAAACAACACTACCGGGGATAACCTAAACCCCACACACCAAGGGCCTACGGGAACCAATCCCCTAGGCCCAAATGCCGAACACATTGGCACATCAGCGCAAGGGGGCGTATCCCTTACGTTTGGACATGATCTGTCACAATACGCTGCTGTCATACCTCCAGGCATGAACCCTCACACCTGGTATGACCAACAAGCGGCCCTTCTGGCCGCAACGTATAACAGAGCTTGTGCAGACGAGCAAGGAGGTATCGGACCTACCCCGATACCGCGTACACCTGCCGGTCGTGTTTTACGATACGACGACAGGACCCCCACACATCCAGCCTCCAGAAGCAGGCAGGAAGACCGCGGCTCCTCATATTGTGATGTCCGCACAATCAATGAGGACGATTCCTCATACGGGTCCCGCCGCAGGGACTCCGTACATAGCCGCTTAGGCTCTCAAGATGAAAGAAGGCGGCAGTCTACAATGCGCCGAAACACAAACATTCATAGCCGTTTGGGACCACAGTCCCACCATGAAGGGTATGGCCATACTGATCCTGATGACAGTACATACCGCGGGGAGTCCCATGCCACTAACAGCAGACCGGGAGGACGCGATTATGTTCCTCCCACTCAACCCCGCACTACATACCTCCGCTCTGCAAAGCGCAACCAGGGCAAACCTTACAGGCCGAAATCTGCGGCCGAAAACTCTAAATTTGTCCCAGAGATCGCCAACGCCGATGTCACGACCACAAAATTCCCATTAAACATCGGGAAATACAACGGCTCGACCGACCCAGATGATCACAATAACATCTTCGTCGGTGCTGGGTGTAACGGTCGGTGGGACGAACCTACCTGGTGCCATTTTTTCCCACAGACCCTAACAGGTCTGGCCAGGGCATGGTTCGATTCTCTCCCA
Source organism: Helianthus tuberosus (assembly GCA_030545235.1). Taxonomy (NCBI): domain Eukaryota; kingdom Viridiplantae; phylum Streptophyta; class Magnoliopsida; order Asterales; family Asteraceae; genus Helianthus; species Helianthus tuberosus. The sequence goes on from JARYGA010060172.1 coordinate 15,369,082, forward strand.
CCAGCATCACTGACCTCATTCGAGGACTTGCAACAAAAGTTCCTCGCACACTTCAGCCAACAACGACGCCATGAACGTGATTCAATGGACGTCATGAACATCTGGCGCAGGGACAACGAATCGCTCGACGCATTCGTTGTCCGTTACAATAAAGAAATCCTAGAGATAGGCGACGTTGACAACCAGATGGCACGTAACCATTTCATTGTTGCAGTCAAAGACGAACAAATGGTTATGAACATTTCAGGCGGCAACGGCTTGCCTTAGAGGTGGGAAGATGTCATGGCTAAGGTTAAAACCTATGCCCAAACGCAGCGGTCTCTAAGACCGCACATGTCAAAGGCACAACCCCTGGCGGAAGGCCAGTCTTCCCGACAAGAATCCAAGCGCAACAATAAGCGCAACAGGGACACATGGAATCGCGGAAGCGATCCCAAGGCATATGTCCCCCGGAACAACCAGCCCGACGCAAGGGCTACAATCAACGCCCAACGGGAAAACCGGGCGTCCAAGAAAGAGTCTCGGGACCACAACTGGACCGAGATCAACCAGTCGCCAAGCGACGTTCTCCTCACGGATGCACAGTTCCTGAGACCAGCCCAACCAATGAAGTCCAAAAAGAATCAGGATCCCGCACTCTGGTGCGAGTATCACAAGGATTCGGGCCACACCACAAACAACTGCATCAGTCTCCGACTGGAGATTGAGCGAGCCCTAAAGGAGGGGAAATTGCAACACCTTTTGACAGGCGCACAAAAAGCCACAAAGCGCATCACTCCCCACAACGAGGGCACCTCCTCGGGTAAAAGGGCCATGTACGTGGCCTCTACCCACATGATCAATGGAGGGAAAGGAAGACCGCGTAAGGCGGCGAGAAGACCGGACAATGACTGGAAGGACGAGCAAGTCGTCTTTCCAAAAGTCCGAGGCGGACCGCGCGATAGGCGCGCCGTGGTTATCACTGGGCACCTGGCTCACTACTGCACCGAACGATTGTTCATCGATCCGGGCAGTACGTCCGATATTATATACGAGCAGTGCTTCAACCAGTTCGATCAAGAAGACAAAGATCGACTGCAGCCAGCAGACTACCCGCTGGCTGGATTTTCAGGGGAAACCGTGTTCCCCCTGGGACAAATTACGTTCCCTGTGTGCCTCACCAACGGAAGGCACACAAGGACGGAGGAGGTAAACTTCATGGTTTTACCTCACACCTCAAAGTATGACGTGATTCTCGGGAGGGAGTCCCAAGGCGACTTCAACATGATAACATCCGTCCCCCACTCTGCCATCGGTTTTCCAACCGAAACGGGGATCGCGATAATATACGCCCAAAGAGAAGTCATGTCTACGGACGAACTGCGTCCGACAAAGGTAGCAAGGCCTACCCCCAACACCCAACCAGAAAAATGGGTTCTTAATGCAAGACACCCAGAACAAACAGTCACGTTGGGCCATGCCTTGACACCTACCATCAGAGCGCGCCTGAAGCAACTTCTCTTCAGAAACCAAGATATTTTCGCATGGAAACCCGCAGATATGACAGGGGTACCACGTGAAATTGCGCAACACTTCTTGAATACCATGCCAGGTATCAAGCCCGTGATCCAAGGCCAACGCCACCTTGGATCAGCAAAAAACGCGGCGATGGAAGAGCAGGTACAGGAACTGCTCTCCGCAGGCATCCTGCGGGAAGTGAAGTACCAGACTTGGCTGTCCAACCCAGTCATGGTAGAAAAACCAAGCGGGGGCTGGCGCATGTGTGTCGATTACAAAGACCTCAATAAGGCCTGCCCCAAGGATTGTTACGCGCTTCCAGAGATCGACGAAAAGGTCGATAACCTCGCACCATTTCGATGGAAGTGCTTCCTCGATTGTTATAAAGGCTATCACCAAGTACAAATGGCAATCGACGATGAAGATAAAACGGCATTCCGCACTCCTATCGGGAATTACTGCTACACCAAAATGCCGTTCGGGCTGCGCAACGCGGGCGCAACCTATCAAAAATTGATGAACGACACCTTTCGCGGTCAAATCAGCAAAAGTGTCGAAATCTATATGGACGACCTGGTCGTCATGAGCATGGAGGAAAACACCATGCTCGACGACATCGACAGAACATTCCAAACTCTGCGAAGCGTTAACATGAAGCTCAACCCAGGGAAATGCTCGTTTGGAATGGAAGAAGGTAAATTCCTTGGATTCATCGTAACCAAAGATGGATTCAAGGTAAACCCGGAAAAAGTTCAGGCGATCGAGCGCATGCCATCGCCTTCTACGATGAAGGAAATGCAACGACTAGCCGGTAGGCTAGCCGCGCTTAATAGATTCTTAGCCAACCATGCAGCTAAGTCCTACCCTTTCATCAAGACCCTGCGGAGCTGTCTAAAAAAGGAACAATTCCAATGGACTGCAGAGGCCGAAAAAGCCTTCCGGGAAATGAAAGAGTGTTTGATCCAACTCCCAACTTTAACCGCACCACGAAAAGATGAGCCACTTATCTTATACCTGTCTGCCGCGGACAACGCGGTAGGCGCGGTACTTATAGTGGAGCGGGAAGGAGTCCAAACACCCATCTACTACATCAGCAAAATGCTCAACGACCCAGAGACAAGGTACTCCATCATGGAAAAGTTGGTACTGGCACTAGTGCACGCATCAAGACGTTTACGACGTTACTTTGCAAACCACGTCATCACAGTGTTAACCAACTATAGGATCGGCCCGATCCTATCCAAACCCGACATCTCCGGGAGGTTAGCAAAATGGGCAATCGAGCTGGGCGCGCTTTCACTAAACTATAAGCCGCGCCCCGCAATCAAAGGCCAGGTCTTGGCTGACTTCGTCGCTGAAATACCAGCGAACCGCATCCAAGAATGCGAAGAAGAACAAAACCCTGCATCACAACCATCATCCACAGAAACATGGGCACTGTTTACAGATGGTGCATCCAACGAAGATGGTTCTGGCGCAGGTTTACGACTTGTCAGTCCCGATGGCCAAGAGCTAACCTACGCAATACGCCTCGATTTCGAAAGTACAAATAACGAAGCAGAGTATGAGGCTCTACTGGCAGGGTTGCGGTTAGCAATTAAACTCGACGTCAAACATTTGGAAGCACACGTCGATTCACTACTAGTTGCAGGGCAGATACGTGGTGACTATACCGCAAAAGGGGATACCATGATCCTCTATCTCGAACAAGCACTGCAACTGAAGTCAAAGTTTACCTCCTTCAATATTCGCCACATCAACAGGAGTGAAAATAAACCCGCGGACGCACTATCAAAACTTGCGTCCACCAGCTTCCAACACCTGGCAAAAGAGGTACGCATCGAAGTCCTGCAAAATCCTTCAGTACCCCTGCGCCAAGTCAATGTCATCCAATACGGTACATCATCCTGGATGACACCACTCATTGCATACTTACAATCAGGGGTTACTCCCGAAAGCAAAGCAGAGGCACGCAAGTTGCAATACAAAGCGTGTCATTACCAAATGGTAGACGGTATCTTATACCGTAAATCGTACCTGGGGCCACTCCTACGATGCGTCAACCCCCAAGATGCCACATACCTTATCAAAGAAATTCACGAGGGCATATGCGGCATTCACGCAGGACCACGCATGGTGGTGGCCAAAATCATGAACGCCGGCTACTATTGGCCGGGCATGCACCTGGATGCAGTCACAGTCTTACGCAAGTGTTTCAATTGTCAACGACATGCTCCCAAGACCTTGCGTCCCAAGAACAACTTGATCCCCGTCACCACCGCATGGCCATTCCAAAAATGGGCAATCGACGTGGTGGGACCATTTCCAGACGCACCAGGAGCAGTGAAATTTATCATAGTAGCTGTTGATTACTTTACAAAATGGGTAGAAGCAAAACCACTTGCATCAACCACCGCTATGATAACAAGAAAATTCGTGTGGGAACATATCATCTGCCGTTTCGGTCTACCAATGTGCATAGTTACCGACAACGGTACCAACTTCGCTGCCGACGACTTTCAAAAATGGCTAAAAGAGCTCAACATTGAACACATATTCTCCTCAGTGGCACATCCGCAAGGGAACGGCCAAGTCGAGAGTATCAATAAAAGCTTAGTCGAAGGCATCAAAGCACGGCTGGGAACAGCCAGACGCGGTTGGGTTGACGAACTCCCAAGTATTCTATGGGCTCACAGGACAAGCCCAAAAACAAGCAACGGCGAGACCCCCTTCAGCTTAGTCTACGGTACTGAAGCGGTGATCCCCGCGGAAGTAGGCCTCCCCTCACCTAGAATGTTGGCCATCAACAAGATGGACAACAATGAGGAACGCAGGGTTGACTTAGACCTCTTGGAAGAAAGGCGCGAAAACGCTGCAATCAACGAGGCCAAGTACAAAACCAAGTTGGAAAAATACTACAATACACGCGTTCGCATTTGTACTTTCAACCCTGGAGACTACGTCCTTCGTGACAACGAAGCATCCAACGCAGAACGCCCAGGGAAACTTGCCCCCAAGTGGGAAGGACCGTACCTCATCCAAGAGGTCCTGGGAAAAGGCGCGTATAAACTACAAACATTAGAAGGTGAAACTATCGCACGCACAGCAACTTCGACGCTGTTATATGTAAGCCATGTTTACTGCATGTAATCTAGTGGGCCGCAGGCCATTTGCAAATAAATAAATAGACGATTCAATGCAATATTGTTTATTTATTTCTATTACAAATGCGTGTTACATTCTGAGGTATACACAAAAACAGATTAGCAAAATCTTCATTCGTGATACCCACACAGAATGGTACCCACACGCAACTATTGTAATAGGCCAGCAATGGCAATACTATTTAGCCAGAAACAAATCTTTATACTTGCATATCACCTAGATATGCAAAAGGCAATTACAGATTTAGTGTTACTCACAGTAATACTAAACGCATACAAATTCAAGCATGCAAGTACTAAAAACACTTAACAATTCTTTATATTCAAAAAATTCCTGCACCTGCGCGGTGCGCAAGGACTTTACATAAAGTTTTGTAACGGTTACATAATGGACCAAAAGAGGTACGCAGGCCAAATCTAATCTTCCTTTGTGCCACTGGGGCCCGCACCATCCGTGCCCTCCGTGCCCTCAACATTTGGTTTTTCCTCATCTTCATCTTCAACAGCGTATAACACTCGCAAGCGGTCCACATAATCCTCCGCTTCCAGACACTTTTCAAGTTCTTCAAGATCTGTGAGAGTCGTATCATTAAAATCCTTAATCGCAGAAGCAAGAAGCGCTTCAGTGTCCACGCCATGAAACCCGGACCGCTCATCAGTAAACCCGCCACGCGCTACAACGTTCAAATGACTGATACAGCGATTGTAGCCAGCTTTGAAACCAGCATCCCGTGCACGCTCCCTGATCTCGTTAATACCTGCTACGGTTTCGGGTGCGTCAAGAATGGCAGTAACAATCTGCGAAACATGAATACAATGCTTATCAAAGGCAAACCTACAACAAAGATAAACAAAGCAACGGATACTTACATGCCCGATCCCGCGCGTACGCATCCATTCATGATCAGCCTTGAGCAACCCAAGTGAAGAGGCGTGGCTATCCCTAGCCTCTTCAGCCTCTCTTGCCCGCACTTCAGCTTCAGCAGCACGGGCAGAGATTTCCTCAATAGTGTCCCCTCGGGTCCGCACTTCAGCCTTTAAAACAAGGAATCAGAAGTATGCAAAAAGAATCAACAAACTTGTGAAACACAATTTTCAAAGTTAGGGAAAACTTATACCTGAAGGTCCAAGATAGTTTTGCTTAACCTGCTGCGGTCAACATTTGCCCCTTCAAGAGCTTTTGCAGCACGAGCCTCCGCCTCCTTGGCTTCTTCCAGAGCCTTGGCAAGACGAACCTCTGCTTCCTTGGCCCCTTGGGCAGCCTCAGCTTTCTCTTTAGCCAACGCAGAAATTGCCGCCTTGGCATTGATAAGCTCCTGACGAACATGAAAGAGGGTTTCATTCTGTTTACCCCAAGATTCTTTCCAAGTCTTGCGTTCATCCGATAGCGTCTTGCGCTCATCAGAAAGGGTTTCTTTCCAACACTTACGCTCATCAGACAGCAGTTTTGCAAGAGTACGAACCTGTTTAAGCTCAGCAGTTGCAGCCCATTCTTCAGTCTGCTTATGCTTCTCAAACGCAGCTCTATCCCTCTCAAGCTGCTCTCTATCCCTCTCAAGCTGCGTTGCACCCTCACGTGCAGCCTTCACCAACTCCTCGGCCTCGGCCCGTAAACGCGCATTCTCCTCCCCCTCGCGCCCCAGCACCTTGCACTTCTCCATCAGTGCATTCGCCATTATGGAGCCCCCCACAAGCATGGAGGAGAGTTGGTTCATCTGGACCTCAGTCGGTAAAGAACGGGCCCGGTTTACCTCAAAAGGGGTGCCCAAACCATTCAAAACCTCCCTACAAGCGGAGGGGTCAACGGTAATGTCATCCCCTTGCAATACGGCCCATGGGGGGCGGTGATAGGCTGTAGCCCGCGCTTCTGTGTAGGAGCGATAATAATACTCCAATTCAGTCTCGTCAGGCTGAATAGGAGTCTCTACAAAACCCGCACCACCAGAAGCAGAACCGGAAGCCTTCTCAGCAACAGGAGACTTCGGCTTTCCGCCATAACCAAACTTCAAATCCATATCAACAGTATCCTCTGGGGTGATAACATTATCACTCGAATCAACCGTGTCATGGATTTGAGCCGCAGGACCTTTTCCAGTGTCCACCCCCCGCACAGAGGCTTCAGGAGTAACAACCTTATAAACCCCCGCACCCGCAGCAGTGTCGTGAGGGGGAGGGGGAGGAGGAGCATCAAAGTCGAAGAACCCTTCATCTTGAGGCTCTGAAATCAACACAGAAATACTTTACAGAACAAGTATAAACACGAAATATTTGTTAGCCATACGTTACATACCAGACACAACCGCAGGCTGGCTTGGTATGACAAAAGGCTTGCGCCTGGTCTGAATCTTCGGTTTCTTTCTCCCACCAGCATCACCAACTTCACCCGTTTTCCTCTTCTTCTCGTCACCTGGTTTGGAACCCGCAGTGGTTCCCCCTGTGGCCGCACCAGCACCTGGAACACCCAAGCCCTCTAGGGTGTCAGATACTACCACGTAATCGGTATATCTGCGGAAATGAGAACAAGAGATACCTGCTGTTTGCTTCACCAAAGGCGGAACAACAGAAACAGGTTTCTTCACACCGCGACCCCGCCCAGGTTTGTCCACAGGTTTTTTCTCCGCATGTTTTTTGGGGGCGCCCTTTGGCTCAAATTTACCAAGGTCCCCAAGTGTACCTGCGTATAGAATATCAGCAACAAACCTAGTAAAGCAATAAAGGTTATGAGTTATTACCTTTACCCTGCGGCAGGGGTGCATTCATCATCGCACGTGAAGCAATGCGGAAGAGAGGGACAATCGTCAAATTAAAACCTTTACCGTCCGCAGTCGGAATAAGATCAACTTTGCCAGTAAAAGTTGGATCAAATATCTTCCACACTTCCACAATTTCTGATAATACATGTCCAAATTAACAACAAACACGGGAATAAAAAAAAACCGCAAAAGGGTGGCAACACTTACCACCAGTTTTCTCCCGCACCACAGGCGTAAAATTCCTCTTAGGCCGGGTCAAAATCATTCGCAGCACCCACAACTCATTATTGGTCAGCTGCCTATGCTCAATAGATCTCAGCTTTGAGAACCACTCCACAGTCTCTGCGGTAGGCATAGCAATATCCTCCGCAGGGATAGGATCATTGACGTTCCGCATATTCATGTCCACAACAACTGCGGCGGCTTTAACGTAGAAAAATTTACACTTCCACTTCGTAATACCCTTCGGAGGGGTCATCAACTTAATGCTTCCATACCGTTCTCTAAAAGAAAAGAAACCGGTGTTCACCGTCAACTGGAAAAACCTCCGGAAGTTTTCAACGGTAACCGGCAGACCAAGAGCTCGAAAAGTTGATTCAAAATGCCTAATACGGATCATCCCAAAAGGACTCATCTGGGAGATATGGACCTTGTAATATTCCAAGACCTGAGCAACAAAAATTGTTAATGGTAAACGAAGGTTACCATCAGTAAAACACTCCGCCCACATGGTGATGTAACCGGCCGGAGCACTGGCACCAGTGTCACCAGGTTGGGGATATTCCGCCCCAAACTCATGAGGCATCTCAATCTTGACCATCAGTTGGTCGAATAAAGCTTTCGACCACTTCAATGGTGGTAGACCACCACCTGGAACACTGCCACCATCATCTTCTTCTTCTCCGGCCACCGGAGAGGATGCTTCAGGATTTTCACCCTCCACATTATGTGGGTTAGATGGATCAGCCATCAGAAAATATGTGGAACAGAAGTTTCGAGTAGAAGGAAAACTCAAAAAACTCAAAAGATTGCCGGAATAAAAGACAGATTGATCAGAGAAGACGAAGAGAAAGAACTCTCTATCAACAGAGATTTTTCGAAAATTTTGAACAGTGAGGAGAAACCAAACGGTTCCCCCTTTATATACTCATCGCAATAAATGCGATACAGTAACCGCCTCAACACGTTCAAAATAGGCGAGTTACAAGGCGACACGTGGTCAGGGACCTTTCCGCTGACGGTTATCACGCGCGCGTGGCCGTCCACGCGCCTGACAACGAAGACTTTTTCACTTCCTGCTACAGTGCAGTTATGACCTCGGTCAGTGTAAACGTCTTTTCAAATCAGCATATGTCAGAATCCTACCAACTTCAACAACCCACACGTGCAAGCGTGACGTAAGCAACAGAAAGCGACAACCTTATCCAAACACAAGCGGCATGCGGTTCCTCTGGTTTACCGCACCATAACCCATACCGCATGTCGTTTTTTACATACCCCTCAAAAAAGGCAAAAATATATATCTTTAAATTATATAAAGGGGTATAAGTCATAAACCGCACATATCCACGAGCACACGCGGAATATGCGGAGATAACGCACACCAACCCGCACAGGTGTGTCAGATACTCAGAACCAGCACGGTTCTTTGGACTGCGGAAACCGTTTCTCAGGATGCGGTAAACCGCACCCCATGAAAGCTTCTTCAAGCTTCAAAACCCTCGTTTCCAGTTCACAACCACAAAGGGAACGCAAACAGCTTCTCCTTAAGGAACAGGACAAGAATGCTGAGCAACCGCACATCAGCAACCCTGTCCCCTGAACCTTCAAGAGCCACATCCAGGCTACAAGACTTCTAGAAGCGAGTTCTTTGCTACAAACCGCAACTATTCTTAGGTAGTTACTGCAAACCGCAACTATGCGAATGGTAGCTACGAAAGAGCCACAACTAAGCCACCACGCGGTGAAGCAAAGCTATTTCAAGAAAAACTGCTTTCCAACTAAACGTGAAGGAAAGTGGCTACAAAACGAATGCGGAAGAGTTTCAACCAACTTCCCAAGTATCTAAAACGATCTCTTCCGGCAACACTACTTACAGGGTACTACTTTCCACCAAAGCGTGAAGGAAAGTGGCTCCAGAACAGCGGTAACAAGTCTGCCTATGACTAGTTACCCACCTATGGATCGCATAGAATAAAAAATGGTGGGCACAACCCTGCCTATGATCATGTTTATTTGCCCATAGTCCAGATTCACATTGTTCGACCAAACACGGCCAACAATGACGCAACTACCCCACGATCCTCAACGAAACATGGCAAACGAAGTTCGGCAACGAGGTAACCGCAAAGAACAAACGGTTACCAGAGAGCTTCATCTCTGAGGATGTGCGGTTACTTGAGAGATAAACCGCAGAAGACGTGCGGTTACTAGAAAGCTTAACTGGAGAACACGAACACCCCACAAAACAGGGATCATCGTTACATGTCCAGTTGCTGAACATAGAGCTTGAGCAAAGTAATTACAACTTTGCACCAACTGATGCAGAGATTCCAACTACACTGAAGAAAACATCTTCAGTCACGATCTCAAAGGTTGGTTCGAATTCTGCTAATACCTTCAGTCACCATCTCAAAGGTTGGTCCGAAACACCAACAGGTGGCTGATGACATCAGAAAAAGGCAGAAACAGTCAAGTCTTTGGCTGAGAATTCCGCATCAGACGGAACTTGCTCACCATACACCCTTCTCAAAGGAAGAAACAATCCACTAGAAAGGGCCTACTACTTAAAGAAGATGCCATCTGCATGGCATAACCTTAACCTTCTAGACAACATAGTCCAGTATCCCTCCCACACGCGACTCGCATACGGAAGGAACACTAGACTGGGGGGACTTGAAGGGGTATGGTCCCAAATATCGCGTCCGCACGACCGCGAATGACCATTACCCTCATTAAAAACCCCCAACAGCAATTAACTATCCAGTGTCCGCGTAAGATACACGCGAACACTGCGGTCCAATCTGTCCATTGATGAGAAGGCTTACCTTAAAGACGGAAACTAATGTTACGCATAGCGATGCGGCACCCCACCGCATCCTATGAACATTTTCGTCACGACAAGGGATCTGGACAAACAGTAACAGTCACTCAACAGGCGATGCGGCACAACACCGCATCCCTCACAAATCATGGATGGAACAACCAATGCGGGAACAACATCAATGACCGCAGGCAGCGATGCGGCCCGGCACCGCATCTTGCCTACAAAGCAAGTGGGTCTGACAACACAGTGCAAGTGGCACTGGGAACAGTCACCTACTAGCCCACGTATGAACAAAAGTCTGACACCACAGCCGGACGTGGCATCACCACAGCATCCGACAGGTCTGACACACCTGCAAATAGCTGTGCGATGTCAGACTAGCTACTCAACTACCCTCCTTCACTCATCGGCTATAAATACTCACCCCAAACCAGGTTTGAGGTATCACTTCCGAACTCTCTCAATACTACTACTATCATACTTTGCTTCCCAAGCAACTTACTGATTCTCACGCCGGAGAGTGGTAACAAGGAGCACCCCCCACCCCATCCTCCTTGTTACGAGTCACGGTTTGTTTCCTTGTGCAGGAAACCCACCACCAGACGATCCAGCCAAAGATCCTCGGAAAGAAGGGATTAACCCTCTTGACGAGATCAGTGAGTTAACCCTACCCGGTTAACCATTGTTTCATCAACTATCTATAATCTATACTACCTTATAAGTCAATCAACCGTCATCAGTCATTTATGAGTTAGTCTAAAGCCACAATCATTTCTCATTATGTGTTAATAACCACAACCTGTAACCGGTGACTTATAAATCATTTGAACCTTTAGATGTATATTTATATATTCCATATACGACCACATGAGTCCCAATATCAAGCTATGTCCGCTCTCTCAAACCTTCACCTATATATGTTAATTAACCCCCGCGCTACTGCCGTGGCCCTTATCCGATTCATCCGTCACCAGCTCGGTAGAAAACTGAAGTAAGTTTCTTATTCTTAAGAACTCGTGTTGCTTCGATCCTAAATAAACACTAAAACAAACCACCTTTATACATCAGATTCTCTGGTCGATCACCAGTAAGTAATGGAGATCATGAACGCTGCAATGCATACAAAAGAAAGTTCATCAATTTGGGGTTGGTCACTAAGATATATAATTATTTGGAAGTACTAACTTTTATTCCACATCTATTAATTATAAATTTCTTTTATGATGCTATCAACATTCACTAGATATTTTACTAGAAAATTTTGGCTTATTTCTCTACCCTCTTTTTTAGGGGCAAAACCGGAAATAAAAGCCGTTCCACCCAACAGTGATTTAAATGTTGTTCATGGCACCGGTTTTGGTACCTCCATATGTTCCGTCATTAGATGACATTGAATTGATAGTAAGAAACAAATGTAACGCCTTAGTTTTTGTATTAATCCGGTTATGTTTTTTCTTTGTTTGTTTGAGATAGTACATATAATTTGTGATGACAGACATTAGAGCCTTATCATTTGTTGGTTTAAACAATAAAGGTATTATAAAAAGGTGGGATTATGTGTTTTTTGACAAATAAAAATGTATTATTAAAAGGTAAGATATACAGTTAGACTATTATTTTTTCGATAACAGGTATTATTATTTGGACTATATGAGTACAATTTGTAAATTGTTTCACTTTTTAATTGTGTTTGCATTACATTCTCATCATCATGAGATTGAATTTGTTTTGTTTGATTTAGAATGCCAGTTAATTTGTTTCTCCAATTTTCATTCTAAAAATCAAGACAATAGCTTCACAGAGGGCTTGAAAAAGTGGGCAAGCAGTCACTCACCTCGGACACATGACTGATGAGCATTTAGAAACTAAATATGTTTTGATTTATCATCAAACAATTAATTAATAGAAATATGAAACTATATATGCTAACTAAACTTTTCATTCATTAATTCTTACAAGTTAGCGAATTTTTACTAAACCCAAAACCTAAAATAACTAGACTTTATAATAATTTGTTGTCTTTATTTGTAAATAATTATGAAATTTAACGTTATGAAAAATAGTATTACAACTATCATTAATATGGAGGTAAATTTTAGAAACCCGTTCTTCAAGTTTTGTAAATATTTGCCACCGTCAGACCTAGAGTTCAACCAAAATCAAGTATCTTTTTTTTTTTTGTAACTTACGCAATAGCGATTGACGTGGTAACGTACGCTATAGCGATTGACGTTACGGGTGCGGTATTGTGTGCACGAACCCAGCTACTTATGAGAGAACATCGTTGCCAGTATTTTGTGCTAATGGAAACGGTATTAGTGTTCACATTTATGATTTTCGGCATGTCAAACCAGATAACGACCAAACCCTTACCACGTTGCGTGTGAAAGAAAACGACAACACTCCCGCCGCGAAGCGCGGGGAGAAACTAATACCATTAATATATAAAATTACATTTAGTCAATAAATTTAGAGTTAAATGCCATTTTAGTCCCTGTGGTTTGACCCATTTTACCAGTTTAGTCCAAAGGTTTCATTTTTAACCTGTGGGTCCAAAAAGGTTTCACAGTTGCCATTTTAGTCCACTGGGTTAACTTCATCCATTTTTTCTGTTAACGAGAAGGCCAATTCGGTCATTTTATATGGCTGAATTGCCCTTTTAGTTAACAGAATTACATACAAAATGACCAAATTGGCCTTCTCGTTTACAGAAAAAATGGATGAAGTTAACCAAGTGGACTAAAATGGCAACTGTGAAACCTTTTTGGACCCACAGGTTAAAAATGAAACCTTTGGACTAAACTGGCAAAATGGCCCAAACCAAAGGGACTAAAATGGCATTTAACTCATAAATTTATTTAGTAGAGATTTAGAATATTACGATGAAAATAGATGTGTAAATTTTAAGTTCTTTTATCTTATTTGGAAGCCATTGTTGAGGCACGCAATTAAAATTATGTGAAACTTACATAAATTCATGTATGGTGGCTCGTAATAGACATTATAATTGAATATGATATTAGTCCGGATACCCGTCGCAACACGCTGACATTCCCACTAGTTATATTCTAATGTATAGTTTAGATTTTACATCACATTACTCAATCAATTAAGTTTAATACAAATTATTTCTTACGATTAACAAATCCTATTTTCTAATCAACTATTAAATGTAATTAACTTTTTTTCATATAAATAAAGGATTTTGCCATTAGAAAAATATAAATACTTATTATTAGAATTACCTATCAGTGTTTTTGATATCCTAAAATATCTAATCCTCTAAGAGCATTCACAACCAATCCATCAAATTATACATACATTCCACTAAAAAACAACTCCTATATCAATATATTTCCACTAAAAACAAATACTTTTTCTCTCTCCTTTCAATTAAATAATATTATCATTACATTTTTCTCTCACTTCCACTCACAACCACTTTCAAAATATATTAAAAAATTATAACGGGTAAACAGTGTCCCCCCAAATATACAGATGAACAGTAACATTTTCTCTCTCCTTTACTCACAACCACTTTTTATACCCTTTATAATATAAAAACCCCTCCTCATATAATTTGATGGTTAGGATGTGAATGCTCTAAAGACCTTAAATTTTGAAAATTCGTATTTAATTTAAAAAGCTTTAATACAAGCAACTTTCTCTAACCCGGTAAGCTTTTCAATACAAGCAACTTTCTCGAACCCGGTAAGTAATTCCGAGAGATAACCTTTTTTTTTTTAACGGCCAATTCCGAGTGGTAACCTAATTCTCTAAATTCTAATTCTTTAAATTGAGAAAGATTTCACAAATTTAGAATTTGAGGCATGGATGAAAACACCCCTTGTTGAAAAAAGGGGGTTAGTAGAGAGAGAAATCCAACCAAGGCGACGCCATTTCATCTTCTTCTTCCTCCTCCGTTCCAATGAAGCGAGGGTTAGAGTCAATCGAAATATCAGACGAGGAGTGGTCCAATCACGACTTCGATTCCTCCCGAATCCTCACCAAACCACCACCCTCCTCCTCTGCTTCCAAGGCACCACCGCCAATCGAGTCTTTTGCTTTCAGAGCCGGAACCTCTACTTCCTCTGACTCCTCTGACTGTGTCGAAATCATCAACCACCACCAGCAGCACGAGGAGGTTTTGGAGGACGATGACTTTGAACAGCCTCCCTCCACCACCATTGCCAGCCGCGGCCGGAGGTTTATAATTGATGACGATGACGATGACGATGAAGATGAATATGACGGAGGAGAGAATGCGGATGTTGTTGGAAAAGCGTTGCACAAGTGCGCCCAAATATCTGCTCAACTACGGAGTGACCTCTACGGACCATCATCATCATCTTCTTCTTCTTCTGCTCATGCCTATGCTGAAGTTGACGCTTCCTCTCTCAGAATCGTCACTCATGTCAGTTACCTTACCACTACTCTCTCTCTCATTCACTTTACTCCACACAAGTAATATATATATCTATTCAATCTTATATAGGATGATATATGTGAAGCATGTGGAGCTGGGGATTCTGGATTTCAACCTCTTCTTAAACCCTACCAGCTTGTTGGTGTCAATTTCCTCATGCTTTTGTACAGGAAGAAAGTTGCAGGAGGTAGCTTTCTTACTTTATTTACACAAGTTTTTCAGCATAAGCTTCACCTCTTTTTAGTATGTTAATGTACACAATTGGATTATCATGTGTTCAAAGTCATATGCATATGTTACCCATGATTTTCACCCACGCAACAAGTAGCTAAGTCTGAATTTCGGGGCATCAAAATCAGTAGTTGGTATTGCTTTCTAAGATCGCTACATATTATTGTTGAAAACATTCAGATAAGACATAAATTTCAAGCGAGATATTGTATTTTCTTTGTGTTTCTGTAAGCTGTCTCTTAACCTTGTACGTTAAGATTTTGGTAAGTTTTAAGTTTATTGTTCATAAACTTTTGCTGGGTGATAATTAATCCCAACATCTTTCATGTGTATCGTGTTAGTCAGGTAGGACGAGGAGCATGAAAATGCTTTTTAAGTATATAGTTATAAAGATTCCATACATCTAACTGGACTTCTCTCTTGGTGTGCCACTTCATCACAGAATTTGCTTGTTATGCCATTGAAAGTTGTCATGATCCTGTATGCCCACTTGAATTATATACGTCAGTGTACTTGAAATTCTTTCCTAAGAAAGGGATTCGTCAGTTTATAAAGTTTCTATTGGCTTAGTTAGGTGCAGTACAATGAGCATACTCTTAAATGAGTTCGACATTACAGTCTAGTTGATCGACCAGTAGTTGTCTGTTGTTCTGGATCCCAAGTCCTTTTTTTATGTTGGCATATAATGAGTGAAGATACGCCCCGCTTGCGGTATGCTCATATAATGTATATATGCGTGGGCGCTCGGGGGGCAAAAGTGAAAGTGCACTAATTTTAACGTTATTTTACTAATTTCGTGAAAATAACGTTAAAAGAGGGGGACGGTTAATCATGCATCATGTGGTGGCGTTGATAGCCAAAAGACAAAGGGGTGCATGCACTAATCGGCGTTTGTCTCAATTGCTGAGTGTTATGTGCCTTATGTCCAAGGCTTGATGCAAAACCACAATCGAGCCGGGGGTCTCATTGGAAGCAGCCTCTCTATTCCTACGGGGTAGAGGTAAGGCTGTCTACATCTCACCCTCCTCAGACCCTACCTTAGCTTTGCTATTGGTGGGATATACTGAGTATGATGATGATGATGATATAATGAGTGAAGAAGTTTATACGTTGTATATGCTCTTGTTTTTTTTTATTATTGCCCCGCTTGCGGTGTGCGCATATAATGTATATATATGTGTGGACGCTTGGGGGGAAAAGTGAAATTGCACTAATTTCAACGTTATTATACTACTATAATGAAAATAACGTTAAAAATGGGGGACGGTTAATCATGCTTCATGTGGTGGCGTTGATAGCCGAAAGAGACGGAGGTACATGCACCAATCGGTCTGTCCCGATTGCTGAGTGATATGTGCCTTAGGTCCAAGGCTTGATGCAAAACTACTATGGAAATTGGAGCTGGGGGGTCTCACTGGAAGCAGCCTTTCTATTCCTACGGGGTAGAGGTAAGGCTGTCTACTTCTTACCCTCCAGACCTTACCTTAGCTTTGCTATTGGTGGGATTTATTGAGTGATGATGATATGCTCTTGCTTTTATTTTAGATATTTGCACCTCTACTGTATGAGAGTCATATAAGATGGCATCCATTTCATTTGTCTAATGTTGTCTGTGATATTTTTTTATTTTATTGTTCAGCAATATTGGCAGATGAGATGGGACTTGGAAAGACTATTCAGGTATGATTGTTTGAATTTATGTTTGTGCAGATAGCGAAATGATATGTTTTACATTTACTGTTGTTTTGATCTGTAACTAGGCGATAACATATCTTACTCTGTTGAACCACTTGGAAGATGACCCGGGACCTCATTTGATCGTATGTCCTGCTTCTGTTTTGGAAAACTGGGAACGAGAACTTAAAAAATGGTGTCCTTCATTTACCGTTCTTCAATACCATGGAGCTGGAAGATCAGCTCATTCTAAACTCTTGAACTCTCTATCCAAAAGTCGAATGCCACCCCCGTTCAATGTCATTCTCGTATGTTACTCCCTTTTTGAACGACACAGGTTAGTGGTTCCTCATTAAAGCAATTTTTCTCCATTTCCTTATACAAGTTATCATGTTCTATCGGCTGTTATTGAAATAATTTCACCTTTGCACTCATCTGTATTAATATAACAAAAGAGGGTGTCTTAGGATTTAGGAATAGCACCTAAGACACAACCTCTATTTTTATTGTTTTTCTTTGCCAAATTTACAACAATGCCATCCAACCCAGGGTATTTTTTTTTCTTTTTGCGTGTTTAACCCTTCAACTTCTAGCATTGCCACTTACAACCCCTCAACATTCTAAAAACTTTAAAAATCTTCATTTTGACCCCCTTGAGTTTTACGTGCTTATATTTATGTACACGGGTCAACTATAATATGTTTTCGTGCTTATTTTTTTGTACATTTTGGTTGGTCTACGTTTTGTTCGGAAACGAGTCGGGTCAAATATAATACGTTTTCACTAGATGGTATAGATTCGAGTTACACTATGTTTCGACTCCACCGCAGCGCGTGGTACCATTCTTTAACGTTAAAAACACTATTTTTTACGCACTTATTTTTAAGTAAGTTTCCTTATTAATCCAAGTTGGTTTACGTTTCGACGTAATTTTTCTCGGTGACGAGTTAGGTCAAATATAACACGTTTTCTTGCTTATTTTCATGTGCGTTTTCAGTTGGTCTACGTTTTGGCGTAAATTTTGTTCGAAAACGCGTCGGGTCAAAATACTAGTTAGTTATATTTTCTAATTATTAAATTTTGGAAACAGTATTAAAGTATGTCAGGTCAATGGACAACCCATTTTGGTTTAAACTTTTTGTTCTGGTTTCTAAGATTTTGTTTACAGTGCACAACAGAAAGATGACCGCAAAGTCCTGAAACGTTGGAAATGGAGTTGTGTTTTGATGGATGAGGCTCATGCTTTAAAGGATAAGAACAGCTACAGATGGAAAAACTTGATGTCTGTTGCAAGAAATGCTAATCAGCGTTTAATGCTTACAGGGACTCCTTTGCAGAATGATTTGCATGTATGCTTTATTTCTACAGTTTTTTCTTAAGATAATAATAAAGTTTAGTTTTTTGGTTTGTTGATATATTGTTTTGATTGCAGGAGCTATGGTCATTGTTGGAGTTCATGATGCCCGATTTATTTGAAACAGAAGATGTTGACTTGAAAAAGCTGTTAAACGCGGAAGACACAGAATTGATTGCTCGGATGAAGTCAATATTGGGCCCGTTTATTCTAAGACGCTTGAAATCAGACGTTATGCAGCAGTTAGTTCCAAAGGTTCAAAGGGTATGCTAATTATTTACTATTCTCTATCTAATAAGAAGATTAAGTATGTTATTCTCCATCCACTAGAAGATAGTTTTCTATCATGGACAACATAGTCAGTTTTCCAGTAAGTTGTATGAATGGTAAAATGTGAAAATGGTTAGTTTTGTTTGGTGTGGGCCTACACAGGTTGGTTAACCTTGGAACACATTGTGTTTATGTTTTTAATTATTTTATGCTATTAGTGTGTGAATTATGGTCATAAAAGTTATATTATTTGAATAATGATTTTTGTATTTAAATAAAATTGACCTGGGACTTTGTGCTATTTTTAATCTGTTTCTATTAAGTTACGTTATATTTTATTATTTTACTATTTTACCCGTTCAAGATAAAACATAACATAAATTGTCCCATTCATAAATATCTCTTTATATCTTAAACTCTCAGCGTTTCTTAACTGATAGCAGCTCAAATTAAACTTATATCATCTAGTGTGCAAAATGCTTCAGTGTATTTTGTATTAAGCCCCGCTTGCGGTATGCGAATATAATGTATATATGTGTGGGCCATCGGGGGGCAAAAGTGAAAGTGCACTAATTTTAACGTTATTTTACTAATTTCGTGAAAATAACGTTAAAAGCTGAGGACGGTTAATCATGCATCATGTGGTGGCATTGATAGCTGAAAGACAAAAGGGTACATGCACTAATCGGTCTTTGTCCCGATCGCTGAGTGTTATGTGCCTTATGTCCAAGGCTTGATGCAAAACAAATATCGAGCCGTGGGTCTCACTGGAAGCAGCCTCTCTATTCCTACGGGGTAGAGGTAAGGCTGTCTATATCTTACCCTCCTCAGACCCTACCTTTGCTTTGCTATTGGTGGGATTTACTGACTATGGTGATGATGATGATTATTTAATATAAAAATTTTAAATGCGTCTTTTATACGTATTCGTATGCATGACATGTTTTATGCTAGGTTGAATATGTTCACATGGAAAAGGAACAGGGAAACGCTTATCAAGAAGCCATTCAGGATTATCGTGCAGCTGCACATGCTCGTATGGCCAAGTCTGCTCATCTTCCTCGCCGGCAGATTTCAAATTATTTTGTTCAGTTCAGAAAGGTTTTTACATTTGTAACCTTTTTTCTATAAAATAGTTACATTAAGGATACTTTTTCTTAGAACTATGTTTTTTTTTTCTGCCAGATTGCAAATCATCCATTACTGGTGAGGCGCATATACACAGATAAGGATGTTGTTCGATTTGCTAAAATGTTACATCCCAGAGGTGTATTTGGTGATGAATGTACCTTGGACAGAGTAATTGAAGAGCTTAAGAGTTACAACGACTTTTCTATTCACAGGGTAACTATTTCACCTGCTTAAAATGGTTTCTTTTGTCAATTTTGTTCACTCACTGTCTGGTATTCAGTTATGGCCCTTCATTTTTATTTCTTTATTTATTTTTAGCCCATTCATCACCCACCCTATAGCCTACCAGAGTTTTGTTTCTATACAAGTCATATCCCATTAATTGTTATGGGGTTGTATTCTTCAAGTAAACATCCAAGTTTTATTCAATTTTGCCCAAAAAAAGCTCTAGATGAATCATGCCACATTAATTGCACGTTGATTAAAAAATGCTATATTATATTTGTCATTCATGAGTTCATATTTTTCAAATTATATTATGTAGTTTTATTCAAGCAGTCTTTTCTACAACTAATTGTATGACTTTCTTTTGAGTCTTTTAAGAGTTCATTGTTTGTTTCTTGTAAAAGGTTTTATTATTTTTTTTTCCCGTTCCATTAAAGATAGATGTAGAAATTGGTATGCACCTTGCAGAAATGCATATACAGTACCACACTTGTATTGTCATAAAAAAGACCGACAAATACGTGTGCTAAAGTGAAAAGTTATACCGTTTGGCAGGGTGTTTGGATCTGCTTTTGTAGCTAGTTTTTGCGACTATAATTAGCATTTATCGGATTTTAATGTTTGGATGGTTGCATAATCTGCTTTTAATTATTTGGTTACTTCGGTGTCAAATTATCAGTTTCATATCAACTACAACAAAATGATCAGAATTTGTACACACTCTAATATAGGCTTGATCTCATCTTGATTCTCGCTTTTAGCTAGGTGTTCTCTAGTAGCTTGGCTCACTACGTCCCTGCTCATTTTATTATAACCTAATAAGAGACTTTTGCTCTCATATTCAAGTAAAATCTATTTCCCTCGCCCTTTTTTTTTTCACAAACTGTTTTCTTTGGTTATTTTATCTACTAAATTATCAGAATTTGACAAACACTCTAAAAGCTTCAACTCCCTAACATTACTCTTGAACGACGGTTGTAAGATTGTTATTGTGGTTATTTTGTTATGGGAGCCCTAACTGATAGTTTTCATTTGTTACGTTACAGCTTTTGCTTTATCATGGTGATGGTAATTCGGAAAATCTTTCAGATGAGCATGTTCTGGATTCTGCAAAGTGCCGGGTATATTCATGAAATCTAATATATTTCCTCTTAAAAAAACAGAATATTAATTACAATGCTTGCAGGCTTTGGCTGGACTTCTCCCTAGTCTTGTTGATGGTGGGCATCGGGTTCTTATTTTTAGTCAATGGACCTCAATGCTTGACATCTTAGAGTGGGCTCTAGATGTAATTGGGGTGACCTACAGACGTCTTGATGGCAGTACCCAGGTAACAGAAAGGCAAACAATTGTGGACACATTCAATAATGATACCTCTATAAATGCATGCTTGCTGTCCACAAGAGCTGGAGGGCAGGGTCTGAATTTGACTGGAGCTGATACCGTCATCATACATGACATGGATTTTAACCCTCAAATTGACCGTCAAGCCGAAGATCGTTGTCATCGCATTGGTCAAACCAAACCTGTTACTATTTACAGGTTCATTTCTCTTGCTATCTCTCTAGTTCCTTTTCTATTTATTATATGTGCCAAAACTGGTGGGTCGGTACGCTAAAATGGGTTGGACCGGCCACAAACAGATTCTGTATCTAGGTTTTTTTTTTCTATAGTTCTATTAATTAATAAAAACTGCGAAACATTTACAAAAGACTTGCAATCAAATCTTAGGGACGTGAATTTTTGACATGACATAGACCTTACATGAAATTCGTGGATTTGGGTTAGTCTAAACAGGTTCTGATCAGTTTTGGGACGAACCTGTGAACAAGTTTAGCTAAACAGGTTGTGTTTAAGTCGACTTGGTGGGTTTGTTATTATATGCATTTGAATTTTGGTTGTAAATTTGTACTTGTAGAGTATTAATAATATTAATAAAAAAGAAATCGGTTTAAAAAGGGTGTGCTCGTACAAACCCATGAAAACTCATGTTCGGATTCAGCTCATGGACACGTTTAACTATTTAACATCCCGAAGTTAAACCATTTTACTTGTTTGAGATAAAACATCCCAACTGAATTGCTAACTATATTTGCTCATATGTGATGATATCTTTTTCTTAAAGGTTGGTAACAAAAGACACCGTTGATGAGAATGTGTACGAGATTGCAAAAAGGAAACTAGTACTTGATGCAGCTGTGCTGGAGTCGGGGGTCGAAGTCGAAAACGAAGGCGAATCTTCGGACAAGACTATGGGAGAGATACTTTCAGCTTTGTTGTTGGGATGAGAAAATACTGCTGTTTTTTTTTTTGCAATGATACCTTAATCACATCAAACTGAGCATGTTAAACTATATTCTCAGAGTTGAACCCTCGCTTCACTGATTAAATGATTATTTAGGGTCGAGTTTGATTTATATTAATCAGTCTAACATTGTTTTTGCTATTTAGATCGGGTTTGATTTTATAATTTGCTATTTGTTACTTGACATTTTTTTTTACTTTCTTTTGGTTAGGGATTAAGATTATAACGTTTTAATAAATCATTCATAGCTGTCAAAGAACTTTTAAAGATTTTTAGACATGTTTTAGGCTGCATCTACAACAAAACAAGTTTAATGCTTAACTAATTAAAAAATTACATAAGCAGTAAACAACCTGGAAAAACAAAAAGAGAACCTAAAACAAATCAGAATAAAAAAAAGGAAACAATGTTCGTTGAACTGAGTCAACCAAAAAAAAAAAAAAAACAAAAATACATTTAGAGATAAAAAAAAAAAAGTTAAACAAAAAACTGAAAAAGTAAAAAAGTTGATTTATATTGATCAGTCTAACATTGTTTTTGCTATTTAGATCGGGTTTGATTTTATAATTTGCTATTTGTTACTTGGACATTTTTTTTACTTTCTTTTGGTCTTTAGTTTTGCTTTTATATAGATAAAAATCAACATAAAATTTGATCAGGGAGTTGAAGTTGGATACCTTAATTCTTCTCACACAATAAAAGATACAAAAAAGTTTAGGGGTATTGGATTTTAATAATCCCAACTTTCACTAATTGGCCGGTAATAATCCCAACTTTAAAAATAGCCTACAACACTCCCAACTTGTAACATTTTGGCCAGCAATGATCCTTGTCTAACTGGGTTAGTTAAAAGTGACGTGGCAGCTGACGTGTTTAAAACTTGAAATATTTTGGCCACCAATAATCCCCAGTTTCACTAATTGGCCGGTAATAATCCTCCAGTCACCACCATCATCTCCGACCTCCACCACCACCACCACAGCACCGCCACCACCACCACCACCACCACCGCACCGCCACCACCACAGCACCGCCACCACCACCACCACCACAGCAGCACCACCACCACCACCACCGCCACCACAGCACCGCCACCACCGCCACCACCACCACCACCACCACCACCACCGCACCGCCACTACCACCACCACAGCACCGCCACCGCCACCACCACCACCACAGCAGCACCACCACCGCCACCACAGCACCGCCACCACCACCACCACCACCACCACCACAGCACCACAGCCAGTGGTGGTGGTGGCGGTGCTGTGGTGTGGTGGCGGTGCTGTGGTGGTGGTGGTGGTGGCGGTGCTGTGGTGGCGGTGGTGGTGGTGGCGGTGCTGTGGTGGTGGTGGTGGTGGTAGTGGCGGTGCGGTGGTGGTGGTGGTGGTGGTGGAGGTCGGAGATGATGGTGGTGACTGGAGGATTATTACCGGCCAATTAGTGAAACTGGGGATTATTGGTGGCCAAAATATTTCAAGTTTTAAACACGTCAGCTGCCACGTCACTTGCCACGTCACTTTTAACTAACCCAGTTAGACAAGGATCATTGCTGGCCAAAATGTTACAAGTTGGGAGTGTTGTAGGCTATTTTTGAAGTTGGGATTATTACCGGCCAATTAGTGAAAGTTGGGATTATTAAAATCCAATACCCCAAAAGTTTAAGATTATAACGTTATAATAAATCATTCATAGCTGTCAAAGAACTTTTAAAGATTTTTAGACATGTTTTAGGCTGCATCTACAACAAAACAAGTTTAATGCAAATAACATTATTCAAGTAGTAAACAACCTGGAAAAACAAAAAGAGAACCTAAAACAAATCAGAATAAAAAAAGGAAACAATGTTCGTTGAACTGAATCAACCAAAAAAAAAAAAAAACCACAAAAACAAAAATACATTTACAGATAAAAAAGGCGAACAAAAAACTGAAAGTATAAAAGTTGAAAAACGAACTACACTATGGAGCGTCTAGTGATTTCTATGTTAACCGCAAGCTCACTGCTCAAATACAAAGATGTAGGACTAGGACTTACCTATTTAACATTTAACTAGTAATAACACCCGTGTGCATTGCGGCACGGGTACATTACAAAGGTTGAACGGATTAGTCAAAGCGTTATGTGATGCGCTAAACTTATGAAAACACGGGTTCCGACGTATCCGGTTGAACTCAACGTAACATATAGCTGCATTGCGATTAGATCAAAACATAACGCAAATCGAATTTATACCGTACAATCATAACGTATTATATGCGACCCGACTAACTTGAATTTACACCATCAAGTCAAAAACTCTCGAGGGGTCAAAGTGACATTTCACAAAGTTCATAAAAAGTTACGGGGTTAAAAATTACATTTCCTAAACTTAAGGGCTATGAGGGGGTAATAATGAGATTTGACAAAGTTGGGGGTAAAAATGAAACTATGACAAAGTTGGGGGTATAAAGGACACTACCAAAAAGTTGGAGGGTAAAAAAGCAAACTACTTAATAAGACCTGTGTGCGTTGCGGCGCAGGTACATTGCAAACGTCGAATGGATTAGTCCAAGCGTTAATGATGCGCTAACCTTATGAAAACACGCGTTTCGACATATCCGGTTGAACTCAACGTAATAGCTGCATTGCGATTGGATCAAAACATAACGCAAATCGAATTTATACCGTACAATCATAACGTATTATATGCGACCCGACTAACTTGAATTTATACCGTCAAGTCAAAAACTCTAGAGGGGTCAAAGTGACATTTTTCAAAGTTCATAAAAAGTTACGGGGTTAAAAATTACATTTCCTAAACTTAAGGACTAAGAAGGGGTAATAATGAGATTTGACAAAGTTGGAGGTAAAAAGGAAACTATAACAAAGTTGGGGGTATAAAGGACACTACCACAAAGTTGGAGGGTAAAAAGCAAATTACTTAATAAGGCCCGTTCACGTTGCGGCGAGAGTACATTGCAAACGTCGAATGGATTCGTCCAAGCGTTATATGATGCGCTAACATTATGAAAACACGCGTTTCGAGGTATCCGGTTGAACTCAACGTAACATATAGCTGCATTGCAATTGGATCAAAACATAACGCAAATCGAATTTATACCGTACAATCATAACGTATTATATGCGACCTGACTAACTTGAATTTATACCGTCAAGTCAAAAACTCTCGAGAGGTTCAAAGTGACAATTTACAAAGTTCATAAAAAGTTATGGGGTTAAAAATTACATTTCCTAAGCTTAAGGGCTAAGAGGGGATAATAATAAGATTTGACAAAGTTAAGGGTAAAAAGAGAACTATGACAGTTGGAGGTATAAAGGACACTACCACAAAATTAAAGAGTAAAAAGCGAAGTAATTGTATGTCGGTGGCCAATGCCACTGACTTTATACTTTAAGATGTTATAGAATGTCTACTATTTCTCTTTTCATTTTTTGTGACCTATGCACTCAAGCAACCTGCAGCTTAGGCTGTTTTGGGACGGTTTCAGGCCTCTTTTTGGATGTTTCAGGTCATTGTTAGATGTTCAAAGAGTTGTTTAGACAGAAATTTGGTCAGAATTTGCAAAATTCGGCCAAAACTTTGCTGAGCAAGCCTGGATTGCCACGAGGCGTTTTCCTGCGTCTCGCCTACAGCGCCAATGGCACTTGCGTAGTTAGAAAACTTCTATAAGTACCAAACGTATTACATACACGTCTAGTATCTCCAAGCTCAAGCTTAAATGAGATTCTCCACTTCTAGAATCACAATTCACAGCAGAAAAGGAACTTTTTTGGTTAAGCATTCAAACAAGTCCTACAAGTATTGCCTGGCAGTACATCTAATTACAACTCATCAAGTTCATCTTCATCTCTCAATTTGTGGAAAATGTCATCCAGGGAATCATTGTTCTTGGATAGTATGCTTGCCTTCAAATTATGAAGCCCTGACTTGAGTGATAACCAGGTTGAGGATGATAATGGTCCATCAGTGGCGGTGCTAGAGTCGTCAGAATCAAGCAACGAGACTTTAGCTGCAGCAATGTTTGTATTTGAACCCCTAATGCCCCTAATGGCAGCATATTTGCTACTGATAGCTTCACTGCTCCTACTATATCTCCGACCATTGTCTCTTCGGCTGCTCGTTGGCTTCATTTAACAGGTCATTTAAATGGTACTACATTTTTAAAATATATACAACTAGAATCTGTTTCATAAACAACCCACAAGTTTTAAAATACTTACGTTTCGCAACTCTATGTCAATGCCTGAATCATTAAATTTTGTTGACAATGGAACAACTTCTTCACCAAGGCTGTGCCCTTGTTCAAGCCAAGCGCGCTCTACATAAGCAAGGACACATACTTGTTATACCAAGTTGTATTTATATAATGTTAAAATAAGTCGTACTTATTGAATTACCTTTCTTCAGAATAAGTAGCCCTGTTGGATCAACACCATCAAGATCATCCGCTTCATTTTGAAACACAATTCTCTTCCAAACTCCACTAACTTTAATTATCCTGTGAAAGAAACCGGTTGCAACTAGGAGAGTATATACAACCATAATGATTGGATAGATTTTGTTGAATCCTTCCCCGAAGAAAGGAACAGCATTGTCGATATTTCCCATCCGCTGCGGCGATATAAGCATGTTCATTAAAAGTGTGGTATTATCTTACAACTTAAATATGCGCATACCTTTTCAAAAATAGTCTTCTTCCCCCCATCTAGACTAACGAGATTGAGAAAATTGAAGGAAACTGGAGGAGCATAGCGTGCAACCATTCTGGGCCAGATTGTTGAAAGAATTTTCTACTTAAGTACAAAATTATTCAAACAAAAAGAATATGTTTAAAAGACAACGGGATAATTTCATATGCCCACTTTTTAATTTATGACATTTATACCCTCTTATCTTAGAACTAGGGTTTTGTATTACGTTTGTATATACTAGTAGATTGTAAAATACATGAAACACAAAACATCAATAAAGTATCTCTTTTAGCTTCTTAAAATTTGCATTAAGATACGAGAGTTTGGATTGTAAGAAAACAGATTAAGGTATAATGGTTAGTTATTATAAACTGTATGAAATTTTATGTATATACAAGTTTTCAAGGGTGTATATGGAACTGCAAAAAACAAAAGAATGTAAACCTTACGAGCATATCATGAGCAAGCTCACGGAGCTGGTGTGCCTTGGTGTAAATGAATAGAAGGTGAGCATACCAACTTTGAACAAAGAGTAGTAAGAGCAAATGCACATGTAAAAAAGAGGAACAAATGCAGCAACCTACAGTAATAATAATATATACGATTGAGAACTAGAAAACTTGTAGTATATAAGAAAACCTTGTAAAAAGAGAGATGAAAAGTTACCTGGACAAGCATCTCCTGTGTTGCGAGAGAGTTTATTAAAATAGAGAAGACAGACAAATCGACACCACTGGGCAAGAGAGTTGCCTCTGCCAAAAGAATAGCAGCTGACATACAACCGAGGACGATGGCAAATAGTCTATTAAGTTGCCTCCACACAATGCATCGCCATATTACTTCTACAAACAAACCATCCACCATGAACAAACTAAATCTTTTTACTTACATATATATTAGGAAGTCATCTAAAGTGTATTATATTTAATGCATAAGTAGTACCCATTGTATCAAGATAGCTTCCTAAGGTACCATCCCTCTCAGGTCTCAAGCTTGAAACAAATTTCCTGCAATAAATTTTATATTATCATCATGCTTACATTCAATGATGACAAAACAAGCAGCAGAACTTTGAGAAAATAATATGGGAAAGCCATTTGAATTAACTTGGGTAAAAGTTGGTCAGATTTTTATATTCAACAGAAAAAAAACCCTTGAAGTTATACTTTAGTAAATGATAACAAATATGATACAAACAATTATGCTTTACAGATATGCTGGATGTCTGACAGAAGCCTAGAGATAAAAAACAAAATGTATCAGCTAATCCGTTTATAGGCATATGAACCATTTAGGTCTGTACATATGTGACGTATTAAGCAAGTGATGATTTTACACACATAATTTGATTACAAGTGCACTGAGAAAATATATTCTAGTTGGTTTCTTTACTATTTATGTGGTGAGAAATAATTTTAAATTTATATAAATCACACGAGCAAGAAGTGCATATTCAATCAGAATGCAATGGTCTAAGTAAGTTACAAGAGCTTATACATAAATAGACCTATATAATGTACCAACGAACGAACCAAACGCACAACTTAAAACAGAAAAAGGATACAAACATACCACCCATTCTCATTGCGTTGTTCATAATTCTTTATTGTTTCTTCTAATTTGAGGGCTTCCATGACATGTGTCAAATACTCGCTGCAATATAGAAGAAGAGAAGGTAAACAATCATATAGGAAGAAAAGAATGATGCTATGGTAAATTTCTGAAATAATTATATAGTTTACCTTTTGTATCTATAGTATTCCTCACGAGCTCCTCTTAATCGGCGCCTTAGTGTTGCCATAGATTTTTCATCTGCATCATAATTCATGTCATTTTCACCTAAACGACCTCCTTGCGGTTTGAAGGATGGATCTTCATGCAACTGAAACAAGAGAATAGAAACAAACCATTCAAGAAAGAACCGAACCTTCAAATGATGGCAATTAATTACACAAGAAGCATAATAAAACAACCATTTGATTTATCATATCATCAATGATATTCATGTAGGGCCTAAACGGATCACGATTGGACATTTGTTTGGATGTTGCCTCGGCCACCTGATATATATTTTGACAAGTTAGTTAGCAAACCAAAAACAGCTGCAAAATGATGACCAGAAAAGAATCTACAATCACTTACAACTATGACATTTGATAACTCCTGATGAGCCTTGTCAAGTTTAATGGCCATTTTGGCAATTTTATGTGAAAGAAGCTTTTGGCGAGTGGTCCAGTCGGTATTCCTCCAAATTGACTTTGGAATCTCACTTAAGCCAAAACCGAGAAGAAATACACCAGTCACAAGTCCAAAAGTATTTGAGCAAGCCATGGCTAGACCCACTACACCTCCACTCCTGTAATTAAAAGGTCCATGATTTTGTATTTGTTGGCCAATAGAATAGCATAAAATGGGTTAGGACATGAAACGAAACAAACCAATCTTTTTGCATCATTATGAGCAAAAGAAGTCCAGCAAGTCCAATGAAGCCCAATATTAGATAGAAAACTAAGTTGACATGGATGCTAGTCTTCAATCTCTCTCCAACAGAAAAATCTCCAGCATCTTCGTATCCCTGAATCAGAGGAACAACTAGCCTGCTCAGACAACAATATTAATAAAATCATTATTATGTGAACAACCATTTGCTGAAAATCAAAACTTCTTGGCAATCAAACAGAGAAAAATATAGTATATGTCATCACCCTACCCTACCCTACCCTGGATGCTAATTTTCAGTCGAATATTAAAAAAGGCATGCAGGTGATACATGAACACACAAACACATAAAAGAGGGCACAGGCTGACATACCAAGTAAGCAAGAAAGTGCTCCAATATGACCAGCTCCAAAAGAAAGAGATTCCTCCATTGTCTTGACCTATAATCGTCTGCTCAAACAAAAACAAAAAAAAAGTTCAATTAAGAAGAACAAGAGTGAAAATCATCTATCTAGTGAAATTAGATTAGAGTGAGCAGCAGCGTAGTTAGGGTTAGGATGGTAAATAGAAGAAGGAGAAGAATTACGGAAGAGATGTCGGCAGGAACGAGGATGATGATGGAGAGGGAGCAGAACCAGGTGTAGCCGACGGTGAAGAAGACGTATCTGGGAACGTCAGGACCGGCGAAGTAGTTGAGGGTCAGCACAACCATGCCCAGGGTTACCGGAAGCGAGATCAGATAGAACACCCACATCCTCAACCTCAACCTTTCTCTCTCTCGAGATCCTTACCTTACCTTGCACCCACCCAGTGGCGGAGCCACGCTTTGAACAACGGTGTCGTCCGACACCATTGTATTTTGCGTAGCAAATACAACGTATAATAGGAAAAAATCAAGCGACACCATTGTTTTTATACGAGCGACACCATTGTCTTTTTACAAACGACACCATTGGTTTGTTTTCTTCTAAAAGAATTACATAATAAACACATTTATATTTCAAAATTAAGCCCAGTTACTTGAATTTAATTAGTATACTTTAAATCATTAAAGGTCCATCCTTGGTTTTTATTTTTTCTAATCCAGTAAACATTATAGCCTCATGTCTAATTAGTTTTGTTTTAATTGTTTAACCTAACAGGATGTTTGATGATCACTTGAATGATGGGTGCAGTTGTTTGTTATAATGAAAAAGAGGTTTTTTTTTTTTGCAAGTTGCCATTGAAAACATTATGAATCGTTTTCAAAACATGAAAATGCGTACAAAGCAACTATTAAGTGCAATTTTTATATATTTCAAATGACTTTGTAATTTTATTATGTGTTTTTATTCAATGACATTGTACCCGACTAGATCCGAACCGATACAAAAAGTTCGACTCCGGGTTAGTATAAACCGGGGTATCCATAAAAAAAGACACCATAAGAAAAAATTTCTGGCTCCGCCACTGCACCCACCACTTCTTTCCGACGACCTTGTTAATTCCTGTTTGGGTAAGCTTTTAGAAAAACTTATTGGCTTCTTGGAAAAGTCAGGATTTTGTGACTTATTGACTTTTCCCCCTCACATACACCTCTTTGCCAAACATCATTTTAGAGCTTATGACTTTTCAAAAAGCCAATAAGTCAATAAGTTGTTTCAAAAAACTTACCCAAACATGCCCTAGGGGTGTTTGGGATTCCTTCTCAAAATGAATTATTAACTTATATAAGTCAAAAGTGAGAAGTTAGAAATTTTAATTTCTCAAAAATGACTTCTCAAACACACAAAACTCTCTAAAATAAGCTAATCCAAACACTCAAAAAACAACTTATTAACTTTTACAAGTCAATAAGTCATAAGTTGCTCTAAAATAAGCTAACCCAAACACCCCCTTAGTTATCGAGTAAGATCGTCCGGTTTTTGCGGAATTTTTAACATCTAACCTTCTAACGTCTTTTTTCTAACATTTTTGGCCCCTAACACTAATCTCATTCATTTACTTTTAGGGTCAAAAGGATTAAAAAAAAGACGTTGGATGCCAAAATGGTTAGAAAAAAAGATGTTAGGGACTCAGATGTTAAAAGATTCTTTTTTAGGGTAAAATTGATATAACCACAGGGACCAAAATCGTAATTTACTCTTTAGTTATCTCTTTGTTACATTTTCTCTTTCCTTCACTCACATCCACTTTACAAAAATATTAAAAAATTAATACCAGTAAATAGTGTCCTCTCAAATATACAGAAGAACACTAACATTTTCGCTTTACCACTCAAAACCACATTTTACAGTCTGCATAACCCACTCACATATAAATGCAGAATGGGATGTGAATGCTCTAACCTCTCTAAAGTCCTTATTCTTTTCATAGTCATAAGCACAGGTATTCAACAAATCAAATAGCGAATTTGCGAATTAATCGAATTTAAGTTTTTGCATTTTTATCTTTTTACTATTCGATTTGAGTTCTAATTCGATTCAGATTTAATTTATTCGATTTGTATTTATGTCTCGAATTCGAATAAATTTGATTTATTTCGAATACACCCTAAACAATATTTTACTTTTATTTTTAAAACACCATGAGATGTTAAAATTGGGGCTAAATTGAAGATTATTTTATGTGTTTTAGAAGAAATTGGATGTTTTACGAAAAAATCGGAGATAAGAGACGAGTTTGGTGATGTTTTTTTGTTCGAGATTTAGAAGTCAAATTGCATTTAAGTTCGTCAAAAAATTGTTAAAAGTAACATTTCAGGCGTACTTAGCGATCTGGCATGCTTATTCGTCTGAAACCCCCTTTGGTGTACTTGTCAGTTAAATTAGCGTTCTTATTAGCAAGTACACCACACTATTCATGCATACTTATCCACAATGAACACTAAAAAAAAGTATTTGAGGGATGGTTGTTGAGGTAAAATTTGGAGATAAATTTTTAGAGCACTTTTCAAGAAGTTAGAGGACTGAGAGGAAGTCTAACAACCTGTAGTCGTAACAGCTCTGTTGAGTCTCACAAGTTTCTTCCTGAGAAGGGTCAGGAGGTCTTAGTAGGGATTTCTTAGGGTTTAGCATTAAAAGATCCCGGTTCCATACCACGTTAATTTCGAATATGAATCTATTCCTAGTTGAACATGAGTCTAGCCTAGGTAGTCTTCGTCATCACTGAGTTAAGTCTTCGTCCAAATTCGCATCTAGTTAGTTAATTTAGCTTACTTTTAGCTGCAATTCTAGGATTTTTAGTAACCCCCCCCCCCCCAATCAAATAAACAATTAGTTAAGTTTGCGTTAGAGTCAGTCTAGATAGAGTCTTAGTGTAATTCGATAGAGTCTCGTGGGTTCGATATCGGACTTACATTAGCTATATTAGAGTCGATCGGTACACTTGCCGGTTAGTAGTTTAGTGTGTCTTAGTGAGTCTAAAGTATTACTTAGAGTCTATAATTAGGTTAATTTTAGTTGTTTTTATTAAACTACTTTTAGCACATCAAAAACTAAGTGTTTCTAACCTTAGTAAGTTATCACTGATATTAAACAAGACTTAACAGGCATAACTTGATCGTTTCATTAAGTTAACAACTTACTGTCGAATCGTTCGGTTAACGATTCGGTAGAGCTTGGTGACACGTAGTTTAG
The DNA here is from genome assembly GCA_030545235.1 of Helianthus tuberosus. NCBI lineage: Eukaryota > Viridiplantae > Streptophyta > Magnoliopsida > Asterales > Asteraceae > Helianthus > Helianthus tuberosus. The sequence continues at coordinate 15,401,912 of JARYGA010060172.1, forward strand.
TTACCGCTTTTATTTAGAAACTTATAAGATATTCCGTGTTAGGGATATTATAGAACGTACGCTAGCAAGTCACGTCTTGGAAATGATATCACAAAGTCGTATTTAGCTAGCTTTGCACAAGGAAATCCAGGTGAGTTCATAACCCCCACTTTCTACGGTTTTATATTTTTATAAATGTTTTCGGGTGAGGAAAGACATGCAAGTTTTGCAAAAGTAAACAATTTTTCGATAAACGAAAACTCATATTTCTAAACCATGTTACGAATGGATTTCAAGGAACTCAAATGGTTTACAAACGATTTATACTAAATTTACCAGTTTTACAAAACAAATGCGTATTCTAGAAATGTCACACCCTGACTTTTGCGAAAGCGTGTGCGTGTGACTTGATCAGTTTTCATTGCATTCGATTATAACAAACAACTATATGATTAATATGATGTTCATCCATTCAAAAGTTTAAAACATTACAATCACAAGTCATTTAAGTTTCAATCAACATGACCTCCGATTAAGTTACAAACCAACGAAAGTGGATGACATCTGAACTTGAAATTTACATCTTGAAAACAACACCCGCGCCCAAGATCTATCTTGTTTCCTGAAATACATGTAATTTTGAAAACATCAACAAAAGTTGAGCGAGTTCATGCGTTTTGTATGAGTTCCAATAAACTTGTAAACATTTGAGAGATTCCTTTGAAAACCGGTATGTAAAGCGTCTATGAACAGATCAATTAATGTTTTGCAAGGACATTAATATATGTGAAGACATAGGGAGTACCCAACCCGAGTGGGCTATTATTAGTGTTGAATCCCATCGACTGTGTCGAATCCCCTCGACTGTATCAAATCACATTGACTGTGTCAAATCCCCTTGACCATTGTCGAATCACCTCGACTGGGACACAAAAGCACTCTAAGTAGTCACAAATGGACCATGAGTGGGGCTCGGCCGTACCCGTTAGATCTAACCTTTGTCCATGATTCTTATAAGAGTTAATGGCATTTCAGTTTCAGTCTATGCTCACATGATCTAATAGTTCATTTCATAGCCAAATCATACCATTGAAACATATGTAACATGTATTTCACCCCCAAGAGTTATAAATCCGAAAACAGTTAAGAGAAAAGGAGGACATGAACTCACAGCTTTGCGTTCCTGAGAGAGAGATATTCAATCAACGTGTTTCGTAAACGCGAGTCAACCTACAAGGGTTCTAGCTCATTAGACACGTCGGTCCTTCCTAGACCTTGTACTCGTTGTTCATCTTGAACGTTTATTATTTTCATTTCGCTTTTGGAACACTTGTGTAATTTAATAATATGTTGGCATTTGTTTCTCGTATACTTTGATTCGAGACTCTATATTTGTTACACAAATATAATATCATATATCTTTTCTTGATTCTAGTGTTAAAAATATTTATTTTTAACATCGTTAATACGTTATCGTACGTGTGCGACATTCTTGCGAGAGTACACTTCAACAAGTGTAAGTGAGTACATCATCATGTGCGTGAGTCTTTTATACGTATATGTATCCCGTATTTATACGTGTAGGTATACCATATTTACGCGTAGGTATACCGTATTATACGTGTAGGTATACCGTATTTATACATGTAGGTATACCGTATTATACGTGTAGGTATACCGCATTTATACATGTAGGTATACCGTATTATACGTGTAGGTATACCGTATTTATACATGTAGGTATGCCGTATTATACGCGTAGATATACTGTATTATACGTGTAGGTATACCGTATTTATACGTGTAGTTATACCATATTTATAATGTACTCGTACAATATATATTTATAAAAATATACATGTATTTTACTTTGGGCTTAGCCCACAATTTAGTGTTTTGGACTTAATCCATATTTTTTTAGCATTTGGGCCTAGCCCAAGTTCTATAAGTTATTGGGCCTAGCCAATGTTAGTATTGTAAGTGGGCTTTTATAAGTATTTTAGGGAAATGGGCATTTGCCCATGTATTTAAGGTATTGGGCCTAGCCCAATATTATGTTATTTTAACCCAACATTAATTGTTTTAGCCCAATATTTATGTTCATGCATTTTTAGTAATCTTTTACTAATTATGCTAGTAACTTTTATAATCACGATTAGCGTTATTTTCTTTATTGAATTTTCTGGTCATTCATTGTCGTTAATATATATGAAGTGTCTAAATTATTTTATTTTTAGACTTGTCGTAACGACCGGTTAATATATAGTTTTTGTGTGTCAAAGTTGTCGAGCATCGTAGTAACCTTTCGAGGTGTCGACACGTCCACTTCGTCGATAAGGCATAAGGTGTCGTCCGATGTCCATCGTTCGAGACCCGTCGTCCGATGTTCGCGCCTTGTTTTATGGTATCTTATAAGTGTACATTTTAAGTAGTCGCGAGGGTTCGCGACCGTCGTTACAATTTGGAATATTTGTGGGGTTTTCGGCCGTGGTGTAAGTGTATATTTTGCAAGTATCGTAGGTATTATTTTGGTATGTATTCCTAAGACTAATACATACACATAATTATACACACATTATACACCAAATAAAGTATTTGAAGTATAAACATATAATTTTCTCCAAAAATTATATTGATGGTTATTCTTATAAATTTTTCCCATTTTATCATAAAAATAACTTGTAGTATTTTAAGTAAACTCTTGGATGGTTAAGTCTTAACCCTTGTCATTAGGGTTTGTCTAATCACGATTAAGGTTGTTAATCATAATTAAGATCACTAATCGCGATTAACCATGCTAATCACCCCGTTAATCTCTTTTTAATCGCGATTAGATTTTTAGAAAATTTCGCCATAGTTTCCCCTAAACTATGGCGTTTTCCCATGTTTTTAAAACGCGTTTAAAAATCATTTTCAATTTTCCAACAACATCAATTTACTAATCTCAACAATTTAAAACATTAAGTAAACAAATTCTACCACTTATTTCCTTAAATCATGAGCACTTATATATATAAATTTTCTTAGAAAAAATCCAAGACTTTTATGTCTTAAAATCCAAGACTTTTTAAGTGGGGTTTTCATAACCATTTATTAATCACTTGTTACTTTTAAAAATCACATTTATTAGTTCTTAAAACATCAAGTTTAGACCCTTAGAGTCCTTAATCTATCAAGTATTAAAACATATATATGTAGAGCTCATGAACATAACGGTGATGATCTTTCATGATTTAAACATCTAGTTGTTTAAATCATATTTTTAAACTTAACATAACAAGGTCATCACTTATATAAGTTACTACACTAAATAAGCAACATGGTCATCATAAGTCTCATGACTAATCAACCTACTTTAACAAAAATCAACATGATCATACAACTCATTCAACACTAATACACATAATAATCACATAATACTTCATATCTAGTAAGTTGTTAAGTTTTGGTTTAGGGTTTTAAGTGAATTTCTTCTTTGTTTTCAAGATGATCAACAAGTACTTTAGTAATCTACACATGAAAACAAACTTAAAAATGATAAGTAAGAGGCTTACAACTTTGCAAGTGTCTTAAGATGATGATTTAGAAGAGATTAAGCTCCAAACAAGGTCCTAAGTGTGCTCCATGTATTTTTGATGCTTAGATGATCTTATGTAGGCTTATTTTAAGTGAAAATGGGGTGTTTTTTAATTGAAAATGGTGGAGTTATATGGGGTTTTTGAGCCGAGATATGGGGGGAGATGGGGGAGGCTTTTGAGTGTTGAAATTTGTTTGAAAAGATAAGGATGAAAGATAGGAATGGTATGGTGACTTGTTTATAAAATATGATCACTTCAAGATCTTCTAAATCTATAAGGACTTTCATTTCATTTTTCAAATGGTAGGATGGCCTTGTGGGGCCCATGTTGACCGAAATGGGGGGGGGGGGTATGGTTTTTATATACTTTTTTATAAAAGTTATGTGCACATATAATAAAAGTTGTAAGATTTATTAAAAGTTTAGGGGGTTTGATAGGTTCTTGCACCGTAAATGTTCTGGCAATATTTTTGACCCTAAAATGTGCTTAACTAGTTCACTAGGATGTTCGTTTAGTTGTTTGGGTGGCGAAAATTTTACTAACTAGTTCGTCGGCGCAAAAACGACGAAGTTGTGGTCGTTACGACGTAGTACCGGAAACTTGTTACTCGAATCTTCCGTTGCTATCCATAAGCCTATTTAAGGTGTATATATCAATTATAAGTCTTACAGACCTTAAAATGATAGATTCTGGCGTCGCGTACATTTTTATTTTGGTTATATTTTGGCGCAGAGCGGATAAAATGCATTCGTACGCGTTTACCGGAAAGTTGAAGTGTTTCAATTATTTAGTGCCCCTAATTCGGGATTTTTATTTGTATTCCATCTACCAAGTGCGTCCATGCCTTTCGTCGCTCGTTCAGGCAGTTTTCGAAACTTGCTGGCATGAATAGTGTGTTCAGGGTGAATAGTGTTTTCAGCATTTTGCCAACATATTATGTCACACCCCCAAAATCCACACGCGGAGTATCACCGCTTGGAGGCGTGACTGACCAGGATCAAGCCATCAATCATATCAAACATAGTATTTAAGTGTAAGAGTAAGAAAATATAATTCATCTTGACATGACTGATGTTCCTAACCAAACATTGTTTAAGTAGCGGAAGCATAATAATGAAAACCCAAAGTAAGTTATAAGTTCAAATATCGTCTACGATCCGTATCCCACAACGACCTGCTCCTCCCTGTGCAAGCTCCATATGTACCTAAGGTCCTGCAAGGCATGCAAGAGAGAGTCAACAACTAGTTGAGCGAGTTCACAGTGAGTATGTTTAGTTATAGTGTTCATAATGCAGTTCGTATGCTCATTTAGTAATCATGTATCGTATGTATCGTATCGCGGCCCTCTAGGCATGTTTGCGAAGTATAGTGGGGATTTCCCATGTTTGCTAGACTAGGTATAGTAGTATCGCGGCCCTTCCTGGCATGTTTGCGAAGATTAGAGTATATAGTTCGCGGCCCTTCTTAGGCATGTGTGCGAAGATTGTCATAATATCGCGGCCGACCCTTGGCGTGTGTGCGAAGATCGTTTAAATTAGTATAACCAGTCTAGTCTTGTTCTTATCCATAATCCTTCCTCTACCGGGAATCATATATCTAAGTTCCATAAACTGAACGAATAAATAATCCAACCCATTCCCATCCTGGGAATCCCATGCCTTGGCTGTGTGAACTCACCTTGGTTTGCTCGGCAGATACACAAAAGGGTTTCTTGAACTATGAGTGGTCAACCGCGTCCTAATAGGGTTACCATACAAGTCAGGTTTTGACTCAAGTAATGCACATAAGTTTACGCATAACTAACAGGTTTCATGCACGTATAGATCATGGCAGCATTTTAACAGTCAAACAATACATTCAACTTGTGCGATTTAAATAAGCCCAATAGCACTCGGCCCAACATATAACCCTACGGCCCAAAAACAACAAACAACAAACTATCTTGTGCGACTCAGATCATATTGTGCGACTCACTTGGGCTTTGAGGCCCAACAGTTAAACGTATTTCATCTAGTGCGATCCAGCAAGCCTTGTGCGACTGGAGGTATAATGTGCGACTGACAAGACTTGTGCGACTAGGTTCCTTGTGCGAACAGTTTACAACATCTGATATTTATGTTAAACAGTTACAATCATTCAATTGTTTCTTTATTTACAATTATCACTTAACAGTTTCCATCCTAACAATTGTTCGATCAAACCAAGTAAATCATCAACAATTCATATGAATCAAAACATAAATATCCATCATAATCATTTACTAGTTCGATCATCAACACAATCATTTAACTTCTTTGGACATCTTTGGATTCTACGCCTAGGTTAAATCATGATCAGCATTTAACATTCATTCAGATAAATCAAATCAGGCAACATAGTCAAACGGTTCAAAAATCATTCATCATCTCACCCTTTAATGCACCTAACATTCATAGTGACAACATTATTAAAGATGTCTACACGGTTTGATTCAGAAAGCACATGGCTGCCATTTACTTTAGTCAAAGCTATCCACTTAATTAAATTACTTATCTTCAATTCTATTAACTTGATACCAGCCATTTACTACATGATCACATGAAGGAGCAGGGGTTCGGTCCAATCAATATCCATTCATAAAATCCCAACATGAAATACTATGTATGGATCCGAGATAGTGGATCTGGCAACCTATTATAATTTTATTGAATACAATAGCATGACTGGGCCGATTAAAAGCCTGATGACATGTACTGACATTCATGTGATTTTACTTGAAAACCATTCGACCACACATTACATACACATCGATTCAATCATAGGCTCACATCATTACCCACCAACTAGTAATACATGAAATCATACACATGTGAGCCGATTCTAGAGACATCAATATTAACAGTTTACATCATCACCAATCATATATCATTTACAATCATCGAATGAAACATGTATAATCACATAACATATAATCAATAGATAGACACTAACCAGTTAGAAGATAACACAAGGTGGTTCGATTAAGAGAACTTCACGAGGTGATGCTTCTGCTAAGAGAGTTGCCGTCGAACAAGAGAAATAGAGAACTAGGGTTTGTGTGTAAAGTGTTTAGCAACCAAATGAGGAATATACCCCTTTCTCCTAATATTATGCGACACAAGGGGTGGGTGGGCCGAACCCTCTACATGAGCTGTCCATTCGGTTCGGTTTCAAGAGAAGTGGGCCGTGAGTAGTAAAGCCCAAAGACTTGTGCGTTCGAATAGTGTTGTGCGATCCAAGTTGTTTATATACATACATACGTTACACAAAGCACATATCCACATAACATTCATTTAATCAATTAAGTTCATACAATCACTTCACGTTCACATACGTTACATTAAGCACAACAATAGGTTCTGAAATACGAGTTGTCACATTATCCCCAAGTTGAAAGAAATTTCGTCCCGAAATTTAGCACGTACTCACTGAGGAAGCTAGTTAAGTTGTATGGTTTTCCTGGGGTGTCACATCCTCCCCCCGTTGATCTGGAATTTCGTCCCGAAATTCCGTAGCTTCTGCCTCAGTAGTGGTTGTACCGGTTGCGAACAGTTGGGGATACTTTTGTTTCATCTGATCTTCGCGTTCCCAGGTGAACTCTGGGCCGCGACGTGAGTTCCATCGAACTCGAACGAGAGGTATTCTGGTATGCTTGAGGACCTTAACATCCCGGTCCGTGATTTCAACAGGTTCCTCGACGAATCGTAACTGCTCGTCGATCGTGAGCTCCTTCAAAGGAACTACGTGGGTCTCCCCTGACAGACATTTCTTCAGATTTGACACATGGAAAACGTCGTGAACTGCACTGAGTTCTGCTGGTAAGTTCAGTCTGTAGGCCACTTTGCCTATTTTCTCAATAACTTCGAAAGGTCCAACATATCGTGGGTTTAGTTTGCCGCGTTTGCCAAAACGAACCACACCCTTCCAGGGTGAAACTTTAAGTAGCGCTCGATCCCTAACTTGGAATCGAGTAGTTTCCTGTCTAAATCAGCGTATGCTTTCTGACGGTCGCGAGCTGCCGCCATGCGTTGTCGTATTTGTGCAATCTTCTCTGTAGTATCAACAACCATTTCTGGACCTGTGATTTGACTTTCTCCCACCTCTGCCCAACAGAGAGGTGACCGGCATTTACGCCCGTACAATGCCTCGAATGGTGCAGCCTTAATGCTCGTGTGGTAGCTGTTATTGTATGAGAATTCCACAAGTGGCAGATGCTTTTCCCAGCCGTTGCCAAAGTCAAATACACATGCCCTAAGCATGTCTTCGAGGGTCTGGATGGTGCGTTCCGATTGCCCATCCGTTTGCGGGTGATAAGCTGTGCTCATATCTAATCGTGAGCCAAAGGACTTGTGCATTGCTTGCCACAGTTCTGATGTAACACGTGCATCTCGATCTGAGATAATAGAGGTGGGCACTCCGTGCCTCGATACAACTTCCTTAAGATATACGTCTGCTAGTGTGGAGAACTTATCCGTTTCTTTGATAGCCAAGAAGTGAGCAGACTTTGTGAGTCGATCCACGATCACCCAAATAGTATCGTTAACGCGTTAAGATCTAGGCAGGCCAGTAGCAAAATCCATGGAAATTTGCTCCCATTTCCATTGTGGTATTTCTGGTTGTTGAAGGGGGCCTGAAGGTTTCTGGCATTCCGCCTTGACTCTTGCACAAGTCAAGCGCTTGCTAACTTATGTTGCTATGTGTGCCTTCATGCTAGGCCACCAGTATATAAAGTGGGTCCCAGATGCGTCCTGTAACGTAGTAAGCACCGTCTTCCTTCTGTTCTAAGCGTTGCCTTGAGCCGCGTAGGGCTTCAGCCCTGACATTTTCTGGTTTCAATGCTTCTATCTGAGCATCTCGTATCTGGGAAGGAAGGCTAGACTGTATGGTGAGTTGTAAAGCTCGCACGCGCTTAGGCGCAGTGTCTTTTCGACTGAGAGCGTCAGCCACAACATTGGCTTTGCCTGGGTGGTACCTGATTGAGCATTCGTAGGCATTTAGCAGTTCGACCCATCGTCGCTGTCGCATATTCAGCTCTTTCTGTTTGAATATATGTTCGAGGCTCCTGTGGTCAGTGTAGATAGCACATTTAGTGCCGTACAAGTAGTGTCGCCATATCTTAAGTGCAAAAACAACCGCTCCCAGCTCTAAATCATGCGTAGTGTAGTTTCGTTCGTGGATCTTAAGCTGGCGCGAAGCATAAGCAATAACTTTATCCCTCTGCATCAATACACATCCAAGACCTTGGATGGATGCGTCGCAGTAGACTACAAAATCATCCGTGCCTTCAGGCAATGAGAGGATAGGTGCGCTACAGAGTCTATCCTTTAAGTGTTGGAACGCTGTTTCCTGTGGATTACCCCAACGGTAAACAACACCTTCCTGTGTCAGTAGTGTAAGCGGCTGAGCAATCTTCGAGAAGTCTTTGATGAACCTTCTGTAATAACCCGCCAAACCCAAGAATTGGCGTATTTCGGTGGGTGTACGAGGCGCAGGCCAGTTCTTAATCGAATCTACCTTGGATGGATCGACATGGATCCCATCTTTGTTTACCACGTGGCCTAAGAAGTGGACTTCACGAAGCCAGAAGTGTCATTTGGAAAACTTAGCGTATAGCTGTTCCGTTCGCAGAAGTTCCAATATAAGTCGTAAATGATGCTCGTGCTCCTCCTGACTCTTCGAATAAATCAGGATGTCGTCGATGAAAACAATGACGAATTTGTCGAGATAGGGTTTGCACACCCTGTTCATAAGATCCATAAATACGGCAGGCGCGTTCGTTAGCCCAAATGGCATGACCATAAACTCGTAGTGGCCGTAGCGAGTTCTAAATGCTGTTTTAGAGACGTCCTCATCCCGGACTCTCAGCTGATGATAGCCTGACCTTAAGTCTATCTTGGAGTAGTAGCTCGACCCTTGCAGCTGGTCGAATAAATCATCTATGCGCGGAAGAGGATAACGATTCTTGATCGTCACCTTGTTGAGTTCACGGTAGTCTATACACATCCTGAACGTACCGTCTTTCTTCTTTACGAATAACACTGGAGCTCCCCAGGGCGAAGGACGAATAAAACCCTTATCTAAGAGTTCTTGTAATTGCGTAGATAGCTCTTTCAACTCTGATGGAGCTAAACGATAAGGTGCTCGAGCTATGGGTGCTGCTCCAAGAGCTTATTACTATGAGTTACCAAAGGTTCTTAACCAGCACGAGGAATGCGGATGATTTTCTCCTTGCATAGGATCTCTGCTTGCTGTCGGGATAACCAATCCATACCAATGACGATGTCGAAACTATCGCAACGTTGGGGTCATTCCTGGTACCACTCTGACCAATCACGAACACTCGACCCCTGGCACCATTGCCGTCGTTATTACCCCCGTTGTTGTCCTCCCTAGTTCCCGTTTCCTTGGTTGTGGTTCTGATTCTGGTTCTGGTTCAACCGTGGGCAGTGTCTTTTGAAGTGACCTTCAGCACCATCTGATAACATCCCTTGTTACCATGCTGTTGTCGCCGATTCTATAGATCTTGTGGCTATTGTTGTTGGTTCTGGTTTGCAGGACGTGAGTTTCTACCATCTTTGGCTCCATGACTAAGCTTGTCGCATCATTGACAATGATTTCGGTTGCACTGCCCGCTGTGGTGCGAGTTACATCGTTTGCACTTAGGGTAGCAGAAGTAGTGGAAGTAGTAGTGGTAGTAGTATCGCTGATACGTTGAGGCAGCTTGTTCTGTCCCACTGCCTGGTCTGTGAGACGATGAGTAAGATGAGTAACATCTTGAATAGTAGCAAGTTTAGCCGTCTTCACGTGGTTTTGAATTTCCTGGTACTAAGCCTTTGAGGTACAGCTCAAAGCTCTTTATGGGAGGATCCACCATAGTTGAACACAAAATTGTCAATTTGTTGGGTCGTTATCGTGCACGCTTCTATCTCTGACCCCGTCATCTTCATGTTAAAGGACTCCACTTCCAACTTGTGGATGGCATCATAACTATTGTATTCATGTTTGATAGGTTCCTTAAAATCATTCCATGGGGTGGCATAGCAGTCGCCAGCCCCAGTGTCGTAACTTGCGCGTTCCACCAAGTTTGCGCAGTGCCTTTGAGAATATCAGTGGCATATTTCACCTTACGAGCCTCGGGTCATTCACACACTCGAAGACCGATTCGAATTCCTCGAACTAATGGAGGAGTACAACAGCTCCTTCAGTGTCGCTGAAAGTAGTAGGACGACAGTCCATAAAAGTCTTGTATGTGCATACAGGTGGCTGAGCGTGTTGACTTGTCGTGTGCGTAAGAGTAATCAAAATTAAGCACAAGTGTTGAGTTACAAGGGTAGGATCTAGAAATCCTAGAGTAAGTGGTGATGGCAGGTTACACCTCCTGCCTGGGCAGCTGCGAGTGCTGCAGTAACTTGTTCAGTGATCGAAGCCGCCAACTGGGCTTGAGTTAGGTTAACGCGTCCACTCATGATCTTGACATCAAGGAGGACATGTGTAAGAGAGGTTCGCGAATAGTGCGAAGAGAGTGAGCACACAAGTATTCTCAAGCAATAACGTATAGTAGGTTCTGTAATCTGAGCATACCACGAGCAAAGTTCTATGTAATTCTAGCAAGTAGGTAAAGTAACATGAATAGTAGTACCTATGATGTTGAGCCTTGCACGTGGAGCGAAGCGTCGTTGTGGATCGTTGAGCACTGTTCTGGTTATAGTCTGGTTTTAACAAAATCGTTTTCCCCTTATTAAAACCAAGTTCTCTATAACCAATGGCTCTGATACCAATCTGTCACACCCCCAAAATCCACACGCGGAGTATCACCGCTTGGAGGCGTGACTGACCAGGATCAAGCCATCAATCATATCAAACATAGTATTTAAGTGTAAGAGTAAGAAAATATAATTCATCTTGACATGACTGATGTTCCTAACCAAACATTGTTTAAGTAGCGGAAGCATAATAATGAAAACCCAAAGTAAGTTATAAGTTCAAATATCGTCTACGATCCGTATCCCACAACGACCTGCTCCTCCCTGTGCAAGCTCCATATGTACCTAAGGTCCTGCAAGGCATGCAAGAGAGAGTCAACAACTAGTTGAGCGAGTTCACAGTGAGTATGTTTAGTTATAGTGTTCATAATGCAGTTCGTATGCTCATTTAGTAATCATGTATCGTATGTATCGTATCGCGGCCCTCTAGGCATGTTTGCGAAGTATAGTGGGGATTTCCCATGTTTGCTAGACTAGGTATAGTAGTATCGCGGCCCTTCCTGGCATGTTTGCGAAGATTAGAGTATATAGTTCGCGGCCCTTCTTAGGCATGTGTGCGAAGATTGTCATAATATCGCGGCCGACCCTTGGCGTGTGTGCGAAGATCGTTTAAATTAGTATAACCAGTCTAGTCTTGTTCTTATCCATAATCCTTCCTCTACCGGGAATCATATATCTAAGTTCCATAAACTGAACGAATAAATAATCCAACCCATTCCCATCCTGGGAATCCCATGCCTTGGCTGTGTGAACTCACCTTGGTTTGCTCGGCAGATACACAAAAGGGTTTCTTGAACTATGAGTGGTCAACCGCGTCCTAATAGGGTTACCATACAAGTCAGGTTTTGACTCAAGTAATGCACATAAGTTTACGCATAACTAACAGGTTTCATGCACGTATAGATCATGGCAGCATTTTAACAGTCAAACAATACATTCAACTTGTGCGATTTAAATAAGCCCAATAGCACTCGGCCCAACATATAACCCTACGGCCCAAAAACAACAAACAACAAACTATCTTGTGCGACTCAGATCATATTGTGCGACTCACTTGGGCTTTGAGGCCCAACAGTTAAACGTATTTCATCTAGTGCGATCCAGCAAGCCTTGTGCGACTGGAGGTATAATGTGCGACTGACAAGACTTGTGCGACTAGGTTCCTTGTGCGAACAGTTTACAACATCCGATATTTATGTTAAACAGTTACAATCATTCAATTGTTTCTTTATTTACAATTATCACTTAACAGTTTCCATCCTAACAATTGTTCGATCAAACCAAGTAAATCATCAACAATTCATATGAATCAAAACATAAATATCCATCATAATCATTTACTAGTTCGATCATCAACACAATCATTTAACTTCTTTGGACATCTTTGGATTCTACGCCTAGGTTAAATCATGATCAGCATTTAACATTCATTCAGATAAATCAAATCAGGCAACATAGTCAAACGGTTCAAAAATCATTCATCATCTCACCCTTTAATGCACCTAACATTCATAGTGACAACATTATTAAAGATGTCTACACGGTTTGATTCAGAAAGCACATGGCTGCCATTTACTTTAGTCAAAGCTATCCACTTAATTAAATTACTTATCTTCAATTCTATTAACTTGATACCAGCCATTTACTACATGATCACATGAAGGAGCAGGGGTTCGGTCCAATCAATATCCATTCATAAAATCCCAACATGAAATACTATGTATGGATCCGAGATAGTGGATCTGGCAACCTATTATAATTTTATTGAATACAATAGCATGACTGGGCCGATTAAAAGCCTGATGACATGTACTGACATTCATGTGATTTTACTTGAAAACCATTCGACCACACATTACATACACATCGATTCAATCATAGGCTCACATCATTACCCACCAACTAGTAATACATGAAATCATACACATGTGAGCCGATTCTAGAGACATCAATATTAACAGTTTACATCATCACCAATCATATATCATTTACAATCATCGAATGAAACATGTATAATCACATAACATATAATCAATAGATAGACACTAACCAGTTAGAAGATAACACAAGGTGGTTCGATTAAGAGAACTTCACGAGGTGATGCTTCTGCTAAGAGAGTTGTCGTCGAACAAGAGAAATAGAGAACTAGGGTTTGTGTGTAAAGTGTTTAGCAACCAAATGAGGAATATACCCCTTTCTCCTAATATTATGCGACACAAGGGGTGGGTGGGCCGAACCCTCTACATGAGCTGTCCATTCGGTTCGGTTTCAAGAGAAGTGGGCCGTGAGTAGTAAAGCCCAAAGACTTGTGCGTACGAATAGTGTTGTGCGATCCAAGTTGTTTATATACATACATACGTTACACAAAGCACATATCCACATAACATTCATTTAATCAATTAAGTTCATACAATCACTTCACGTTCACATACGTTACATTAAGCACAACAATAGGTTCTGAAATACGAGTTGTCACATATTAGGACATAGTTTTTAGTTTTCTCGCGACGTGGCGATTGTATCATTGTTGTTTGACATATATAACCATGTCCTATGATTGCTAGACTTTGTACGACCTAATCATGAAATAATTAAATCGTAATGAACGTAATTAAACGTTAATTCAAGTGTTTAAGTTGTACGGAATTACCATTATTTTTGCCAGTTGTCACACTCTCCCCCCGTTAGAAGAATTTCATCCCGAAATTCAAGTCGTGCTACAGGTTGCAGGGGAGTCTTGAAACAGGTGAGGGTACTTGGTTTTCATTTGATCTTCACGTTCCCTACGTATACTCGGGGCCGTGACGCGAGTTCCAACGAACTTTAACTAGCTTCCTACGACTCCTCCGTGTCTTGTGGACCTTCCAGTCCGTAACCTCAACAGGTTCTTCAGTAAATTGGAATTTATCGTTGACATGTATCTCGTCCGCTGGGATGGTTACCGTTTCTTGGGTAGGACTCTTTTTAATATTCGACACATGAAACGCGTCGTGTACGCTACTGAGTTCCTCCGGCAACTTCAGTTTGTAGGCAATGGTACCGAACTTTTCCAAGACTTCAAAAGGTCCTATGTGTCGCGGGTTTAATTTTCCGCATTTACCAAATCTAGCAACGCCCTTCCAAGGTAAGACTTTCAACAAAACTTTGTCTCCGACTTCGAAGGATAATAGTTTGTGTCTTTTGTTTGTGTAGTTCTTTTGTCTATCACTAGCCGCCTTGATACGGTATCGTATTTGAATGATCTTGTTCGTAGTCTCCTGGACTAATTCCGGGTCAATGAGTTGTTTATTTTCGGTCTCCGCCCAACATAGCGGGGACCGACACTTTCGTCCATACAATGCTTCAAACGGGGCGGACTGAATGCTAGTGTGATAACTATTATTGTATGAGAACTCCACTAAGGGTAAGGGAGTATCCCAATTTCCACCCAAATCCATCACACAAGTATGTAGCATGTCCTCCATAGTTTGTATCGTCCGTTCACTTTGGTCGTCCGTTTGAGGGTGAAAGGCCATACTAAGATTCAGTTGTGATCCAAATGCCTTTTGGAATTATTGCCAAATCCTTGACATAAACCGACCTTCTCGGTCCGATATAATAGAAACAGGCACACCGTGCCGTGCCACAATCTCCTTAAGATATATTTCGGCCAGCTTCCAAGTGTTGTCCTTCTCATAGGTGGGTAAAAAAAATGTGCGGACTTCGTAAGTCGATCAACGATTACCCAACCCATCTAGTGACCTCTCGAGGTTCGGGGTAACTTAGTAATGAAGTCCATCGCTTTGTTCCCATGTCCATATGGGAATTTCAGGTTGTTGCAGTAATCCTGAAGGCTTTTGATATTTCGTGTCACACCCCGATTTCCACGTGTCACCGGTGGGCCCGGTGGGGGAGTATCGTGACGTGGTTGGCAACATAATAGTCAAACAACACAATAATCAATATGCACAGCGGAAGCAATCTAAAAATATGATACAACCGAATTTAATATTGTAATATCAAATGTCACAATATTAAATTCGGTTGTATCATATTTTTAAATTGCTTCCGCTGTGCATATTGATTATTGTGTTGTTTGACTATTATGTTGCCAACCACGTCACGATACTCCCCCACCGGGCCCACCGGTGACACGTGGAAATCGGGGTGTGACAGGTTAGTATCAGAGCCAACACTGAGTGAATTAAACACTAGCCTTTTTGTGTTTAATCTCAGTTACACAATTGCACAATTCTAAACTTTCGAGTCTAGACATATAACATAGGACAAATTCCACTTTGATGTGTTGTCCTTTATTTTGCATATATTTTTGTTTTGTTATCTCATGCTGTATTGACAGGATTTACAAAATGCCGCCAAGATTCTTCAGGAGAAGAGGAAGAGGCAAGGGGCCAATCACCGCCCCCAATGATAATGAAGCTGGACCATCACATGCGCGAGCTCCGTCTACTACCGAGAGTGACGACCCTCCCTCGGCAGAACAGGAGGAACTTGTTTGAACCAGCTAGAAGATCGGTATCACACAGCTCTACACCTCCGGTCCAAAACCCTTATGGGCCACAACCGGACTACGAGCCCAACAACCCTCAGCCTTCGTATATACCCTTACAGCGATCCTTGTCGCATCATTCTTTCGGGGACCCCACACCTGTTTTTCGGGGCCGGTTTAACCCGGCGAATTTGATACAAGAACCCGTGGGTTTTAACCCACTGGGGCCAGAAGATCACTACTCCGGAGATCACGCGGACGACATGGACGAGGATACGGACCCCGTCGAGCCAGCCAGTGGTACACCAAACCACCCGATCGAGATCTCCGACGGATCTTCTTTCCATGGATCACCCTATGTTGCTCCAGATAGTTTTCAAGCCATGTTCACCAGCCACGAGTGGTACTATACACCTCCTCACCATTCGTCGCCTCAGCAGCAGCAGCCGCAACAACAACAGGATCCCTCTGTGGATTCCAGATTCGTGGCAGTCACGCCACCGCCTCCACCGCCGCCAGTGCAACCGGCACCTCCGCAACGCCAAGGCGAAGGAGAACCGGTGCGCGCATGTCGTCACGAGCAGGGGATTTCCATTTCAGTTCCCCACGTCAATCCAGTGGCAGCCACTATCCGCCACATCAGGAGGACCCACAAATGGGTGGACCCTCTAACCCAGCTGTACCACAGCCACCGCCAATGGGTTTTGACAACCCAATTCCGGCATATACGGATTCCATGGCATATAACCCGTTTGAACCGCCGACTCACCACAACTATGGTTACGCGGAGGCCGACCCTTACATGGTAGCGGCGAACTACAACACCCAAGGACCCTATGGAGATCCATGGGGAGTAGGGTACCCAACACATGGGTACCAGATACCTCCTAGGCCTATTATTCGGACGCAATCGCAGCCGCCACGGTTTTCTCCCCCGGAAAGGGAGGAAATCCTACAAAGGTTGGATGAAGTAGAGCGAGGCTTCCACCGTGACCGTAGGGAGAGACAGAGCTTCTTCCAAGGATTGGCAAGCTTGATCAAAGGGAAGAACAAGAAGGACCACTGAATCCTTCCAATTGTTGTTGAGCCCCTGCCCTGTATTTGTTTAAGCCCCTGCGTGGGTATGTATGTGTGTTTGTTTTGACTCCTGCGTGGGTCTATCTTCCGTTAACCCCTACGAGGGTATGATGTTTGCTTAAAGTCCCTGCGTGGACTAGTTTGTTTGTTTAAGGTCCCTGCGTGGACTATTATGTTAGTTTAAAGTCCCTGCGTGGACGAGCATGTTGATTGACCCCTGCGTGGGTAATTGTTTGTTGAAAAGACCCGTTTAGGGCAGCATGTAATATTATAATAAATTAATGGAATGTTTGTTTTATAAATTTCATGTTTGCCATTATGTGCATATATAAATTATAAATGAAATAAATTAATTAAAAACATTCCTTTTAAAAATAATCTGCCTACTTTAAATTTTTAATAAGAATCTTAAAGAGTGAAACCTAGCATTCGGGTTATTTTAAGGCCGGGCCAAGATGGTAAGACCTGTTCAAAAGATTCAAATCCCTGTTAACATCTGTATACATGTTAACGCTCCTGGCAGACGTGATTCATTTGAAATCACACACGTTATTATTATATAAGGATCTTTCTAAAGATTCCAAGCCCAACTTAATGATCTCTGAATCATGGGTTAAATCATCAATTAAGATGATCATACTTTTACCATAAGTGGTAATACGTGCCTACGGGCCCTGCTCATTTCCATATGAGCCAAAAGACAGTGGTAGCAATGACCCCCTGTCAAATAAAGGTAATGAACTAGGTTCAAACCTTCATGCGTTGATTCTCTGAAATCATAGCTTATAATTTATAAACGTCCTTGTGACTAGGCCTATTGTGCCAGTATACCTTAATGTTTTGATTCTCTGAAATCATAGATTAAATTAAAAATGTCCACGTGACTAGGCCTTTTGTGCCACAAATAAAACTGCTAATGTTTTATAATTAGGATAAATTATAATAGAAATCCTAAATAATTATGATTTATAAATTAACCAAATATGGTCTCTGTTACCATGGTTAATGAATTGCCATAAAAGATAATTCCATAATAAACTCCCAAATAAACTATTGTCCTTGTTTTCTGCAACAGTTCAATTAAAATGGCTAACTCAGACGAGGGTAATAGTCATCCAGTGGAGAATAACCAGAACGCCCGAATTAATTTAACGGGTGCTGAATTGAAAGCAATAATAGACGGCGCAGTTACACAAGCTTTGTAAAGGCAGTACGAAGAGTATAATGGGACTCGTAGTAGGACCCTATCTACGCAGCCTTCAAAGCCACCGTCCAAGAAGGATGACTCGAAGAAAGATGATGATCGACACTCCTCGAACCACAGTGCTCCATCTCAGCAGGTTATACTAAACCAAGGGCCCCGTGAGAAGGGTTGCTCATATAAATATTTCGTTTCCTGCAAACCCCGGGATTTCACTGGGGAGAAGGGAGCCATTGACTGTATGACGTGGCTGGATGAGATGGATACGGTTGTGGATATCAGCGGATGCGCTGAGAGAGACGTGGTCAAGTTTGTGTCGCAGTCTTTTAAGGGTGAAGCTTTAGCATGGTGGAGATCTCTGATTCAAGCCACCGGAAAAATCCCATTGTACAACATGTCGTGGGATCAATTTGTTGTCCTTATCAGGGAAAATTACTGCCCTCAGCATGAGGTGGAGAAGATAGAATCTGATTTTCTATCATTGGTGATGACAAACCTTGACTGTCAAGCTTACCTAACGAGCTTCAACATGATGTCCCGGTTGGTTCCATATCTGGTAACCCCGGAGCCAAAAAGAATCGCTCGTTTTATCGGTGGTTTAGCCCCGGAAATCAAGGCAAGCGTGAAAGCTTCTCGGCCAGCTACCTTTAGGTCTGTAGCTGACATATCTTTGTCACTTACTCTGGATGTGGTCCGATAAAGATCGCTGAGAAACAAAGAGGCTGAGAAGAGAAAACGTGAGGATGATAGTTCACGTAGATCGAACAAGAAGCACCGTGGGAACGGTGACAACAAGAAAGGATCGGAGTCAAGGAAAGATGGGCATAATTCTAGTGAGAAGCCCAAATGCAAAATATGCAAGAAGCAGCACTTTGGAAAGTGCAGACTTGAGTCGAACTCACAGACTCAGTCAAAAACCTATGCTTGTGGTATATGCAAGTCCACGGATCACAAAACCTTGGATTGCAAGAAGATGAAAGACGCAACGTGCTACCGTTGCAATGAAAAGGGCCACATTAAAACCAACTGCCCTAAGTACACCAAGAAGCCTGAAGAGGCCAAGAAGACAAATGCTAGAGTCTTCAGAATGGACGCAAAGGAAGCGATTCTAGAAGACAACGTTATTACAGGTACTTTCCTTGTAAATGATGTCTTTGCAAGAGTACTATTTGATTCAGGCGCTGATAAGTCGTTTGTAGATCATAAATTTTGCAAATTGCTGAAATTACCTGTCAAAACCTTAAACGTGAATTATGAGGTGGAGTTAGCAGATGGTACACTAGAAACCGTCTCAACTGTGTTAGATGGGTGTGCTATATCCATTAAGAACCATTCTTTTCCTCTGTCTCTGCTTCCCTTTAAGTTGGCCGGTTTTGACATAGTTCTGGGTATGGACTGGTTATCTCATAACCAGGCCCAAATTGTCTGCAACAGAAAGCAAGTGGTGATAAAGACTCCATCTGGTGAATCACTTACCATTCGGGGAGATACCCAGTATGGATTGCCGGAGCAAGTAACTATGCTCAAGGCTTCCAAATGTTTAAAGAAGGGTTGTGTCATCTACAGGGCACAAGTGATCATTGATGAGCCTAAACCGAAGATAGAAGACATCCCTGTCATCTCTGAATTCCTAGAAGTTTTTCCGGAAGAACTACCGGGTTTGCCACCAGATATGCAAGTGGAATTCAGGATTGATATCATCCCCGGAGCAGCACCAGTTGCCAGAGCACCCTATAGGTTGGCTCCAACGGAGATGAAAGAATTGAGGACACAGCTAGATGAACTGCTAGCTAAAGGTTTCATTAAACCTAGTTCGTCTCCTTGGGGAGCGCCAGTCCTGTTTGTCAAGAAGAAGGATGGATCGATGCGTCTGTGCATCGACTATCGTGAACTTAATAAAGTCACGATCAAGAATAGGTATCCTCTGCCCAGAATCGACGATTTGTTCGATCAACTACAAGGGGCAAGTTATTTCTCGAAGATTGATTTGAGGTCAGGCTACCATCAATTGAAGGTCAGAGATGAAGACATGCACAAAACAACATTTAGGACTCGTTATGGTCATTACGAGTTCCTAGTGATGCCTTTTGGGCTCACTAATGCACCTGCCGCATTCATGGATCTCATGAATCGCGTTTGCAAGCCGTACTTAGATAAATTCGTCATCGTTTTCATCGACAACATTCTTATCTATTCGAAGAATCAAGCTGACCGTGAGAAACACCTTCGCTGTATTCTCAAGCTCCTGCATCATGAGAAACTCTACGCCAAATTTTCCAAGTGTGAATTTTGGCTTCGAGAGGTCCAATTCCTTGGACATGTGGTTAGTGAGCGTGGTATCCAAGTGGATCCCGCTAAGGTTGAAGCAGTTATGAACTGGCAAGAACCAAAGATGCCTACAGAGATTCGTAGCTTCCTGGGATTGGCAGGATATTACAGGCGTTTCATTGAAAACTTTTCAAGGATTGCTGCACCCCTAACTTCCTTGACTAAGAAGAAAGTAAAGTTCGTTTGGGGTCCTAAGTAGCAAGAATCCTTCGATATTCTGAAACAAAAGTTGAGCAACGCCCCAGTACTGACATTGCCAGATGGAATAGAAGAGTTCGTGGTTTACTGCGATGCATCGCACACTGGCATGGGGTGTGTGCTTGTGCAGAAAGGCAAGGTTATTGCCTATGCTTCACGACAGTTAAAGGTGCATGAAAAGAATTACACCACCCACGACTTGGAATTGGGTGCCGTTGTATTCGCACTAAAACTGTGGAGACATTATTTATATGGGATCAAGTGTGTGATCTATTCTGATCACAAGAGCCTTCAGCATCTGTTTAATTAGAAGGAATTAAACATGAGGCAACGCCGTTGGATGGAAACTTTAAATGATTATGATTGTGAAATCAGATACCATCCCGGCAAGGCGAATGTAGTCGCCGATGCCTTGAGTAGAAAGGAGAGGGTGAAACCCATCCGAATCAATGCCAAGCGCATGGAGATAAAGAATAATTTGATTGAAAGGTTGTTAGCTGCACAGAAGGAAGCTGTGTTAGAAGCTAACTATTCTAATGAAAAGTTAGGAGTAACTGAGGAGCAGTTAACTCTTAGCAAGGACGGAATTCTAAGATTAAATGGACGAATATGGGTTCCAATTTATGGAGGACTTCGAGATGTCATCCTCCAGGAAGCCCATAGTTCCAAATACTCCATTCATCCTGGAGCTGATAAGATGTACTAGGATCTAAAGGCAAATTATTGGTGGATAGGCTTGAAGAAGTCTGTAGCCACTCATGTAGCTAAATGCTTGACATGTGCGCAAGTCAAAGCCGAGCATCAAAAACCGTCAGGTTTGCTACAACAGCCTGAACTTCCTACGTGGAAGTGGGAAATGGTAACCATGGATTTTATTACCAAGTTACCCAAGACAAGGAAAGGAAATGATACGATATGGGTTATAGTTGACAGACTGACTAAGTCAGCACATTTCTTACCCATCAAGGAGACTTATAGCTCCGACATGTTAGCCCAGTTATACGTTGATAAGATTGTAGCTTTACATGGCATACCTGTGTCTATTATCTCTGACCGAGATACTAGATACACGTCGCATTTTTGGAAGAGTTTCCAACAATCTTTGGGCACACGTTTGAATTTTAGTACGGCTTATCATCCCCAGACTGATGGTCAGAGTGAGCGTACTATTCAAACATTGGAAGACATGCTACGTGCATGTGCGATCGATTTGGGCGGTAGTTGGGATAAGCACCTACCCTTAGTCGAATTCTCCTACAACAATAGCTACCATACCAGCATTAAGGCTGCGCCCTTCGAGGCATTATACGGTAGAAAGTGTAGATCGCCCGTTTGTTGGGCGGAAGTTGGAGATGTCCAATTATCAGGACCAGAGATAGTGTTCGAAACGACGGACAAGATTGTCCAGATTCGTGACCGTCTCAAAGCTGCCCGGGATAGGCAGAAGAGTTACGCAGATCCAAAGCGTAAAGCTTTTCACTTCGAAGTAGGTGATAAAGTGTTACTTAAAGTGTCACCCTGGAAGGGGGTGATGCGATTTGGTAAGAAAGGCAAGCTAAGCCCGAGATACATAGGACCTTTCAAGGTTATCGAACGTGTCGGGTCAGTTGCCTATAAGTTAAACTTACCAGAAGAGCTCAGTGGAATTCACAATGTGTTCCACATCTGCAATCTGAAGAAGTGCTTCGCTGATGAATCACTGGTAATACCACATACAGATGTGCATATAGATGAGAGCTTAAAATTTGTGGAAAAACCTTTGTCGATTGAAGATCGACAGGTAAAGAAGCTTCGAAGGAAGCATGTACCTATTGTTAAGGTCAAATGGGATGCCCGTAGAGGTCCCGAGTATACGTGGGAAGTTGAATCCATGATGAAAGAAAAGTACCCTTATTTATTTCAGTAAATCTCGGGTCGAAATTTATTTTAAGGGGGTGAGGATGTAACACCTCGAAAATTCGTGTTCAAAGAAATAACGACACGTGTCATGTAAGACAAAACGCGTTGTAAACCCGGATTTAATAAAGATGTTTTGGCAGGATTTAAAAGTGGCGTCATGTTAATTTTTACCTCTGAACGACCTCATTTATAAATCCCAAGACCCAAGTATATATATCTTAAACATCTAAATCCAGAAATTCTTGACAATAATTGAGGTAGTGGACTCCTACGAAGAAAATGCACGGTAAACCTTCTTGTTCGGCACTTTTAAAATGAATTCATTGAAACATACCAAATGGTAGGGTATGTAATAGTACAAGGCACATTTTAAGGGCCCCTAATTGATAAAACAAGGCCCCAAAAATCGGATAATGAGGTTGCCCTTTCGAATGCATGAAAGAACAAAAGTTTGGCTGCTGATGAACGCTTGCGCACCGCAACAACAGAAGCCTTACGCTGCGCAAGCAACTGCCCAGCGACAGAAATGTTCCTGTTTGCTGTTTAAACGCAAAAACTCACCTTTAAACGAGTTTCCTCATATCCCTTGGCCCCTAAGCAGCCCCTAAACATGTAGGACACCTGTGGGAATGTTGTGGTAAGTGCTAGACTTTGTTGTCAACACTTTGTGGTGATTGAATTCACTATAAAAGGGCCTTGAGTTGCAAACAATTCATCACACCATTTCCTTCAGTTTTCTGATCATTCCTGGAGCTCAAACCTTCTCTCAAGTGATCACTAATCAAGCTTAGGACTTTAGTAAGTTTGCTAATCCTTTCTTAATTAAGTTTAGCTTAGTTATTTAACTAAAAGTCAAACCATCGTAATTACGGTTTGACTTCGAGATTAATTAATAATGGCTCAGTCAAATCTAGAATTAAAAGTAGTTATAAGTTGGTAATTATGTGGGTAATAAACCCTTAAAAGGGTTCCCCCTGATTACCATTCTAACCAGGTCAAAAGTCGGGTCAAACTTGCTAAGAAAAAGTCAACAGGATACTTAAATTACAATTTATGCATAATTAGCAATGTAGATCATATACAACCTATTTGATCATTGTTATAACTTAGTAATAAGTGTAAGAACATGTCTAAACATGTTCAACCCGACAATTTCCTGTAAATACCCGGTTCGGAACCGAAAGTCACATAGTTTGACTTTCACTTTGACTTTCAGTTCTGACCCGTTATGGTATATTTTAGAAATACCTTAGAGCTTTATTTGGACCAGGTAACATGCTAGTATAACCCTCTGTGATTATACACCATGGTTCATTAGTTAACCAATTAAAATGCATGATTCCGTTAATTGCTCATATGTTGACCATTATGCCCTTATTACCTTAAAACGTGATTTTTGGAAATGTAAAAGAGTAGAAACTTTAATTACTAATATATAAACTTGTATGCAAAGTTTGACATCAGTTTGAAGTGTAGATTGAGAGTTATGCTCATTAGCGCAAATTGAAAGCTTTATGTTAATAAAATGGCGTAATTAGCGTATAGTCTACTTAAACATACTTTTTGATATCCAAATCTTTACCCACTGATGTAATATATTGTTTTGGGAATTTTAAAGATTTTTAATTAATTTTAGGCTGAGCATAACTCATAGTCGTAGGCTTAATCTGATAATTGTCGGTTTTGCCCTTACGGGCCATAAAATGAGTTTTACATATCTAAACGACTCCAAACCTTTTGCTACTGATTAGACATGTTAAATAAATTATTTTAAGCCTTCTGGAATGATAAAGATATCAGCTTTATGTATCGAACCCGTAAATGGCTTCAAATTGCCTTATTAAGCGTTTTTAGCGCATAGAATGTACTAAAACCATTTTAAACATACAAGGGGGATACCTACTGATATTTAAGGCAAATTATAATATTTTAACAGTAAGCAAAGGTTGATAAACTCAGACTTCAGTTTTGAGCTTTTCGGCTTATGTGAAATTACCAAAATACCCCTACGGGGCATAGTTTGGTTATAATTGATAAATTTCACATATACACTTTATCCTACTGATATGACTTAGCAAATTATGTATTTTTGCTGATTACATCAGACCTGTAACTCAGGTTGTTACTTAAACTCTTTTATAAACTTTTAAATGACCAAACTACCCCTACGGGGCCTAGTTTGTGTTTAAACTCGTTTCGGGCATAATGAAAGACATCTTACTGATGTCACAACATATTTGAGGCATAATTAACTTAGGAAACCTGTATATGGCTCTCATGAATACCCGTCACGCTTATTACGCGTACGGTTCGGTTTATGTAACAAGTTTACATAAATTAGCCGAAACGGGTCAAACCTTATCGGTTTTATCTCAAAATCCAGAATGTGAATAATAAACCCATATTAAGCAAGTCTTCAAACTTGTCGGGTCTAAATCACATTCTATCCGGTCTTCGCTTAATCATGCGTACGAACCGTATCCCTGAAACTAGCCGGTCTAAGCTTAAGCTTAATTAAAGACCCGTTAGAATTCTAATAGGTTATTATAAACCTTCGTTCCAGATTAGGAGTACCAGTAAAAGCTACGTGCATTTTGCTTATTGTGATTTATACATTGCTCAGGTAAATACTTTTAACTTATTTTCCCTATACGGGCTTGGGTTACGGTATATAGCATACCGCTTGATCGAGCATCAAATCCTCCACCGTTGAGTGGGTAATTGACTAATTTGATCGGCTCGTTTAAACAGTCTTGTTACTTAAAGCCTTTGGGGGGTTAATGACCATGTCCCAGATATCCTTGGCATCATTTTACGAAATGGCCACGACTTAAGCGCGGGGTGTAGGCGTACACCCGTCAGTGCACAAAAGAATAATGTGGTGTGTCTATTGATCTTTAACCCGGACAAGATCCGGGCTACTGAACGCACAAGGAACATGTAATTCGTTAACAAGATTATAATATTAAATAATTCTCCCAAGTTAAATAAAATGTTTATGCCACGTGCATCCAAACCAATTTTCAATCATTTTCCAAAATGAGTCAGTTGATTGTATTTACCAGTGTAAACTGACGTATTTTCTCAAAAAGATTAAATGCAGGTACTAAGCGTAATTGGCTGGGATTTCTCCTTAGCATCACTAGAAGTCTCGCAAGCTTAAGATGCCTGAAGTCTGTTGAACTATTAATACTATTTTATTTCGATCCATCTGTGGATAAACTTCCGAATATTGTGGCATTTGATATTACAATATTAAATTCGGTTGTATCATATTTTTAAATTTGCTTCCGTTGTGCATATTAAATATTGTGTTGTTTGACTATTATGTTGCCAACCACGTCACGATAATCCCCCACCGGGCCCACCGGTGACACGTGGAAAGTCGGGGTGTGACATTTCATCTTAACCTTAGCGCATGTAAGGCATTTTCCGACATAAGTAGCAATGTCTCCCTTAAGGTTAGGCCACCAATCAAATCCTTTTAAGTCTTGGCACCCTTTATCTGATCCAGGATGTATAGAGTACCTTGACTTATGAGCCTCGTCCAAAATAATAGTCCATAGATCGCCAAAGAATGGAACCCAAATTCGCTTTAGGGAGTACAATGTTCCATCTTCCTTGGGCAACGATTGCGCTCCCATTCCACGTAATGCTTCAGCTTGTAGGTTCTCTGGTTTGAGCGCCTCTTGCTCAGCTTCACGAATCCGAGTAGCGGGATTCGTCTATATGGTCATCTCCAAGGCTCGCATCCTTAGTGGTTTTGCGCACTCCCTGCGGCTCAAGGCGTCTGCTACAACGCTCGCCTTGTCCAGGTGATACTTAATCTCACAGCCGTAATCATTCAACAGTTCAACCCATCTTCGTTGTCTCATATTCAAATCCTTTTGACCAAAGATATGCTGCAAACTATTGTGATTAGTAAAGATCGTACAACGTTTTCTATACAAGTAATGACGCCAAATCTTCATCGCGAAATTCATTGCACCTAGTTCAAGGTCGTGCGTGGTATAGTTCTTCTCATGCACCTTCAACTGACGTGACACGTACGCGATTCCTTTGTCTCATTGCATCACCACGCAAGCAAGACCTTATCAAGAAGCATCACAATATACCACAAATCCATCGGTACCGTAAGGCAAAGATAAGATAGGTGCGTCGCAGAGTGTATTCTTCAATGTCGGTAAAGCTGTTTCTTGTTTCTTTCCCCAATTGAATTTCCTATCTTTCTGGGTTAGGAACGTTAACGGATGGGCAATACTTGAAAAATTCTCTATGAATTGTCTGTAATTGCCTGCTAACCCCAGAAATTGTCGTATCTCAATTGGCATCTTTGGGGCTTCCCAATTCTTGGTTACCTCGATCTTTGCAGGGTCGACATGAATTCCATTCTCGTTCACCACATGACCCAAGAATTGCACATCGCAAATCCAGAATTCGCACTTTGACAGCTTAGCATACAACTGTTTGTTCTTCAAAAGCTCCAGGATATCTTGCAGATGTTGCTCATGTTCTTCCTTGGTCTTCGAGTAAATAAGAATGTCATCAATGAACACAATCATGAACTTATCCAGGTATGGCTTGCACACCCGATTCATGAGGTCCATGAATACGGCCGGTGCGTTTGTTAAGCCAAACGACATAACACGGAACTCGTAATGTCTATAATGAGTCCTAAAGGCCTTTATACGGATACTTTCTTCTTGTATCCGCGGTTGATGATATCCCGACCTCAAGTCGATATTGGAGTAGTAGCTAGAACTTTGAAATTGGTCGAGTAAGTCATTAATTATGGGTAAGGGGTACTGATTCTTGATTGGTTAGCTTGTTTAACTCCCTGTAGTCTAAGCACATACGAAAACTGCCGTCCTTCTTCTTGACAAAAAACACTGGAGATCCCCATGGTGAGAAGCTCGGCTCGATAAATTCTCTTGTCTAGCACTCTTTCAGTTGAGTCGATAGTTCTTGCTTCTCGGACGGAGCTAATCGATAAGGTGCCTTCGCCACTGGTGCCACTCCTGGCACTAGGTCTGTCTGAAACTCCATTCGTTGCTGTGGAGGTAACCCAAGCAAGTCTTCGGGAAAGACTTCTGGAAATTCCTTCACAGCGGGGATGTCTTCTGGCTTCGGCTCCTGGGTCTCCTTATCGACAATATGAGCAAGGATGGCTATGCACCCCCTTTCGGAGGCACTTTTGCGCCTTTATGACCAATGTGGGATGCTGCAATCCACCGCCTTATGGGGCCCAACATCCTTGCATCAACTGTATGAAGGCCGCGTACCATAGTGTTTGATGTGCTAAAAGTGGTTTAATAAAAACTACTAAAAATGGTTAAATAAAGATTGACTCAAAAATAAACTTTTGGACATGCTTTGGCCTAATAGGTATCGGTACTCTCATTGGGATTGTCCCCAGGTAGGCAACGGGTCCTTATAATTGGATTTGTACGAATGCCAGCCTAGACAGGAGTTCCCAACTTAACGGTACTTAACCCTTCCAGTTACTACATGTCCGACACGAAAAACACATTTTTACAAATAATGTACAAAAGACAAACTTTAAAAATAACCTTAAACTAGACACTCTAAGCTTTAAATTTGTAAACTTAGACTCGATCTTAAAACTAAACCACACAACCGGCAAGTGTACCGATCAGTATAGTATAGTAAAAGTAAGTCCGGATGTCGAACCCACAGGACACTGTTGAATTACGTTAAATAATTTATTTATACTAAAAATTACACAACAATAAACATTTTTGTATTTTTGTATTTTTGATTCGAAAAGGGGGGTTTTACTTGAAAAGTAAATTAATTAAAAATTAATTAATAAAAATGAACTAAGAACAAATTAAGACAAATGTTTGATTTTATGATGATAAAGGACTATCTAGGCTGGAATCCCACTTGTTAATAACATATTTTCTACCGGGTAATTGTGTGATATGAAACCGAGATCTTTAGATATTAAATCCTAAAAGACAACGTATAGGATTCCCAATCATTCTCGGGAAGGCAACTATGTGACTTTAAAGATTTATTTTGATTACCGATTTACTAGACTTCCTTACAGTTGTCTAGTGTTCTAGAAAAGTGCTTGGAAAGACTGACTTCCTCACGGTTGTAAATCTAAAGCAATTTAAGAAAACTTGATTTTGTTTAATAGACAAGTTAGCGACAATTTAACTAAAACCGGGTTTCTCACAAAACACAATCCTAGCAATACACTAAACTCGATCTATTAATATCTTTATACCTTTCAGTGCTAAAAATAGTAGAACATTAAAACTGAATTAATTTTTTATCATTATTTTTATGGTTTATTTCACAAACCACCATATGATTACCGAAACTGCTAAGACTTGAATATCAACATTAATTCTTTATATGAAAAGACATTCACTGGAATTTATGTAAAACATATGATCAAAGTATTAACCAAGTTAAAATATGCATATACACCAAGACATATAACTTAAATTATTTACTTAACTAGAACAAACCATAATCACACAATACCCGGTAAAAACTACATTTTTAACAAGTGTTCATCATAACCTAGATAGTTTTTAAGTGTTTAGCCAAGCATCATGGTTATGAATATCATAATAACAATACTTAAAATAGAATTCATTGACAGTTTATAGAAATTATGAAAATGAAAACAAGAATTGTAGAAACAAGCCTTAGGTCTTCACTTCAATTATCTTCGAGATCTTGCCACTTGATTCCTGAGCTTAACCAACTTCAAAACCTTTAGAAATTTGGTTCTCAAGGTTTTCTCCTCATCGTTCTTTTCATTCCTTCTATTTATTGGCATTTAAAAGATGTTGGCACATGCTTTTCTTTCCTTTGCAAATAATCATGTTCCCCACAATAAATAATAATGGCAACCACCCCCATATATGATAACAACTGCCTTCTTATTCTTTATTGAAATAGAATTCCAACTCCACCATTCCTAATCATCTTTTGCGATACACCCAAGTGGAATGGGCATGACCCAATTTATTTATAATACTCTAAATGGCCTATCACAGACCTACTCGGTCATCATGTATTCATAAAAGTGGATCTTTTTGGTTTGGAATTAATTTCATTTTTTGAGCATATTGCAAGAATAGTCCCTCAAGTTTCAAAGACTATTTTTAAAATGACTTTTTGCTTTTTGCATTTTGGTCCTTCGAGCTTATAAACTAGAGATAACGGCATCGGCCCACTCAAGAAATATAGCGGCAATTTTAATTCGGTCCCTGGCATCTCACTCTGCCAACTGGCTGGTTATTTTCATATTACTCGTTTTCACTCCATTTGCACCAGGACCTGGCAAAACACAAAATAAAATAAAACAAACTGGAAACTAAATAAAAAACACATAAAAAACATACAATAATTAAACATTTCACACGGGACAAATATGTGTATTTTACTACACATCAAATATCCCCACACTTAACCTTTTGCTTGTCCCCAAGCAAAGTCTTAAACAACTGTACAAACTGACATTTAAACGGTTATTTTAAAATGGAAAATTAAACACACATAAAAATTAATGTACATAAATGATTTAAAATTAGCTAATAATGATATAGATGAGAAAACTAAATGTGATTTTTCAAAAATAGAGTTTTATCATCAATTACTCACTTACTTGCATCTTTGATTTGCTTCCCTCGGCTCACTTGTGTAAACTAGTGAATGGTGCACTAGTAATTTTCTGTGATCACTCAAAAGCCGGGCCATATAGGTGGTGTTTGTTTTTTGGAAGAAGAACTTCCTGGCCTCTTCTGTCTGCACCGTGCAGACGCTGGAAGAGGTATAGCCTCAGAAGAGTGTTTGTTTTTTTTTTCGAGAAGTTCTTTTTACCTCTCCCCAACCTCTTTTTGGGGAAGAGATGAGAGGTAAGCTTCTCCAAGCAGAGGTTTACCTCTTCTTGGCACCACCTCCACCTCCACCCCTGCTCCGCCCCTGCTCCGCCACCACCACCACTGCTCCGCCACCATCATCATCATCATCATCATCATCATCATCATCACCACCCCTGCTCTGCCACCACCACCACTGCTCCGCCACCACCACCCCTGCTCCGCCACCATCATCATCATCATCACCACCCCTGCTCCGCCACCACCACCACTGCTCCGCCACCACCTCCGAAACCCCCACCTCCGCCTCCACCTCCGAAACCCCCACCTCCACCTCCGAAACCCCCACCTCCGCCGAAACCCTAAATCGAAACACCCCAAAACAATCAGAAACGAAACCCCCACCTCCGCCTCCACCTCCGAAACCCCCACCTCCGCCGAGACAGATCTGTTAGAGAGAGAGTAGAGACAGATCTGTTAGAGAGAGAGTAGAGAGAGAGTGGTGGTGATGATGGCGGTGGTGATGATGACGGTGGTGAAGTGGTGGCAGTGGTGAAGTGGTGACGGTGATGATGATGGCGGTGGTGAAGTTTGTAGAGAGAGAGTAGAGAGATCAGGTGCTGTGTGTGTGTGTTTTAAAAGGGAGAAGAGGTTTTATATAAAAAAAAACAAACCCTCTTCTCCTTGCAGACTGCAGACATTTGGTCCACCTCTTCTCCTGCAGATGTCTGCAGATGTGGCCTGCAGCAGAAGAGGTTTTCGTGCAGAAAAAACAAACACCACCATAGTAACATTATCATAGGCTTGTAATGAAATCTCATCTCTACCAATTAACATATATAAATCATATAAATCAAGAGGACTTATATTGTGGGTTGTAACGTGGCTAGGGTTTAAAGGTAGGGAATATGGCTATTTACTGGGTGAAGTGTTTCAATCCGGTCTAGCAAATTATCCTAACAAACCTTACACTATTTTTTTTTACACCAAGACATATAACTTACAAACCAAGTGACTCTTTTAAGGTCAGATCGTCAAGACCGGTTTTATCCAAGATGTGAATCAAATCTTCCTTAATCCTGTAGTGAACATTACTTCCAACTCTAATGGATCGTTCGGCATCGAGCCTAATAGCCCCCACCCTCATTAGAAGCGTGTATTCATGTTGGGATTCAGTTTGACTTCTTCTACATCTTCCTGTGTGAGACCAATTTCCACAACCAATACATTTGTCGTATCATTTAGCTCTTCTTTTCATAGCACTTTTGGATGTCCCACAAAATGGTGGCATTTGTTCTTTTTGTCGCCACTTTTTTCTAACTTCTTTACTTAAGTGAAATATTTTCTCTCTAAGCTCCGTAGGTAATCTTGGTTTCGCGAATTGTAGACAACAAAGCAAATTTAAATCGAATGAATGCATCTCCAATTCTTTAAAGGTCTGCCGGTAAAAGACCAAACTAAATTCCTATGAAAGGAAAATTATACTAAACCGGAATTCACACAAATGGGTTAAAACAAATGAAAAGAACAAGGCTCAACATGGTTTACTAGTGGATTTTTTTTTAGAGGTTTAAAAGAAAAGGGTAAACAACTGGGTTAATCCTATTGCCTCTATCCTCTTTATACAATTTTATAGTTAATGATTTTGACAAGTATATCCAAGACAAGTTCTGAAATGTATACTATTATGCGGCACACTCAATCAAATAAAGTCTTAAGCATATGATGAATGCTCGAGAAAGGCTCAAAACTCACTAAAATTGGGTGTGTATTTTAGATGCAAATTTATGAATAATTAGAGAAATTTCTATTTATGAAAAACACTTTAACATTTTCTCATATGTACAATTATTAGATAAAAATAAGTCAAATATGCACAAAAATAAAACAATAATTATACGATTTTTTTTAAACACTCAAGTGTTCCCATCCCCACACTTAAATTTTGCATTGTCCTCAATGTAAGATGGAAAACAACTCAAAAACTAAAATAAATAGGAAATAAAAGACAAAGGGCAAATTGGAAAGGACTTAGCTGGTTATATGATGTATAAACTCCATACTCTTGTCCAATCCAGCTCGATCGTATAGCATTTCGGTCGCGATTGGCTTTGACTCTGACTAGTACTCTTTGTAAATTCCTTGAAATTTGGTGTACAGCTCCGAAATCACCCGAATGGATATTGAGTACGGGTGGTGTGATTCAAACCTGCATAAACAAAAACAAGCAAAAACCAAAGCAGTACCGGAAAAAAATGACTCAAAAACTACTAAATTAGACTCATAAATAGTGACTCAAAACATACATAAAACTAACTATCTACTCTAATCTTGAGTTTTCACTCAAGATCCTAAACGATGGTGATTGGTGGGACATTGAGACGAGTTACCTCCGTCTCGGTGGTGTTAATTGGTCCTCCTAGGTAATGTTTCAACCTATGTCCATTCACCTTCCAAGTGCTTCCGTCTGCTTCATTCCTTAACTCAATTGTTCTGTATGGAAAAACTCCGTTCACTACATACGGTCCTGTCCACTTTGATTTCAACTTTCCTGCAAACAATTTTAAACGTGAATTGTATAAAAGCACTTTATCTCCTGTTTTGAATTCCTTCAACCCCTTAAGCTTCCTGTCATGCAATGCCTTTGTTCTCTCCTTGATATTCCAAGATCGTTCATAGGCGGCGTCCCTCAAGGCCTCCAATTCATGGATTTGAAAGTATCGTCTCTTGGCGGCCTCTGTTAAGTCAAGATTAACAGTTTTGAGAGCCCAAAGTGCTCAGTGCTCTAACTCAACGGGAAGATGGCAAGCTTTGCCATATACAATCATGAATGGTGTGGTTCCCAAAGGTGTTTTGTAGGCGGTTCGAAATGCCCACAATGCATCGTCAAGCTTGTCTGACCAATCTTTTCTGCTTTTCCCTACTGTTTTCTCCAGGATTAGTTTCACTCCACGATTTGCATTCTCGACTTGCCCACTAGTTTGGGGATGGTAGGCGGTCGAGAAACGATGAGTGACACCGTAGCGAGCCAATGTCTTTTCCATGATTGCGTTGCAGAAATGAGTGCCACGGTCACTTATAAGAGCACGAGGAGTACCGAATCGAGTGAAGAGTTTCTTGAGGAATTTAACTACTACTCGGGCATCGTTTGTAGGAAGAGCTTGTGCCTCCACCCACTTTGAAACGTAGTCTATTGCCACAAGTATATACCGATTTCCTCTGGATGAGGGGAATGGTCCCATGAAGTCAATGCCCCAAACATCGAAGATTTCAACAATTTGAATTGGGTTTTGGGGCATCTCATCCTTGGATGAGATATTGCCAGTACGTTGGCAACGATCACAGGTCTTTACAAACTCTACCGCATCCTTCACTACCGAAGGCCAATAAAAACCACAATCGAAGACTTTTTGTGCGGTAGTGTGTGGACCATGGTGACCTCCTATTAATCCTTCATGTACATGCCTCAGAATCCCTAAACCTTCTTCCTTACTCACACATCTTCTCAAAATCCTGTCTCCTCCTATCCTGAAAAGATAGGGATCGTCCCAAATGTACCTCCTCGCATCCTGAAAGAACTTCTTCTTTTGTTGGGTGGTCATACCTTTCAACACCACCCCTTTTGCCAGGTAATTTGCCAAATCTGTGAACCATGGCATACCCTCTTTTTCAGCTGCAATTAAATCTATATGCTCATGAGGGAATTTATCTCCAATCGCTTCCTCTCGAATCTCTTCTCTTTCAGGATCCTCCAATCGTGATAAATGATCTGCGGCCATGTTTTCCGCTCCCTTCTTGTCTCTGATTTCTATGTCGAACTCGGAAAGGAGTAGAATCCACCGTATGAGACGGGGTTTTGCATCTTTCTTTTTGAAAAGATAACGCAAGGCTGCATGGTCAGTAAAAACGATGGTTTTGGATAGAACGAGATAGGAACAAAATTTGTCGAATGCGAACACTACGGCGAGCAGCTCTTTTTCAGTGGTGGTATAATTCTCTTGTGCATCATTAAGAGTTTTGCTCGCGTAGTAGATCGGATGAAAGTGCTTTTCGATTCTTTGACCCAAAACTGCTCCTACAGCATAATCACTAGCATCGCACATAAGCTCAAAAGGTAAGCGCCAGTCGGGTGAGATAAGAATGGGTGCACTTACAAGTTTCTCCTTCAAAAAGTCGAAGGCTTTCAGGCATTCCTCGTCAAAGACAAAGGTTACATCTTTTTCAAGGAGTCGTGTTATGGGGCGCGTGATTTTTGAAAAATCCTTAATGAAACGTCTGTAAAAGCCCGCATGACCAAGGAAACTGCGAACGTACTTCACATTTGTCGGTGGAGGCAACCTACTGATGGTATCTATCTTTGCTTTATCAACCTCTATACCGGCTCTTGAAATTTTGTGTCCTAGCACAATTCCTTCTGT
Organism: Helianthus tuberosus; assembly: GCA_030545235.1. Classification (NCBI taxonomy): domain Eukaryota; kingdom Viridiplantae; phylum Streptophyta; class Magnoliopsida; order Asterales; family Asteraceae; genus Helianthus; species Helianthus tuberosus. The sequence continues at coordinate 15,436,725 of JARYGA010060172.1, forward strand.
CACCATGAAGTGACACTTTTCCCAATTCAGCATTAGCTTTGTTTCAATACATCTCTTCATCATCTCCTCAAGATTTGCTAAACACTGATCAAAAGAGTCGTCATAAACCGAGAAATCATCCATGAACACCTCCATGGACCTCTCAATCATGTCTTGAAAGATGGCAACCATACACCGTTGAAAAGTCGCCGGTGCATTACCTAATCCAAAAGGCATGCGTCGGTACGCATATGTGCCGTATGGACAAGTGAAAGTGGTTTTCTCTTGGTCTTCTGGTGCGATTGGAATTTGGAAATAGCCGGAAAATCCATCGAGAAAACAGTAGAACTGCTGGCCTGCAAGGCGTTCGAGCATTTGATCGATGAACGGGAGTGGAAAGTGGTCTTTCCGAGTGGCATCGTTAAGCTTGCGGTAATCGATACACACTCGCCAACTAGTGACTGTACGGGAAGGTATAAGCTCATTTTCCGCATTCATGACAACGGTCATTCCTCCTTTCTTAGGAACGACTTGGGTCGGACTAACCCACGCGGAATCAGAAATAGGATAAATTAGCCTGGCCTCCATCAACTTAATTACCTCTTTCCTAACTACCTCTTTCATGTTAGAATTTAAACGCCTTTGAGGTTGTACTACCGGTTTGAATTCATCCTCCATGAGAATCCTGTGTGTGCAGAAAGTGGGACTGATTCCCTTGATATCGGACAACTTCCATGCTATGGCATCTTTATGCTCTCGTAGCACCTCAATCAACTTTCTTTTCTCCTCCTCCGTCAATTTAGATGAAATGATGACGGGCAAACTAGACTCCTCTCCTAAGAAAACGTACTCTAGGTGGGAAGGAAGGACTTTGAGCTCTAGAGGTGACTCTATGGGTTTGCTCTCATTCTCCTCCTTGATCTCACATAGCTCCAATGATTCCGGAATCGGCTCTGGATCAATTTCTTCTATCTCATCCTCTTCTTCATTTTTGTCTTCATCAACTAGATCGGCTCCACTGATGTAGTTAAAATAATGATCAACGCATGAAATGAAGGAATCTAGAAAGTAAACGGAATGACATGGATCATTTTTATTATCGATATCTCTGGGATGTTGCATGGCTCTTTCTATCTCGAATGTGACAATCTCGTCACCTGCACGAAGTGAGATTTTACCGTCGAAGACATCAATGACTGCCTTGGCGGTTCGAAGGAATGGACGACCTAAAATGATTGGAACTTTTTCATCAGCCTCCATTTCAAGGACAACGAAGTCAACGGGGAATACAAATTTATCGACTTTGACTAACAGATTTTCTACAATCCCCCTAGGGTATTTTATCAAACGATCGGCCAATAACAGTGACATGCGTGTGGGTGTAAGCTCTCTTAGACCTAGCCTCTCGTAGAGTGAAAAGGGCATCAAATTAATGCTCGCACCTAAATCGGCTAATGCATGAGCTGGAGCAATAGAACCTCCGAAAAAACATGGAATGGTGAATGTGCCAGGATCGGTTAATTTCTCAGGTAGCTTATTTAAGACTACCGCGGAACAACCTCCCGTCAATGGAATGTTTGAAAGCTCACCTATCTTATCTTTTCTCTTAAGAAGGTCCTTGAGAAATTTGGCATATTTAGGCATGGTCTGAAGTGCTTCGATGAACGGAAGATTTATCTTTAGCTGCTTAAAGATCTCTAGAAAGTGGCCATATTCCTTATCGTATTTCTCTTGCTTAAGGCGAGCGGGATATGGAACACACAAATGATCAACCAAAGGGGATGGCTTAACTCCTACTGGTTGATTTTCTGCCTTCTCTTCAACTTGAGGTTCTCCGGTTTGTGTGGTACTTGCTGGATCTAATTTCTCTTGCACCTTACCGGGTGTTTCCATTACAATCTCTTCATCTACCTCGTCTTCATCCTCTGTCTCTGGTCTCTCTCGAGCAACCTCTCCTAGAATCCTGCCACTACGAGTAGTAATAGCTTTAGCTGATTGATTAGCTGGATTCTGGTAGGTGTTTCCCGAGAACTGACCAGGAGGTTTCTGGTGTAGTTGTTTAGAGATATCACCTAATTGTCTCTGAAGATCTAAGAGAGAAGATTGTTGATTTTTGTTATGAAGTTCTTGGTTTTTGTTGATTTGGTCTTGATTTCTAGCGAAGTTAGTAAGTTCGTTTAGAGTTTTCTGAGTAGCTTGATCTTTCGCCATTAATTGAGAAAACATCTCCTCAATTCTTCCTAGGTTCGATTCTGGAACTTTTCCATTATCTTGACCTCCTTGAGATGAACTTCCAGCAGCAAATTGATTTCCCGAACTTGAACTTCCGAATTGACCTCCTTGGTTTGAATTTCCGAATTAATTCCCTTGACCTGAGTTACTATTAGAATAGAAACCTGGTCCTCGACTTTGATATTGACCGGAAGAAAATCCAGGAGGATTTCCAGACGAACGGTAATTACTACGCCAATTAGAGTTGTTATTGAATGAGTTGTTGTTGAATGGGTTGGTGGGACCGCGGTTTTGACCTGCTATAAATTCGACTTGTTCTAGGGTGAGTGTTGGACAATCTCCAGTATCGTGCCCTCCTCTGCATACGTCACATCTATCGACCTTTTTCTTGATCTCATCAAGCTCTCTTGTGAAAGTCTTCTCCATCCGATCTAGAACAGCAGCTACCGATGAATCCAAGCCAACTTGGTTCACCCCTCGAGTGGTCGAAGAGGTGGTAGTCACAGGAATTGATTTCCTGCTGGCAGCGCTATAATCCATATCAGAATGGGCAAAACTCTCGAAAAGATCGTTACAGTCGGCAACTGTCTTCTTTCCCATAAGTTGTCCTCCAGCCGAAGTGTCAAACCGAGATTTGATTTCTGGGGTGAGACCATTGTAGAATTTCTCTACAAGTGCCCATTCTGACAATCCATGCTGTGAACAACGAGCAAGTAAAGTTTGAAATCTCTCCCAGGCTAGATGATAAGGTTCATCAGGTTCCATCCGAAATGAATGAATCTGATCGCGAAGTCGGGATGCTTTGGCTGGTGGGTAATACTTAGCTAAGAAGGCATCTCGAAGACCTGCCCAGGTGGTGAAAGTTCCTGCTGGCTGCGAATCGAACCAGATGGCTGCGCGTCCAGCAAGAGAAAATGGAAAGACCTGAAGGTAACGGGCTTCAAGGTTTACACCCTCGATAGAATAGGTGGTGCAAAGACGGGTGATACGGTTTATGTGAGCGGGTGCATCCTCATCGTCACGGCCATGAAATTGACAAGAGTTAGTGATAGCTGTCATGATGTAGGATGGGATTTGCCAAGATCTTTCATTGGTGATTTCGGGAAGGGTGATGGGTGAAGCTTGACCGGTGAAACCGGTGGTGGCTTGTTGGTAAACAGTGCGGTTAGCCATTTTAGCTTTGGTTTCTGGACTCGGAGAACGTGAAATTTCGAAAGAATCGGTCTCTGTGGTTGTTTCGGATTCAAAGTAAGGATTTTCAAAAACTTGGAATTCGCTTGTGTTACCCGATTCTCCTTCCTGATTGTTGGTACGGTGAAAGAATAAAAGTTCAGGATCGTCTTGTGGCTCAAACTCAGGTGATCCTCGTGAGCGTGTATGTCGCATAAACTAATGAAATTTAAACTAGGAATTGGAAATAAACAAGTAAACACAATTTAACTAAGGATTAAATAAAAACTGAAAATAAAAATTGTAATAAAAATTACACTAATGAATTTTAGACTCTTATGACTCAAAAAAAAAATACAAACAAAATAATTAACGCAATTGCAAAGTTCCCCGGCAGCGGCGCCAAAAACTTGATGTGCTAAAAGTGGTTTAATAAAAACTACTAAAAATGGTTAAATAAAGATTGACTCAAAAATAAACTTTTGGGCATGCTTTGGCCTAATAGGTATCGGTACTCTCACTGGGATTGTCCCCAGGTAGGCAACGGGTCCTTATAATTGGATTTGTACGAATGCCAGCCTAGACAGGAGTTCCCAACTTAACGGTACTTAACCCTTCCAGTTACTACATGTCCGACACGAAAAACACATTTTTACAAATAATGTACAAAAGACAAACTTTAAAAATAACCTTAAACTAGACACTCTAAGCTTTAAATTTGTAAACTTAGACTCGATCTTAAAACTAAACCACACAACCGGCAAGTGTACCGATCAGTATAGTATAGTAAAAGTAAGTCCGGATGTCGAACCCACATGACACTGTTGAATCACGTTAAATAATTTATTTATACTAAAAATTACACAACAATAAACATTTTTGTATTTTTGTATTTTTGATTCGAAAAGGGGGTTTTTACTTGAAAAGTAAATTAATTAAAAATTAATTAATAAAAATGAACTAAGAACAAATTAAGACAAATGTTTGATTTTATGATGATAAAGGACTATCTAGGCTGGAATCCCACTTGTTAATAACATATTTTCTACCGGGTAATTGTGTGATATGAAACCGAGATCTTTAGATATTAAATCCTAAAAGACAACGTATAGGATTCCCAATCATTCTCGGGAAGGCAACTATGTGACTTTAAAGATTTATTTTGATTACCGATTTATTAGACTTCCTTACAGTTGTCTAGTGTTCTAGAAAAGTGCTTGGAAAGACTGACTTCCTCACGGTTGTAAATCTAAAGCAATTTAAGAAAACTTGATTTTGTTTAATAGACAAGTTAGCGACAATTTAACTAAAACCGGGTTTCTCACAAAACACAATCCTAGCAACACACTAAACTCGATCTATTAATATCTTTATACCTTTCAGCGCTAAAAATAGTAGAACATTAAAACTGAATTAATTTTTTATCATTATTTTTATGGTTTATTTCACAAACCACCGTATGATTACCCAAACTACTAAGACTTGAATATCAACAATAATTCTTTATATGAAAAGACATTCACTGGAATTTATGTAAAACATATGATCAAAGTATTAACCAAGTTAAAATATGCATATACACCAAGACATATAACTTAAATTATTTACTTAACTAGAACAAACCATAATCACACAATACCCGGTAAAAACTACATTTTTAACAAGTGTTCATCATAACCTAGATAGTTTTTAAGTGTTTAGCCAAGCATCATGGTTATGAATATCATAATAACAATACTTAAAATAGAATTCGTTGACAGTTTATAGAAATTATGAAAATGAAAACAAGAATTGTAGAAACAAGCCTTAGGTCTTCACTTCAATTATCTTCGAGATCTTGCCACTTGATTCCTGAGCTTAACCAACTTCAAAACCTTTAGAAATTTGGTTCTCAAGGTTTTCTCCTCATCGTTCTTCTCATTCCTTCTATTTATTGGCATTTAAAAGATGTTGGCACATACTTTTCTTTCCTTTGCAAATAATCATGTTCCCCACAATAAATAATAATGGCAACCAGCCCCATATATGATAACAACTGCCTTGTTATTCTTTATTGAAATAGAATTCCAACTCCACCATTCCTGGTCATCTTTTGCGATACACCCAAGTGGAATGGGCATGACCCAATTTATTTATAATACTCTAAATGGCCCATCACAGACCTACTCGGTCATCATGTATTCATAAAAGTGGATCTTTTTGGTTTGGAATTAATTTCATTTTTGAGCATATTGCAAGAATAGTCCCTCAAGTTTCAAAGACTATTTTTATAATGACTTTTTGCTTTTTGCATTTTGGTCCCTCGAGCTTATAAACTAGAGATAACGGCATCGGCCCACTCAAGAAATATAGCGGCGATTTTAATTCAGTCCCTGGCATCTCACTCTGCCAACTGGCTGGTTATTTTCATATTACTCGTTTTCACTCCATTTGCACCAGGACCTGGCAAAACACAAAATAAAATAAAACAAACTGGAAACTAAATAAAAACACATAAAAAACATACAATAATTAAACATTTCACACGGGACAAATATGTGTATTTTACTACACATCAGTGTTTCATCATTCACAAGAGGGATGTGAATGATTTTCTCATGACAAGCAACTTCGGCTCTATTCTTGGGTAGCCAATCCATGCTGACTACAACATCATGACTTCCCAACTCAACAGGTAATAGAAAATTCCCGCTCTTTAAGTTCCAAAGTACAACCCTTAATCACCTCATTGCTTTAACTAACTTTCCATTTGCCAATTCTATATAATACGGGACGTCTAGCTTACTTGAAACTAGGCCAAGTGTATTCTTAAATTCTATCAAACAGAATGGATCTAGAGTGTTGGTTAATAGGGAACGTACCCGTAACCACATTGGGATCCTGGCATGCTTCACGAGCTCTGATCGTGAAGTCTCTTCCTCGCTTGGTTCTTCTTGGGGTAATCTTTTCTAAAGTGCCCCACATCATCACAATTGAAGCAACCTGGAACTCTACCATTGTTGTTTCCACCTTGGTTATAGCTATCGTTTCCTCCTCGGTTGGGATATCTTGCCCAACAGGCATCCTTGCTGTGTCCCTCTTTTCCATATCTGTCACACTTAGGTCTCAGGCATTGACCTTCATGGTGAAACTTGCATTCGTCACATCTCGGTTTAGTCCCCAGATAAACCTTTCCCCTGGCCTTATTGGCGGCTCCATAAGCTTTTATGTCACGAGGCAGGTTTGCTTCCCTTCTTTTGTTTGCATTTGAGTTGTCATGACTTACTTGAGTGCCTTTCTTCAAGTTTGAAAACTTTCTTTTGTTGTCACCCGAAGACTCCACGTGAGTCACTTTCTTGTTTGTCTCAGATTTCGAAAACTTTCCCATATGAAGAGCTTCTTCAGTAAGTGTAACGCTCAAATCGATAGCCTCTGCGATGGTTGGAGTCTTTGCGGCAGTAACCATGCTCAGGATTTGAGGCGCAAGTCCCCAAATAAACCGCTCGATTTTCCTGAATTCCGGCTCGACAAGATAGGGAACGATCATTGATAAATCATGAAAACGCTGAATATACTCGGCAACCTTTGGTCCATCCATCTTCAGATTCCAGAATTCGGTTTCCAGTTTCTGGATTTCAGCTCTTGAACAATATTTCTTGCGCATTAATTCCTTAAGCTCATCCCAGCTGAGCGCATATGCAGCAGTTTTGCCAAGAGTTTGAACTTGGAGGTTCCACCAGGAGAGTGCACCATCCAAAAACAACCCATAAATATAAGTGACTCTCTGTTCAAGTGCACATTTGCTCATTCTTAGCACGGAATCGGTCTTTCAACCCAGCGAACAAAAGCGACGACACCTCCAGTGCCATCAAAGTTTAGGGGTTTGCAATCCAGAAATTGCTTATAAGTACAGCCTGTAACACATGTAACACAATTCACGAGTGAGCATTGGCAAAGCACAATTGGAAATATCCAAAGGATTTGTAAAGTGTCTTAGGTGACTTAACATTACCAGTTGAAGGGTTATTTCTAGAAGTGCCACCGTTGTGTTCTGAGCGGTTGACCTTGTGCTGTGCAATTGGCTGCGATATGCGTTCCTGAAGCTCGGCTTCTGTCCTTGGTTACGTGTTAGTGTCTATGTCACGTCTGGGCGTCATTTTCTTCTAACAAGAAATATCGGGTAGGTTAGACAACATTCACCAAATAATTGTCTATGAGGTATAGATGTATATATACAATCATCACAACATGCAATCACATAACATCACATGCATATATAATCGACAATGTATAAATAAGAAAACAACCACTGAGCTTTCGTATATGTTTGACAACTTGATACATTGTTTTTAGAAAAAAAAAAAACAAAATGGACTCGAGGTTATATCACCTCGGTCATACAGGTTTCATAATACAAAAGTAGTGACTATTTTCCTTCTACATTGGTCTTCTTGGGTCTATAGTTTTACAAAAACGGGCATACTTCCCAAAAGGTGGGGGGGGGGGGTTGTGCATTACTACCACGTATAGGGGTGATAGTGAAAACACAGAGATAAGGTCGTGAGGGTATGTGATTTCTTCCTCAGAACTGAATTGTGCCTTGTAGCAACCGTAGAGCAGTTTTCCAAGGCGCGAATGCACTACTCAAACGATGGGGTGCTACAGGATAGGGGGTGTAGAGTTACTAGTAGGGGTGTTGGTGGTGGCGATATAGGTAGTGGGTGATAGGGTGCATGTGAGGTGAAGGATGAGGAGAATCTTTTCTGAGTGTTAGCCATTTTTCACCTGCTTAGATACCGGGTCCCAAACGACTCATTTTACGGGTAGGAATGTTAGACATGAAGTAGGCAAAGACAGACTTCCTACTTTATAGGGTGTTATAGTAACTATTTCGGTTAGTGTTCTACTAGGTGGAGATTTGGAACAGCTTAGGAATTTCAAATAGATAGTGATCATTTGCTTGACCCACAGAGCCCACCAAGATTTCCATGCACTACAAGTTGTTATTACGTGGGCCCCCGTAATAATAAATTGTCTTGCATGGTCACCCTAATTTTTCTCTCGTTCAAAGCAGTCGATCAATCAAAGAAGGGACACTACTGTCTTCATACCTTCAACATGGACAGGACCTTTCTAATGGTCCACGCGCCAACGTCCGTTGTCGTTACGCGCGAAATCTTACAATGCTTAGACGAAGTAGAAATAAAGAGAGTTCCTAACAATAGTAGTTGGAGGGGCAACTTCAAGATGAGTACCTCATCTTCCTTGTCTGGACAAGAGTGTCGTCAATCGTGTTTCGTAAAAGCCACAGGGACCTCGTCTCACTGATAAGGTTGTTGTCCAAGGTTACCTCCTCCGCCTCGCCATCACTGCCGTAGTCAGGCACCTTCGCATTCGAGGGGGGGAAAACAACCATCTTCTACGGAATCAAGCTCTGGGTCTCGTTTGTTAACTACATCAGCCATAAGCTCCGCAATAAACGCGAGGTTGATAGTCTCATTGTGCGAGTCAAGAATAATAATAGGATTCGGAGTCGAAGGTATCTCGTTCCCGTCAATAATTATTCCGTATACATATATGCATATATATTAATGACTAATAATGTTACTTAGTATATACATGCAAATAAATGCAACATGTTACATATAACTCTCGTTTGTTCTTTCGCAGGTCATTTCGTCTTTGGCAAGTCTATCTCGCATAGACTATACCTCAATTGGCACAATAGTCGGGGTATTCTCCCTCCCTACAAATGTCCTTGCTTTGTTTTTCCTTTGAAAAATGTTTGATTCATGGATCTTGGCGCTTTCGAAAATGCAATGAAAAACATTTTACAAAAACAAAAGATTTTCGTGAGATGATCCTCGTGATTGTAGACTAGACTCGAGAAGGAATCCTAGCTCACTATAATCGAGGCTCTGATACCAACCTGTCACACCCTAACTTTTGCGGAAGCGTGTGCGTGTGACTTGATCAGTTTTCATTGCATTCGATTATAACAAACAACTATATGATTAATATGATGTTCATCCATTCAAAAGCTTAAAACATTACAATCACAAGTCATTTAAGTTCCAATCAACATGACATCCGATTAAGTTACACACCAACAAAAGTGGATGACATCTGAACTTGAAATTTACATCTTGAAAACAACACCCGCGCCCAAGATCTATCTTGTTTCCTGAAATACATGTAATTTTGAAAACATCAACAAAAGTTGAGCGAGTTCATGCGTTTTGTATGAGTTCCAATAAACTTGTAAACATTTGAGAGATTCCTTTGAAAACCGGTATGTAAAGCGTCTATGAACAGATCAATTAATGTTTTGCAAGGACATTAATATATGTGAATACATAGGGAGTACCCAACCCGAGTGGGCTATTATTAGTGTTGAATCCTATCGACTGTGTCGAATCCACTCGACTGTATCAAATCACCTTGACTGTGTCAAATCACCTTGACTGTGTCAAATCCCCTTGACCGTTGTCGAATCACCTCGACTGGGACATAAAAGCACTCTAAGTAGTCACAAATGGACCATGAGTGGGGCTCGGCCGTACCGTTAGATCTAACCTTTGTCCATGATTCTTATAAGAGTTAATGGCATTTCAGTTTCAGTCTATGCTCACATGATCTAATAGTTCATTTCATAGCCAAATCATACCATTGAAACATATGTAACATGTATTTCACCCCCAAGAGTTATAAATCCGAAAACAGTTAAGAGAAAAGGGGGACATGAACTCACAGCTTTGCATTCCTGAGAGAGAGATATTCAATCAACGTGTTCCGTAAACGCGAGTCAACCTACAAGGGTTCTAACTCATTAGACACAGCGGTCCTTCCTAGACCTTGGACTCGTTGTTCATCTTGAACGTTTATTATTTTCATTTCGCTTTTGGAACACTTGTGTAATTTAATAATATGTTGGCATTTGTTTCTGGTATACTTTGATTCGAGACTCTATATTTGTTACACAAATATAATATCATATATCTTTTCTTGATTCAAGTGTTAAAAATATTTATTTTTAACATCGTCAATACGTTATCGTACGTGTGCGACATTCTGGCGAGAGTACACTTCAACAAGTGTAAGTGAGTACATCATCATGTGCGTGAGTCTTTTATACGTATATGTATCCCGTATTTATAAATGTAGGTATACCGTATTTACGCGTAGGTATACTGTATTATACGTGTAGGTATACCGTATTTATACATGTAGGTATACCATATTATACATGTAGGTATACCGCATTTATACATGTAGGTATACCATATTATACGTGTAGGTATACCGTATTTATACATGTAGGTATGCCATATTATACGCATAGGTATACCGTATTATACGTGTAGGTATACCATATTTATACGTGTAGTTATACCGTATTTATAATGTACTCGTACAATATATATTTATAAAAATATATATGTATTTTACTTTGGGCTTAGCCCACAATTTAGTGTTTTGGGCTTAATCCATATATTTTTGGCATTTGGGCCTAGCCCAAGTTATATAAGTTATTAGGCCTAGCACATGTTAGTATTGTAAGTGGGCTTTTATAAGTACTTTAGGGAAATGGGCCTTTGCCCATGTATTTAAGGTATTGGACCTAGCCCAATATTTATGTTATTTTAACCCAACATTAATTGTTTTAGCCCAATATTTATGTTCATGCATTTTTAGTAATCTTTTACTAATTATGCTAGTAACTTTTATAATCACGATTAGCGTTATTTTCTTTATTGAATTTTCCGGTCATTCATTGTCGTTAATATATATGAAGTGTCTAAATTATTTTATTTTTAGACTTGTCGTAACGACCGGTTAATATATAGTTTTTGTGTGTCAAAGTTGTCGAGCGTCGTAGTAACCTTTCGAGGTGTCGACACGTCCTCTTCGTTAATAAGGCATAAGGTGTCGTCCGATGTCCATCGTTCGAGACCCGTCGTCCGATGTTCGCGCCTTGTTTTATGGTATCTTATAAGTGTACATTTTAAGTAGTCGCGAGGGTTCGCGACCGTCGTTACAATTTCAAATATTTGTGGGGTTTTCGCCGTGGTGTAAGTGTATGTTTTGCTGGTATCGTAGGTATTATTTTGGTATGTAATCCTAAGACTAATACATACACATAATTATACACACACTATACACCAAATAAAGTATTTGAAGTATATACATATAATTTTCTCAAAAAAATTATATTGATGGTTATTCTTATAAATTTTTCCCATTTTATCATAAAAATAACTTGTAGTATTTTAAGTAAACTCTTGGATGCTTAAGTCTTAACCCTTGTCATTAGGGTTTGTCTAATCATGATTAAGGTTGTTAATCACAATTAAGATCACTAATCGCGATTAACCATGCTAATCACCCCGTTAATCTCTTTTTAATCGCGATTAGATTTTTAGAAAATTTCGCCATAGTTTCCCCTAAACTATGGCGTTTTCCTACTTTTTAAAACGCGTTAAAAAATCATTTTCAATTTTCCAACAACATCAATTTACTAATCTCAACAATTTAAAACATTATGTAAACAAATTCTACCACTTATTTCTTTAAATCATGAGCACTTATATATATAAATTTTCTTAAAAAAAACCCAAGACTTTTATGTCTTAAAATCCAAGACTTTTTAAGTGGGGTTTTCATAACCATTTATTAATCACTTGTTACTTTTAAAAATCACATTTATTAGTTCTTAAAACATCAAGTTTAGACCCTTAGAGTCCTTAAATTAAAACATATATATGTAGAGCTCATGAACATAATGGTGATGATCTTTCATGATTTAAACATCTAGTTGTTTAAATCATATTTTTAAACTTAACATAACAAGATCATCACTTATATAAGTTACTACACTAAATAAGTAACATGGTCATCATAAGTCTCATGACTAATCAACCTACTTTAACAAAAATCAACATGATCATACAACTCATTCAACACTAATACACATAATAATCACATAATACTTCATATCTAGTAAGTTGTTAAGTTTTGGTTTAGGGTTTTAAGTGAATTTCTTCTTTGTTTTCAAGATGATCAACAAGTACTTTAGTAATCTACACATGAAAACAAACTTAAAAATGATAAGTAAGAGGCTTACAACTTTGCAAGTGTCTTAAGATGATGATTTAGAAGAGATTAAGCTCCAAACAAGGTCCTAAGTGTGCTCCATGTATTTTTGATGCTTAGATGATCTTATGTAGGCTTATTTTAAGTGAAAATGGGGTGTTTTTGAATTGAAAATGGTGGAGTTATGTGGGGTTTTTGAGCCGAGATCTTGGGGGATATGGAGGAGGCTTTTGAGTGTTGATATTTGTTTGAAAAGATAAGGATGAAAGATAGGAATGGTATGGTGACTTGTTTATAAAATATGATCACTTCAAGATCTTCTAAATCTATAAGGACCATGCCCCTTTCATTTCATTTTTCAAATGGTAGGATGGCCTTGTGGGGACCATGTTGACCGAAATGGGGGGGTATGGTTTTTATATACTTTTTTTTTATAAAAGTTATGTGCACATATAATAAAAGTTGTAAGATTTATTAAAAGTTTAGGGGGTTTGATAGGTTCTTGCACCGTAAATGTTCCGGGAATATTTTTGACCCTAAAATGTGCTTAACTAGTTCACTAGGATGTTCGTTTAGTTGTTTGGGTGGCGAAAATTTTACTAACTAGTTCGTCGGCGCAAAAACGACGAAGTTGTGGTCGTTACGACGTAGTACCGGAAACTTGTTACTCGAATCTTCCGTTGCTATCCATAAGCCTATTTAAGGTGTATACATCAATTATAAGTCTTACAGACCTTAAAATGATAGATTCTGGCGTCGCGTACATTTTTATTTTGGTTATATTTTGGCGCAGAGCGGATAAAATGCATTCGTACGCTTTTACCGAAAATTTGCTATGGTTGAGTGCTTCCTATGTCTCCGCATTTATTAATGTCCTCGTGAAACATTAATGATTTGTTCATAGACGCTACATACCAGTTTTTGATACTCAAAGCTTTCAAATGTTTTTAAGATTCACTTGACGCAAACTCATAACACATGGATTTACGAACTTTGTAACGTTTTTCAATTTATGTATAAGTAAGAGGACAGGTTGGTCCTGCTTACAAAGACTCTTTTGGGCTTGGCCCATTCTCTCTCGTGCAATGCACAAAGACTCTCGTGGGATAGACCCACAGTTTTCATATAACATGCCAAAGAAAATGATTTTTAATTCATTTTCTCAACAGTATTTAAAACCGGTTATTCAAAAAGATTTATTTCAAATCTTTTACAAACAGACTATGAACTCGCTCAACTTTATGTTGATTTTTCGCATGTTTCTTTCTCAAGTTACTTTCTCAAATTATGGCACGGTTGGAATAGGAGAACCATTGGAGATTCGAGTACTTAGTGGGCGTTCGTTTTCTAGAAGTCTTAGCATTACTTGCTTCCGCTGTGCAATGAAGATCCCGGTCCAGTCACGCCAAGCTCTGATATTTCGGGGTGTGACATTTAAGTCCCCCATTAAAGCTATAATGAACTTCATTTGGGATTATTCGAAATCATAAAATTAAGTTACAAAACTCACATCATTCGATTCTCCTGTTAATTTCACACAAAACGCCACTGGCTTTTTCCATTAGCATCAATCCTACATTGCGAATTAAATCAAAGAAGATTTTAGGGCTTATAACTTCAAGCAACGATTTCTCCTTCAATTCTTAACCTTTGACCAAATGATTCTTAAGCCTATCTTGTTTAATTTACATTGCTTAACAAAACCCTCTATCCATTTCAGTGATAGAAGGGCAAATGAATTCAAATTTAACTATAGTTGAAATTAGAGTTCTTCATCTTATAATTTCATGGCTTTTGATCCTAGACAAGTGATTTGATGAAATTGTTTTTATGTACTGTTATAGATTATATTAGGATGATTTGTGTAAATTTTGGGAATTTTTAGGTATCATATGGATTTATTATGAATTTTACATGTTTTACTAAATTGGAAAATCAATTAAAAATACAAAACTATCACAAATAAATTATATATATTTTACTGATTTTACATTTTATATAAATGTTATAGAATTTTTATGGATTTTTTCTATAATTTTTTTTATAATTACTTTATAATTAAATGATTGATGAAATTGTTAAACAAATAAATTCCTTTATAAATTTAATTATTTTAAATTACAATATGTGATAATTATTAAAATTGATTTATCAAAATAATTAGATGAATTTAATGAATTTGTCTAATCTTTGACATTTACAAAATATTATAACTTATTAAATTGGTATTTCTAAGAATATATCATGTTTAAATATTTTAGAAATAAAAATACTTATTTGGATATTATTTTAAATAATTATTTTATATTTTTTAAATCCCAAAATAGAAGAAACCAATTTCCTAGAATTATTATATTGTTTCGTTCGTTTAGTACTTTGTTTATTTATATTATAGGATTATTGTTATAATTTTAGATTTTATATGTTTCTCTTTGTGCAGTAATTCTCGTGGATCAATCCTTCATAAACTGTGAGTAGATCTATTACATATCCCCTTTTTGGTCATTAAATATTTTTGAGGTATATCATGTGTCTTTTTTATTGTTTTCTATTTAAATCAATAACATGCAAAATTAATTTCTCGCTACGTGTCTCGTACTCATGTTTCTATTGTTTCTAGTACCTATTGTTGCATATACGTGTTCTATGTGTTTACTCGCTTTCTGTCCATGGTTTCAAGTGTGGATCCACTAGCTGAGCGGTTCCCGATGGCCATGGGTTGAACTTGGTATCGCAAACACTATTTCGATCGCTCTTTGGGGCTTGAATCTTATTGTGTCTATTGTTTCTATGTTATATCGGATCAGATTAGATTGAGGTGATTGTTGTTATTGTGAATTGTTATACTTTAAATATTTAAAATTATAATAACTGTCATGAGCCATGGACAATCATCATCTTCCGTATCAAATCTGCTACGGGTCAAGGTGTGACATACAATGTCACACCCCAACCGATGGCGGAAACATCGGGGCATGGCACTGAGCGAAATTGATTGTCCATGAGTATCCATAACAACTATTAATTACCAGATATTAAAACGTCATGTCCCATACCACAACATATCCAAATAAAACAGCTATTACAAATAATTGTCTCAAAAACAAATACTGTCTCGACCACTCAGTTTTAAGCGTGACATAACTAGACCCCTAACTTGATTCCACGAAAAGCAAGCAAAGCATCCTAAGCACCTGTCACATACGTTAAAATAAAGTCAATACACAGAGTGTAAAGGTGAGTATACAAGTTTGATAAATATAATAGAGTTCGAAATAGTTTATGCGTAACCAGCATGTAACATGTACAAAGTGAAGGCAAGTAGGTTATCGACAGAGAAATATGCACAGACGTGACTGCGAGTTATAGAATGTGTAACACATATCCCTACTGGGACACGTGAAGTAAAGCCCTTAACAACCCCTGTCCACGACAGGTGCTAAGTCCAAACTATAGTACTATCGTTGCTAAGGTGTCAGGAAACAATCACTGTGTTAACATAACATACAAGCATTCATCGAATAACACGTCGCATGCAATAACGGTTAGCGTATAAATAGTGTTGCGTTATGTGTCGATTGTGATTTGAATAAGTAACGTATGTAACACCCAAAAGTGCGTAAAGCAAAAAGGGTTCGAGTATACTCACAGATAGCGTTTAAGCTAATAAACACCGTCTTGGATTGAAGGGAGCGCTGAGAGATTAGCCTGAACAGTTAACGATAGCATAAGCGATGAACGACTCGGAAAATGGTGCAGAGTGTTAAAGTGTCGAATGGTAATCCGATCGGATGGCAATCCGATCTGATGGCCAGTCTATCGGATGTCAATCCGTTCGGATGGTCATCCGATCGGATGGCCATTCGATTGTATTGACATTCGTTTGGTAAGGATGTGTTTGTGTATGATGGCTTTGAAGTTTTTGTTGTAGCATTTTGAAAACAGAGAAGTATCTCTACCCTTCAGGTCGTCGATCGAACGGTCGTTCGATCGAGTAGCGATCCGATTGGCAGGACACTTAGTGAGAACAAGTTCACAGCAGGATTGTCACTCGATCGGATAGCAATCCGATCGGATAGCAATCCGTTGGAAATCGACATTCTTTGAAAACTATGAAAATGATTAAGTGTCGAAGTTCCAAATGTCACATGATCGGATGGTCGTTCGATCGGATGGCTATCCGATCGGACGGCAATCCGTTGGACGTTCAGAGACTTTAAGAAGTTTGAAAAATGTTTAAGTGTGGAACCAAGTGTCATCTGATCGAGTGGCCGTTCGATCGGATGGCTATCCGATCGGACGACAATCCGTTTGGGCGGTAATCCGTCCCAACGAACCACGACGTCTTGCATTTGATTATTTTGAAAGTTTTGCAGTTTGATCGAGACGGTACGACAACGTTCTAAACAACGGAACCTCGGCAAGTCCCAAGTCGTTCGACCGAACAGGAATCACCCTGATCCGATCAGTTGACTGTTCCTTGTCAGTTGTTCATATTCATCCCAAAATCGGTTGTCTCGTTGATAGAATCCAGATCTTAAACCAACACATTACTAAGAAAGAGTAGAAGGTCTGTGCAAGCTCCGATTCTATCGGTTTGAGTACATTGAGTGTAAAAGAGTTGAAATAAAGTTAGAGAACCATCTTTCAATCCTTTTAACCATGAATATGTGTAGATCTATGCGAAATCGTTGCTTAAACATGTGGAAATCCTTCAGATCTGAGTTGTTCTTGGTGGAATGAGGCCAAAACTTGAAGTTCGTAAGAACTCCATGATGACATCATCCTATAACACCTCAAATCCACTGATTTCACGGTTAAAAGTTAAAATTCAACGGTGAAAATGATGAGGAAGTGTGTGTAGATCATAGAAGTACAAGATTTAGGCTGAAAACTTACAAGAATCGCGAGAAATCAAGAGAAATCAAGAGAAAGAAGGCTTGGAGCGAGCTGGTCGAGTGAGGAAGCAGTCACATCACAAATGATGTGACAGGAGGGTATTTATAGGGTTTCCAAAAGAGGAAAGTGCACAAGGGTCGGATTGGCCACCGCTCGGATGGCGCCTCGATCGGATGGCCACTCGATCGGTTAGCCATTCGATCTAAGTGTCCGGCGTGTTGAGTTTTGTCGTTTCGATTCGCGTGTTGAGTGTTGCGATGTGTTTCGAGCGAGCGACGCGATAGAATTACCCATTAGTTACACAAATAACCTAACTACTATATCTAACATACAATCACTATAAATAACTTACGTTTAGCGTTTTCGATTAAATTGCGATGCGATAGAGTTGCGATTGCGTTTCGATTAATCACCACAAAGATAAAGTAAACATGCACAAGTAACACCTAAGTAACACACACACGTAAAACAATATTCAGAATCTACCAATCAAGGTTCGAGCGTGATTGCGATGCGATTAGCGATAAAGCGATAAAAGATGCGATAAACATCGATCAACCTCGATTATTGATAGATACTCCACATAATACAACTAAAGTGATTAAAATAAAAGATTTGATTACAAGTCAAGAAGTCAAATCAGTAATTAAGCAAGGAGTGACATATCGTAATTAGCAATCTTTTCTTCCTTTGACTTCAATCTTGACTTGGACTTTGACTTTCGTAACACGGGATGTTACATACAAGTTCGTATATATATTGTTCGAGTGTTCGTTTGGTTATGCAGATTTTAATTAGAAGGGAAATTATTTTTGGTAAAACGCTGGGTTGTAAAGTAAGGTGTGTGGGAAATGATAAGGTTTTATTTGGACATTGAGGTTTGGGTGGGGGGAAAAGAAAATAATACTCATGTGGGTAATACAAAGATACCAGTTAATTGACACAAAATGATGTAAATTGTAGAAAAACGAAAATGAAATGGATGTAAATGTTTAAAGTGACTATAATGCTAAAGGGTGTGGGGGTCATGGTTGGGACGTGATTCGCCACGTAGGAACATAAATGGTAGGCTATACCACCCCCTTCCCTAATCCAACATGGTTTGCATGGATTAAACCATGACAACCATGATCCTCCTTTCCATTTTTCAAGTAATCATTTTCTTTTTCTTTAGACAAATATAAATTAAAATAAATAAGGGGATAGTGGTTTGGGTCATAAACACACCCATAGGATAGTGGTTTTAGATTGTGGATTAGAGGTGAATGACATGGCACTGACGTGGAGTGTCATAGTGGTCATGAGGGTCATGACCACACCCTATAGGCTAAGGCTAAAGGGTGTGGGGGTCATGATTCGCCACGTAGTAACATGAATGAAAGACTATACCACCACATTTCCTAATCCACCATGATTTGCATGAATTTAACCATGGCAACCATGATTCTCCTTTCCATTTTTACGTAATCATTTCTTTTTTCATTAGATAAAGATAAATTAAAATAAATAAGTGAATAGTGATTTGGGTTATGACAATATCCTTAGAGTAGTGGTTTTGCATTATGAATTAAAGGTGGGTGAAATAACATTGAGATAGAGAGTCATAGGTGGTGTTTGTTTTTTCTGCAGGAAAAGGTCTGCAGTCTGCGGACCACATCTGCAGAGAAGAGGTGGACCAAATGTCTGCAGTCTGCAAGGAAAAGATGGTTTGTTTTTTTTAAATAAAACCTCTTCACAACCAAACCTCTTCACAACCAAAACCTCTTCACAACAATGTCTGCAGTCTCCTCTCTCTTCTCTCTCTCTGCCATCTACCACCACCACCACAACCATCCGCCACCACCACGTCGGCCACCACCACCGCCATCAAAACCCACCACCACCCCCGATCTCTCTCTCTTCTTTCCCTCTCTCTCTCCTGCTGCCCCCTCTCTCTCTCTCTTCGTTCCACCACCGCCATCAAAACCCACCACCACCACCGCCGCCCCAACCATCCGCCACCACCACGTCGGCCATCACCACCGCCATCAAAACCCACCCCCACCCCTTTCTCCTTCAGATCTGTGAATCGAAGGCGGCTAGAGAGAGAAACAGCGAGAGAGAGAGAGAAACAACAGCTAGAGAGAGGAGTTCGACGGCGGTGGTGATGCTCGAAGGCGGTGGTGATGCTCGACGGCTGTGAATCGAAGTTCAGATCGAAGTTGCAGGTCTGTTTTGTTTGCGATCGATGTTGATGATGATGAGGGTTTTCAATTTGGGGGTTTTGTTTTCGATTTGGAGGTGGTGGCGGAGCAAGGGTGGGCGGCGGAGCAGGTGGTGGCTGAGAGGTGGGTTTGAAGGTGGAGGTGATGGGTGTCGGTGGTGGAGGTGGTGGCTGAGATGTGGTGGTGGAGGTGGTGGCGGAGGTGGAGCCGTGGAGGTGGTGTCGGAGGTGGTGGCTGAGATGTGATGGTGGAGGTGGAGGTGGAGGTGGAGGTGGTGGCTGAGAGGTGGGTTTGAAGAGGGAGAAGAGGTCTGCAGAGGTTAGAAGACTTGTGGACAAGTCTGCTTGGGGAAGAGCTTCTGCAGACGTTTTTGGTCTGCAGATCTTCAAGAAAACAAACAAGCTGCAGGAACCTTATGTCTGCGCGCCTCTGCACGACGCAGACATAAGTGCTCAGAAGAGCTTCTGGAGAAAAAACAAACAGAACCATAGTAATTATGAAGTTGATGCCTAAAAGTGATTTTGGGGTTTACCAGAGGATTATAAACGTACGTACGTTTCCTCTTGATTATATAAGGAAAAAAAATAAAGCAAGGGGATAATTAAATAATTTTGGTTTTTTCCTTGACGCGGAAACTCTTCTCCAATAGTGTCCACAAAATCCGAGTGGAAGGAAGGATCCCCGAAACTACCTTAAAGTCGCTGCCCCAAGAGACTAAAACACCCACCCTCACACCCATACCCATGACTTGATCTCTCCCTCATGACAATGTCCATAGTCTTCACCATACGAAAGAATTGTAAACCCCGCGATAACGATGACGACTGTGACGACGATGATCCACCGCCAACGTTGGAAGACCATCATCCCCTTTCACCACTCAAAATCTTGTTGATATGCACTCTTGCTGCCACTTTCGCTTTCCTTTGCTACATCATCCTCACCAAAATATGTCGTGCTTTTCAAACCAGACGTCGTAGGAGAATTAACAATAATACAAATGAAACCCCCCATCAAGACCCCGTGCTGTTTCATCCCGTTTGGTTGATCAACACCATCGGTTTGGATCAGTCCGTGATCGACTCCATCCAGATGTTCAAGTACAGAAAGGAAGACGACTTGATCGACTCTGATTGCCCTGTTTGTTTGGGTGTCTTTGAAGAGGAAGAAAGCCTCCGACTTTTGCCTAAATGTAGCCACGCTTTTCATGTCGCTTGCATTGATACGTGGCTACGATCTCACAAAAACTGCCCCTTGTGTCGAGCACCGGTGGTTAACACCCACGGAAATAATTCGGTTGAATCAAGCACACAGGAAGAAGACTCGACCCCTGGAACTGAAAATACCGATGGTGTTAGGGTGCAGAGTGATCTGACCAACCATTGTTGCCAAAAACTTGAACCAATCAAAAGATCACTTTCAATGGGCTCGTTTCGCTTTTTTGATCAAGAATCAGCAGTGTCGCATAAGCCGAATGCGATGCTGAAAAGTGGCAAGCCTAGAGGATCGAGCTCGAGTACAGTTGAGGGCGGGCCAAGAATTGGTCTAGAAGAAATTTGAATGAAGCCTCTTTGTGATTGTTTCTTTCATGGTATATACATACACCCCGTATAGGGGTCACCACCCTTCTCTTATTATATCAAAATCCAACCTACAGGGGTTGATTAGTATTTTTAAAGTTGTACTGCCTTAGAAGCATGTCATGTTTTTTCTTACTATGATGTTTGGTCTCGACCATAAGTTAAAGTGCATGTGTAACTTACTATGATGTTTGGTCTCGACCATAAGTTAAAGTGCATGTGTAACGAGTTTGGGTTATCACCAATGAATTGATATTTTATATGCATCTAGTGAAAAGGCATAGACCAAAAGAATATTTTTATAAACTACAGTTAGTTGGTAATAATTTTGTTTTCTCTGGAAGTGTTCTTCCATAAGAACATGCGTAGTGGTAGAAGGTTATAATGCCCCCACCATGGGGCATTATACGACACGTGGCGTCCTAGTCAACAAGGGGGCATTATAGCAAAAGTGGTGTAGTGGGTATAATGCCCCATAATGCCCCATTCAATCATTAACAAAAAAAAAAAAAAAACAAAAAAAAAACAAACAAGTGGATGGTGAGTGGTTGGTCAAAAAAGCAAAGAGTCCCATGTCAGTCCCATGTCCACATGCAAATATCTCATTGGACACAAGCATGATCCCCCATCTCTCTCAGCGTTTTAATTTAAACGCCCGCGTCCAAATTTTCAAAAAATAACGCCGGTAAACGCCTAGTGTAATGGAGGGGGGCGTTTTGGGGCGGTTTTTTTCAATTTTTTTTTAAAAATCACGCCCCACTACGGGTGGTCTAAAGAAAAAGAGAAATATTAAGAAAACTATTTACATAAGCATTTGAGCTAATTGAGGATTAGCGCCATGGGCGGATCTAGCCTTTGGCCAGGGTGGGCGACCGCACCCCTTGAAAAAAAAAATTAGTGTATATTTTAGGCAAAAAAACCCACCGCATCCCTTGAAAATATGGTTGAACACCTCATCCGCACCCCCAGCAAAAAATTTCTGGGTCCGCCACTGATTAGCGCAGCCGAATCATGTGCAGTTGTCTCATGATACACACAAATATGAGAAATGTGAAGTAACCGTAATATATTACTTTATTCTATATATATTTATAATCAGAATAAAAAGAAACTATAATTTTAAAAATGAATTATGAATGATAGGAAAACTAATTTAGCGTAATAAATTAAATAAGAAGTTATAATCAATATAATTAAAGCTGAACTTGATTGGAGTTAAATGCCATTCATCCATCTTTTATTTGAAAGGCATTAGCTACCAAAATTGAAAACTGACAAATCATATGGTATTTTCCACATCGTTAAGACTATGAGGTGTCGACGAGCCTCATTATTTGAGGATGGTCCTCCACGTCACCCGTCACGTCACCACCAATTACGATGCCCCT
The DNA here is from genome assembly GCA_030545235.1 of Helianthus tuberosus. NCBI lineage: Eukaryota > Viridiplantae > Streptophyta > Magnoliopsida > Asterales > Asteraceae > Helianthus > Helianthus tuberosus. Next base: position 15,459,249 of record JARYGA010060172.1, read on the forward strand.
CTAAGCATTGATCAAGGGTATGGAGAATGAGCCTCCTCATTTTTTTTAATAAAAAGTTAACATATTTTTAAGCATTCCGTAACTTATAAAATAAAAACATTACATAACTTAAAACAAAAACATTAGATAACTTAAAAAAATTACATAACTTAAAAAACAAATTACATAACTTAAAAGAAATACTTTTGTAAGTTTTAAATAAAGGTTATAAATTCAATATAAATAAGTTTTAAATACTGATACGGATTCGTATACGAGTGAACGCTAGAACTCTAGCGTGATAACCAGCCTCCGGCCAACCGGAACGACAAAGAACAATTCTGTTCTAAAAGAAAACTTCTCTTTATTCAAAACAAATAGCCTAACATCCAACCAAGGGTTATAATTCTTAAATAGAGTTTTTAAAAGATAAACTTGGAAACAGAGATACGATAACTAAGGAAAAGATAATGACCGGAAATAAATAAAACATAAATGGTTGGTTGGATGTTGATAAAAAAACCGGCGTCGATCCTAGCCACGGGTTGCCGGGTCGGGTCCTTGATCCTCATCTTCAGGCGAGTCTGGATCCGTATCATCCTCCCCCTCTAAAAAAGGACTCGTTCGCGAGTCATCATTAGCACCTGGATCATACGGAGACAAATCAGCAACATTGAAGGTGGCAGACACTTTGTAATGACCGGGAAGGTCAATCTTGTAAGCGTTATCGTTGATCCGTTTGAGAACACAGAATGGCCCATCAACCCGCGGGTGCAGTTTGCCAAAACGACCTTGTGGAAAACGTTCCTAGCGCAAAAATATCCACACAAGATCTCCTTCCTTGAAAACCACTTTGCGACGGTATTTATTAACATGGGATTGGTACTGCAGATTATGTTTGACTATTTGTTCACGGACTTGCTCGTGTAACAGTTTAATTTGGTTGGCGAGCTCCTCCCCATCGGCACAAAAGGGGCTAAGATCTTGCAATGGTGCCAAGTCAAGAAGGGTAAATGGGTTGCGCCCGTAAATAACAAAGAAGGGACTGCGGCCCATGGCACTGTGGTTTGATCGATTATAGGCGAACTCTGCTTGAGGAAGAACCAAGTCCCATTTCTTTGGATTATCGCCCACCAAACTACGAAGGAGGTTTCCCAAACTCCGATTAGTAACTTTGGTTTGTCCATCGGTTTGGGGGTGGTGGGAGCTACTAAATTGTAGCTTCGCTCCCAAGCGTTTCCATAAAGTACGCCAAAAGTGACTAATGAATTTCACATCCCGATCTGATGTAATTGTTTTGGGGACGCCATGTAAACAAACGACCTCATCGAAATAGAGTCGCGCCACTTGTGAAGCATCGTACGTCTTGACACATGGTAAAATAATGGGCCATTTTAGAGAAACGATCAACAACAACCATGATTGAATCTTTTTTTCGTTGTGTCAGGGGCAAGCCCAAAACGAAGTCTATACTAACATCCTCCCATGGCCGTTTGGGAGTAGGTAACGGAGTGTAAAGACCTTGGTTCGTATGATGCGTTTTGGCGACGTGACACGTACGACACCGTTTCAAAATTTTTGACATGTCGCGACTGAGCTTGGGCCAAAAAACGGTCTTGCACCAAGGCGATTGTTTTGTCACGCCCAAAGTGTCCTGCCAAGGCCCCTTGGTGATACTCAAGAATGATCGCCTCGCGAAATGAAGAGTACGGAATGCATAGACGAGCCCCTTGTAAAGTAGGCCATCCCGGCGTACGGTCGTTCTCCTTCGCCTCGGGGGCGAGGGAGGCTGAAGCTGAGGTGGTGGTGGCGCCGGAGTGACCGCGACAAATCGGGAATCCTCGGAAGGATTCTGCTGCTGCTGTAGTTGATGTAGGGGAGAGTTGTGCTGAAGCTGGTGCAGGGGAGAGTTGTGCTGCGGCTGGTACAGGGGAGAGTTGTGGTAGCTGGGGGTAAACACCCAGTCATGCTGCCGGAATTTCTCCTCGAAGCTATCGGGACTATTATATGGTGATCCCACAAATGGTGACCCATCTGAAATTTCAATGGGGTGGTTCGGAGTTCCAGATGGTGGCATTGAAGGATCGGTATCTTCATCGATATCCATCGGGTTGCCACCGGAAAAGTGGTCTTCAGGTCCAAGTGGGTTAAAACCCACTGGTTCTCCAAGGTAATCAGCAGGGTTGAACTGGCCCTGGAAGACGGGTGATGGATGGTCAAAGGGTGAATTGTGTCCTAGAAGAGGAATGTAGGACTGGTGAGAGTTGTGGGGCTCATTTTCAGAATGAGGCTCGAATGAGTGTGGGATAGATGGGGAGGTACTCAGTGAAACTGAGCGCCTAGCAGGCTCAATGTAGGTCCTCCATGGCTCCTGAGGACCCGGGTTGTTGGGATCGGATGGTGTTCGCCGGTGTGACGGGCCGGCCTCGTGGTCATTTGGGGCGACATATGATCCTTTTCCTCTACCTCTTCCTCTCATTCGTGGCGACATTTTGTCAACCTGTCAAAAACAAACAAGTGATACAACAAGACAAATATATAAGACAAAGTTAGAAATAAAACAAAAATTTGGAAAATTCCTAAGTTCCTTGTCTAGACTCGAGAATCGAGGAATGTGCAATTGTGTAACTGAGATTAAACACAAAAGGCTAGTGTTTAATTCACTCAGAGTTGTCTCTGATACCAACCTGTCACACCCCTATTTTCCACGTGTCACCGGTGGGCCCGATGGGGAGTATCGTGACGTGGTTGGTAACATAATTGTCAAACAACACAATATATAAATGCACAGCGGAAGCAAAGATAGATTCATTTCAACTTTAATAAAGTGTAATATTAAATATCACGAATAGTTGAAACGGATCCACAGGCGGATCAAAATAAAAGAAGATATTGTTCAACAGCTTTATTGACATCCAAGCTTGCGGGACTTATTGTGGACGCTTAGAAGACAGCCAGCCTAGTACGAATAGTACCTGCACTTAACCTTTTGGAAAATACGTCAGTTTACACTAGTAAATACAATTTAACTGACTCATTTTGAAAAGGTTTGAAAATTGATTTGAATGCACGTGGCACAAAACATTTTGTAACTTGGGATAATTATGTAATATAATCTTGTAAGGGAATTACATGTTACTTATGCGTTCAGTAGCCCGATCCGTAGATCGGGTTAAAGATTAATAGACACACCACAATATTGAGTTATGCACTGAAAGGTGTACGCCTACACCCCGTGCTCAGGTCGTGGCCATCTCGTAAGATGATGCCAAGGATATCCGGGACATGGTCCTTAACCCCCCAAAGGCTTTAAGCAAACAAAACACATTCAAAACATAGCATATCAATAAATTTAACCTCTATTCAATTAAAGAATTCAATGCCGGACCAAGCGGTATTTTATATACCGTACCCCAAGCCCGTATAGGGAAAATAAGTTAAAAGTATTTACCTTGGTAAGTATAAATCACAATTAGCGAGTGAAGGTAGCTTTTACTGGTTCTTCTATTCTGGAACAAAGGTTTATAATAACCTATTAGATTTCTAACGGGTCTTTATTTAAGCCTAAGCTTAGACCGGTTAGCTTTAATGGAAAATACGGTTCAAACGCACGATTAAACGAAGACTGGATAGAATGTGATTTAGACCCGACAAGTTTGAATACTTGTATAATGTGGGTATACTAAATACATTCTGGATTTTGAGACCAAGATGATAATGTTTGACCCGTTTTGGTCAATTTATGCAAACTAGTTACATAAACCGAACCGAACGCGAAAAGAGCGTTACGGGTAACCATGAGAGTCATATGCAAGTTCCCTGAGATAATATGGCTTAAATATGTTGTAATATCAGTAAGATATCTTCTATTATGCCCCAAATGAATTTAAACTCAACTTATGCCTCATAAGGGCATTTTGGTCATTTAAAAGATTATAACAGAGTTTAATTTGTAATCTGAGTTACAGGTCTGATTTATACAGTAAATACACATATTTTAATAAGTTATAACAGTAGGGTATGATCTATATGTGAAATTTATCATTTAAAACCAAACTATGCACCTTAGGGGTATTTTGGTAATTTCACTTAGGCTTAAAAGGTCAAAACTGGAAATCTGAGTTCAAAAACTTGTACTTACTGTTATTATATAAAAATATGCTAAAAATATCAGTAGGTATCAACCTTATATGTTTAATATGGTTTTAGCACATACTATGCGTTAAAAACGCTTAAAAAGGCGATTTGGAGCCATTTCCGGGTTTTTAAAGGAAAGCTGATATTTTTATAATTCCAGAAGGCTCAAAATATTTTATTTAACAAATAAAATTAGTAGAAAAAGGTTTGGGGTCAAAAGGATTTGTAAAACTCATTTTATGGCTTAAAAGGGCAAAATCGGTATTTACCGAATTAAACTTAGAGACCTATGTTATGCTCAGCCAAAAATTAAATAAAAATCTTCAAAAATCCCAAAATATTATATTACATCAGTGGGTAAAAAGTTTGATATCCAAAAGTGGGTTTAAATAGGTTATATGCTAATTACGCCGTTTAAGTAACATAAAGCTTTCAATTTACGCTAATGAGCATAACTCTTAATCTAGACCTCAAACTGATGTCAAATTTTAGGTGCAAGTTTATAAATCAGTAACTAAGGTTTCTACTCTTTCACTTTTTCAAAAATCGCGTTTTATAGTCAAAAGGGCATAATAGTCAACATTTAAGCATTAATCGGAAACATGCATGTGAATCGGATAAGTATTGAACCAAGTTGTATAATCTCAGAGAGTTATACTTATATGAAACCTGGTCCAAAATAAGCTCTAAGGCAGATCTTAAACATGCATAAACGGATCAGAACTGATAGTCAAAGCAAAAGTCAAATTATGCGACTTTCGGGTCCGATCCGGGTTTAAACTGAAAATTGTCGAGTTGAACATGTTGAGACATGTTCTTACATTAGTTACCATGTTATTTTAATGATCAAACAGGTTGCATGTACCCTACATTGCTAATTATGCTTAATTTTGAAAATACACATTCTGTTGACTTTTTAAAGTAAGTTTTGACTCGACAATTAACATAGTTAGAGTGGGAATCTGAAAGTACCCTTTTAAGGGTTTGTTACCCATATAAATACCTACTTGTAGGTACTTTCAATTCGAGAAATGACTGAGCAAATTTTATTTAATCTCAAAGTCAAACTTAATTTACGACGGATTGACTTTTAGTTAATTAACTAAGCTAGAATGAATTAGAAAGGGTTAGGAACACTTACAAGAGTCCTAATTACGCTTAGAGATCACTAGAAAGCCTGAGGTTGATCAGAGGAGCTCCAGAAGTGGTCTTGCAAGTGAATGTGAAAATGGTTGCAACTTGAATGTTCTTATATATGCATTTTGATTGCATAAGATGGTGCCACAAGAGTCTACTGATGTTATAAGATGTGTCCAAGTGCCCCTCTATGCATGTAAAACCATTGGTGAGTCCCTTGTATCAGATAACAGCTGTTAAGCATCGAAATCAGACCTGAAACTGACATCAGTGCGCTGTTTGTCGCTGGCAGCTTGTAGGCGGGCCGCGAGAGCCCCTTCGCGGGCCGCGTACAAGTGCAAAACCAGCTAAACAAGTTTCTAACATTTACAATTCAGTCCTTGGTCCTTTGATACGTGGTTTTGGCTATTTATCTTGCACTCTTGACCCTCAAACCTGATTTTTAAGGGCCTTAGGAGATCTACAAACTTGGTTAGGTCCTTGGTTAACTTTGTGCTTACCCGAAAAGTCACAATTTCAACGTTAACGCATTTAACCCTTCGTGCACGGTTTTGATCATAACTTTCTCATACGATAACGAAACTTTATGAAATTTTTACCCCATGTTCTAGTGAGTATATTTTACCATTACAAAGCTTCGGGTTTGCCAAAAGGTCACTCAGAGGTATACTTTCAACATGTTGACACATTTAGCCCCTGTAGTTTGTAATTCCTCACTTTCTTTCATTTTTCCGCTTTGTATGATCCATGATTTAATCGTTTAAGATTATAAACACCATGTAGGGTTATTGTAGAGCCTATTTATCCATTGTTGACACTTTGAACCCTTATATTCACATAGTTTCACTGTTTGTCAACTTTAGTCCCTCTAAAGTACTTTTTCACATATTCAAAGCCTATGACACGTGTCAATACATTATTGGACGTAAATTTTTCGAGGTGTTACATCCTCACCCCCTTAAAAGAAATCTCAACCTCGAGATTTACTGAAACAAATGAGGGTATTTTTCTTTTATCGTGGATTCTACCTCCCATGTGTATTCGGGACCTCTACGGGCATCCCATTTGACTTTTACTATAGGCACATGCTTCCTTCGAAGGTTCTTCACCTGTCGATCCTCAATCGAAAATGGTTTCTCCACAAATTTCAAGCTCTCATCTATATGTACATCCGTATGTGGCATGACCAGTGATTCGTCAGCGAAACACTTCTTCAAATTACAGATATGGAACACATTATGTATACTACTGAGCTCTTCAGGTAAGTTTAACTTATAAGCAACTGACCCGACGCGTTCGATAACCTCGAAAGGTCCTATGTATCTCGGGCTTAGCTTGCCTTTCTTACCAAATTGCATCACCCCCTTCCAGGGTGATACTTTAAGCAATACTTTGTCACCTACTTCGAAGTGAAAAGACTTACGCTTTGGATCAGCGTAGCTTTTCTGCCTATCTTGGGCAGCTTTCAAGTGATCGCGAATCTGGACAATCCTGTCCGTCGTTTCAAAGACCAATTCTGGTCCTGATAATTGCACTTCTCCTACTTCTGCCCAACAGATGGGTGTTCTGCATTTTCTACCGTATAATGCCTCAAAAGGTGCAGCCTTGATACTAGTATGGTAGCTATTATTATAGGAGAACTCGATCAATGGTAGGTGGTTATCCCAACGGCCACCTAAATCAATCACACATGCACGAAGCATGTCTTCCAGCGTTTGGATGGTACGCTCACTCTGTCCGTCCGTCTGTGGATGGTAAGCCGTACTAAAGTTTAAGCGCGTGCCCAAAGACTGTTGGAAACTTTTTCTAAAAATGAGAGGTGTATCTCGTATCTCGGTCAGAGATAATCGACACTGGTACACCATGTAGAGCTACGATCTTATCTACATATAATTGAGCTAACATGTTGGAGCTGTAAGTTTCCTTAATGGGTAGGAAATGTGCTGACTTGGTCAGTTTATCTACTATGACCCATATAGTATCGTTTCCCTTTCTCGTCTTTGGCAATTTGGTGATGAAATCCATTGTCACCATCTCCCACTTCCAAGTGGGAATTTCAGGTTGTTGTAACAAACCTGACGGCTTCTGATGCTCAGCTTTGACTTGCGCACAAGTCAAACATTTAGCTACATAGGCAGCTACAGACTTTTTCAAACCAATCCACCAGTAGTTGGCCTTTAGATCCTGGTACATCTTATCAGCTCCAGGATGAACGGAATATTTGGAACTGTGGGCTTCCTGGAGGATAACATCCCGAAGCCCTCCATAAACTGGAACCTATATTCGTCCATTCAATCTTAGCATTTCGTCCTTGTCATAGGATAACTGCTCCTCAGTTACTCCTAGCTTTTCTTCAGGATAGTTAGCTTCCAACACAGCTTCCTTCTGTGCAGCTAATACCCTTTCGTTCAAACTATTCCTTATTTCAATGCGCTTGGCATTGATTCTTATTGGCTTCACTCTTTCTTTTCTGCTTAAGGCATCAGCAACTACATTTGCCTTGCCTGGATGGTATTTTATCTCACAATCATAATCATTTAGAGTTTCCATCCAGCGTCGCTGCCTCATGTTCAAGTCCTTCTGATTGAACAAGTGTTGAAGGCTCTTGTGATCTGAATAGATCACGCACTTGGTACCATACAAGTAGTGTCTCCAAAGTTTTAATGCAAATACAACGGCACCCAGCTCTAAGTCATGGGTGGTGTAGTTCCTCTCGTGCACCTTTAGCTGTCATGAAGCGTAGGCAATAACCTTGCCTTTCTGCATGAGTACACAGCCCATACCAGTGTGTGATGCATCACAATACACCACAAATTCTTCTATTCCATCAGGCAATGTTAATACTGGTGCATTGCTCAACTTTTTCTTCAGAATGTCAAAGGATTCCTGCTGCTTAGGGCCCCAATCAAACTTAACCTTCTTACGTGTCAACGAAGTTAGGGGCGCAGCAATCCTTGAGAAGTTTTCTATAAAGCGCCTATAATATCCTGCTAAACCTAGGAAGCTACGAATCTCAGTAGGTGTCTTTGGCTCTTGCCAATTCATAACTGCTTCCACCTTAGCGGGAACCACTTGAATACCACGTTCACTTACCACATGTCCAAGGAATTGGACTTCTCGAAGCCAAAATTCGCACTTCAAAAATTTGGCATAGAGTTTCTCATGATGTAGAAGTTTAAGAATACAACGAAGGTGTTTCTCGTGGTCAGCTTGGCTCTTCGAATAGATGAGAATGTCGTCAATGAAGACGATGACAAACTTATCTAAGTAAGGCTTGCAGACGCGATTCATGAGATCCATGAATGCGGCCGGTGCATTAGTGAGCCCAAAAGGCATCACTAGGAACTCGTAATGTCCATAACGAGTCCTAAATGCAGTTTTGTGCACATCTTCATCCTTGACCTTCAACTGATGATAGCCTGACCTCAGGTCGATCTTAGAGAAGTAGCTTGCCCCTTCCAATTGATCGAACAGATCGTCGATCCTGGGCAAAGGATACCTATTCTTGATAGTGACTTTATTAAGCTCACGGTAATCGATGCACAGACGCATCGATCCATCATTCTTCTTGACAAACAAAATCGGCGCTCCCCAAGGAGATGAACTAGGTCTAATAAAACCTTTGGCTAGCAGATCATCTAATTGCGTCCTTAACTCCTTCATCTCCGTTGGTGCTAACCTATAAGGCGCTCTCGCTACTGGTGCTGCACCCGGGATGATGTCAATTCAGAATTCCACTTGCCTATCTGGTGGTAAACCAGGTAGTTCTTCGGGAAAAACTGTAGGTCCCGGATTGATCCGTTTCGATTGCGAACCGACTCGTACGACGTGCGGAATCCGTGCACGAGCAAGACCGAAACACACGAACGTAAAATAATCTGTGATTCTATTGAATATTCGACAAGAACAAGCACCACGAATCACCTTTACAACTTTCTCTCTCTAGTTTCTCTTTCTAACCTTCAAAGCTCCAAAGTTGCAAAATGGCAAAAGTTCTAAATGAGAACCCTAATGGTTCTATTTATAGGCCAAGGGACATAATGAGATATCTCATTATTTACACAAATGCCACCTTGCCTTTTACTAAAATATAACACTATAAGCACAAAACTTAATTTATTTCTGCTACGGTCTTGAGATGACGGAGGCGATAGACATACTGCACTAACAGACTCCCCCTTGGATATTGCCGCAGTCAATCTCAAACATTTAGTCAAACTCGTAGCTTTTGGTCTTTTTCTCTCTTTCTGAGTCTTCTTGAGGCTTTAACACCTTTACAGCAACGAAGACTCCCTCTTGCTCGAACAGAATCCCGGTGGATCTGTATTCAGCTTTAGCTCCCCCTTTCGGTAAACTCTTCAGGCTCCCCCTTTCGTCAAGCTTCCGTGCTTTTGGGATCGACACCTGGCTTTCCAGTTACAAGCTCTTATGGGAAAAGTATCCTGGCTCCTATGTACGCTTCCCTTTGCATTGAGCTCGTCTTCAGACTCCCCCTTAGACTCGGCTATCGGGATCGTAGTCTGGAATTTGCAATCCTCAAACATTTATAAGTAAAGCATTTTACAGTGAAAACATTTTCAGGTGTCCAGGTATCGTAACCTGGCTCTATTAAACTTTCTAAATCAAGATCCTGGACGAAGATATAATAATATGAATATATCCAAGAATACTTGATATTCTCCCCCTATCAACAATCTTCAAAGATTTGGCAGTTTCAACGAACCGGATCGGAAACTAGCTCTTTTACAGATTTTAACAGTATAAGCATCCAAATCCCTCACAGTTAATCATCCAAGTCCAAACTAATGACCTTGGAGATATTACAAACTGTTTTTGATTTTTGATTAAAAATTCAAGTTTCAAATTAATGAACTTGTTTATTTTCAGAAACACGATCAACATACTTAAATTTTGAAACTCAGCTTCCCAGACATCGGTTGTCGAAAATAAAGTAGAAATCAAAATCTTTTTGTATTTTCTGAAAACATAAAGCAGTAAAGAAATATGTACAAACATATTTACAGACAATATTTTTGTTTGAGTTTGCGTCAGAGGATCATATCAGTTAATGACAAGTCACAAGTACCGTTGAGCTTATTTACACATTAAGAATTAAACAATTCACTTAGATTGTCGATATACTTGTCCACTTAAATTTTCATACAAATTTCAACTGATTCAGGATACGAATTATGTATTTTAAGAACTTAAACTCATTCATGTGTCCCACCTCTTGAATATACTCCCGTATCCAGAATCCCAATAATCAGTCTTACAGGTGAGTATACTACAATGATATCTGTACATAAATTAGGTATGCGAGGGCCGAGGGATCTCAGGTCGATACTTCCGTATACGCAGAGAGATATCAGCTTCGACTTTACGGAATGTCCCCTTTAGAGGATCTTTTAGCTACAACAGCAGCGACTATCAATTTTATTGTTTCATCGGCATGCTGAGGGTTTATGCTATGTTTCAAGCATTTGCAGAAAGTATTATCCAAGGACTAGGTCAGAACTACCGTTCTGCAGAAGTCCCGGAATAATACCCCAGACATCATTGAGTATAAAGACCTAGTATATCAGATTATGAGACCTTTCAAACGAGATTTCAGGGGTTACCTATATATCCAAGTAGTGTTTCCCACGAAATAAGCAAGTTTGAATTTAGGTTTATATCCCGAAAAAGTTTACTAAATGTATAAAAATCTACCGACACATCATCAGTGAGACTGTTTAATGCTATATAATCATTACATTTCTTTAGCGTACTGTAACTGTCTACGGATGTACTATCATTTCCTCTTTTTACACAAAAACTCAATTTTGAATTTTATCATGTTTTTGGCTTTTTCAAATTTTCTAATGTTTTTGGATTTTCTGACAATAATACTCCCCCTAAAATGCAAAACCATTTAAAGAAAATTTGACAACCAATACTGATAGCTTTGTCTCGCCATCCATTTTCTGCTTAAAGTGCTCTGGTTAGCAGAAAATATACGCATGCGAAGCAGAAATTATAACGTACCCCCATGATTTACAACATATTGATTTTTTACAGTATGAAAACCGTTTTTCAATCTTGTGAAATTAATCATGTTTGTTCAGCCGTGAGGGTTTCGGCGTATTCAATCAACACATATTTTTGAAATTTTTTTTTAAATTTTTGACAAAACAAAAACATATTTTTGGTTTTTCTAAATTTTTCAATTTTTAGGGTTTTTGAAATATTGTTTATTTATGTACAGAAAACAAACAAACTCCCTGTTCAACCAAACCAGGGTTCAGCAACCTCTTCCTGTGCCAGGTTGCTCCAACTACTATTCTCACAATCTTCAGCTTCATTGAGCACCTGCACATTCAAACTTTATCAATTATTTGAACAATTTAGCCCAGGTCTGTTGGACCTTAGGCATTTCAACACAATAATGTTCATTTAATTTCGGAAACTCTTTGTCATTTAAACCGTTTTCAATTTTGACTTCAACTTTTTCATCTTTTACCATCGTTACTTGTTTCTTAGCACTCCACATTTGACCTTTCGGAGTACCTCTTTTGTAAAAATTTGTCTCTTTTTGAACCTTTTGATTTTGAACAACATTTTTAGGTTTCCAAAACTCTTGAGGTTTTGTCATATCAACAGATGTTCGCCAACTTTGTGTTGTTCTGAATCTGGGTGTGTGAGAAATCTGTGTTTGTTTTGAATCAGACCTAGTCTGTTTTGGTTTCCAAGTTTGATTTGAAGCAAACTTGTTTGTATTGTACCTCCAAGTTTGTTTCGAATCAAATCTGGTTGACCTTGGTTTCACATCCTCAGATTTCTGTTTTTCAACATCAACAGGCTTTGGATTTGGACACTTTTGTGCAACATGTCCAATCTGATCACATTTAAAACACACTTTCTTTGAAACATCCTTGGCCTGTTGTTGTTTCTTTTTCATAGCATCAAACTCCTCATTAGACTGTTGTCCAATTTTGAGTTTTTCCTCTTCTTTCAAGCTTTTTCCTTGAACAAAATTCATTTTTTGTTGCAAATTTGGTTGTTTACTTTGATTCCAATTCCGTTTCTTTTTATAACCCAAACCAGCCTTCATGTTTTTCTTCTTAAAACCAGGTTTGTTATAAAAAGATTTATGACCTTTACCAGCAAACTTTGGAATCTCAGACTTCTCAATTTCAACCATTTTGAAAACTTTATCAACCTTCTCTGAAATCACATTCTGAATCGGGAATACAACATCTAAGAATAATTTGTCCGATCCAATCATGGTATAAACCAATCCTTTTGAATCATTCAAATTTTTCTCGGATTTTGTGTTTTTCAGATATCCATCATAAAGATTTCCTTCATCTTCATCTTGTAATTCAGACTTACCTTTTGTAGACTCATCTTTCAAAACGCTTTCAACTACCTTACTTACCACCTCTGAAACATTAGCATCATCAGATTTGGAGTAAGTCACATCAATACTTTCAGGTAACTGGTCAGCTATGTTCAAACCCTTTGCCACCTTTTCCTCGTCATAAAAAGTATAATTGTTTCTCAATGGTGGTGGTACCTGATGAAACTCTGAACCAATACCCTTTTTGCAATTGTCAGTATCTTTGTCATCTGGTGTGATGTTGAAAATGCGTTCAAGAATGTACGAAGAGTTATGATAACTTTGAAGTTTTGTAACAACCTTTTCTTTTTCAGCCAAGACTTGTTTAGGATTAGCAATTTCATCAACGCATTTGTTTAATTCAATTTGCTTTTCTTTAAACTTTCTTTCATACATTTCTTTAGTGACTAAAGTTTCTGACAATCTTTGATCAAAACTTTTGACTTGGCTCTTCAAAGTATCATAAGCTTCTTGTACTCTCTGATTCGACCATTTTAAAGAATCATACTGTTTTTGTAAATCTTGAAATTTCGATCCTTTTTCAACACAATCAACACATTTAGCAGTACACTTTTCTTTCAAAATCTTATTTTCTTCTTCAAGACCATGACATTTCTGTGTTAGCTTTTCGACTTTTAATTTCAAAATTTCTTATTTTTCAATCATTTCTTTACATTTTGTTGTGAAAACATTTTCTAGTTTAACCATATCATTATCTTTTGTTTTTATGATGTCATCTTTTTCAGTACAAGCTTTGCACATTTCTATGCAATTCCTGCACTTGTTTTCTTTTTCAACAACCAATTCAACATTCGACAAGTCAGAAGATTTTATTACCTCAGTCTCTTTCAGCACCGGTTCTTCTGTCTCAGCTTTCTGATCTTGCTCTTTGTTCTCCTCTTTTTCTTCTTTCTGTGCTTCTTCAATCTTCTGCTCTTCCTCAGCAGCAAGCTTTGCAGTAATTTTCACTTCTTCAACTAGCTTTTTCAACTCTTCTTCTTTTCTCTTCTTCATTTCCACTACCTTTGGTAGACTTGCTTCACAAACCTCTCTAATTTTCTTTTCCAAATCAGGCAAATATGCTTTATCAGATAATCTTCGTGTGTTGAAAGTAGCTTGCCTTGGAATCAAACTTGTTACAGCTTTGAAATCCACTTTTGATGGGTCAACAACTGGATTACCCCGTGGATCCATGTAACATTCCAACTCATCATTCCATCTTTTTTCTCTCTTGGCTTCTTTGAATGGTTCGTTTAATTTACCGATTTCCCATCTTGCATAATCTGCTTTCCACCATCTATCAGGATCAGCATCAGCCACAAATGCATGTCCAACTGCATCTTGGGCTTTGGCTCATCAATAGTAACCTGTGCCATATAAATGACACAACCCTTCTTCAAGCATCTAGATGCCTTGAGCATGGACACTTGCTCAGGCAATCCATGCTGGGTATCCCCTTGAATGGTAAGTGACTCACCCGACGGGGTTTTGACTACCACTTGCTTTCTGCTGCACATAATCTGGGCTTGGTTATGCGATAACCAATCCATACCTATAACTATATCAAAGCCGGCTAGCTTAAAGGGAAGTAAGGACAAAGGAAAAGAGTGATTCCTAATGGATATAACACATCCATCTAACATAGTTGAGGCGGTTTCTATGGTTCCATCAGCTAATTCCACCTCATATTTCACACTTAAGGGTTTTACAGGTAATTTCAACAACTCACAAAACTTATTATCCACAAAAGACTTATATGCTCCAGAATCAAACAATACTCTAGCAAAAACATCATTTATGAGAAAAGTACCTGTGATCACGTTGTCATCCTGAACAGCTTCCTTAGCGTCCATCTTGAAGACCCTCGCGTTGGTCTTTTTCCCTTCCTTGGTTTTCTTGGTGTTCTTTGGGCAATTGGACTTAATGTGCCCTTTTTCATTGCAACCGTAACATGTTGCATCTTTCAGCTTTTTACACTTCAAAGTCTTATGATCCGTGGATTTGCAAATTCCACAGGGTCTCGAGTGAGACTGGGATTTCGACTCAAGTCGACACCTCCCAAAATGGTTCTTTTTACAAGTTTAACATTTGGGCTTATCCCCCGATTGTTGCCCATCCTTCTTAGATCCCGACCCTTTCTTGTGGTCGTTATTTCCTCGGTGTTTCTTATCTGATCTTCGTGAGGTATCGTCCTCACGCTTCCTCTTACCTTCTTCTGAGTTTCTGAGTGCTCTCAACCTGACTACGTCTAAGGTAAGAGATAGAGATAGATCAGCTGCTGATCTGAAGGTTGCAGGCCTTGATGCCTTAACACTTGCTTTAATCTCTGGGGCTAAACCCCCGATGAAGAGAGCAATCCTTTTAGGTTCTGGGGTTACCAAGTACGGAACCAACCTAGATAGGGTATTGAAAGTGGTGAGGTATGCTTGGCAATCTAAATTCTTTATCACCAATGATAAGAAATCTGATTCGATCCTTTCAACTTCGTGTTGCGGGCAATAATTATCCTTAATGAGAGCAACGAACTGATCCCATGACAAGTTGTAGAGTGGGATCTTTCCAGCAGCTTGGATGAGTGACTTCCACCATGCCAGTGCTTCTCCCTTAAACGATTGGGATACGTATTTCACTACGTCCCTTTCAGCACATCCGCTGATGTCAACTACCGTGTCCATCTCATCTATCCAAGTCATACAATCTACTGCTCCCTTCTCCCCAGTAAAGTCCCGGGGTTTGCAAGAAACAAAGTACTCGTAGGTACATGACTTGGTATGAGGTTTAGCATCAAACTCTATCTTCTTTGAGGGAACACTGTTTTGATTTGATGAGTGTCGATCATCATCCTTCTTGGGTCCATCCTTTTTAGAAGGTGGTTTGCTATGACCTTCAGAGTGAACCTTTGGCTTGGAATGTGGTGCGGATCGGGTCCTACTCCGGGTCCCGCTTTCTTCACTATACTGCCTATTTATTGCTTTGGTAACAACATTATCTACTAATGCTTGCAGTTCCGCACCAGTTACCAGTATTTTAACATTTTCAGGGTTTTCCTCTGGACGACTGTTTATTTCTTCTGACTTGGCCATGTAGTTTTAGTTGCTACATAAAGAAATAAGGACAAGGTCTATTTAGAAGCCTAAACAGTATTATCGTTCTTGACGATTTATTAACCATGGTTTTTAATAGCCATACTAGTTAATTTGTTAAATAATTTCATTTAGGACTTTTTATTAGCATCCCTATCCAGAATTAAAAATATTGGCACAATAGGCCTAGTCACGTGGACAATTTCAAATTATAGAGTTAGACCTTATAAGATCTAGTTATTAGGGTTTAAATCAAGGTCCATTACCTTTCTAGACAGGGAGTTTTATAATCTACGACTGTCTTTTGTCTTATATGACATTGGTTATAGCCCGTAGGCAATATATCACAAAACGATGTTTAAATAATAATAAGAAATTTGAATAATTATGAGAGGGTGACATGTGTGATTTCGCGGATCACATTAGTCAAGAGTGTTAACATGTTTGCAGATGTTAACAGAGATTTGAATCTTTTTAAAACAGGTTCTACCATGTTGGCCAGGTCTTTAATATGACATACAAGCTAGGTTTTACCTTTTTAAGATTCTTATTATTTTATTTTATTAAAATGGCAAGTTAAAATAATAAATGTTATTTTTCATTTATTCATATATTATATTTATGCATATAATTTAAAAATGAAAAACTTAAATTAAACATTCCAATTAAAATTAAACTAGTACGAGTTTGCCCTAAATGGGACTTTTACAAAAATAACACACCCACGCAGGGGCCAAATTAACAAACAAACCCACGCAGGGGTCAAAAAGAAAAACATGCCCACGCAGGGGCAGAACAGAAAGGAAATATGCCCACGCAGGGGCTGAGTACAGAAATAAATGTCCTCGCAGGGACATGATTACAATACTAAAACAAACAAACAAAGGATTCAGTGATCCTTCTTGCTTTTTCCCTTGATCAAATCCACCATCTTCTTGAACATCCCCCGGTTATGCCTACGTTCCTCCCGCAATTCATGTCGCACCTCTTGTCGCACCTCATGTATCCCTTGAAGGATTTCTTGAAATTGTGGCGGCGACATCACCGGTGTCTGCGGTGGTTGCTGATAATGCGGAGGTTGAGGAGGCTGTGGTTGCTGATAATGCAGAGATTGAGGAGGCTGTGGTTGCTGATACCCAAATGGTGGGTATCCATAGGTCGAGTGTCCCGTAGTCCAGGGACCTCCATAGGGACCTCCCGGCTGGAGAGAGTTCGCAGCTACCTAGTAGGGATCTTCTGTAAAGTTGTAATTGGTGTGGATCGGCTGTTCGAAGGGATTGTACGCCGCCGCACCAGTGTAAGTAGGAATTGGGTCTCCAAAACCCAGTGGTGGTTGTGGCACGACTGGCGCAGAGACTACTTCAGAGACGGGGTGTGAGGATTCTCCCATCTCTGGTTCTTCGTGGACAGGCGAGTATCGGCTGCCACTTAAAAGTGGAGGGGTGCTGATGCGCACTCCCCCTCGTGCGGATATTCGCACTGTCGTTCTCATTCGCCTCGGGGGCGAGGGAGGCTGAAGCTGGGGTGGTGGTGGCGGCGGAGTGACCGCGACAAATCGGGAATCCTCGGAAGGATTCTGCTGCTGCTGTGGCTGCTGCTGTAGTTGATGTAGGGGAGAGTTGTGCTGAAGCTGGTGCAGGGGAGAGTTGTGCTACGGCTGGTGCAGGGGAGAGTTGTGGTAGCTGGGGGTAAACACCCAGTCATACTGCCAGAATTTCTCCTCGAAGCTGTCGGGACCTTTATATGGTGATCCCACAAATGGTGACCCATCTGAAATTTCAATGGGGTGGTTCGGAGTTCCAGATGGTGGCATTGAAGGATCGGTATCTTCATCGATATCCATCGGGTTGCCACCGGAAAAGTGGTCTTCAGGTCCAAGTGGGTTAAAACCCGCTGGTTCTCCAAGGTAATCAGCAGGGTTGAACTGGCCCTGGAAGACGGGTGATGGATGGTCAAAGGGTGAATTGTGTCCTAGAAGAGGAATGTAGGACTGGTGAGAGTTGTGGGGCTCATTTTCAGAATGAGGCCCGAATGAGTGTGGGATAGATGGGGAGGTACTCAGTGAAACTGAGCGCCTAGCAGGCTCAATGTAGGTCCTCCATGGCTCATGAGGACCCGGGTTGTTGGGATCGGATGGTGTTCGCCGGTGTGACGGGCCGGCCTCGTGGTCGTTTGGGGAGACATATGATCCTTTTCCTCTACCTCTTCCTCTCATTCGTGGCGACATTTTGTCAACCTGTCAAAAACAAACAAGTGATACAACAAGACAAATATATAAGACAAAGTTAGAAATAAAACAAAAATTTGGAAAATTCCTAAGTTCCTTGTCTAGACTCGAGAATCGAGGAATGTGCAATTGTGTAACTGAGATTAAACACAAAAGGCTAGTGTTTAATTCACTCAGAGTTGTCTCTGATACCAACCTGTCACACCCCTATTTTCCACGTGTCACCGGTGGGCCCGATGGGGAGTATCGTGACGTGGTTGGTAACATAATAGTCAAACAACACAATATATAAATGCACAGCGGAAGCAAAGATAGATTCATTTCAACTTTAATAAAATGTAATATTAAATATCACGAATAGTTGAAACGGATCCACAGGCGGATCAAAATAAAAGAAGATATTGTTCAACAGCTTTATTGACATCCAAGCTTGCGGGACTTATTGTGGACGCTTAGAAGACAGCCAGCCTAGTACGAATAGTACCTGCACTTAACCTTTTGGAAAATACGTCAGTTTACACTGGTAAATACAATTTAACTGACTCATTTTGAAAAGGTTTGAAAATTGATTTGAATGCACGTGGCACAAAACATTTTGTAACTTGGGATAATTATGTAATATAATCTTGTAAGGGAATTACATGTTACTTATGCGTTCAGTAGCCCGATCCGTAGACCGGGTTAAAAATTAATAGACACACCACAATATTGAGTTATGCACTGAAAGGTGTACGCCTACACCCCGTGCTCAGGTCGTGGCCATCTCATAAGATGATGCCAAGGATATCCGGGACATGGTCCTTAACCCCCCAAAGGCTTTAAGCAAACAAAACACATTCAAAACATAGCATATCAATAAATTTAACCTCTATTCGATTAAAGAATTCAATGCCGGACCAAGCGGTATTTTATATACCGTACCCCAATCCCGTATAGGGAAAATAAGTTAAAAGTATTTACCTTGGTAAGTATAAATCACAATTAGCGAGTGAAGGTAGCTTTTACTGGTTCTTCTATTCTGGAACAAAGGTTTATAATAACCTATTAGATTTCTAACGGGTCTTTATTTAAGCCTAAGCTTAGGCCGGTTAGCTTTAATGGAAGATACGGTTCAAACGCATGATTAAGCGAAGACCGGATAGAATGTGATTTAGACCCGACAAGTTTGAATACTTGTATAATATGGGTATACTAAATGCATTCTGGATTTTGAGACCAAGATGATAATGTTTGACCCGTTTTGGTCAATTTATGCAAACTAGTTACATAAACCGAACCGAACGCGAAAAGAGCGTTACGGGTAACCATGAGAGTCATATGCAAGTTCCCTGAGATAATATGGCTTAAATATGTTGTAATATCAGTAAGATATCTTCTATTATGCCCCAAATGAATTTAAACTCAACTTATGCCTCATAAGGGCATTTTGGTAATTTAAAAGATTATAACAGAGTTTAATTTGTAATCTGAGTTACAGGTCTGATTTATACAGTAAATACACATATTTTAATAAGTTATAACAGTAGGGTATGACCTATATGTGAAATTTATCATTTAAAACCAAACTATGCACCTTAGGGGTATTTTGGTAATTTCACTTAGGCTTAAAAGGTCAAAACTGGAAATCTGAGTTCAAAAACTTGTACTTACTATTATTATATAAAAATATGCTAAAAATATCAGTAGGTATCAACCTTATATGTTAATATGGTTTTAGCACATACTATGCGTTAAAAACGCTTAAAAAGGCGATTTGGAGCCATTTCCGGGTTTTTAAAGGAAAGCTGATATTTTTATAATTCCAGAAGGCTCAAAATATTTTATTTAACAAATAAAATTAGTAGAAAAAGGTTTGGGGTCAAAAGGATTTGTAAAACTCATTTTATGGCTTAAAAGGGCAAAATCGGTATTTACCGAATTAAACTTAGAGACCTATGTTATGCTCAGCCAAAAATTAAATAAAAATCTTCAAAAATCCCGAAATATTATATTACATCAGTGGGTAAAAAGTTTGATATCAAAAAGTGGGTTTAAATAGGTTATATGCTAATTACGCCGTTTAAGTAACATAAAGCTTTCAATTTACGCTAATGAGCATAACTCTTAATCTAGACCTCAAACTGATGTCAAATTTTAGGTGCAAGTTTATAAATCAGTAACTAAGGTTTCTACTCTTTCACTTTTTCAAAAATCACGTTTTATTGTCAAAAGGGCATAATAGTCAACATTTAAGCATTAATCGGAAACATGCATGTAAATCGGATAAGTATTGAACCAAGTTGTATAATCTCAGAGAGTTATACTTATATGAAACCTGGTCCAAAATAAGCTCTAAGGCAGATCTTAAACATGCATAAACGGATCAGAACTGATAGTCAAAGCAAAATCAAATTATGCGACTTTCGGGTCCGATTCGGGTTTAAACTGAAAATTGTCGAGTTGAACATGTTGAGACATGTTCTTACATTAGTTACCATGGTATTTTAATGATCAAATAGGTTTCATGTACCCTACATTGCTAATTATGCTTAATTTTGAAAATACACATTCTGTTGACTTTTTAAAGTAAGCTTTGACTCGACAATTAACATAGTTAGAGTGGGAATCTGAAAGTACCCTTTTAAGGGTTTGTTACCCATATAAATACCTACTTGTAGGTACTTTCAATCCGAGAAATGACTGAGCAAATTTCATTTAATCTCGAAGTCAAACTTAATTTACGACGGATTGACTTTTAGTTAATTAACTAAGCTAGAATGAATTAGAAAGGGTTAGGAACACTTACAAGAGTCCTAATTATGCTTAGAGATCACTAGAAAGCCTGAGGTTGATCAGAGGAGCTCCAGAAGTGGTCTTGCAAGTGAATGTGAAAATGGTTGCAACTTGAATGTTCTTATATATGCATTTTGATTGCATAAGATGGTGCCACAAGAGTCTACTGATGTTATAAGATGTGTCCAAGTGCCCCTCTATGCATGTAAAACCATTAGTGAGTCCCTTGTATCAGATAACAGCTGTTAAGCATCGAAATCAGACCTGAAACTGACATCTGTGCGCTGTTTGTCGCTGGCAGCTTGTAGGCTGGCCGCAAGAGCCCTTCGCGGGCCGCGTACAAGTGCAAAACCAGCTAAACAAGTTTCTAACATTTACAATTCAGTCCTTGGTCCTTTGATACATGGTTTTGGCTATTTATCTTGCACTCTTGACCCTCAAACCTGATTTTTAAGGGCCTTAGGACATCTACAAACTTGGTTAGGTCCTTGGTTAACTTTGTGCTTACCCGAAAAGTCACAATTTCAACGTTAACGCATTTAACCCTTCGTGCACGGTTTTGATCATAACTTTCTCATACGATAACGAAACTATATGAAATTTTTACCCCATGTTCTAGTGAGTATATTTTACCATTAAAAAGCTTCGGGTTTGCCAAAAGGTCACTCAGAGGTATACTTTCAATATGTTGACACATTTAGCCCCTGTAGTTTGTAATTCCTCACTTTCTTTCATTTTTCCGCTTTATATGATCCATGATTTAATCGTTTAAGATTATAAACATCATGTAGGGTTATTGTAGAGCCTATTTATCCATTGTTGACACTTTGAACCCTTATATTCACATAGTTTCACTGTTTGTCAACTTTAGTCCCTCTAAAGTCTTTTTTCACATATTCAAAGCCTATGACACGTGTCAATACATTATTGGACGTAAATTTTTTGAGGTGTTACATGATACAAAGAAGACAAAGATTTAAAACCCACCACCTCAAAAGCTATCGAGGTCATAAGGGACGGGCGGCGGCTCAAGGCGGCGGCCACGGAGTTTGCTGAACCGGACTTGTGTCGAATAACAAAGTTGAAATCTTGTAACATCTCGACCCATTTAACATGTCGTGGGTTAAGTTTTGTCTGCCCCTGAATGAATTTTAGAGCCTGGTGGTCAGAGTAGAGAATAAATTCGTCGGGGAGAAGATAGTGTCGCCAATACTCGAGACTTCGAACGATAACGTAAAACTCTTTATCATATGTACTATACCGGCGTCGAGTGTCGCTCAATTTCTCACTAAAAAATACAATAGGCCGCTGTTGTTGGCTCAAAACGCCGCCAATACCTACGCCGGATGCATCGCATTCAACCTGAAAAACATGCTCGAAATTGGGAAGGGCAAGGACCGGAGCTTGTGTGACGGCGAGTTTGAGTATGTCAAATGAGCGTTGCGCTGCGCATGACCACTCAAACTTTCGGCCTTTTAAGCAATCTGTGATAGGAGCCATGATGGTACTAAAATTACGAAAGAATCACCGATAGAAGGAGGCTAACCCGTGAAAACTTCGAACCTCATGAAGCGAGGTAGGTGTCAACCATGTGTTGCCGATACTTTAGAGTCATCCATGCGAATGCCCGTACCCGATACAGGATAACCCAAAAACACAACCTCGGGTGTGAGAAAGTGTAACTTTTTCCCATTGGCGCATAGCTTTTGTTGCCGGAGAACCAAAAAAATGTCGCGGAGGTGGACCAAGTGTTGTTCGACATTCTTGCTAAAAACCAAAATGTCGTCAAAATAAACGACGACGCATCGACCGATGAAGGGCTTAAAAACATGATTCATGAGGCGCATGAACGTGCTAGGAGCATTAGACAAATCGAAGGGCATGACCATCCATTCATATAACCCGTCTCACGTTTTAAACGCTGTTTTCCATTCGTCACTGGGGCGCATCCGGATTTGGTGATAGCCGCTGCGTAGATCAATTTTAGAGAAAACCGATGCACCGTGTAAATGGTCAAGTAAATCATCAAACCGGGGTATGGGGAAAAGGTATTTAATCGTGATTTTATTAACTACACGACTATCAATACACATGCGAAACTTACCTCCTGGTTTTGGAACCAAAAGTGCCGGTACGACGCACGGACTCATGCTCTCGTGGATAAGACCCTTGTCTAAGAGCTCGGTTACTTGGCGCTGGAGCTCCTCAAACTCCTTCGGATTCATGCGGTAAGCTGGATTGTTTGGAATGCTAGCGCCCGGAATAAAATCAATACAATGTTGGATATCAAGTTCGAGGGGAAGACCGACTGGAATATCATCTGGAGACACATCCGAAAATTCGGTGATTAACGGTTGGACAGCAACCGGAACTGTTGGAACGAGTGGATTCTGTCACACCCCGAAATATCAGAGCATTGGCGTGACTGGACTGGTATCTTCATTGCACAGCGGAAGCAAATAAGCTAAGACTTTTAGAATGCGAACGCCCACTAAGTACTCGACTCTTCATGGTTCTCCTATTCCAACCGTACCTTAACTTTGAAAAGTAACCTGAGAAAGAAACATGCGAAAAATAAACATAAAGTTGAGCGAGTTCATAGTTTGTTTGTAAAAGATTTGAAATAAATCTTTTGAATAACCGGTTTGTGAAATAATAGTGAGAAAACGAATTTAGAAATCATTTTCTTGCCAAGTTATATGGAAACTTTGTATTTGTAACCCATTAATGCCGTAAAACCATGTATTTGTAAACTCTTGTTTTTTTTTGTAATGTTCGTATAACCGTCAATGCCCACCCTGACTTTGACTCCACGCCCGCAAAAATCTTATGCTTTGAATTTGTATAAAACATGGTATTTAATTTGTATAAATCAAGTATTTCTGTAAGTATGTATGTCCCTGGTATGTAGTAATAAGGAAAAAGAGATCACCAATGGGTTACAAAGTCACTAGCATGTGTGAAAAGGTGCAGGAAGACTCAAACCTAGCAAATTTGTTACCGGGTTTCGGCTGTAAGACACAGTCACCTCTATGGGCCGCCCCGGCCTCACGGGTGTGGGCTCGCTACACCCAAATAGATCTATCACTCTTGTGTCTCTCGGTCCTAACAACGAGGATTGATGGCCTTAAGTGTTGTACCCACCCCTCACATGATCTAGTAGTAAACCCTCCTTACGCTAATCAAACCATGTATAAAATGTCTGTAATAATTGTAACATGTATTTTACCCCAGCCTCTAAGGCTGAACCTCCCCAGCCTCTAAGGCCAATTCCCCATTCTCTATATATTATCACCAAACGATCCATCCCTAGTCATGAAAATCATTTACATTTCGATAATACGCATTTGTTTTGTAAAAACCGGTATATTTAGTATATTCCATTCGTAAACCATTTGAGTTCCTCGAAATCCATTCGTAATATGATTTAGAAATATGAGTTTTCGTTCGTTCAAAAGCTTTGTATGTTCTTGCACAACGTGCTTTGTCTAAAAATATGCAGTCTTTGTTTATCGAAAACTTTGTATGTTTCTGAAAAACGTGCATGTCTTTCCACCCCGAAAAAATTCATAAAAATGTAAAACCGTAAAAAGGTGGGGTTATGAACTCACCTGAATATTCCTGTGCAAAGCTAGCTTAATACGACTTCGTGATGTCATTTCCAAGACTTGACTTGCTAGCATGTATTCTACAATATTTGTAACACCCCGTGTTTTCACAAGTCAAAGTCAAGGTCAAAGTCAACGACCGATTTCGCGCAACTTGACTTGTAGTAGATTTCTTTTATTGTAACTATTATGTGGAGTAAGTGTCTATAAATGCAATAAATCGACACATGTTAATCGCTATTCAATCAACCTACGACTGTGAACTATAGGAAGTAACAATGCGATAAAGTTAATCAACTAATAATCAAGCTATGCCAATCAAATCGACAACAAATCACAACTCGAGCTACGTATTTTACTTGTTGTTATACGTGTGTGTGTACCTTATGTGGTATCTGTGCATGTTTATTTATGTTGTGTTGTGGTAATCAATCGAAATGCAATCAAACTCAATCGAAACTCGAAATCGAACTCGAACACGAATCACAATCGAACTATGATAATTAGTGGAGAAAGGATAGCGCGAGATATGAATTAGTTGGGACTGAAAGTAATTTGACTAGGAAACCCTATCGTATCGAACCGCTCGCAATCGAAATCGAAACGCCAAAAATCATCACGTCAAACACTTGAACCAAGCGCCATCCGGCCGGATAGCCATCCGACCGGATAGCCATCCATCCGGATAGCCCTTTGGGTCACAGGTCAAGTGCCATCCGACCAGGGTGTCATCCGACCGGATAGTCATCCGGGCGGTGTGTCATCCGATCAGATAGCCCTTTCCTCTTTTGGAACCCTATAAATACCCCTGTCATTGTCATTCTTTCCACTTTTGGAAACTCTCTGTCCAAACAACTCGTGCTCCCCACCTTTTCTTCGATTTCTCTCAACCCAGGTAAGATCTCGCCCTAAATCTTGTACTTTCTTGATCTACACGCACTCCTACACCTTTCTATCTTTTAAATCTTAACTTTCAACCGTGAAATCACTAGATTTTGGGTGTTCTAGGATGATGTCATCATGTGTTCTTCAAGAACTTCATGTTTTGGCCTCAATCCACCAAGAATAACTCAGATCTGAACGATTTCCACATGATTTCACAACGATCTCACATAGATCTGAATATTTTCAAAAGGATAAAAGAGTTGAAAGAAATAAACACAAGTTTTCTCATTCTTTTACACTCAAAACACTCAAAACCGGTAGAATCGGGTTCTGATCTAGTCTCCTACTCAACCTTAGTGTTGTACTAGTTCAGATCTGGATTCCGCCCACGAGACACCGACTTCGGGTTAAACAAAAACAACCGTCTAGAGCCGGTAACTGACCGAGTTAGGGTGATTCCTGGTCGGTTTAGTCATCTGGGTCAAAATGGGAGTTATGTTGGTTAACACGATGTCAAGACGTCTCGAAATAACGACAAACCTCAAAACGACCAAGTGTAGGACGAACGGAACAATCGGAACGGATTGCTGTCCGACCGGATTGCTGTCCGATCGGATAGGTCATCCGAACGGATTGCCATCCAAACGGATCACACTTGGGTCCCACTTTAAACAACCTTATCTAAAAGTTTGAGTATTGAATGAATTGCAATCCGATCGGACAATCATCTGACTGGATTACTATTCGGATCATGAGATACTAAGACTTTAAAGACTTAAACAATTTTCAACATGTTCATTAACAGGGTTGCCACCCGATCGGATGGACATCCGATCGAGTGACACTTCTGCTGTGAACTTGCCTTCACTAAGTAATCTCACCACTAAGTTACCGTCCGACCGGACCACCGTCCGACCGGATGACCATCCGAACGGATTGTCATCCGCACGACCCACCATCCGATCGAACGACTTGATGGATAGAGATACTTCAATGCTTTCAAAATACTACAACGAAAACTTCAAAAGTCAAGCCATCATACACAAACACATTCTTCTTATAGGAAGAAACAATCCACTCGAATCGTCATCCGACCGGACAAGCTGTCCGACCGGATGACCACCCGAACGGATTGTTATTGAAGGATCATATTCGGACCTGAACGAGTCTATCAGAAGAATTATTCCTGATTTGAATGGCGGAAACAGACAAATAAGGTTCAATTCACCGAGTTTTCACTTTCAACTGTTAATTCTATTGATTTGGATGACGTTTACAATTGACTACACTTCGGCAGCACTTCGTGGCTCACCGGAAGACAACACCTACAACTACCCCCTGATTTCTCTCATGAATGACCTATATATAGGTGCTCTGATTTCGCTCCAAATAACAATGAATTATTACGAGCGGAATCAGCATGTTATCTTCGAGCGGAATCAAACAAATACATTACGAGCGGAATTAAGCTTTTATGTGATTTCGCTCCAAATGACAAAGTGTCATTTCGAGCGGAATCAACACTAAAACTCATCAACTTGATTCTCGTGCTCTGATCTAACCTATTACAATACAAGACTCTATAGAAGACGTAGACGACAGACGGATGCACTAACAAACTCCCCCTCGGATGTTGACGGAGTCTTCAGTGTAGAGTCTTCGCATCTACAATCTTTATCAGTCTCTTGGCTTCTCTATAAAGTATCTGACGCTGTAAGTATCCTCAATCTCTATCTTCTTTTCTCTTTTCATCACCAACATACTTCTTCCTTTAAGTATCTTCAGACTCCCCATTTCGATATGCTGGGATTGCAGCCTGGCTTGTTAAACTCACAGAGTTCTCAGGTATCGGAACCTGGCTCTTCCTCAAACCTGTACATTCTCTACCACAAACATAAGTTTTCTAATATTAAACTTTAACACACTCAGACACCACTTGTAAATATCACAAAAATGATCTAACATTTATAGTCTCTGATGAACCACTTGAAGGAATATCATTTTCAAAACTTCTGATGACCACTTGTAACAAGACTTAACATTCTTTCACACACAACACTCCCAAACCAGTTCGTCAAGTTTAGCACTTGGAATTTTGAAATTCAGCTTTTCAACACCAGTTGTCAAAAAATCTTTTTGAATTTTTCAAAAATTTATGCTAAAACACACTAAAATCTTTTTGGGATTTTTGAATAATATGAACTGCAGTAAAGAAGTATTTATAGACAATATTTTTGTGAGTTTGTGTAAGAGGATCATATCAGTTTCTGAGACAAATCACCAACACCGTTAAGCTTCATTTCATTTTAAGTTCTAAACAATTCACCTAGATTGTCAGTATACTGGTCCACTTAAATTTTCACACAAAGTTCAACTGATCCGAGATACGATATTAATGTCTTAAGTACTTAAACTCAATCGCGTGTCCCACTACTTGAATATACTCCCGTATCCAGATCCCAATATTCAGTCTTACAGGTGAGTATACCTAGATGATATCTGTAAGGGGTTAAAATGCGAGGGCCGTGAGAGCTCAGGTCGATACTTTCGTATACGCAGAGAGATGACGACTTCGACTTTTGGTGTGTCCCCTTTAGAGGATCTTTTATTACAACAGCAATGACTATCAATTTTATTGTTTCATCAATTTGCTGAGGGCGGCGCTATATTTCAAGCAAGCAGAAAGTATTCTCCGGGGACTAGGCCATAGCTTCCGCAAAATCAGAAGTCCCGGGATAATACCCCAGATATCACTGAGTATAAAGACCTAGTATCTCAGAAAGAGGGACCTTTCAAACAAGATTTCGGGGGTTACCCATATATCCAAGAAATTGTTACCCACGAATTAAGCAAGTTGGAAATTTATGTTTATATGTCGTCACAATCTACTAATTTGCAAAAACCTACTGACACATCATCAGTGAGATTGTTTATCACTTTTGACTTTCCAATTCTTTAGCATGCTGTGATAGTCCACTGATGTACTATCATTTCCTCTTTTATACAACAAAACTCATTTTCATTTTATCATGTTTTTTTCTTTTTCAGATTTTCAAATATCAGGTTCATTTCACCAAGTTTTCACTTTCAACTGTTAATTCTATTGATTTGGATGACGTTTACAATTGACTCAACACTTCGGCAGCACTTCGTGGCTCACCGGAAGACAACACCTACAACTACCCCTGATTTCGCTCATGAATGACCTATATATAGGTGCTCTGATTTCGCTCCAAATGACAATGAATCATTACGAGCGGAATCAGCATGTTATCTTCGAGCGGAATCAAACAAATACATTACGAGCGGAATTAAGCTTTTATGTGATTTCGCTCCAAATGACAAAGTGTCATTTCGAGCGGAATCAGCACTAAAACTCATCAACTCGATTCTCGTGCTCTGATCTAACCTATTACACTACAAGATTCTATAGAAGACGTAGATGACAGACGGATGCACTAACAGTTATCCGCACGAATTGTTGTCCGATCGGATTACCATCCGATCGAACCACTATCCGACCCCTTTACACTTTGTGACGTTTTACGCATCACTTATCATTATGCTATCAAAAGCGCTCCCTTCAATCCATCAATCGCTGTGAGTATACTCGATCCCTTTTTGCTTTACGCACTTTTGGGTGTTACATACGTTACGAATATTCAAACTACAACAGTCACACTACTCAATACTATTTGAACGCTAACAGTTAATGCATGTTATACGTGGCTCATGAATGCTTGTTTGTTATGCTTACACATGGAATGTTGTCTACCTGCCTTAGCAACGATAGTACTATAGTTTGGACTCAGCACCCATTCACACGGGGGTTGTTAAGGACCATTACTTGCATGGATTACGGTGGTAATCATGTATTGCGAACTGCCTCGGGCAGTCAACCCGCAGTCATTGGTATCGATGGATCTATGTCGATAACTAACGTGCTTCATTTCACTATGTGTACGTGCTGGTTATGCGTAAACGAATTCGAACTCTATATGCTATTATCAAACTTGTATGCTCACCTTTACATTATATGTATTGACTTTATTTTAACGTATGTGACAGGTGCTTAGGACGCATACTTGGTAGGAATTTGAAGCTAGAATAAAGCTTTAGAGCCCAACAAATAGTTGTCTGTAGTGGTCAAACTAAGGGTCTCTAGAAGCAGATAAACAATTGCTGTCTATTTAAATCTGAGTTGTCGGAACAGAATATTTGCCTGTATCTTTGTCTGTAATAATTATTTTGCTGTTTGAGATACGGTATGGGACGTATTATTTAAATTGAATAGTATTGATAATTGTTATGGAAACTTCTGGACAATCTGTTTCGCTCAGTGTCATGCCCCGATGATTCCGCCATCGGTTGGGGTGTGACAGATTGGTATCAGAGCCATAACTATAGGGAATTAGGCGAGACTCGACCTAGTTCGGGTCGAAGTCTTAGATACCTAGACTATAGTTAAGAACCAACAGACCAACTCGAGTACATCCAGTAGGGATTTCGTACGAGCTTATTCCTCACTAATCTCACTTATACTACACTATCACTACACTCAAATTTTCAACTAAAAAAGGGCGATAAAATCGAGATTAGGTGTGAAAACCACAAACTCCCGACTAAATTGCTTAATCGATACTGTTCAGCGAGGGAATTATACCAAATTAGGGGTGAAACCCATATTTTGATGAATAATCTCCTCTATTTTATCAAACACAGGGACGAAGTTGTTAAGCCAGGGGTGAAACCCTAACCTTGACGACTTATTCCGCATATTTTACAAAACTCTCACCAAGGTCTCGACGGACTCCAATTACCTGAAATCTTGATATGACTAACGGGATGTGTGCCAAATGCCCAAGAATCGAGGCAAAAGCACAGTTCTGAAGGTCAGACATGAATGACAAGTCCTTGTGAATAGTCGAACCACCTTGGTTAGTCCAAGTCTACTAGCTGCAGACAATCTTTCTCTCGATTTTCATGTGTTTTGGTGCTATTACCTGTTTATGTGCTTAATTTTGGACGAATTAATCGATTTGTGCCTTCACTTCGATCGACACACACAACTCGCACCGAAATTCTACCTAAAAACGTTAACAAATCGTTGAATTATGGGCGACTTTATACTACGATATACGCTCATGTTAGGTCCCGGTTTTCGCTCCGAAACGATTGCGAACTGAACGTGTGACGTGTGGAATCCGTACACGAACGTGACCGAACACACAAGAACGTAATATAACCAGTGATTCTATTGACAGATCTGAAATCGTACAAGACACCAGAATCACGTGGAGCACTTTCTCTCTCTAGCTTCTCTCTCTAGATCTAGAGCTCTTCAATTCTCCAAAATACCAAAAGTGTCAAAAGTTCTAAACCTAACACTTAGGTTCCTATTTATAGGCCGAGGGATCTAGAACTCTGTTTTCTGACTGCCTCTAGTGATTAAATGCGTATGTGTTTCCTTGCTTCTTTGCTTTACGTGCTTAGGTGTTATGTGTTTATGTGCCTACATGCTTATGTGATTTTGTGCTCTATGTGTTATGTGTTTACGTGAATTTGCGTGTTCCTGAGCTTTAGTAAGTAGTAGACGTGTGAGGTGAGATTCGAATACAATATGTTGAGTCCTGCGACGATGTCTGTTGCAGACAATGTCATCTGGATCCCGTCACGCACTTTCTCGTCAAGAAAAGAGGGACAAACGCCTTGCTGCCATCATCGCAAAAAGTGTGGCAAAGGCCGTGAGTGATGTTTACGAGAATGCCAGCAAGTCATCTGAGGAATCGAGGATCGAAACTCCTAAAGCTACCACCAAGTCCTTCAATTTCAAGCAATTCAAGTCGTGTGGGCCAAAGGAATTCACTGGCGAAGGAGGTCCTACTGCACTATTCCAATGGTTTGATTCCATTGAGGTCACTCTACGACAGAGTGGTTGCCCCGATGACCTCCGAACACTGAATGCTACCGGAGTTTTCCAGTCCCGTGCACTAGACTGGTGGACGGTCGAGAGGAACAAGCGAGGGAACGATGCAGCCTACGGTCTGTCGTGGGACGAGCTCAAGGAAGTCATGCTAGAGGAATTCTGCCCTCCTCACGAACATCAAAAGCTAGAAGATGAATTTTGGCACATATATCAGCATGAAGGTGACAACGCTGCTCTCACTGCTCGATTCAAACAGCTCAGCATCATCTGTCCCGATCAAGTCAAGACTCCGGAGATCACAATCAAGAAATACATCCAAGCTTTGCCCGACTGCGTCGCAGATTTCGTGCAAGCGGCTAAGACTAAGACGATCGAAGAGACTTACCTACTGGCCGCCGAAATCAACGATAAGAGGGTCAAGGCTGGTGTCTGGGATAAAACTCCGAAGCACCTGCATCAAGCTACTGCCACCGCACCAACTACTGAACCCACCTCATCGAGCAACAAGAGGAAGAACAAGAGAAAGAACAGCTCCAGCAACAAGAACTATGCGATCACTGCTGCACCGATTCAAGTTGTACCAGCCCAACAGCGTCAAGTAGCGGCGCCTATGGCTAATGCACCACCTGCAAAGCGTGCATACACTGGGCCACATCCGCTCTGCCCTACTTGTACCTACCACCATCCGACTGCCATTGCTTGCCGTTTTTGTACTCATTGCAATGTGTACGGCCATTTTACTGCCAACTGCCGTATCCGATAAGCTCCTGCTCATCAAGCTCTACTCACTGACCCACAGGGTCAACAAGCTCCTCTGGCACCAGCGGTCAAAGCCAGAGCCTGCTTCGCATGTGGCGACCCGAACCATTTCGCCAACATGTTCCCAAACAGGGTCGTGAAGCAAGAGCCTCAGCAACAGCAGCCTCAGCAGCAATAACCAGAGCAGCAGCAACAACAGGCCGCACGCGCCAGAACTTTCAACCTCAACATGCGTCAAGCCCAGGCCGACAACAACGTGGTCAATGGTACGTTCCTTGTGAATGGTAGTTATGCTTCATGTTTTTTTGATACTGGAGCCGGTAATTGCTTTGTGTCGTTCGAATTTGAGAAACTCCTTAGTCGTAAACGCTCCCAACTCTCCTCGACGTTCGATGTTGAAGTAGCTACCGAAAGAACCGTCGCCATCAATTCTGTTCTCCGTGATTGTACTCTCGAGCTCAACAATCACCTTTTCCCAATCGACCTTATTCCGATGCAACTCGGATGTTTTGACGTCATAGTGGGCATGGACTTTCTTCGAGAAAACCATGCTGAAGTTGTGTGCTTCGACAAGATGATACGATTTTCGCTCGCGAATGGTGACTTATTATGTGTATACGGTGATACTACTTCGAAGGGTCTCCAGCTTATGTTATGTGTGCAAGCTAGCAAGTATCTCCGTAAGGAATACATGGCTTTCTTGGCTAACATTGTAGTAGCGGAGAAGGCAAAGAAAGAGAGGAAGGAAGTGAAAGACGTTCCTGTGGTTCGAGAATTTCCTAATGTTTTTCCAGAGGATCTTCCCGGACTACCGCCAAGTCGTGATATCGACTTTCGTATCGACCTCATTCCTGGAGCCAACCCTATTGCCAAAGCTCCTTATCGACTTGCGCCGTCTGAAATGCGCGAACTCTCAACCCAACTCCAGGAATTACTTGAGAAAGGCTTCATTCGCCCGAGCACCTCTCCTTGGGGTGCGCCAGTCCTTTTCGTCAAAAAGAAGGATGGGTCGTTCAGGATGTGCATCGACTATCGGGAATTGAATAAGTTAACTATCAAGAACCGCTATCCCCTACCTCGCATCGACGATTTGTTTGATCAACTACAAGGTGCTACGTGTTTCTCAAAGATCGATCTACGTTCAGGATATCACCAGCTACATATTCAAGAGGAGGATATACCCAAAACCGCGTTTCGCACTCGTTACGGCCATTACGAATTCGTTGTCATGCCTTTTGGTTTAACCAACGCACCAGGGGTTTTCATGGATCTGATGAATCGCGTGTGTAAAGCATATCTCGACCGTTTCGTCATCGTATTCATCGATGATGTCCTGATCTATTCCAAGTCGAAAGCCGAACACGCGCATCATCTACGTTTGGTTCTTGAGTTACTCCAGGGGAACCAACTCTATGCCAAGTTCTCCAAGTGCGAATTCTGGTTGGAGGAAGTTCAGTTTCTTGGTCACATTGTGAATA
The DNA here is from genome assembly GCA_030545235.1 of Helianthus tuberosus. Lineage (NCBI taxonomy): Eukaryota > Viridiplantae > Streptophyta > Magnoliopsida > Asterales > Asteraceae > Helianthus > Helianthus tuberosus. The sequence goes on from JARYGA010060172.1 coordinate 15,492,621, forward strand.
GTCGAGGCATTCACGTCGATCCTACGAATATTGAAGCTGTCAAGAGCTGGGTTACGCCTAAGAACCCGTCTGAAGTCCGCTCTTTTCTCGGACTAGCGGGCTATTATCGATGATTTATCAAGGGATTCTCAAAGATCGTTGTGCCGCTTACCTCTTTCACACATAAAGACAAGCCTTTTGTTTGGAAGACCGAATAAGAGTCTGCCTTTCGAACCCTCAAGCACATGCTTTGCAACGCTCCCGTTCTCACATTGCCCGACGGAAATAATGATTTCATTATCTATTGTGATGCTTCCAACCTTGGTCTTGGTTGTGTTCTCATGCAACGGGACAAGGTCATAGCTTACGCATCTCGTCAGCTCAAAATCCACGAGAAGAACTATACAACCCACGATCTCGAGCTAGGCGCAGTTGTTTTTGCATTAAAGATTTGGCGACACTACCTGTATGGTACCAAGTGTACGATCTTCACCGATCATAGGAGCCTACAACACATCTTTAATCAGAAGGAACTTAATATGCATCAACGCCGATGGGTAGAACTTCTCAACGATTACGACTGTGAGATCCGTTATCACCCAGGCAAGGCGAATGTTGTTGCCGTCGCACTTAGCAGACGGAGCTACCTGCTTAGCACTAGTAACGTTCAAGCCCAATAGGATCTCGAAACCCTCATCCACGACGCTCAACATGCGTGTTTTAACGAACGCACCCTGAAGAAGGAAAGAATCTACCACGATGGAGCCCAGCTTGTGAGCAAATCGAATGGAATATTTCACTTTCTGGACCGAATTTGGATTCCCAAATGAACCAACTTGCGACAGATCTTGATGGACGAAGCCCACAAATCCCGGTATTCTGTTCATCCCGGTGCCGATAAAATGTACCTGGACCTTCGTTATAAGTACTGGTGGCCGGGTATGAAAAGGGATATCGCTCTCTACGTCGGAAAATGCCTAATTTGTGCTAGAGTGAAGGCTGAACATCAGAGACCCTATGGCTTACTCGAACAACCACCAATTCCCATGTGGAAGTGGGAAAGTATAGCTATGGACTTTATAACCGAGCTACCACACACGTCATCAGGTCACGATAGCATTTGGGTTGTGGTCGACCGCTTGACTAAATCAGCTCACTTTTTGCCAATACGGGAAGACTACAAGGTAGAACGATTAGCCCGAATCTACACCGACGAGATCATTTGTAATCATGGGATGCCTCGTGACATCATCTCCGATCATGATACTCGGTTTACCTCGCGACTGTGGGAAACGTTTCAAACGGCACTCGGTACATCGCTTAATCTAAGTACCGCTTTCCACCCTCAAACCGATGGTCAGACTGAAAGAATGATTCGTACTCTTGAAGACATGCTCCGTTCATGTGTCAAAGACTTCGGTGGTAATTGGGACAAATACCTGTCGTTAGTCGAGTTCTAGTATAACAACAGCTATCATTCTAGCATCTAAATGGCACAATTCGAGGCATTATACGAAAGAAGATGTCGGTCGCCTATTGTGTGGCACGAGATCGGTCATTGCAATTAACCGGCCCTGAGCTATTACAAGAAACGACAGACAAAATTTTCCAAATTCGAGACAACCTGGTGAAAGCTCGGAACCGACAGAAAAGTTACGCCGATAAGAAATGCAAGCCCCTTGAATTTGACGTTGGTGACTACGTACTCCTAAAGGTATCACCTTGGAAGGGTGTGGTCCGATTCGGCAAGAAGGAAAAACTCGCGCCTCGATATGTTGGACCTTTTAAGATTCTGGAAAGGATCGGAAAAGTCGCCTACAGACTCGAACTACCGGAGGAACTTAGTAATGTCCACCCGACTTTCCACGTGTCAAACCTCCGAAAGTGCCTAGCCAACCACGACTTACACGTGTCTATCGATGATCTACAAGTGAATGAAACATTACACTTCGTGGAAAAGCCTGTCGAAATCATGGATCGCCAAACCAAGCAGCTCAGACGCTCTCGCATTCCCATAGTGAAAGTTCGATGGGAAGGCAAACGAGGCCCAGAGTTCACTTGGGAACTCGAAAGCGACGTGAAGGCAAAGTACCCGCAGTTGTTTAAAGAGATAGTCTAGAAAGGGAAAGTTCTCAAACGTGAATCACGGTGTTGTACAACTTCCAGCCTAATTTCGGGAAGAAATTCCCTAAACATTGGGAGGCTGTAACACCCCGTGTTTTCACAAGTCAAAGTCAAAGTCAAAGTCAAAGTCAAAGACCGATTTCGCGCAACTTGACTTGTAGTAGATTTCTTTTATTGTAACTATTATGTGGAGTAAGTGTCTATAAATGCAATAAATCGACACATGTTAATCGCTATTCAATCGACCTACGACTATGAACTATAGGAAGTAACAACGCGATAAACTTAATCAACTAATAATCAAGCTATGCCAATCAAATCGACAAAAAATCGCAACTCGAGCTACGTATTTTACTTGTTGTTATACGTGTGTGTGTGTGTACCTTATGTGTTATCTGTGCATGTTTATTTATGTTGTGTTGTGGTAATCAATCGAAATGCAATCGAACTCAATCGAAACTCGAAATCGAACTCGAACACGAATCACAATCGAACTATGATAATTAGTGGAGAAAGGATAGCGCGAGATATGAATTAGTTGGGACTGAAAGTAATTTGACTAGGAAACCCTATCGTATCGAACCGCTCGCAATCGAAATCGAAACGCCAAAAATCGTCACGTCAAAAACAACCGTCTAGAGCCGGTAACTGACCGAGTTAGGGTGATTCCTGGTCGGTTTAGTCATCTGGGTCAAAATGGGAGTTCTGTTGGTTAACACGATGTCAAGACGTCTCGAAATAATGACAAACCATCAAAACGACCAAGTGTAGGACGAACGGAACAATCGGAACGGATTGCTGTCCGACCGGATTGCTGTCCGATCGGATAGGTCATCCGAACGGATCACACTTGGGTCCCACTTTAAACAACCTTATCTAAAATTTTGAGTATTGAACGAATTGCAATCCGATCGGACAACCATCTGACTGGATTACTCTTCGGATCATGAGATACTAAGACTTTAAAGACTTAAACAATTTTCAACATGTTCATTAATAGGGTTGCCACCCGATCGGATGGACATCCGATCGAGTGACACTTCTGCTGTGAACTTGCCTTCACTAAGTAATCTCACCACTAAGTTACCGTCCGACCGGACCACCGTCCGACCGGATGACCATTCGAACGGATTGTCATCCGCACGACCCACCATCCGATCGAACGACTTGATGGATAGAGATACTTCAATGCTTTCAAAATACTACAACGAAAACTTCAAAAGTCAAGCCATCATACACAAACACATTCTTCTTATAGGAAGAAACAATCCACTCGAATCGTCATCCGACCGGACAAGCTGTCCGACCGGATGACCACCCGAACGGATTGTTATCCGCACGGATTGCTGTCCGATCGGATTACCATCTGATCGAACCACTATCCGACCCCTTTACACTTTGTGACGTTTTACGCATCACTTATCGTTATGCTATCAAACCTATTCAGGCTAACCCTACTCGCTAAGCGCTCCCTTCAATCCATCAATCGCTGTGAGTATACTCGATCCCTTTTTGCTTTACACACTTTTGGGTGTTACATATGTTACGAATATTCAAACTACAACAATCACACTACTCAATACTATTTGAACGCTAACCGTTAATGCATGTTATACGTGGCTCATGAATGCTTGTTTGTTATGCTTACACATGGAATGCTGTCTACCTGCCTTAGCAACGATAGTACTATAGTTTGGACTCAGCACCCGTTCACACGGGGGTTGTTAAGGACCATTACTTGCATGGATTACGGTGGTAATCATGTATTGCGAACTGCCTCGGGCAGTCAACCCGCAGTCATTGGTATCGATGGATCTATGTCGATAACTAACATGCTTCATTTCACTATGTGTACGTGCTGGTTATGCGTAAACGAATTCGAACTCTATATGCTATTATCAAACTTGTATGCTCACCTTTACATTATATGTATTGACTTTATTTTAACGTATGTGACAGGTGCTTAGGACGCACACTTGGTAGGAATTTGAAACTAGAATAAAGCTTTAGAGCCCAACAAATAGTTGTCTGTAGTGGTCAAACTAAGGGTCTCTAGAAGCAGATAAACAATTGCTGTCTATTTAAATCTGAGTTGTCGGAACAGAATATTTGCCTGGATCTTTGTCTGTAATAATTATTTTGCTGTTTGAGATACCGTATGGGACGTATTATTTAAATTGAATACTATTAATAATTGTTATGGAAACTTCTGGACAATCTGTTTCGCTCAGTGCCATGCCCCGATGATTCCGCCATCGGTTGGGGTGTGACAATATTCCTAACACGGAATATCTTATAAGTTTCTAAATAAAAGCGGTAACTAACTACGTGTCATCGAGCTCTACCGAATCGTTGACCGAACGATTCGACGGTAGTTATTAACTTGAAGGAAACAAGGAAGTTGTATTCGTTAAGTTTCGTTTATTGTCGGTAATTAATAAGTCTTGGAAGACTTAGTTCTCGAGAGGTTTAAAAATAAGTAAATATTTATATAAAATATATAAACATATCGATAAGATCGCTTGTCGTCCCGAGAAATCTTTTGTATATAAAGGAATATGCGTATGAAAGTAATCTATAATAAACTTGTATTATATATGTCGCGTCTTGTATATATTTGCCAAAATATACGTATGTGCCGTTTCGGCGTTTGAAATAAATATAAAAAAAGTTATATTTACTCTATAAAATTGTCATCGAGTTGTTGTGTTCGAAAATAAATATATAACTATATTTATTTTTATATAAGAAATCGTGTTGTACGAAATTTGAAATAAATATAAACTATATTTATTTTGTAAAACGAATTCGAGTCGTTTGGTATTTGAAATAAATATACAACTATATTTATCTCATAAAAGAAGCGTCGTGTAGTTGATATTCGAAATAAACATATGAACTACATTTATTTTTACAAAAGAATTCCAAGTTATTTGATGTTCGGAATAAAAGCATACAATCTATATTTATCTTTGTAAGAGAACTGGCGAAATTGCGAAGTTTAGAATAAATATAATAACTTTATTTATTGTCGAAAATAATTTTCGAATCATCGTTTTCGTAAGTTGTAAAGTGTCATCAAGAAAAGTTATTTGAATCCGATGGTTTTATTTCATGATAAAACGCTTTGTATTTACGAATTTTCTCGAAAAACGGGCAGAGTTTCCTCTGTTTTTGGACGTCCCCGACAACACAAGTTGTCGTTGTTTTATCAAAAATCAACAAGATTCAAACAATATAATCAATGCAATCGAATATATAACTTTTATCGCGTAATAGACCATCAACTAAATATAAAATCTTGTAACGAAATGTCGGTTCGAGCTCATTTACGTTAATAATGTAAAAATCATTAAATGACATAAACAACCGCGTCACTAAAATTCTTTACCAATTCTTGTGTCGAGTCGTTGAATGAGTTAACCGGGTCAACTGAGTTGACCGAACCGAATCTGACCCGAACCGACTGATCCAAACCACACCGTTGACTGTCTTGACCACTCTGACCAACTTTAACTGGACCACGAACCACGGCTGAACTAACTGAGTCCCGAACCCGAAACGTCACCCGAACTGATCTGTTGACCACTGTTGACCCGGACCGAGTTGACCCGTAAGCTGAGTTGACCGTGTCAACCCGTACCGCTTCTGAAGCTGAACCGAGTCCAAAATAATCTGAACCGAGTCCCGATCTGCGGCTGACCCGGAACTCGAATTCTGACCCGAAACTTAAACATCACCGTGAACCCGAGCTGTGACTGATTCGGACAGAAATTGGTGTCGACGACCTGACCCGAACAAAAAACAACCATGTGAACCCAAAGCAAAACTCGAAACATTCTTTGAGCTGACCCGAAACGGAAACCACATACCTGAAACTGAACCGAGCCGCCGCCAATTCTCACCAGAAAACCAGGCAAGCCGGAGAGTCACCGCCGCCATCGACCAGCGGCTCTGCCGTCGTTGTCGAACCACCCGCCACCGCCATCATCAACCTCCGCCGTCCCTCTCTCTCTCTCTACTCAGCTTCTCTCTCTCTCCATCTCGTCTCTCTCTCTCTCTCTCCCGCCTCTGTCTTCAGCCGTCGCTCACCACCACCCGATAACGGTGGTGGTGGTGGTGGTCAGTACGTCGAGGAAGGGGGGTTGTTGCAGGTGAGTCACCGGAGAAGAGGGGCGCCGTCAGCCCGTCGCCGGCCCTGTGTCGCCAGTCAATCATCGACCAGAGGTCGGGTGGGTTGTTTGGCAGTGAGTTTATGTGTGTTAGGGTTGTTTCTAAGGAAATGAGAGGATAATTGTTTTGAGAATTTCTACAGGGGTGAGTTTAGGAGGGAACAAAGTGGAGAAGACAAGGTATCGACTGGTTTGTTGAGGGTTGTATTCTATTTATATTAAAATGAAAGGGTCATTGCACCTTATGTAATAAGGTTATATTTTGGTTTTCCCTCAAACTACTTTACACAATGTACAATGTGTTCCTTATCTTTCATACAAATTCTTTTGGTAAGATTAGTATAGATTTTGTAGAGATATTATTGAGATCTTATAAGATCTTGATAAGATTCTGATATATTATGTGCAGGCTTAGGCTTGTGAGTTTTGGGCTTGGGCCCAGGGCCCACAAGCTCATTTCATGTGTAAGTGGCCCGTAATTCTTACGAGACCCGTTGTCGAAACCCGAACTCCGTTTAACGTCAAAAGATAAAAATTTTGTATTAAAATACATAAAATACGATCGGTAGTCGTTGTTTGTGTGTTTAGTCATCGGTTGCGTAACAAGCACGTAAATGCTTCGTGTATCGTTTTTAATCCATTTTTCGATCCGGTTTCGACTGTAATTACTAAAATTTTATTACAGAGCTAAATATAGCGTAAAATGTAAGTTTCGAAGGTGACAGGCATCTCCGTTGCTTCCGTTTCGTTGCCGATGCGTTTCCTACAGTCGCGTTTTTAGTCCACGTTTGCATTTGTGTCGCACGGACGCCCAATAAATTCACAAAATTAGTTTCATAAGCATAAAATTTTTGTGTAACATTCATACTTGTCGGCGTTGTCAGTATCTTGTACGATATCAGTTCGTTATCGCGTAATATTCAGCAGGTTTCTTTGTAAACCACCGTTCGCGCACTGTAAAGTCGGATAAACGTTCCTAGGCACTCCAAAGGCCTAATTAAGTTGATTTGCATCTCAAACACTATTTATTATCGCGTTAATCACCTGTTAATCACGTAATTAGATGCCGTAAATCACGGGTTGTCACAGATTCTCCTCGATAATGAGTAAGCCGAAGATTATGTGCCCGGATTTCTTTGGTTTCTTTTTGTGGAGACCCAAAAAAACAGAACCGGAGACGAGCATAGATTCAGCGCCTTCCTCGGTCGGGTTGAGTGGGGCTAGTATGATGTTTACTCCATCTTTTTTGAAAGAATAGGTATTCTGAAAACCGTCGTGTTTAGCACGCCGATCATACTGCCATGGGTGTCCCAACAGTAAGTGACATGCGTCCATCGGAAGGACTTCACACCATATCTCATCCGTGTTTTGTTACCAATAGAAAAATGTACGAAGCAACGATGTGTAACCTTGATGAGGTTACCCTTCTTAAGCCACGTGAGTTGATAGGGTTCAGGGTGGGGTTGAAGGGGTAAATTAAGTTTTTCCACCATTGAAGCGGCGACGATGTTTTCGCAACTACCCCCATCGATAACAACATCACAAACCTTACCTTTTGTTGTGCACTTGGTGCGAAAAATATTGTTGCGAAACGATTGGGTGTCCTCTTCCGGGTTGTATACGAACGTATTTAGAATACGTTGGATTACAAGTGCCTCACCCCGATCGGGGTAAATAATCTCCGTTTCGCCTGTAAACGTGGTTTCTGGCTCCTCGGTGTCGGTGTCAAATTTTGGTAATGCATCGTCCACAAAGGTAACAATTTGTTTGTTGGGGCAGTCCCGTTTGAAATGCCCGATACTGTTACATTTATGACAACGGTTGGTATTAGTGTCGGATCCTGCTGTAGCTACCGTTGCCGGTGGGTCAGCTTTGATTGGGCCGATCCGAGAGGAAATAGGTGGAACAGTCCCAAGACGGGTTGGAAAACGGGAGGTCGTCGCCTTTGATTTTGACGCTAATGGTTTTTTGACCCGCTGCCCTAAGCTGCACACATCATTAAACGACCAATATTGTTGCAATAAAACCACATCGAACATTTCAGACCGAAGTGCGCCCAAGAAACGGGCGATTACCTGTTCCTCTTATTCTTCAATCCCACACCGCATACGTAACTGTTCGAACTCGGTGATAAAGTCCTCAACCGAAAGTGAATTTTGTTTAAAATTGTGGTAGTCTAAGAAAGCATCTTGTTTGTGATTAACTGGTAAAAACTTGGAACGCATTAAGCGTTTCATCTTGTCCCATGTCTCCACCTTCCGTTTACCCTCCCGATAACGTTGGTGTTGTAAGTGTTCTCACCATAAAGAAGCATGTTTGCGTAAACGAATAGCGACAATTTTTACCTTTATGTTTTCTGGAATTTGGCAAAGGTCAAAGACGCGTTCAACAGTCTGGAGCCAATCAATGAAGTTGTTGGGTTGCAAGCGACCCTCAAACTCGGGAATCTCGGTCCGAAGACCCCAAGAATACAACGGATCAGCCGGCGGTGGGACACTACGGTGTGGACGACGACCAAAAATATTGTAGCCGTCGGCATCGTCCCAAACGTCGGACTCCGTGTCGGACTCGTCTACTGGCGGTTGTTGATTCAATTCAAGTTCACGAACCCGTTGTTGCAATCTTTCGATCTTAGCATCACGTGGGTCACGCTCGTTGCCTCTGGCGGCGAATCTACGGTGATGACGACGATCTCCCTCACGATCTGACATTCTGAGTAACCTGGTGCTGCTGATACCACTTGAAATGGATTCGTATACGAGTGGACGCTAGAACTCTAGCGTGATAACCTGCCTCCGGCCAACCGGAACGACAAAGAACAATTCTGTTCTAAAAGAAAACTTTTCTTTATTCAAAACAAATAGCCTAACATCCAACCAAGGGTTATAATTCTTAAATAGAGTTTTTAAAAGATAAACTTGGAAACAGAGATACGATAACTAAGGAAAAGATAATGACTGGAAATAAATAAAACATAAATGGTTGGTTGGATGTTGATAAAGAACCGACGCCGATCCTAGCCACGGGTTGCCGGGTCCTTGATCCTCATCTTCGGGCGAGTCTGGATCCGTATCAAATACAAGTTATAAATTCTTGAAATAAAAAAGGCAATTTCTAACACTTTTGAAAGTTAAAATGGAAGTATAGCAAAGCTAGAAATTTAAATTGCCATAACACTTAAAAGGAACTGCAATTTGGCAAACCTTTTGAAATTAAAAATAACCATACCCTACTTGTTCTTCTTCGGCTTTAGTTCTGGCCGGTATTTTTATCCGGCGGGTCCAAGAAAACAAAAATAACCATACCCGACCTGACCTAATCAACGGAGTTAAATGTTAATCTCTGTTTTTAAACATATTCCAAGAATAAAACCAAAGAAAAAAGCAAAAAACCAAAAGCTAAAAAAAGGAAAGGTGGAGGAGGTCACAATTGTCGGGGAAGCGACGGAGGCGACGGGACGGACCTGGAGGGGGCGGTGGTGCCGGGCCTCGCCGTGTCGGGGACGTTCCCCATACCGTCCAGCCTAATCGTTGGAAATTTAGAGTTTATTAGGTAATGAAAACCACTAATCGTTGCTAATTTCAATACAATCACGAATTCAATTATTTTGACAATTTGAGAAGGCTAATCTTCTAATAATTTAAAGAAAAAGGATTGAGACTGCTAATTTCAATACAAATCACGAATTCAACTAATATTAGTGTGTTTTGGATGATAGACGTCATATTTGTGGGTTCTGTGTTGCGTTTTGGATGATAAGATTTTGAATATCGAATGACTAATATTAGTGTGTTTTATGTTGATTATCATGTTGGTTTTATATTCATAATTCTATGATGATGTGTTTGAAGTTTTTATGGACTGTTAGGGTTTGGATATTGTGTTTTGGTGATCTTCACTTTCTTATTTGTGGGTTTTGAGTGTGTTTTACGGCTGAAATGATGGTGTTTTATGACATTGTACACTTTGTAGGAAAAATGGACTTTGTAGCTGAACCCTACCCTATACATATATATACACACATATATATACATATATAGGGTGAGAGTTGGTTATAAAGTTCATTTTTTCCTACAAAGTGTAAAAAAGTCATAAAACACTATAATGTCAACCATAACACGCACTCAAAACTCACAAATAACATAGTGAAGATTACTAAAACACCATATTTGTGGGTTTTGTGTTGTGTTTTGGATGATAAGGCTTTGATTATCGAATGACTAACATTAGTGTGTTTTAAGTTAATTATAATGTTGTGTTTTATATTCATAGTTGTACAAAGGTGTGGTTAAAGTTTATAAGGACTGTTAGGGTTTGAATATTGTGTTTTAAATCTCGTACAACACCTTTTTAATTCATGTTCTCATGGTATGTCCATGATATCTCTATTATTCCCCATCGTAATATATTATTATATACTAATAATTAATTGGGTTTTATTTATTGTGTTGGCAATATGATTAATACTATGTTATTTTTATGCCATTGAAAATTGTACCTTGTTCTTTATTCTCTTGTACTTTGTTTCGTTAAAACATTGAATTCGGTCAAGAATCTATAATAGTACTTAGATTATACTTCTAAGATTCTAGCATATTAAAAATAGAAAAATTCTACAAGGATTTGGATATTGAACATTTGTTTCAACTAAACACAAAAATCATATATATATATATATATAGAGAGAGAGAGAGAGAGAAAGTATAATGTACAAAAGGCCTTATCGTACATTATCGTACACGACCAAGTGTATAACATGCGTAATTACAATTTTGATCAAAATAACGTGCGTGATTTTGGATTCCATGCATGATTATAAAAAAAACTGATTCCATGCGTGATTATATGTTCCCATGCGTGATTATATGTTCCATGTGTGATTATACCCTGATCCGACGGTTACGCTTGTCGCGTATGTGAAGTACTGAAGGGGTATGGTCCCAAAAAGCCGCGCAACCCTCCTGCAAGGTCGCGCGGGACCATACTCCTTATTCAGCAAATTTCTTATTGACAACCTCGCGCGGGCTACAGCACAATCTGTTTTAACCGGCGCGAGGTGTGGACAATAGGAGGCTCCAATTACAACACTTAGCATTCTGAAAGAGCACTCAGTCATCCAAACCCTGCGCGAGAGAGTTACGTTCCTAGCAAGAATCGCGCAGGGCAGCAGCGCAAGGCTGTTTCAGATAGTACACAAGGTACAAGTAAAGAGCCAATCAGCGTCCTTCTGGCCCTGCTCAATCATGCTCCACGATCGTCTGACATGCAGGAGACAAAAGTACTTAAGGACGCCTACATGGCACCAATCACAGGGCAGAGACAACTGCCCCACGATCTCCACTTACCTGCTGATGGCAGAGGGGCGGCCAGGCCGACAACAGTGACACGTGGCTCCAATCACATGGCGCCAACTCCAGAAAGCTCCTAGAAGCCACTAACGGTCGATACCAGTGAGACAAGGAGCATATCCTCTCATGTTGACGTCTTCAAGCCGAATGCCCATCAGCCCATATCCTCTTACACCTCTCCGGCTATAAATAGAGACCTCAATTCACAGGTTAAACATTCCATTCCCTCTACTCTCACTCTTAATACTCAATTATCTCCCCAAAGCAGTCGCTTATTCTCACGCCGGAGCCCGGTTAAAAGGGAAACCCCCACATTCCCCTCTTAACGAGTAACGGTGTTCTGTTTTGCAGGACTTAGACGATCATTACGAAGCTCAGGAAGCCATTAGAAGATTAACCACTATGGTAGGAACATAAACCAAACTGATTAGTCCCATAATTAGTTCCGTGTTTCTTCAAGTACGATAAGGCTTTTTGTATGTTAACCTTTCTCTCTCTCTCTCTCTCTCTCTATATATATATATATATATATATATATATATATATATGGAGAAGATCATGCGAGAACCACCACTTATTGTGAGAACCGCGAGAACCAATGTGAACACAACCAAAAATGCCTAAAAATAGCTAAAAATCACACAAAATTTTTTTTTTTTTAATATTTTTTATAAAAAAATCGTTACTTTTCGAAGCAAAAAAAAAAAGTTAAAATTTTTTTTTTGGCTTCTAAAAGTAGCGATTTTAACATAAAAAATATTAAAAAATTTTTTTAGATTTTTTTTAGATTTTTTTTAGGTTTTTTGGGGGTTTCGTTTTTAGCATTTTAGCTTGGGGGGGGGGGGTGGTTTTTGGGGGGTGGGGGAGGGGGGTTTAGGTTTTTTTTGGGGGTGGGGGTTAGGTTTTTTTTAGGTTTTTTGGAGGTTTTAGTTTTTAGCATTTAGCTTGGGGGGGGGGGGTTAGGTTTTTTTTTTTTTTTTTGGGGGGGGGGGGGGTGGGGGTTAGGTTTTTTTAGTTATTTTAGGTTGTGTTCACATTGGTTCTCGCGGTTCTCACAATAAGGGTGGTTCTCGCATGAGCTCCTCCCTATATATATATATATATATATATATATATAGGTAAAGAGTACTGTACAATATTGCTTATCGTACATTACGTACGCTTCAATCTCAGCCGTCAGATCATCTTCCCGCATTTTAAAATCGCATGTTGTTTTTTTTATAACAATTTCGCATGTGATAATTTTTGATGAATTCGCATGTTGTTTTTTGTACCAATTTCGCATGTGATAATTTTGATGAAATAGCATGTTTTTTTTATAACAATTTCGCATGTGATAATTTTTAATGAATTCGCATGTTGTTTTTTTGTACCAATTTCGCATGTGATAATTTTGATGAAATATCATGTTGTTTTTTTGTAACAATTTCGCATGTGGTAATTTTGATGAAATAGCATGTTGTTTTTTTGTAACAATTTCGCATGTGGTAATTTTGATGAAATCGCATGTGTATAATCTGTGTGTGTGTTACTGTTCATCTTCTTCGATTGCTGGTCGATCATTGTCAATCTTATTCCGTTTGACCCTTCCAACTCCCAAATTAGTAGTTCTTATTATCGATATCACACCAAAAGGAACGAAGGGAGGTTGGAGAAGAAGAATTTCAGGTTTTTGAATTTGATTTAGGGTTTGATTTTGAACTATCATCGGTCAATTACAGAGATTTATGACCTCGCAATGATGTTTTTAAACTTCCTGGTATGATTTAGATATATTAAAATGATTAATTTAATCATTTAAATTAGTTTCGCCCGCGTTTGATCGATTGAAGATCGTACGGCTGAGGGTATCGCGTACATAATGTAGGATAAGAGGTATTGTACGTTAACCGGCCTCTATATATATATATAGGTAGAGGATCCTGTACATTAATCCAGAAGTGTGAGAAGTGTATTATAATAATATATATAACACTATATAACACCATATAAACACCGTATAACACTATGTAACACCATATAACACTATGTCCATGATAGATGTATAGTGTTATATATTGTTATATAGTGTTATATAGTGTTACATAGTGTTATATGGTGTTACATAGTGTTATACGTTGTTTATATGGTGTTATATATAGTGTTATAATACACTTCTCACACTTCTGGATTAATGTACAGGGGGGAAGGATCTACTAAAAAGTGTATTTTGCCTAAGTAGCCTAAGAAGGAATCTTAACCATTCATTTTTCAAATCAATGGTTAAGATGAAAGGGTAGGAGAAAGGAGGAGTGCAAGGGTATCTTGGGAAAATCATATTTATGGACTTTCTCTCTCCACATGCAAGTCACATGCATATTTCACCCTCATTTTTTAAACGTTCATAACTTTTTTATACGACATTATTTTTCCATAAAAATTTCACCGTAAAATCGAGCGTCTTTTTATCTTTAATTTGAGTACCATATTGCTATATAAAATATGAAGACTAAAAAAACCCACTTAAATGTGTTGTATTTCTATGTTATATAACATTTTTTGTGCTGAATTTTTATACTATATTTTTGTGCTGAATTTTTTGTGCTGAATTTTTTTGTCTTAAATTTTTTTTCCTCAATTTTTTTGTGCTAGATTTTTTTGTACTAAATTTTTTGTGCTAGATTTTTTGTGCTAGATTTTTTTGTGCTATATTTTTTTGTACTACATTTTTTGTGCTAGATTTTTTTATACTAGATTTTTTTGTACTAGATTTTTTTTGTTTATATTTTTTAAAAACAAAAGGGGTGGCACATGTCATTTTCACTCCTATTTATAAGGACCAAAATGCCCTTCATTCCTACTTATTAGGAGTGCCACATGTCATCATCACAATCCTTCTTAGGCTACTTAGGCAAAATCCACTTTTTAGTGGATCATTCCCCAATGTACAGGATCCCTACCCTATATATATATATATATATATATATATATATATTCCCTAATAACCCCTGTTCGTAATAATTCAGCAGCCTCCTCCCGAATGAATGGTTTATGAGATATTATATGTATGAATTCCCTTCCAATTTAATTGTTTGTCACCGGCCAAATCTTCCGTCCCAAGAAAACCCCTTGAATTTTTTATGTTAATTCAACATAGCAATAGATAAAATAATATATTGCAGCCCTTGAATCCCTCTCTTAATAAGCAGCTTCCGTCCAAGTCGTGGCCTCGTGATGTTTCTAGGCTCATATTGCTCATTAAATTAATTTTCACATCTCGGTTTCACTTGTTGATCGTTTCTTTACCATATTAGCTCGTTTAAGCTTTCTTTGCACCTTTTAACCTACAAAACAACATTTTTAATAAGTGCAAGCTATATAAATGATCATAAACGACTCGAAAACTAATAAAAACTATCCATAAATACAATGGAAACTAGGATGTGTTTACAACACATCAGTTATTAATTTAACAATAAGGATATTTCGATCATTTCACACAGAGTTAAGTTAACTGATATAAAAGTAACCCCATCTATTTCACTATTTCAGGGACTATCTAATAATATGAAAAAGTTGACTAGTGTAGCTGCAATTATAAAAGTGTAGGGATGTAGGAAATATGAAAAAATTTTAAAGAATGAAATCCTCCTTTGTTTATTTTCCTCCAAGAAGTTAAGTTGTTGATGGTGTTTTGGGATTAATTTAGGTTTAAGCAAAGAACTAATAAGAGATTCTTGTTTGTTGTATCTTTTATGCTCAAAGGTACGTTGGTTGTTCTCTATCCTTACCAAAATTTTGTGTCATGGAATTCATTTTCTGCAAATGGGTATTTGCTTTCTTACTCTCAGTTTGGTTGATTGCTTCCTCAGGTTTGCTCCGTCTGTTTTTGTTTTGTTTTGTTTTGTCGCAATGATTCGTTCCTAATTCAAATTGTGAAGTTGAAGGGAATTCGAAAGTAAGAGGAGTGAATTTGGGAGGATGGTTGGTTGTAGAAGCTTGGATTAAGCCCCAACTGTTCGATGAAATGCCTAACAGAGATATGATTGTGAGTTCCACACGAGATATGATTTGCCTTCATCTCCTGTTTAGTTTGATATTAGGATAGTTGATGAAGTTTTTTTTTATCATTATCTCATAATCTTGTAATTCGGTTACACCTACATGAAAAACCCTAAATTATTTCGTTTTTGAAAGCTTAACTATCTATGCAGGATGGTACAGAGGTACAATTTAGATCAGTGACATTGCACAAGTACATATCAGCAGAAAATGGTGGTGGCATGAAGATTACAGTAGACCGAGATTCTCCTTCTTCATGGGAAACCTTTCGGGTATACATGAGTATGAATAAGGAAATGTGCCAATTTTTGGTTTTATGATACATCTAGACCTGGCAAACGGGTCGGGTTGGGTCGGATCGGATCATGGGTCAAAATGGGTTCGGGTCAATTAAAAAAAGGGTTGTTTTGGTTTGGGTCGAAACGGGTTTGGGTCAAAACGGGTTCGGGTCGGAACGGGTTTCGGGTCGGGTCTGGTCGCGTTGGCTATAAAAATACAATTGTATTCGTAATGTTAAATGACGACAATTTACAAAATTTAAAAACAAAAGAAATAAAAATACAATTCTATTAATATGCAAATGCAGTTTAGCTGGGTTATGCAAGATGGCTGCTTACTAATCATTGCTTCCAGTTTGAGACATGGTCATTAAGAAAGAATATGATTGGTCAACAAGAATATCCATGTTTGTGTAGTTCTTTTGTAGTGTGTACGAACCTTCTATTTCTACAAGAAGCAAATTATGGTTTTGAATTAATTCTGAAGTTTAAACTTGTGAAAATGCCAACAATGTGTACACAAAAACGATATGTTTTTCCTGTAACAAGTAAAACTATAATCACATGAGGGAATATCATGAATTCATGACTTAAATAACAATGAGTTAAACAAAGGTAATTATTTTATTGAATGATTCGGAACACTAATCTCAAAATCTGAATATCTGATGAACTCTGAATCTGAATAGCTAACGAGCTTGTGTAACAATGATCACTACATTTGAATCTTGCGTTTATTCTTGATAGAGATTCTTGGTTGAAACGGTACGGGTCGAGACGGTTTGCGTCGAAACGGGGTCGAAACGGTTCGGTTCGAAACGGTACTGGTCGAAACTGTTCGTGTCGAAACGGTTCGCGTTGAAACGGTTCGATTTGAAACGGTACTGGTCGAAACGGTACGGGTCGAAACGGTTCCCGTCGAAATGGTACTGGTCGAAACGGTACTGGTCGAAACGGTACGGGTCGAATTGGTACGGGTCGAAACGGTTCGCGTCGAAACCCGTCCCATGCAGAAACCCATGTCGGCCCGAAACCCGACCCGAACCCGTTCCGATCCAAAACCTGCGTCGTGCCGAAACCCGTCTGGGCCCGAAACTCAATTTGAACTGAACCCATTCCGATCCGAAACTTGCCCCGTTTCTTTAAGACACTAACCCACATCGACCCATTTCTTTAATGTTGTCGACCTGCTTTGACCCGAAAATAACAAGATGGAACTTCAAGTGACCCATTGTGACCCATTTAGTTAAAATATCTTACCCAAACCAACCCATATAATTTTAAAAGCAACCCAAATTGACCCATTTGGAAGGCTTTGGGTCAAGATTGCCCCCTCTAGTCATACATCACTGGAAAAATGCCCAACACGTTTATGTTACTGAAAAGAAATTTCAACCAAGTTTTATGAAACTGAGTCAAGTTATGCTCCACCATAGGGGGTGCTTGATAATTTCGACTTAATCATAACGCAGTCTTATGAAATACCATTGTTTTATGCAGTTATGGAGGGTTTCTAGTTCAGAGTTTCAGCTCCGGACATCACAAGGGCATTTTATCACATGTGACGCTAAAGATGGCAATGTCTCTGCAACTGCAAGTATGCCGTCTTCAACTGAAACATTCTACATTGAAAGAAATGAAAGAAACAGAGTTCACATAAAACATGTAATAAGTGGAAGCTATCTGCAGGTTGATTGTCATCTTCATACATTTCTTTAGTTTGGAAAAGTTTGATATAATATACATATTTTTTTTTGTTTTTGTTAGGCTTCAACTTCAAATAACATCACCGCAGACCATCATGGGGTTCCAGGGTGGGATGATAATGCAGCCACATTTGAAATGATAATTGTATCAAATTTAATCCATGGAGATTACCAGCTTGCTAATGGACTCGGCCGTGATAAGGCCAAACAAGTTCTTACGGTAACATAAACATAATTTATTTGTACAACCTTATCAAATCATTAAGCATTCTAGTTTGTTGAAAATTTCAGAGGCATAGAAACAGTTTTATCACTTGGCAAGACTTTAAATTTCTGTACAAACATGGAATAAATACGGTTAGAATCCCAGTTGGATGGTGGATAGCTTTTGATCCAAATCCTCCAGCTCCTTTCATTGGTGGAACCTTGGAAGCTTTGGATAATGCTTTCTCGTGGGCTCAGTAGGTTTCCTTCTCTTTTTTGCATGAGTTTTTTTTAATCATTTCACATTGGACTTGTGTTAGTGTAGGTTATATGATATTAAGTGCATCATCGATCTACATGCAGCTCCGGGGTCTCAAAATGGCATGGAACACAGTGCCAGTAGAGATGGTTCTACATCATGGCCTATGTATATCTCACAGACACTGTATGTCATTGATTTTTTAGCTTCGAGGTGCGTTTTGATTACTGATAACACTGCATTTAACTTTTAAGCTTTTTATTAAGTGAGGTTTCATGAGGGTCTAAATTGGGTTGTGTTGACCGAATCAACATATCCAAGTTGGTCCAAAGCCCATGCTAATCTGCGGGTCGAATTGGGTTGTGTTGACCGACTAAGAACTTTTCCACTTTTCTTGCATTTAGTTAATGGTTTTGGAGCTATATGATTAAAATAATAATCCAGTTTATTTCAATTCAACAGTTTTGGAGAGGTTGTAAGCATGTAATAGTTTTGACTCATTACATTAGTTAAAATACTGTTGATGCTAATAGGTATACTTTTCGTAAGAGATGATAAATTTTAAAGCTGTATATAAACCATCTCACATCCGTCGGCTACGCGTCACTCATTGCTCACTGGGTTCGTGGGCAGTGGGTTTCCATTGGTATTGGGTATAATACCCGGTTATGATCTTATGTGGTTAGAATTACACGTTAGGATTCTCATGACCCAAAACCGGATCTTAAACTGACCCCCAAAACCAGCTTGAATCGAATACTCATCCAGGGTTCTAATAATCTATATTTTTTATAATTTCATGTTTCTAACAACTTCAGCATACAATTTATCTATCATTTTTAAGATTATATATCCGTTTGGTGCAAGTAAATGAATAGAGCTGGTATCATCTAATACAATACCGAGAAAATTTTACCTCTTGGTTTGGGTTTGTTGTTGCACAGGTATGCCACACATCCAGCCTTGCTAGGAATCGAGCTTCTAAACGAACCATCTGCTGCAACGGTTCCATTGGATACCCTAATTTCATATTACAAACAAGGCTACCAGATCATCAGAAAATATTCTTCCACAGCTTATGTCATAATCTGCCAAAGAATCGGCAACGCAGATCCTATTGAACTTTACAACGCTAACATTGGTCCATCTAATCTAGTACTAGATTTGCATTACTACAATCTTTTCGATAGTTATTTTGTTAACAAGACTCCTGCTGAAAATATCCAGTTTATTTTCAACAACAGACAACCGCAGTTACAAGCTCTCAATGATTTAAACGGGCCTCTTGTTTTTATTGGTAAGTTTGTTCTCTCGCTCGTTAATCTTACCTTTAACAATTAACATATAATGAATGGGTTGCAGGCGAGTGGGTAAACGAATGGAATGCAACCAACAGTACACAGTTAGATTACCAAGATTTTGGTGAAGCCCAGTTACAGGTATATGATGCTGCCTCCTTTGGATGGGCTTATTGGACACTTAGAAATGCCGAGCCTCACTGGGATTTTGAGTGGAATATCCGCAACAACTACTTAAAACTAAGTAAGACATTCGTTTATTAACTGTTGGTGTATTTACCGAAAACGTGTTGGAAAATTGGGCCGGTTGAGTAACAGGTCATATCGGGTAATTTTTGCGTAAGTCAAAACTTGTTGGGTTGGCCCATACTCTTTTTGTTCAAACTTTTTGATATTTTTATCAGTATTATTTTGTCTAAAATATGATTGCAAACATAGTATTATTTTACAAAAATAAGCGTTCTTTGAATAAAATGATTTAAGAGGTTCTATGCATTAACGATACACTTAGGGAGACTTTCAAGCCATTTGACTCGTTCCTGTTTACCCACATTTTTTTGGTTTTGTCGGTTAAGTTAATGGGCCGAAAATAGATAAAAAGTTTGTAATCTTGGGAACTCATGTAACATGTTTGAAGGTTTTATGTTGTTTGATGTAGGTTACTCTCAGAAGACACCCGTAATTAGGGGTGTACTGTGGTTCGTATTGGCATGTAGCTTCTACATTTATAATGCGTTATAGCGTTGGGCCCACATTTTGTTTGTTATTTTCGGTTATTGTTTGGCTACGTTCCATAATGCTCAAATGACATTGAAATCTAAAGGCCACATGTACCATAGAGTTCAATTTATTTGTTTCCCTTAACCAGCAAAAGGAGCTAGCGCTAGAGGTAACAAAATGGGCTAATAGGAACGGTTGGTGACAGTTTAAAATAGGCTGGGGTCATGATGGGTAATGTTTTAATGCGTTGAGAGTGAGATTAGGCATTAAAAATTAAGAAAAGTGAAGCTATAAATACCCAAGTATAACCACAGAGGGACATAACAATCGATCACAAATTGGCATATAAATAAGGTTTTATATGCATATCTTAACCTTAAGATTGATGTGCACATCCATAGATTTTTCATGTTCTTTGGCCAATTGACCTAAGACTCGATTGGATTTGGATACACTACTGTTCCTTATATCCTCATCAAGAAACCTGAATAACAATTAACTCAACATTAGATTGTATGTATGTTTTACTGTAATTGGATTACACAAATGTGATCAAACGGATTTTAAGTTATTATAATGTGAGGAGTACAGGAAGACTTGAAAGAACTGAAGTTTGCAAAGCCTAGTAATGATTAACTATGGCTAAGGCTTAACTTATGTAAACCAGTTTTAAGCATCAACACTAATTTTGATGAAGCAATGACAAAGCATTAGTTTTGATGAAGCATTGATCAATGTCTCAGCATAAGCACTAGTATGTGTGAGCTTGTTTACTATTTACTATGGTAACTTTTTTAATGGTCAATCCTGATAAGTTGGTCTAGTAGTTAATTACTTGGTTTCTCTCCTTGAGGTCCTAAGTTTAACTCCCACTAGCATCACTTTGAAGGACATTGGTGGTTGCAATGAAGTTTAGAACTATGCCTTTTTGGAGGTCGTCAGTTCGAAACTGAGCCGAACCGAGTTTTACCGCAGTGGGCCTTCGGGCGGGCGTGTTTTCCCTAGAACTGGTGGCTTGGTAGCTCGGGTATGCATCTAACCCTGATTGTTATGGAGGGGATGCATTTGCTCGATTGAGGACATCCCGGAATGCTTATCTGGTGATTTAGAGGGTGTTTGGGATTACGTTTTGAAGTGATTATTGCGTTTGTAAAACATAAATAATCTAAAAAAAGTGTTTGGATGAAAAAGTGATTATCTGCCTCCAAAACGCAGTTTTGGAGAAGCATGTACCTACATGCTTTTTCAAAACGCAGTTTTGAAAACACAAAATCTATTTTGAAAACGCATAATCTATCTTGAAAACTCAACACCAAACACCTCCTTAGTTGGCCGATAAAAAAATAACATTTTTGATGTTCAATACAAAATTGCATAATCAATATGATGCTTGTTGGGAATTGTATGTCAGTTTTTTTTCAAAAAAAATGTAGCAACGAAAATAGAAGATTTAAAACATATAAATTTACTACCATGGACTCAATTACAAGAAACCGAAAAAAAAAACATACATAGGATATTTAGAACTAAACCTTTGTAGCTTAGTTGTAGATGAAACCATTGTAGTGAATGAAGGAACATGGTGCCTCCGCCAAGCTCCAAACGGTGTTCACAAATAGCAAAACTATTGATAGGGTCTAGAGAGAGTGAGATGTAGACATGTCTTATCTATATCCGGAAGGATACAGAGATTGCTTCCTAGAAAGATCCGAACTCCAAAGCAAATTGCTGACAAACTAGCAAAATTAATATATATATATATATAGGGGGCCGCTAGAATGAGAACCACCACGAGTTATGAGAACCGCGAGAACCAAGTGCCACGGAGGGCCGTTGACCACGAAATTTTTTTTACACCTAGATCCGTATATTTTAAGACCGGGTGTAAATTTTGGGTTCAAACAGCGCGCCCGAGGGGGTAGTTTTTTACGCCCAAAGTTTGGGTTTTTTTAATTTTTTTTAACCAAACTTTGGGCGTAAAAAACTACCCCCTCGGGCGCGCCGTTTGAACCCAAAATTTACACCCGGTCTTAAAATATACGGATCTAGGTGTAAAAAAAATTTCGTGGTCAACGGCCCTCCGTGGCACTTGGTTCTCGCGGTTCTCATAACTCGTGGTGGTTCTCATTCTAGCGGCTCCCTATATATATATATATATATATATATATACGGCAATTAGGAAGAAATCGCATATTAGTTATGAAAACTAAGAAACCCAAATGAATGGACCTCCTTTTGCCACGGGCTACACCTTTTCGAAGACTGTGTTACGTGTAAGTTGTAACAGCTTTTGCAGACTTTCAGTTTTTTCTGAAAAAGTAAAAGTTGTTACGTAACATGTGACAGCCTCTGGTTGTTACATGTAACGCGTCTGCAAAAAGGTGTAACACGTGGCAAAATGAGGTCCATTCGTTTGGTTTCTTAATTTTCTTAATTAATATGAGATTTCTTCATATAATTGCCCTATATATATATATATACACACACACACCTATATAGGGTTAGGTTAACGTACAAATGCTCTTATCGTACAATATGTACGCGATCATCTCAGTCGTCCGTCCGATCTGGTGTGAATTCACTTTTGAACATGCGATTTGTGCTGAAAAACCAACATGCGAAATTGCTTTATATACCAACATGCGAGTTCATCATATTTACCAACATGCGAAATTGCTATAAAAAACAACATGCGATTTCATAAAAAAAAACATGCGATTTCATAAAAAAAAACATGCGATTTCCAAGATGTTTTTTTATAACATGCGATTTCCAACATGTTTTTTATAACATGCGATTTCACAATATCGTACGTATTGTACGTTAAGGGATATTGTATTTTACACTTTCACACACACACACACACACATATATATATATGGTGGGGTTCTAGAGTAAACACTAGTCTATTTGTGAATTGAGTAAACAAATCATGGCCATTGATTTACATCATCAAATCAAAAAATACACTAGTGTATTTTCATTATCAAATCATGATCAAATCCTGTCCATTGATTTACACTTGTGTATTGATAATCAAGGACTAGGATTAGTTTACACAGTTCACTATCAAGGGGGTTGTTCACAAATGAACCCTACCATATATATATATATATATATATATACTAGTCCTCTACCCGCGCGATGCGGCGGGGTGGCGATTTACAATAGGATATTTGTTTACCGTTAGTTTATCAGTCGTCTCGTGATATATTGTATAGTACTTAAGTTAGTTTTCTTATTCATGATATGTTTGTATGATTGGAATTACGAATGATCTTGTTGGGACTTTACCATCTGAATTCTGATGATTAATATTATAGGGATTAGGATCAAATACAAAGGCTCCTAATTGTAACACTATATAGCAATGCCATTATTGGGTATTGTTTTCTCTTTGGCCTCTAATAATAGCATTCCCACTGTTTCAGTACGGTATGCAACTTTATACTATCCACTAAACAATGGTATTTGTAGTTATCTAACAACCTAACATGTATTATATAATCAATTTATTACTAAGACTATACCATCATATTAAAAAACTTAGATAACTATTGAAATACAATATATTAAAAAACTTAACCTAACCCTTAATATCTACACTAAAAAATCATATTCATCACACTTCTCAAACATAATCTCCCAACTCCCAACACCGGCGATATCATCATCATCATCTTCATCGACATTCAACAGCTCATCTTCATCATCTTCATCGAATCGAGCACTCATTCATCTTCATCGAACTGATCATCTTCTTCATCTTCATCATCTTCATCAGGTTCATCTTCAAAACAGAGGTTTGGTTTTGTTTGATTCTATAGTTTCAGATCTCATGTGATCATTTGGCTGATTAGAGTACAGATGTAGGTTGTTTATTGAAACTATGATACTTGGTTGTTTGAGAACTGTTTAAAAAGAACTGATAGGATCAGTTTCGGATTGATGTGTTCCTCATTGATTTTTGGTTTGATTCGATGATTAGAATGTGTTATTTGGGTATTTTTGGTTTGATTCGATGATTTGAATGTGTTATTTGGGTATTTTTGGTTTGATTCGATGATTTGAATGTGTTCCTCATTTTGATTTATGGTTTGATTCGATGAAAAAACAGAGGGTTTCATCATGTTATTTGGGTATTTGGGTATTTTGGGTTCTTTATGTTTGTTTTGCTTGTGAAAAAACAGAGGGTTCTTCATGTTTGTTTTGCTTTGAAAAAGCAGAGTGTGTTTATTGGTCATTTGAATGTGTTTGATTCGATGATAATCAGTTAGTATTTGGGTATTTTGGGTACTTCATGTTTGTTTTGCTTGTGAAAAAACAGAGGGTTCTTCAAGTTTGTTTTGCTTTGAAAAAACAGAGTGTGTTTATTGGTCATTTGAATGTGTTTGATTCGATGATAATCAGTTAGTATTTGGGTATTTTGGGTACTTCATGTTTGTTTTGCTTGTGAAAAAACAGAGGGTTCTTCATGTTTGTTTTGCTTTGAAAAAACAGAGTGTGTTTATTGGTCATTTGAATGTGTTTGATTCGATGATAATCAGTTAGTATTTAGGTATTTTGGGTACTTCATGTTTGTTTTACTTGTGAAAAAACAGAGGGTTCTTCATGTTTGTTTTGCTTTGAAAAAACAGAGTGTGTTTATTGGTCATTTGAATGTGTTTGATTCGATGATAATCAGTTAGTATTTGGGTATTTTGGGTTCAAAGCAAAACAAACATGAAGAACCCTCTGTTTTTTCAAAGCAAAACAAACATGAAGAACCCTCCGGATATATACTTTCTTTCACTCAGACTAAATACTCTATTTGTTCTCTGTTTTGCTTTCATACTGAAACCCTAGCAACTCCAAATCGGTTCAATATATGTTGTGTAAGCAAAATATCACAATAAACATCAAACTATAGTTGATTGATTTCGATACACCACCTGCTCATTTGCTTATCAAAACATCTGGAAGACTCAGACATGTAATTGAGAGATGAACACAACTACGGGTAAAGCCATGGCTGCAACACAAGGTTGCAGAGTGAGAACTATGCAACCTGGATATTGCCCCGCCAAGATGCTACTCGGATCCTCTATGTACCTTTAAAGCATGATGTACAAGTGTTTTAAGCACAAGAAACACATATGTAACCTCACAGGCTCAGCTTATGCATCATAGTCTCAACACTTTCAGTTCAGACATATTAAGAACACAAGCTCAACTTTTGCATCACAGCCTCAAACACTTTGAGTTCAGACAGATTAAGAACACAAGCTCAGCCTATGCATCATAGACTCAACACTTTGAGTTCAGACAGATTAAGAACACAAGCTCAGCTTTTGCATCACATTATAACTCTTTTTAATAAACTTTTTGAATTTAAAGTAACAATTGATTTAAAGTAATGAATCAGGTTAAAACTCTAAACAGCTTTGCACTTGCATCAAATTATAACTATTTTTAATAAACTTTTTGAATTTAAAGTAAAAAATGATTTAGTAATTTTTTATGACAAAAAAATTGAACAGTAACCTGTCAGAAAGACTTTCGAAACCTTTTTCAGAAACCTAACTCCTGATTTTACAGTTGACAACCTTTCAGAATCCAAAAATATTTTACCGCTATCCTTTTTGAATTTTTTACTGACGATGACTGTTCAAATACAGCTGTAAAAAAAAAACACTGTTCGGATTTGTCAGAAAGGAAGCATGCTTGGAAGTCTATAAATTCAACTACATTCATCACAATTCATCACAACTCTACAAGCACTCAACTTAGATACTAAAACCTTCAGTAACATAAGCATGTAAATCAGCTACAAACATACCAGATCTGTAACAAACATAATCAGTATCTATATCTATATATATACTCTATCTATACTACTTTATAAAGCATATAGGAAGGACATAAATGGTCATTTGCCACTTTACAACCATTTGAAGCCCATTGTACAAGCTTTAAAGCACAAAGGTGTTGAAAAATCCATTCAACAAGCGGACCAGCTCATATAAACTAACCGGATGCATTTGACCCGTTTTAATCAAATGGATCTAATATATACTTTCTTTCAAAACATCTGGAAGACTCAGACATGTAATTGAGAGATGAACACAACTACGGGTAAAGCCATGGCTGCAACACACAGTTGCAGAGTAAGAACTATGCAACCTGGATATTGCCCCGCCAAGATGCTACTCGGATCTTCTATGTACCCTTAAAATACAATCATCATCACAGTCTATTGTGTTATGTAACCTCGCTTTAAAGCATGATGTACAAGAGTAATTTGCCACTAAACTTAAACAACATTTAAAGCATGATGTACAAGTGTTTTAAGCACAAGAAACACATATGTAACCTCACAGGCTCAGCTTATGCATCATAGCCTCAACACTTTCAGTTCAGACATATTAAGAACACAAGCTCAGCTTAAGTTATGCATCATAGACTCAACACTTTCAGTTCAGACAGATTAAGAACACAAGCTCAGCTTTTGCATCACAGCCTCAAACACTTTCAGTTCAGACAGATTAAGAACACAAGCTCAGCTTTTGCATCACAGCCTCAAACACTTTCAGTTCAGACAGAGGGTTCTTAATCTAACCCTTAATATCTACACTAAAAATCATATTCATCACACTTCTCAACATAATATCCCAACTCCCTGCTACACGGATCATCTATGTACCCTCAAAATACAATCATCATCACAGTCTATTGTGTTATGTAACCTCGCTTTAAAGCATGATGTACAAAAGTAATTTGCCACTAAACTTAAACAACCTTTAAAGCATGATGTACAAGTGTTTTAAGCACAAGAAACACATATGTAACCTCACAGGCTCAGCTTATGCATCATAGCCTCAACACTTTCAGTTCAGACATATTAAGAACACAAGCTCAGCTTATGCATCACAGCCTCAAACACTTTCAGCTCAGACAGATTAAGAACACAAGCTCAGCTTTTGCATCACAACCTCAAACACTTTCAGTTCAGACAGATTAAGAACACAAGCTCAGCATTTGCATCACAGCCTCAAACACTTTCAGTTCAGACAGATTAAGAACACAAAATCCGGAGTACACAACAAGAGTAATTTGCCACTAAACTTAAACAACCTTTAAAGCATGATGTACAAGTGTTTTAAGCACAAGAAACAAATATGTAACCTCACAGGCTCAGCTTATGCATCATAGCCTCAACACTTTCAGTTCAGACATATTAAGAACACAAGCTCAGCTTTTGCATCACAGCAACAAAGATAATCAGTAACATAAGCATGTAAATCAGCTAAAAACATACCAGATCCGGTCAGATCTGCAAAGTTACGGTTCTCATATTCCTTAGTCGTGTAACCGCAGATCTGTCAATATTCATCAAAAAAGGTCAAAAAATGACGGTAGATCTGAGAAAAATTTCAGCAGAGAAAAATTACCTGGCTCGACGTGAATGAAATGAAATTAGGGTTTAGATTTAGTGAAAGAAAGTATATATTGGATCCATTTGATTAACACCGGAATAACCAAATGCATCCGGTTAGTTTATATGAGCTGGTCCGCGTGTTGTTGAAGGATTTTTCAACACCTTTGTGCTTTAAAGGTTGTACAATGGGCTTCAAAAAAACCTAAACTAAAGAACACATACCACATCCGGTTATCCAGTAGTAAACAAACAAACATTTCGTAGAATAAAAAAGCTACGGCTCAAACAATACCTTGTTGAAATTGTGTACAGATCGACTCCAGATGATACTTGCAAGATAAACACAATAATCAACTTCAAATTAAAGATACAAACTTCTTTAAAGAAAAAAAAAACTAAACTATAGAACACATACCACATCTGGTTATTCCGGTGCACCCTAACACGAACAACTCAATGGCAGATCTGAAATATTACACAGATCCGATTCAAATTCCAGATGATACTTGCAAGATAAACACAATAATCAACTTCAAATTAAAAATACAAACTTCTTTAAAGAAAAAAAAAACTAAACTACAGAACACATACCACATCTGGTTATTCCGGTGCACCCTAACACGAACAACTCAACGGCAGATCTGAAATATTACACATATCCGATTCAAATAACAAAAAAAAAGATACTGTAAAAAGAAAGATACCGAGCGGTCAAACCAGTCGAGGAAGTCTAGAAATGGTGGTGATGATAATGAGGAAGTCGATCTGGTGTCGGATGTAAAGAGATTCATCACAGAGAAACCCTAGATCTTGATCTTGGAGCGCCTGGTTTTGAAACCCTAGAACCGCATCTGGTGAGAGAGAGAGAAGAAGAAGAATCGGGGCGGATGTGAGAATGAAATGAATATTAGGGTTTAGATCGAGTGAAAGAAAGTATATATTGGATCCATTTGAGTAAACCGGGTCAAAGAGATCCGGTTAGTTTATATGAGCTGGTCCGCGTGTTGAATGGATTTTTCAACACCTTTGTGCTTTAAAGCTTGTACAATGGGCTTCAAATGGTTGTAAAGTGGCAAATGACCATTTCTGTCCTTCCTATATGCTTTATAAAGTAGTATAGATAGGAGAAGGATCCGTTAGGAACCACCCTTTATTGCGAGAACCGCGAGAACCAATATGAACGCAACCAAAAATACCTAATAATAACTAAAAAACACAAAAAAAATCAAATTTTAAATTAAAATCGCTATATATATCGTTATAAAAATTAAAAAAAAAATTTGGCTACTAAAAGTAGCGATTTTTACATATTTTTTTTTTGTGTTTTTAGATTTTTTGGGGGTTTAGTTTTTAGCATTTTAGCTTGGGTAGGGGGGGGGGGTTAGGTTCTTTTAGGTTTTTGAGTGGGTTTAGTTTTAGCATTTAGCGGGGTTAGGATTTTGTTTTTTTTTTTTGGGGGGGGGGGGTTAGGTTTTTTTGGTGTCTTCACATTGGTTCTCACAATAAAGGTGGTTCTCAAATGAACCTTACCCTATATATATATATATATATATATATATAGGGTGGGGTTCTAGAGTGAACACTAGTGTATTTGCGAACTGAGTGAACAAATCCTGGTCATTGATCTACACACGTGTATGGTCAGGATCTCATCATCAAATCGTAAAATACACTAGTGTATTTCAACACTAAATCCTGGCAATTGATCTACACACGTGTATGGCCAGGATTGGTTCACTCAGTTCGCAAGCTACACTAGTGTTCACTCTTGAACCTAATCCTATATATATATATATATATATATTGATGTGTGTGTAGAGTTATAAGTGTTTGTGTATATTTTAAGTCCTTTTTAACACTTTAGTCAACTTTTAAATTTATAAAACACGATATTTTACTAACACTAAACAGATATATGGGCAAGTGCACCCATCGTGAGCGTAGTATAGCGTTAGTAAGATACCGAGGATGTCCAAGGACACAAGAGCTTTTAGTACCGGTTTATCCTCAACGTCTAATCAAATCAAAAGTTTAGAAAAAGTTTTACACATGAAAATAAAAACTAAAAATGCTGAAAAATAAAACAAAAATAAAAACAAATAGACAAGATGAATCATTTGGATCCGACTCGCCTTTAGTGTAACCTTTGATGGTTTCCGCACTTTTTGCACTTTTTAAGAGATTATCTTAGTTATAGTATTAGGCCCCTCTTTTGAAGGTGACGTTACCCTCAACCCAGTAGTTTGAGTCAGCAAGGATACAATCCTAAAGGGTCGGAATATTGAAAGATAATTAATTAAGTTATTAATGCGTAATGTGGTAGACCCCTCTTTTGAAGGTGACGTTACCCTCGGCTAAGTGGTTTGAGTTAGCAGAGATACAATCCTAAGTAGCCGGGTTAATGTATTAATAGTAGTTTACATATGATGCGATCAAGCCATTCGCACCCCCACCATCCAATACCAGTGGGTATTGAAGGAGGTCTTAGTAAGCTTGACCCAGGTCCTTGCAGGATCTATACACTGAACAAAGTAAGAACCTTACCAAAACATTCCCTTAACCCCCGACCAAGTAGCCAACATATCTCTATATAGACCGTAGAGATATGAATGGTGTAAATCTTTTATTTTATATAGACAGTAAAATAACGCAAAGACACCACGGACAAATGATAAGGAAGTTTCATCTTCAACATAAGAAACTAGTTATTAAAGTCATTAATACAAAACCAAATAAAAAGTGCGAAAAGATTAAAAATCAAAAGTATTACACTAAATGCTTGTCTTCACCAAGTGATGTAAGAGACTTAGGCAAACATGGCCTTTGATTGTCAAGAACTATTACTATCAATCTTGGATCCCGAGACTACTACACACACTCTGTGATGGATGATGGTGGTGGATGATGGTGGTGGATGTGGGTTGTGATGGTGGTGGAGTGTGAGAGAGGTGGTTTGCCATGGGATGCCTTTGAAGTGAACCAAGCACCTCTATTTATAGCCTGCACAGAAGCCCGGACACGGCCCCGTGTCCATCCACTTTATCTTTCTTCATTAATTGCAATTTGTCTGCATTAGCTCCACACGCCCCCGTGTCCGCTGGGCACGACCCCGTGTGCAGAAGCGTATCTGTACTATCAAGATTTGCTTGCATTCTGCGAATCTTAGCGTTGACCATGGCCGTGTTGAGCTGGGCACGCCCCCCGTGTCGGGAAATAGAAGCTTCTACAACTTTGTCTTTTCAGCAGACACCTGGCCACACCCCCGTGTCCGCTAGGCACGGGGCCGTGGTCAGCCTTCTATTCATTTGTTTTGGCTTAGGAAGATGTTGTCGAGGGGTCGGGCATGCCACGTTTATTCCTTTTCTTATGATTATGTTAGATTTTGCTGCATATTTGCTCCTTTTGTTCATTTACGCTCATTTAATCCTGAAAATACAAAAGGAAGACAAAAGCATATTTTTCCAACATTAGTAGTAAAAAATGGTTAGTTTTGTGCCTCAATTGATGTAATTTATATGTTGCATTTTACACACATCAAATATCCCCACACTTGAATCTTTGCTTGTCCTCAAGCAAAACTCTTTAAAATGTGGCTTACACTCCCAAATGGAATGGGTAGAAGAGAAGTTTTGGGCTTGTCTTGAGTGTCGGGAATCCAAGATCTTTATTAGGCTTTTATTTTTATGTTATTTACAATCCTATTCGTTATGATTTATTTTGAACGTTTCATAAGATAAATTACTTATTCGGGCATAACATGCCTCTTTAAAATTCCATTTATATACAAGTTCACATACCTCACGGGAGATTACTCAACACTCGGCCGAAGATGTATTTTGTGAAACACTCAGGACCGGCATGGAACTTACTTCTACCATATGCTTGCCAAGCAATCAATCCTCCTCCTTTTTAACTATACACCTTTGTAAATACCAAGAGGACTTGGGGAAGGGTTAGGCTTGGGTTAAAGGTATGTGGTTTGGGTTAGTGGTTAGTAAAAAAGGGCGAAAGGCGTAAAAAGCGTCAATTGTTGTAAAACTTTTTTTTTGTTTTTGTGACTTTTATCTAAACGAAGCTTTTTCAAACAAAGTTTCTTTTGAGGAACTTGTTTGTTTATTGCTATATTTCATTTTTTATAAGGAATGTCACACGAAAACCGAGCTTTTTACTAAAATAAAGGGTTTAAAAATAAAAAGGTTTTGGTGGGTAAAGGGTGTTTGTTTTGTGGGTTTAGAAACGAAAAGGTGTAGGCTCAAAGGGGTTAACTAGAGGGATTTTGGGTAGGTGGTAAAAAAAATGAAAAATAATGGTGTTGAAAAGAAAAACGGGTTAGTCCTAATGTCTCCGTCATTTACTTACTTGGGTTTAAGTTGGTAAGGACCGGGAATGTATCGTCATGGCAAGTTCTAGAGTCGTAAGAAACCAAGCGGCTATTCACACAAGAAACGAAAAATAAGCATTTAGTTTAAAGATGTGTATTTGTATGTTCAATAAAGGCTCAAAACTCACTTTTTGTGGGAATTGGTTTATTATGTGATCAAGTATATATAATCAAATTTTAACTAGATTTGTCATGCCGTTTCATAATTTCTTTATGTTGGTTCTTTTTATCACGACGCTATCGGTTGTAAATTTTTAAAAATATAACCTTTTTAGAACTTCTTATTCCCAAATTAAACCAAGATAAGTAAAAAAAAGTTTCTGAAAAAATTTGGGGTGATTAGCGGTTCCAATAGAGTTTTGTGTAAGGCTTGTTATTAGGACTTGCAAAATTCAAGGTTTTAGCATCCCCCCACACTTAAATTACACATTGTCCTCAATGTGTCCCAAAAATAAGTTTTTAGGTTGATTGAATGTGTAAAAAGGTGTTTAAAAACAAAAATTTATGTTACTGGGCGTCTGGACACGGGACCGTGTTGATCCGGGCACGGCCCCGTGTTCAGATTGCCAGTATCATAGTTTACAGAAGGCTGGGCACGAGGGCGTGTTCAGTGAACACGACCCCGTGTCCAGTTACCTGAACTGGGCATTTTCTGCAGATCATCGGACACGGGGCGTGTTGGCTGAGCACCGCCCCGTGCTGAACTTGCTGTAATGAAGAAAAATTGTCGGGAGGCTCTGTTTTTGTGCATGGGGTGTGGGTTCAAGTTTCCCTTAGTAACCTCCACCTTTTCGAGTGTGTTTTATTCCTGAAAAGTAAAGCTAAACTAGAAAACGTAAAAGTTAATCTAAACTAAAACTACGGATAGTTCCGCGGAATGCCTCCGTGGTGCGCCACGTTTATAAGGGTCCTTGGCTAGACCCACCTTATTGGTGGTTCTGGCTCATCTTCAATTAGGGGGTCATCATTCCCGATTGGATATTTCATTGATCGTTCAAGATCGACACATCTTTTGAAGGCCCCTAATTGAATGGTTAAGTTGTTTTTCTTCCGATTAATCAAAGCTTTGTGGGTTTTTACAAAAGATTGTCCCAACACAAGTGGAGCGTCATCAAGGATGACAAAGTCGGTTGGGATTACCATTTGATTTGTTTGGACTAACACATCTTCAACTATCCCTATTGATTTTATTGTTTTCCGATTAGATAGAAAAATAGGTATTTGAAGTGGAGAAAAATCACCAATACTTAATTTTTCGAAAATATAGTTTGGCATTATATTAACACAAAGATCTTTATCAATTGTAATATTACTAATAAAGGAATTTTGAAAGAAACATGGAACCGGTGTAATGTTAATTTCAAATGGATCATCTTTTATTAGCGTAGTTTGATCATTTGTTAACTTAATGCTTACCATTTCGTCAATTTTAGTTTCAGTGTTTAACTCTTTTAAAAACTTAGCATGAGTGGGCATTAGACAATGATTTTCGAAGGAAGGTGACAAGAGATTAATTTCTTGAAAATTAGACTATTCTTGAATTTTAACGTTATCGGACTCACCTTTTTCGTTGTTTAACTCATGTGTCGGCTTTTCACTTACTTGTTCTTCCATTTTTACCTTTTCAACTATCTCTTCTTTATTACAAGTTAATTCTTCCCTTGCGCGGGATTCCTCTTCCCTTGCGCGGGCTTCTTTTATACAGCGCTCGATAGTTTTAAGGTGTTCTATTATCTTTTCGGCTACGGGTGAAATAGTTGGTGGTTCGTCAAAGTGAGTTGAATAGTTATCATCAAAGCTTGAATTCGGAAGTTCGATCCTTGGTTCCTCATAGTACTCATACGAAGTAGATGGCTCACGCCATTGTTCCTCATTGTAAGTATATGATGGATAAGGGTCGTAACTTGGTTCTTCATAATACTCATATGAGGGGGGGTTGTTCATGCCATGGTTCCTCATAGTAAGCATATGAAGGTGGAGGCTTATATCTTGGTTCCTCAAAGTATGAGTATGAAGGCTCATACATTGGTTCATCAAAATATGAGTATGAGGGAGAAGGTTCATACCTTGGTTCTTCATAGGGTGTGAATGAAGTTGATGGCTCGTACCTGGGCTCCTCATAGTAGTTGTATGAAGGGGATGGTCCAAAGAGGTCACAATATTGTACCTAGTGAGGGTTGCCACAAATAGTACAATACTCTTCCCAATAATCATCCTCCTCATAGTGGTAGTTGTAATCTCATGAGTATTGACCCATAAGAATCACTTAGCAGACTACAACAGAGTCTCAGGACCAGAAAACAAAACTAAAACGGAAACAGAGGATGGACACTGCCCCGTGTTCAGTGAGCACGGCCCCGTGTTCAGGTTCTGTATCTGGGCGTTTTAATAAAAGTGACTGGTTTTGTGCAGCACAGGGGCGTGTTCAGTGAGTACGACCCCGTGTTCAGACTCTGTATCTGGGAGTTTGTAAAAAATTTGTGCAGCACGGCCCGTGTTCAGTGAGCACGACCCCATGTTCAGTCTACTATAAATGCAAAAACTAACTAAAATGCAAAAAAAAAGCGCGCGGTTTTTTAAAAAGGTTTTGAAAAACTGATTAGGCCGTCGATTTTAAGCTTTCTTAAAATCCTTGTGTCCCCGGCAGTGGCGCCAAAAACTTGATGCGTGTGTAGCGTTATAAGTTTTTGTGTATATTTTAAGCTCTTTTTAACACTTTAGTCATGTTTTAAATTTATAAAACACGATATTTTACTAACACTAAACACACATACGGGAAAGTGCACCCATCGTGAGCGTAGTTTAGCGTTGGTAAGATACCGAGGTCGTCCAAGGACACAAGAGCTTTTAGTACCGGTTTATCCTCAACGTCTAATCAAATCAAAAGTTTAGAAAAAGTTTTAAACATGAAAATAAAAACTAAAAATGCTGAAAAATAAAATAAAAATAAAAATAAAAATAGATAGACAAGATGAATCACTTGGATCCAACTCGCCTTTAGTGTAACCTTTGATGGTTTCCTTTGAAGGTGACGTTACCCTCAACCCAGTAGTTTGAGTCAGCAAGGATACAATCCTAAAGGGTCGGAATATTGAAAGATAATTAATTAAGTTATTAATGCGTAATGTGGTAGGCCCCTCTTTTGAAGGTGACGTTACCCTCGGCTAAGTGGTTTGAGTCAGCAGGGATACAATCCCAAGTAGCCGGGTTAATGTATTAATAGTAGTTTACATATGAGGGGATCAAGCCATTCGCACCCCCGCCATCCAATACCAGTGGGTATTGAAGGAGGTCGTAGTAAGCTTGACCCAGGTCCTTGCAGGATCTATACACTGAGCAAGGCAAGAACCTTACCAAACCATTTCCTTAACCCCCGACCAGGTAGCCAACATATCTCTATATAGACCGTAGAGATATGAATGGTGTAAATCTTTTATTTTATATGGACAGTAAAATAACGCCAAGACACCACGGACAAATGATGAGGAAGTTTCACCTCAACATAAGAAACTAGTTATTAAAGTCATTAATACAAAACCAAATAAAAAGTGCGAAAAGATTAAAAATCAAAAGTATTACACTAAATGCTTGTCTTCACCAAGTGATGTAAGAGACTTAGGCAAACATGGCCTTTGATTGTCAAGAACTCTTACTATCAATCTTGGATCCCGAGACTACTACACACACTCTATGATGGATGATGGATGATGGTGGTGGATGTGGGTTGTGATGATGGTGGAGTGTGGGTGAAGTGTGAGAGAGGTGGTTTGCCAAGGGATGCATTTGAAGTGAACCAAGCATCTCTATTTATAGCCTACACAGAAGCCCGGACACGGCCCTGTGTCCGCTGGACACGGCCCCGTATCCATCCACTTTCTCTTTCTTCATTAATTGCAATTTGTCTGCATTAGCTCCACACGCCCCCGTGTCCGCATGGCACGACCCCGTGTGCAGAAGCGTATCTGTACTATCAAGATTTGCTTGGATTCTGCGAATCTTAGCGTTGACCACGGCCGTGTTAAGCTGGGCACGCCCCCGTGTCAGGAAATAGAAGCTTCTACAACTTTGTCTTTTCTGCAGACACCTGGCCACGCCCCCGTGTCCGCTGGGCACGGGGCCGTGGTCAGCCTTCTGTTCACTTGTTTTTGCTTGGGAAGATGCTGTCGAGGGGTCGGGCATGCCACGTTTATTCCTTTTCTTGTGATTATGTTAGATTTTGCTGCATATTTGCTCATTTTGTTCATTTATGCTCATTTAATCCTGAAAATACAAAAGGAAGACAAAAGCACACTTTTTCCAACATTAGTACTAAAAAAGGGTTAGTTTTATGCCTCAATTGATGTAATTTATATGTTGCATTTTACACGCATCAAATACCCCCACACTTGAATCTTTGCTTGTCCTCAAGCAAAACTCTTTAAAATGTGGCTTACACTCCCAAATGGAATGGGTAGAAGAGAAGTTTTGGGCTTGTTTTGAGTGTCGGGAATCCAAGATCTTTATTAGGCTTTTATTTTTATGTTATTTACAATCCTATTCGTTATGATTTATTTTGAACGTTTCATAAGATAAATTACTTATTCGGGCATAACATGCCTCTTTAAAATTCCATTTATATACAAGTTCACATGCCTCACGGGAGATCACTCAACACTCGGCCGAAGATGTATTTTGTGAAACACTCGGGACCGGCATGGAACTTACTTCTACCATATGCTTGCCAAGCAATCAATCCTCCTCATTTTTAACTATACACCTTTGTAAATACCAAGAGGACTTGGGGAAGGGTTAGGCTTGGGTTAAAGGTAGGTGGTTTGGGTTAGTGGTTAGTAAAAAGGGCGAAATGCGTAAAAAGCGTCAGTCGTCGTAAATTTTTTTTGTTTTTTGTTTTTGTGACTTTTATTTAAACGAAGCTTTTTCAAACAAAGTTTCTTTTGAGGAACTTGTTTGTTTATTGCTATTCTTCATTTTTTTTATAAGGGATCGGGCATGCCACGTTTATTCATTTTCTTGTAATTATGTTAGATTTTGCTGCATATTTGCTCCTTTTGTTCATTTACGTTCATTTAATCCTGAAAATACAAAAGGAAGACAAAAGCATACTTTTTCCAATATTAGTACTAAAAAATGTTAGTTATATGACTCAATTGATGTAATTTGTATGTTGCATTTTACACACATATATAAGGGGGCCGCTAGAATGAAAAT
The DNA here is from genome assembly GCA_030545235.1 of Helianthus tuberosus. NCBI lineage: Eukaryota > Viridiplantae > Streptophyta > Magnoliopsida > Asterales > Asteraceae > Helianthus > Helianthus tuberosus. Next base: position 15,529,756 of record JARYGA010060172.1, read on the forward strand.
CACACTCAGTTGCGAGAACCACGAGAACCACTATCCACCAATTAGATAATGACAACAAAGGTTTAATATAGTCATTTAATCAAAACCATCAAATAGTCTCTCTTTCATCTTTAAAGTTTTCTTTTTAAAGTCTTTTCAATTTTTCTTTTTTCATATTTCTCTCTCTTCTTTTTGTTATTTTGTAAAAGAGTTTTTTTTGTAAAAAAAAAAATTGTAAAAAGTTTTTGTAAAAAAAGGTTTAAAACCGTAGAAAAAGTTTTCGTAAAAAATGTAAAAAAGTTTAAAAACATGTGTGTAAAAAAAGGTTTTTGTAAAAAAAGGTTAAACCCGTAAAAAAGTTTTCGTATAAATTTTTGTATTTTGTAAAAAAAAATTTGTAAAAAAGTTTTTGTAAAAAAAAAATTAAAACCTTAAAAAAAGATTTTTCGTAAAAAAAACGTAAAAAAGTTTAGAAAACGTGTGTGCAAAAAAAGGTTAAACTGTAAAAAAAAATTATATATATTTTTGTTCTTTGTTAAAAAGTATTTTGTAAAAAAAAATTTGTGACAAAGTTGTTTTTGTAAAAAAAAAGTTTAAAACCGTAAAAAAAAGTTTAAAACCCTAAAAAAAGTTTAAAAACGTGTGTGTAAAAAAATGGCGCATAAATACGGGGTAGAAAAAACGGGGCGTTAAAAATGGCACGTAAAAACGGGGTGTAAAAAATGGTGCGTAAAAACGGGGCGTAAAAAACAGCTCGTAAAAAACCGGGTTGTGACATCTGTGTCTCTTCGACCATCAAACATGTTGGACCGTTCTAAGACCTCGAAAAGTCAGTCAAGGCAGTTCATCTTCATGTGTAAAGGCGGAATCAATGCACACAAAGTTACAACAGCTATTCCTTTCAATTTCTTCTCTTTTATTGCTTTCAGAATACAATTTGACAGAGTTTCGTTCCACAAGCAATGATCCAGGTCCGCTCCAATGTTCAACCTATCAACCTATTTATAGTATGATGTGGTTCGCTTATATGGACGTCCGTATAAGCGGACCTACTACATTGACAAATAAGCGGACCTATCAACATAGGTTAGTATATACGGACCTACTATGACATATAAACGGACCTATCAACATATGATCTAATTTTGACTATCTAAAACCTATGTTGACCTATCTTGACCTAAGACGTAATGCAGACGAAGTCAACAGACATTCTATGCACTAACAGACCCCCCTTGGATGTTGACGTAGTCTTTAGCTCCTGAGTCTTCAGTCTTGGTCTTTTCTCCAACTCTCTGTCTTCACATCATAAGCATTCTTCACAGGTTTAGAATCACAACCTGATTCTAACTTCCATCTTCCTTTTGACTGTTGATCCAGACTCCCCCTTTCACAGACTCCCCCTCTCAATATACTAGAATCTGAGGTCTTGATCTGGTTCAAACTCTAACAATTAGTTTCCGTGGGAATAATGAAGTCTACAACCTGTTTAACCTGCACTTCCTCTACCTCAACATAAGTTTCACAAATTTATAACAATTGAATTTAATAAACTTACTGGTAGACAACATTTATTCAACAAACATACTAGTTACATCAAGTTCAAATGAATGACCTTGATAAACTAACCACACAGTCTTTCAAAATATTTGTATATGACATTCAAAGTTTTCAATATATTCTCCCAACCCTCTAGTTCATCAAGTTTAGCACTTGGAATTTTGAATATCAGCTCTTCAACATCAGTTGTCGAAAATCTTTTTGGCTTTTTCAAAAGATTTAAGCTAAAACACACTAAAATCTTTTTGGATTTTGAGTTTAAAGAAATGCAGTAAAGAAATATATACAGACAATATTTATGGTGAGTTTGTGTAAGAGGATCATATCAGTTTATGAGACACATCACAAGCACCGTTAAGCTTTTGACATTTTAAGTTCTAAACGATTCACTTAGATTGTCAGTATACTGATCCACTTAAATTTTCACACAAAGTTCAACTGCTTCGAGATACGAATTTAATGTCTTAAGCACTTAAACTTAATCGCGTTTCCCACCTCAGAATATACTCCCGTATCCAGATCCCGATATTCAGTCTTACAGGCAATTATAACACAAATGATATCTGTAAGGGGTTAATAAATTATGAAGAATCATGAGAGCTCAGGTCAGAACCATCGTTCAGCAGAGAGATCATGACTCAACTTTTGGGTGTGTCCCCTTTAGAGGATCTTTTTTACAACAGCATTGCTAAGCAATTTTATTGTCTTATCATTGATGCTGAGGGTGATGCTATGTTTCAAGCATTTGCAGAAAGTATTATTCGAGGACTAGGTCAGAACTACCGTTCAGCAGAAGTCCTGGAATAATACCCCAGATATCACTGAGTATAAAAACCTAGTATATCAGAAAAAGGAATCTTTCAAACAAGATTTCGGGGGTTACCCATATATCCGAGAGATGTTACCCACGATATAAGCAAGTTTGAAATTTAGGTTTATATCTCGTCACAATCTACTAAATGTGCAAAAACCTACTGACACATCATCCGTGAGACCGTTTATCACATTTGACATTTCATATCTTTAGCATGCTGTGATCGTCCACTGATGTACTATCATTTCCTCTTTTATACACCAAAACTCATTTTTTGCTTTTTCAATGTTTTTGACATTTTCAAATTTTCTAATTTTTTAAAAAATTTTCTCCCCCTAAAATCAAAATATGTTTCAATTTTGATTTTCTGGGAAAATTTGAAAACAAATTGTACAAATAAAATGACAAACTGATATCGAATCGCTTCAATTCGCCATTCACCTGGCATAAACAATCAGAACTCCCCCTGACAACAAACTATTTTCCCATTTAGATTTCAAAACACTTAAGTTTGTTTTAATCAAAATGGTTTTTCCGGAAAATTAGTTTTGTTTGTCTTTTCACAAACTCGGGGTTTCATCACCTTGTTCTTTTTCAACCATTTTAAAAAATTTAACATTTAAGACCCTTGTCAACAACAAACACTAGTAGAAAATCAAGTACAACTTAATGTCCCTGATTTACCACTTGTAAATCGAAATATCACAGTTACCATCCTGTGAATTTCTCAAGAATGATGCCGATACCTGTTCCACACTTACCAACCTGGGAACTCCGGCAAGTCAGATTTTTCTATTTGAAAAGTTTCACCCAAGCCTGACCAGCCTTGGGTGATTTTGAATTCTTGTTCAACAATGATGGAAAATTTGCATCATCCATTGTTAAACCTGAATTCACAGATTTTACCTCAACAACAACCTCTTCTGGCTTTAACAAACCAGAATCATTGCCTGCACATGGCTTGTCTGACTTTGACGTGTCAGATTCATTGCCTGATGGTGGCTTGTCTGACTTTAACACATCAGATTCATCGCCGACCATTTTCTTCTTCTTCTTTTCTTCTTTTGTCCTCAGATTTGTATCCGATGAATTCATCTTTCTTGACTTTGCAATCGAGTTAGTTGATTCATCAGAACTCTTATTCAATCTGTCCGGTGAACCCGAAGACAAAATTTTCTCGAGATACTCTCTCGCCTTCTTCCTTTTCTTTCCCAGTCTGTCTTTCTACCCCTGTGAAAGTTTAACTTTCTTTTCTTGAATTGTCTGATCCTGAACTTTAGGTTTTAGAACCTTCTGTTCATGGGGCTTGACGTTGACTGGCTTCTTTGCCATTCTTTGAGATTCAACCCTCGATCTTCCCATCGATTTCCTCGAGCAATCTCTGGCAATATGTCCTCTAATATGACAATTATAGCATCTTCTTGTTTCATAACTCCAATTCTGGTAGTTAACAACAATGTGTCCTCTCACACCACAGGTGTAGCACACTCTGTTATCGTACCATTCACTTCTGTCAGTCCAAACCTTCAGATCATAACATTGTTTGGCTTGGTTATATTCATTTCTCCTTTTCAATGCTGGATTTGGCTTTTGAGCACTGTGGTCAAACCTGCACCACTTATTACCAACATTTTGTGAGTTTTCATTTTTAAATTTTTGTGATTTTTGATAATGATTGGATGACTTGTCTGATGAGCTTTTATTTTCATTTTTAGGATTTTTCAAATTTTTATCTTTTTGTTTCTGTTCTACACTCTTCTTAACAGGTTTTGGTTTAGAACATTCACCTGTTTCAGTAGATTGCAAAACAGTATTTTTAAATTTTTCTTGTAAATCTAAAAATATTTTTCTTTTCTTTTCTTTTCTTTTTCATCATCAGATATTTCATCACAATCTTCAATTTTGACTTTGTCAAAATTTGTGACATTGTCACTTATTGGAACAGAATTGATCGGTTTTGGACACTCATATGGTGCCGAAGTCACAAAACCTTTCAATTTATTCTCAAGCTCTTTGATTTTAATCCGAGCTTTTTCAGCTTCTTTTTCAAACTGAATGATTTTAGCAAGATGAGAATTGATTTCAATTTGTTTTTCAAGATTATCTTTACCAAAAATATCTCTCTCATCTTCTAAAATCTTGATTTGATTTTGAAAATCTTTTTCTTTTTCTTTTAACGCTTCATTTTCCAATTTTATCCAAAAAACGTTTTCATTTTCAATTTTAATTTTTCCAAAATCTTTTTCTTTTTCTTTCAAATTGTTAATTTCCAAATATCAAACCGTCCAACCTACTCAACATTTTGACATTTTCAGACGTCAATTTCTCACAATTTTCTCTTATTTCAAGAATCTGTTTATTATCAGATTCTTTCTCATCCTTCAAGCTTTTGATTTCCACTGTCAAATTCTCCACATCTTTCAAAAGATTGAAATTTTCTGCTTCGGATTTTTCGCATTTTGAGCACACAACTTCACTTTTCGAAGTTTCATCCATCTTTGATTCTTCATTCTTTGTCGTTTCATTTTCACATCTTTTGATTATTTCAAGAAACACATCCAAACTTATATTTTCTGATTTTCTTTCTATTTCATCTATTAACTCTTTCTTTTTCTTTTTCTCTTCTTCATCTCCCCACCATTTCTTTTGCCAATAATCATCCTCTTCTTTGTACTGCTGGATTATGGCTTCTATATCAAGCGTACTATCATCGATCGCAATATTTCCATACTCATCAAGATAACACTCTCTGTCCGGATCCCATCTATTTGCTCTCCTTGCTTCCAGAAAGATACGAGATATTCTAATTATTTTGTTTTCAGCAATCATTTTTCTGTATCTATACTTTTGCTCTTCAGTTCGATCGTCTTTCCACGAAATAGGTTCAGATTTTGCCATGATTTTATAGCCTTGAATTACCTCGGAATATTCTGCAAACAAACAAACAAACGATCAGTTCAAACTGACTGAATACGTAACAATGTACGTTTGATGAAATCAATCTAAGACTCGTTGTCGAAGATTCGCGGATTTGTTTCAATGTTGATGACGTGAGAACACTTAATGAATGAACCTGAACAAAAACAATTCACAAGATATGGACAAAAGATGAACTGGGCCTTCACTGATTGAGCCGTAAACTTCTTTATATGGGCTGCAACTATGACTCACTTGGGCCGAGGACAACTTTGATATGTTTTAAAAGCCTATTGTAAGTCCACTAAACTGACAAACAAATCAATGTATTCACATGTATTCAAATCAACTATTAATGTTCAAACAACTAGCCCTTATACCGACAACAACTAGCCGACCATTTCAAATCATTGTATTCACATGTGATTGGGCCACTTATATTAATGGAGCGGTGCAATATGAACCAAACAAATCATACAACAGACAACTATTATTGATCTCAAACGTGATTGGGCCTTTGTTCTTTTGATTTAACAAATGATTTGTTCTTGTTGGCCGACAATATCTGTTTCACCAAATTATGATTGGGCCGTTTATATAAGTGGGGCGGTGACTTGTTATATTGTTGAAACCACGTGAAGACGATGACTAAAAAGCGAACCACTATCCTGATTTAAGAACGAACCAATTATTGATCACATAAGCGGACCACACATGTCACCATAAGCGGACCTGATATTGTACGTTCAAGCGGACCTACAAGATTCGTATAAGCGGATCTCTATGAGCGAACCTACCAGATTGTCCGGATAAGCGGACCTAACAAGTAATTTCAAACGGACCAGATGTGATTTACAAATGGACCTGTCGATGTCCGTAAAAACGGATCTCACAAATTACCCAATTTTAACCATTTTTAAGCCAAGTTTTAATCTGAAACTTTCTAGGGTTTGTTATTACAATTTTCGCACGATATACTAAAAAATCAGACAATTTCAACCGTAGGTACTATCTCAAATCGAAAAAGTATGAAAGAAAGAGAGTAGAAATCAGAGAATTCGGTAGAATCAAGCTGTAGTAGTATGAACTCCTCGTCCTGAGCTCTGATACCACTTGTTGGACCATTCTAAGACCTCGAAAAGTCAGTCAAGGCAGTTCATCTTCATGTGTAAAGGCGGAATCAATGCACACAAAGTTACAACAGCTATTCCTTTCAATTTCTTCTCTTTTATTGCTTTCAGAATACAATTTGACAGAGTTTCGTTCCACAAGCAATGATCCAGGTCCGCTCCAATGTTCAACCTATCAACCTATTTATAGTATGATGTGGTTCGCTTATATGGACGTCCGTATAAGCGGACCTATTAGCTTATGGTTCGCTTTTATGGACAATGTCCATATAAGCGGACCTATCAACATAGGTTAGTATATACGGACCTACTATGACATATAAACGGACCTATCAACATATGATCTAATTTTGACTATCTAAAACCTATGTTGACCTATCTTGACCTAAGACGTAATGCAGACGAAGTCAATAGACATTCTATGCACTAACAAAACAAATACCAAATCAATGAAATATTGTGTTTCGTACTTGGGATTTGTGTAAATATGTGTATCATTTGCACATATCAATTCTTGTTCGATTTCGAGCTCTAAACCACTTTCTAGAAAGTTATACGCGAACTGATGCGTAAACGTATTCAGTTTAATGCAACAAACACTCTGGAATAGTGACATAGGCTCAACATACCTTAAATAACCTTTACATAACTTAGATATAAGTTTTGGGAGGTTTGGTGTGTCGAAATCAAGTTTATTCGATCGCAGGGACTATTTGCGTCAAACTGCAAAAGTATACCGAATCGAATGGTAACGAACATTCCGGAACTTGATCATAAGTTAAATATGCCCTAAATATCCTTTACATAGCTTAGAAATGGGCTTTGAGGTGTTGGTGCGCAAAAATAAATTTTTGATCAATAGGGACTAAAAGCGTCAAAAATTGCATAAGTTTGCATTTTCGTGCATATCTTACGTTCTGAATATATTCGGACATCCAAAAATTTTTGTAATCATTAAAATATCTTATTTTAGTGATTGGCATGCTAAATTTCCATTCGTTGCTTAATTTGGATCGTTTTTGCGTCCGTTACGACTTCCGTCGTAATTAACCGAATAACGCAACCGTACGAACAAAAGAACCGACATCCGAGATATTTTTGAGAATATTTTAAGTCCCTATACTTTAACTTCATTTTAGAGCCTTAAAATGGGGTTAACGGGGCATAAACGTGTCAAAAATGCATCGAGAACTAAGTTTTAGGCCTGCAGGGACTAAACTTGTAATTCTGCCAAACTTGCTAGGCGAGGGGCGTAAGCCCAGGCCTATTCTTACATGGCCCGCGTCAGCAGCCCAGTCCAGAAACATTGAATCTGGCTTTCCAGCCTGTTTTTGATGGTTTTGTTCATGGTTTTTCAATACCATTTGATGGATTTGATGGTTTTTAGTATTCCCATTGTATTTTAAAACCTTGTGCCCATATGGAGGGACAAGATTGAAGTACGAATTGCGAGGAACGATCCTAACGGTTCTTCGAAATCTATAAATACCTAACACTTTCATTCACTTCAGCCCACACTTGATTCATTTTTGCTCTAAGTTGGGGTTTAACACTTCATACCTGAGCAAATTGGATCAAGATCTTCCTAGCTTGGACCCTTTGTGCCGATTGATTTCCGTGATCCTTCTAGCTTTGGTTGGTTGTTATTCAAGATTTCTAAGCATCCTAAGTGAGTACACAGTTCCCATCTTTTACTGTTTTCAAATGTTTTGGGGTGATTCATATGTGCTAAATGATTTCGAGTTTTCTAAACAAATATTATGGTTTATATTAAACTATCTGAATTATTTGAACTGTTTGAAGCATTTGGAACTGTTTGATTTATGTGATCTATTTGAACTGTTGGAACCATTTGGAACTGTTTGATTTATGTGCTCTATTTGAACTGTTTGAACCATTTGGAACTGTTTGATTTATGTGATCTATTTGAACTGTTTGAACCATTGGGTTAGGGAAATGATTATGTAACGGAGCGGGTGTAATGTGATAAAAGCATTGTGGATACGCCGCTGGTACTTCCTATATATAAGTGCTTTTAACACATTATATTTCGTTGCGTTATCTAGATCACTTGGGCAAGTGTTTTCAAAACAAAGTTACATTACAAGGTTTTTCTAACAATATAAACCATTCGAGTTTTTACAAAAATGATTTACATTCTGGGTTCACATAAACAAATGTTTTGAGTTAAGATTCATGGCATCGAGGTTTTATAAAATATAACTAATCTGTTTTGGCTTGGTTATTTCAATTTACATTACAGACATTTTACAAAACTAGGTTTTCTAATATTAATTAACGAAGTTGTTCAAGTTATTTCAAAATGTAAACGAGCCATGAATCTGACACTCACACAAAACCTATGTACTCGCCGGCATTTTTATGCTGACGTATTTTCACATATGTTTCAGGTATCATAGTTGATGATGTTTGATGATGATATTGGTGCATGCTCACATAGGAATGGACGAGGCCTTAGTGACTTAATAACAATGAAAGTCAATTTGTTCATGTTTTGTTTCTAATTTCAATACAATGTAATAAACTTAATTCAATAAAACAAAACTTTAAGCCATGTGTTGTGAAACAATGATTCTGTTACGACACTCTCCGACGTTTCCGCCGCGGTTTGTTGTCTTAACGCGGTCGGGGTGTGATAGAAAAGTTGGTATCAGAGCCCATGGTTATAGGGAATTAGGTTATTAGTAATGCTTTGACCTAGTCTATAACCTTCCTAGGACCCTAACGCGAGTTTACTTGCGTTTAGTCATAAAACAATACCGTCGCCGATCTTTAGGTGACAACCACAACAAGAACACAAATTTCGAATCTGCTTTGAAAACCAATCATCTGTTCTAGGATGATTTATTATAAGGTTTTGAACCTTCAATGTTTTCAAAATCTCGTCAAAGTTTGGGTCTTATTAATGTGAACACGTGCAATCCGGAAGGGTGGATGCATGTATCCTGAGTTTTCTGTCTAAGGCTAGAGTGTTCGTACAAATCCACATAATCGGACCAGTCACTCTTACCTGGGAACTCTTGGGGTGAGTGTCCACTTATAGGCTAAAGCATGTCTTCGCGATACATTATGAGGACCTATTTACTTTGTTCAGCTTTTCTGTGTCTTTTGTTTGCTTCGTGGTATGAACAAATGACCATCATCCATGCCTTTTTGGTCGGTAATTGTAACATTCTATTCTTACCCAATGTCATTTCACTTGTTTTCTCTCATTCTTCCTCTTTTAGAATGCCTCCACGACGTGACAATCAGATACCTAAAGCCAAACTGGCAGCAATCATTACGCAGCAAATGGCTGCTGCACTCCCAAACATCATTGCTCAATGTAACCAAGCCTACAATAACAACAATAATGCTCCCTATAACTTCAATACGTTCAACTCAGCTAAGCCATCAAAATTTTCTGGGTCTCAAGGAGCAACTGCACTTCTGCAATGGTTCGAGAGTCTAGAGAGCACCTTCAGACATGTTAAGTGTCCAAACAAGCGAAAGGTTGAATTCACATCTAGTGTCTTTGAGAAACGAGCTTTAACATGGTGGAATGGTGTGATGAGAGATAAGGGTGCCGAGGTAGCACTGGCTCAAACCTGGGAAGAGCTTCGAGCTCTGATGATGTAGGAATTATGTCCTCGTCATGAAATCAGGGCGTTGGAAAGGGAATTCGACGATCTTAAGCAAGATAGCGGTGAGCATCGAGCCTATACGAAACGTTATGAGGAGCTAAGTCTATTATGCCCAACCATGGTTACGCCTTTGGATAAGGCAATTGAAAAGTATATCGACGGCCTCCCTGACTCGGTACAAGACATTGTTACTGGTAGCAACCCTTCTACAGTTAGACAGGCCATTGATCTATCCGCTACCCTGACTGAATCTCAGATCAGGAAAGGTAAACTGTTCCGAAAAGGAGACAAGAAACCGACTGATGAATCGAAACCAAAGGATGAGCAGACGGAATCCTCCAAGAAGTCAAAGAAGTGAAAGGCTTCTCAGAACTTCGCCGTGGTTGCTCACAATGATCAAACTGTCCCCAACCAACCAGCTCAACCTCCTGCTAGGAAGCCATACAACGGAACTGCACCCTTGTGCAACCAATGTAACCTTCATCATCATGCTAGTGTGAAGTGCCGCAAATGCCTAATTTGTGGACTTATAGGTCATACAGCGAGGGTTTGCCGAGCTGCAGCTGCACCAAATCAAGCTGACAACAATCCTGCTCAAGCTCGTTTTCCACTAGGGTCTTGCTACAACTGTGGCGAGATGGGCCATTTCCAAAGAAATTGCACAAAGCTTGCTAATGCGAATCCAGCGCAGGGATGAGCATTTGACTGACTGGAAGACAAACGCTGTTTAGAATTAATCGAGCCTTATGTATTATTTTCTTTTGTTATCATGGTCTATGAAACAGTTGTTGTTCATAAATAAATATTTTATTTACATTGTTCATAAATAAATATTTATTTTTCGAAGAAAACCGACTTTTACGATTCTGTTTTGGTGAATCAACTGAAAAATCGAAGCAGACCATAAAACTATGGATGTTTAAGTTTTTGCCGAGCCCAAATATAGAATATATTCAAGTATTCTTATGGCACATGTGTCAACACGTGCATACTTTTATTTTGACTAATATGCATGTTGTTCTCATATATGATTTAAATTTCTTCCTTCTTTTGAAGAATACAAGTCCAAATGTCTAGCTAACTTTTATGCCTCAATTCATTTTTTGGTTAATTTTCAGAAGGCTCGGATATCTAAAAACCAAATTCCCCGTAAAGTTAGGGTTGTTCGAGTTGCTCGAAGCTTAACACTCGTTAGATGCTTGTTTGAAAAATGCTTGGAACTTGCTCATTCCATTGAAAAAACACTCGGTTTAGATCGGTTCGGCTTGAAGACGAACCAAGCACGAGCAAAGGTACACTTAGTTCGATTTAGCTCAGTTGACTCGATTTATTTTTCAATATATATATATATATATATATAGGATTAAGTTAAAATGAGAACCACCTCGAGTTGTAAGAACCGCGAGAACTTTTTGATCCGGGCCTTGGTGGACCAATTTTTTTTTTCAGAAACGTAGATGCATGTATAAAAACAACATTTGTAAAAAAAAAAAAATTCAAAAAAAAAATGTCGTGGGTATAGTTTTGAGCAACACAAGTTTGTGTTTACGGGACCCGTAAATTTTCCGGCTAGATTTACGGGTCCCGTAAACACAAACTTGTGGCGCTCAAAACTACACACACGACAATTTTTTTTGATTTTTTTTTTACAAATGGTGTTTTTATACATGCATCTACGTTTACGAAAAAAAAATTTGGTCCACCGCGCCCCCCACGGTGTAGTTCTCGCGGTTCTTACAACTCGAGGTGGTTCTCATTTTAGTGGTTCTCATATATAGGGGAAGGTTAAAATGAGAACCACCTCGAGTTGTAAGAACCGCGGGAACTACACCGTGGGGGGGCGCGGTGGACCAAATTTTTTTTTCATAAACGTAGATGCATGTATAAAAACACCATTTGTAAAAAAAAATTCAAAAAAAATGTGTCGTGTGTGTAGTTTTGAGCGCCACAAGTTTGTGTTTACGGGACCCGTAAATCTAGCCGGAAAATTTACGGGTCCCGAAAACACAAACTTGTGTTGCTCAAAACTACACCCACGGCATTTTTTTTTGAATTTTTTTACAGATGTTGTTTTTATACATGCATCTACGTTTCTGAAAAAAAATTTGGTCCACCAAGGCCCGGATCAAAAAGTTCTCGCGGTTCTTACAACTCGAGGTGGTTCTCATTTTAACTTAATCCTATATATATATATATAGGAGAAGTATTCGTTAGGAACCACCATTTATTGCGAGAACCACGAGAACCAAGTGTGAACACAACCAAAAAATACCTAAAACAATAAAAAATCACTCAAAATTTTTTTCTTTACTATTTTTATGAAAAAATCCCTATATTTCGTCACAAAAAAAAAAAAAAAACTAAAAAAAAAAAATTCGAGTAACAATTATCCATGCAAATGTGCATATTTATCTTTTTTTGACAAATTCCGTAATACATTACTAATATCAGACAATTGCACTTTCATTTACACTACCATTCATAATACATTACTTTTTATATTAACAATATTAGAAATGCACATGTGCATCTATATGTATGAACTTGTTATAATATTAACAACACTAAAAATGCACATGTGCTTCTATATGTATGAACATGTTATAACGTGTTTTGGTACACCACTTTGAATACACTTTCCCTTTCATCTATACTACCATCCATAATACACTACCATTACCTCCTATCGTCTGTAATACAATATCATTGCCTCCTACCATCCATAATACAATACTATTACTAATATTTCACTTTATTTCATGTATATCAACACTCTTTATACCATCCAAATAACATACTACATCATAAAGTGACAAATATATTCAAACCACCAACCACTGGATATAACTAACCAAAACACATGTATATGGTGGTTATACATAACGATGCACAACACGTTATATGATGGTTATACATAATGAAGCACATGTGCATTCTTAATATTGGTAATGTAAAAAGTAGTGTATTGCGGATTGTAATGTAAATGAAAGTACATTTTTCTACTACTAGTAATATATTACGGAATTTGTCCATGAAATAATACAGATGCACATGTGCATCCATAACTGTTACTCGAAAAAAAGTTTTTTTTTTTTTTTTGTGTAACGAAATATAGCGATCTTTATTAGAAAAATATTAAAAAAAATTGTGTGTTTTTTTGGATTTTTTAGGTATTTTTTTTGTATTCACGTTGGTTCTTGCGGTTTTTGCAATAATGGTGGTTCTCAAATGAACCTTATCCTATATATATATAGGGGATTGATCATGAGAAAACTAGTTTTTTACAATTTTTTTATAAAAAAAATCGCTATTTTTTATGTAAGGAAAAAAATTTTCAAAAAAAAAAAAAAAAATTTGTATTGGACATCTACACTAATACGGAAAGCCAAAACCACTTAACCGACCCCCAACCGACACCCCGCAAAAACCTAAACCCCCCTCACCCCCCAAAAAACCTAAATTCACCCTCCCACCAAAAGCCTAACCACCCACCCTCCAAAAACCTAAACCCCCACCCCCCCTCTCGAAAACCTAAAACTAAACCCTAAACATAAACCCGAAAAAAACATAAACCCGAAAAAAACATAAACCCCCCCACCCCACCCCCCAAAAACCTAAACCTAATCCTAAACCTCCAAAAAACCTAACCCTAAAAGCGAAACTAAACTGAAATGCTAATGTTAATACAATACTATCACCTATCCTTAGATGATTACCAAAAACAAAACACAATTCATTCTCTCGAGTCAAAATTTTTCCAAAATTTACAAGAAATCATCTATCCTTAGATGATTTGTTTTAGGCTTTTAAGCCTTTATTGTTTTCAAAAATCTCGTCAAAGTTTGGGCTTTAAATGTGAACATGTGAAATCCGGAAGGGTGGGTGCCTGTACCCTGAGTTTTCTGTCTAAGGCTAGAGTGTTCGTACAAATTCGCATTATCGGACCAGTCACTCTTACCAGGGAACTCTTGGGGTGAGTGTTCACCTATAGGCTAAAGCATATCTTCGCGATACATTATAGAGACCCACTTACTTTAATTAGTCACCGTGACGTTTGTTTGTTTTAGTTAACGAACGAATGGTCACAACCTTCATGTTTCGTCGATATTTTCAATACCTCTTTTGTTTATTCAAATGCCAATCTCACATGTTTCCCATGTTTCCTTATTCTTTTAGAAGGCCTCCTAGACGCGATCAAACTCAAGATGCTGCAATAGCAGCCATAGTCGCTCAGCAAATCGCTGCTGTACTCCTGAACCATATTACTCAGATAAATCAACCGAACGACAACAATAACAATGTTCAGTGCAGCTATAAAACATTCAATTCGGCTAAACCGTTTAAATTTTCTGGGTCTGAAGGAGCTACTGGGCTCCTACAATGGTTCGAGAGTTTAGAAAGTACATTCCGACACGTTCAATGTCCAAACGAGCGAAAGGTTGAGTTTGCATCTAGTGTCTTTGAGAAAAAGGGCACTAACATGGTGGAATGGTGTGATGAGAGATAGGGGTGCCGATGTGGCAATGGTACAAACGTGGGAAGAGCTTCGAGCTCTTATGATGAAGGAGTTCTGTTCACGACATGAACTAAGGGCGCTTGAAAATGAATTCCATGATCATAAACAAGATAGTGGTGAACATCGAGCCTACACTGACCGCTATGAGGAGCTAAGTCTTTTGTGTCCTACCATTGTTACGCCTTTGGATAAGGCAATTGAAAAGTACATTGATGGGCTCGCTGAACTAGTTCAGGACATTCTTACTGGTAGCAACCCTAACACAGTTAGACATGCCATTGAACTATCCGCTACCCTGACTGAGTCACAGATCAGGAAGGGTAAACTTTTCCGAAAAGGCGATAAGAAACCATCGTGCAAGACTAAATCAAAGGATGACAAGACTGAATCCTCCAAGAAGTCAAAGAAGCGTAAGTCTTCACAGAACTTCGCTGTAGTTGCTCAAAACAATCAAGCTTCCCCTAACCAACCAGCTCAAGCTCCTGCTAAAAAGCCATACAATGGAACTGCACCTCTGTGCAATCAATGTAACCTTCATCATCATGCCAATGTACGCTGCCGTAAATACCTAAATTGTGGGCTTGTCGGTCATACAGCTAGGGTTTGCCGAGTTGCGACTACACAAAATCAAGTTGATAACAACCCTGTTCAAGCTCGTTTTCCACCTGGTTCTTGCTACAACTGTGGCGAGATGGGCCATTTCAGAAACACTTGCTCAAAGCTTAATAATGCAAATCCAGCCCGTGGATGAGCATTTGGCTAACTGGAAGATGATGCCGCTCTGAAACAATTGAACTTTATGCTTTATTACTTTTGTTATCCAAGACTTTGAAACAATTAGTTTGGTTTATAAACAAAATTTTATTCGCATTTCGATATACGAAAACAAAATATGGTTACATGTATGAATAACATGCCCTACGATACCGACACCAAGGAACCGTGTTCCTTGTAAGATAAACTACTCTCGTAGTTCTTCCATTTTTTAGATCGCTCGCGATCTCCACACAAATCCTAAGTACGCGTTTCTTCTAAGAAACAGAGTACAAGGTACAAGATGTCACTCTTGACGAATACTCAAAGTACCACTTTAAATCCTTGATTGGACACCTAAGGGTACTTCCGTAAGTCCTTAATTGGTCTTACGCAATATGTCTATGTACATATCATTTCTTCCTGGTTTCATGACATTTTACACAACATATGATTTCAAAAAGATCATACATGTTTTCAAAAAACCTCATACATGATTTCAAAATCATCTCACATGGTTTTAAAACATTTTGTAAACATATTTACCTAATATACCTAGTATATGGTTTTCGAAACAATTTCTCGCTACACGAATTCCAAATTCTTATAGGACCTTCCTATCATCATAGTTAGATCCTTGTGGATGTTTAAAGCGCAAAATCAAAGTCCTTAATTGGATTCTTTGTGTGCTTTAATGCGTATGTTACGATTCAATGGGGACAAAACCGAATCCTTATAAGATCTTCCTATCTACATAGCTAGATTCTTGAGGAAGTCTAAAGTACTAATTGAAGTCCGTTGATTGGATTTCTGGTGTACTTTAAATGCATGTGTACATATCGACGACAAATTTATAACAAAATGATAACAAATTGATAACAAGTTGATAACAAATTGATAACCAAGTTGACAATTATGTGATTATGTGTTTATGTGAAATGCTCGCTATCCAAATCCTTGTAGAATCTTCCATATCTTCATATGATGGATTCTTAGAAGGATATCCAAAAGTACTGTCTTAAATCCTTAATGGGCTTCTATGCAATAGTTAAGACCCTTGGATTTTGGAGGACTATTCCATAGCTAAAGAGATTGATTCTTCAATCTAGTTAAAGAGATCATGTGTTGATCTAGTTAAAGAGACCCTATGGTGGTCTAGTCAAAATTATCACAAGATTATTCGTTTGATTCTTTTCCCTACACATTATAAAATAAATTGTGCGGACTGTGCAAGAAATTACGTAATTATGGATGCATACATAATTATGGAATTCAGTGCACAGAAACCACAACAAGTTTTGTCATGTGTTAACTTAAACAAGAAACAAAAGTTATCTATATTCATTTCCGTTTTTGATAAAGTATCCACTGAGGAAAAATGAACTAGCTACTCATTTTTTGCTTCTGAAAGAGATATCCACTGGGAAATGAATAATCCATTAGAGAACCGTATTCATTTTCATTTCTGATGAAGTATCCATTGAGGAAAATGAACTATCCGTTCATTTTCGCTTCTGAAGAAGTATCCAATGAGGAAAATGAATAAATTCATTTTCGTTTCTGATGAAGTATTCACTGAAGAAAATGAATTATCCATTCATTTTCGCTTCTGAAGAAAGATCCACTGAGGAAAATGAATAAAATTCATTCCGCTTCTGATGAAGTATCCACTGAGGAAAATTAATTATCCATTCATTTTCGCTTCTGAAGAAATATCCATTGGGGAATGAATAATCCTGTATTAATTCTTTCATTTCCACTTCTGACGAAGCATCCACCGAGGAAAATGAATTATCCATTCATTTTCGCTTCCAAAGAAATATCCATCGAGGAAATGAATAATCTATACAATAATCCTTCATTTCCACTTCTGAAGAAGTATCCACTAAGGAAAATGAATTATCCATTCATTTTCGCTTCCGAAGAAATATCTATCGGGGAAATGAATAATCTATACAACAATTCTTCATTTCCCCTTCTGACGAAGTATCCACTGAAGAAAATGAATTATCTATTCATTTTCCCTTCCGAAGAAATTACCATTGGGAAATGAACAACTTATACATTCTTTCATTTTCCACCTCTGATGAAGAATCCATTGAGGAAAATGAACTATCCATTCATTTCCGCTTCTGAAGAATATCCATTGGGGAAAATGAAATACAAATCCTTACAAGATCTTTCTGTTTTAATAGTTAGATCCTTAAAGGATACTCACAGAACTATTGGTCGATTTGGTTTTATCATTTATCAAATCCCTCATTCCCACTTCCTGCTTTAATCGAGGGAGTATCCATTAGGGGATGAGCATCATGGGTATAACAGCCCGTTCCCACTTCCTGCATTATCTGAGAAAGCATCCACTAGGGAATAATAAAGGTTATGCCTTACATGGAGATCCTTGATGGGGTATTCTATGCAAATAGATGAAACTCTAGATTCCGCGTAAGACAATTGCTTAACACAACTTATACAAACAGACTCCTACAAATAATTTCGGGACAAAATTTCCTAAAGTAGGGGAGACTGTGACATTTGTGCCTCTACGACCATCATACAAATACAAACCCAATGAGATCTTGTGTTTCATTCTCAGGATTTATACAAATACATGTGACATTTACACATATCAATTCTTGTTCGATTTCGAGCCCTTAATCACTTTCTGGAAAGTTATACGCAAACTATTACATAAACGTAATCAGTTTAACATGAAAAACACTCTGGAATAGTGACATAAGCTTAACATACCTTAAATAACCTTTACATAACTTATAAATAAGTTTTGAAGGGTTTGGTATAGCAAAAAACAAGTTTATTCGATCACATGGACTATTTACGTCAAACTGCAAAAGTCTGCCAATTCGTATAGCAACGAAAACTCTGGAATAAGATCATAAGCTAAACATACCCTAAATATCCTTAACATAGCTTAGAAAATATGTTTTGAGGGGTTCAGTATGCGAAAATACGCTTATTTGATCATAGGGACTAAAAGCGTCAAAACCGCGAAAGTTTGCATATACGTGCATATCTTGCGTTCTGACCATATCCGGACATCCAAAACTTTTTGTAATCACTAAATATTATATCTTAGTGATGGGAATGCAAAAATACCATTCGTCGCGCAATTTGGATCGTTTTCGCGTCCGTTCGAGTTTCTTCGTAAATAACCGAAAAACATGATCGTACGACCAAAAGAACCAACATCTATGATATTTCCGAGCATATTCCAAGTCCCCTATGCTTTAACATCCTTGTAGAGCCTTGAAATTGGGTTAACGAGGGTTAAACACGTCGAAAACTAGCTTAAATGCGTGCAGGGACTAAAGTTGTCAAATACTGAAAGTATGTTGCCTAGCCTTGCGTCACGCGATGCCATGGGGGTGGTGCTGTCGCACCACACGACCCCCTGATGTCGACAGAATGTTGATTTCAGCTGCCAACTTGCTACACATGTATTTTTAAGACTAGTTTTCAATATTGTGGGCATATTTGAGTGATCTCCAAGGCCTAAAATCCTGACCAAACACTTGCCTTAATCCCCTACTTCCTTGGGCAATACTCAATACATGCGGCATGATCTCATGGCTTCATAACAAGTATAAATACCCCCTCAAATCTGCCCATAAAAATTGCTCATTTGTTCTATCTTCTCTCTTGGACTCTAAGTGAAGGCTACCATCTTTTGGATGCCTTCTACCTGAGTTTTCTAGTCATTTTTCCAGCCTTAGAGCACTTGTAAGTGTTCTTTCATGGCTTGTTCATTCATTTCAGCAATTACAAGCTGAAAGTCAAACAGTTTGACTATCGTTTGACTTTCGGTTTTGACTATGAATTGGTCAAGTCAAAGTTCAACAGAACTTTGCACCATTAGCGTAATCACGATGGTTATAGTCCCTTGCGACTATGCCTACTGATTACCACGTTTACTAGTCGAAGTGACGAGTCAAAGTTTCGGTTAAAATGCACTTTATATGCATTTTGCGACGAAACTATTTTTGGGTATCAAAACACTTTGTTTTGTTACCAAATCAGTTTTCTAACATAGTTAAACATGTTTAACCCATCACTTCTAGTTTAGTGCTTATTTAGGGTCGTAAGTCAAGCGGTCTTGACAACCGCTTAGACTTTCGAACCCTACCCGTTTGGTCGATCATTAGGATTCGACCAAACATATTTTGTGACCATAGTTGTATAGGAATTAACCTTCCGAGGTTATACCTTATGGTCACTTCGTTTAATTAGTTGTATGATAAGTAGTTTATATGCCTTAGGAAAATAACCAAAATGCCCTTATTACGCATAATTTCATTTTAAGCATATGTAACCTAAATTTTGACACTTAAACTGATTATGCAACATTATTAAACATGTTAGGGTATATAATACTTATCATAGGGCTAGTTAGACCAACCGAACGCACATTTGCGCAAATGACGCGTTAAAGTAGCATAAACTACCTTAACGGGTCATAACGGGTCAATAGCACTTAGAATAGGGTTCAAATTATAATGTAGGCTTTGCTAAACCATATCATATGAGTTCCAACACTCATTTGGTTTACAAGACCTCATTCTACCCGATCTCCGGATTTAGGTCCCGATTATTAACATAGTGATCCGATACTATGTGCCACTTGATTCCTTGACTTTCCGAGCTTTGTTAGTTCACTAGATCAAGGATACTTGCAATCTCAAGTGAGTACAAAGTCCCCTCTTTTACCGCTTTCAAGTATTTTGGGGTGATACACATGTGCCTAATTGTTACTTTCGTGCTTTTATGCTTTTCATGACATATACTTGCTATGTTCATCTAGTACGCATATAGTACATGATTTCAATTACGTTTTGCTATGTATGTTGAATTAGCATGCTAGCACATTGATTTCAAGGATCCTTTTTGCTTCATATGTTGACTTAGCATATCTAGGACCTTGAATTCATGAACACTCTACTTCGTATGTTGACTTAGCATACTTAGTACATGGTTTACAAAGACATTTTACATGACATGCTCACATTGATTATGACATTTTGGTATGTTGAACGAGACTAGATACATTCATTAACATTACCCCGTCGACCGGTAGTATGTATGGTTTACCATAGGTTTGATAACCTCGTTCCCGCTTCCTAGTTGTTTGGAAGTATCCATCTGGGGAATGACAGAACCCGATGAACATTGATAAACCTTTTTCTTTATAAGGGTTTATCTGACAGATGACAAGGCTTGAATGTATTCGTTAACAAACCACATAAATCTCGTATCAATAAAGCATTGGTTTTGCAAAACATAACTTTTAATTTAAACTTTGGTTTTTTCAAATACATTATTTTGTACATGGCATTTGGTTACACATGACATTTGATTATACATGACATTATACATATGATTTGAGTAAATACTCTTTATTCACCATACAAGATATTTGATTATACAAGACATGGTTCATACTCGACATTGTGACATTATACATTGTTTATACACGATATTTGACATTGGTTTGACAAGACATTTTTGGTGGTTATTTGGTAAGTGATTTAAATAACGAGTCGTGTGTAATGTGATAAAAGCATGATGGATACGCCGCTGGTACTTCCTGTATATAAGTGCTTTTATGATATTACATATCGTAGCGTTTAAACCACTTCAACAAAGACAAAGACATGATTCATTTTATACAAAGACATGACATATTGTTTACAAGACATTGTTTTACAAATGACATTTTTTATACAAACTAATTTTCACTTGGTTATTTATTTAACCATACATCATTATTTTATTATCATCATCTAATTTTCATATCGATTTTCACATGATTTTATAAAAGAAAACATTTTACAAGATTCATGACTACTTTTTGTTAAACACTTGTTTTAACTTAAAAATCATGAATCCTTCATCAACAAAACCTATGTATCTCATAGGCATTTTTATGCTGACGTACCTATTTTCACATGTGTTTCAGGAGCTAATGTATAAGGTTGATCATGACACACTTAGGCGGACTTGGGCCTTAGTGACTTAAAATGAAGCAAGACAATTTAGTTTACGTTATGTTTTCCGTTATTTCCAAGACAATGTAAACATTAATTCTAATAAAGCCAAAATTTAAATTCCATGTGATGTGAAACAATAATTTTGTTACTACACTCCCCGACATTTCCGCCGTAGTTTGTTGTTTTACGCGGCCGCTGTTAGTGCATTACGTCTATTGACTTCGTCTTGTATCATGTTATGTTATAGGATAGGTTAGAATAACCAGTGCACGAGGTTCGAGAATCGAAGTTTAGAAGTTAAGTGTGTGATTTCGCTTATATGGACACTTGGTCATAAAAGCGAAATCATAAGCTACTGATTTCGCTCATATGGCATGTCCATATAAGCGAAATCACTACTACTATATATAGTGCACTCGTTCATTCATTTGGCACGGTTCTGAAAATTGTAACGAAGTGCTGCCAAGTTGTTCTCAGGTTGTAATCAGTGTTAAATCAATCCAAGAGACATTATAATTAGTTTGAGTGTCTGATTCATTGTTTCCGCCTTTGAATTGGTTAGAAAACTCTTCTGATTGACTCATTCGGGTTCAATAACGATCCTACAAGTGGTATCAGAGCTCAGGAGGAAGAGTTTAGCTCAATTGCATCAGTTTTCTGTCTTCTACACCTTCTTTTTCGATTTGAACAAGTTTCCATGGTTAAAATCGGCCAAATTTTTCACAGAATGTGTATTAGTGGATATTAACAAAGCCTTGAAAGTTACAGGACAAAATTCGTACTAAAAATGATCAAAATTGATATCCGAGTTGATTTCGCTTATTTGAACAATCTATGATTTCGCTTATAGATCAGCCTAATTTCGCTCCAAGGTGCATCATAATCAGTGATTTCGCTCCAAGAACACATGATTTCGCTTTTGTAACACAAAGAAATCCTGATTTCGCTCTTATGATCATGGTGATTTCGCTCTTAGGGACATACATGGTCTATTTTCGCTCATAAGTCAATACTGATTTCGCTTTTGTGACCACTATAACCCTAGTTTCACTTTTAAGGACATCTTAACTCTGGGTTCGCTTATTTGTCATCAAAGGGTTTCGCTTATTAGTCATCAAGTGTTTTCGGTTTTGTGTCACAAGTGGTTTTGTTTGCGGCCCTCTTGCATGTTATCTGATCAAAGTAGAGGTCCAATAGTTTGTGCTGGGTATTAATTGTGTCGGCAACTGTGAATCAAATATAGTGTGGCCCAATGAAATTATGTTGTGATATAAATGTGTCGGATATAGGTGACAAGTCTTAACAAGAGGCCCAATCAGTTTGATATACATTTAAGAGTTGTCGGTATAGTGCAAGTGAAGGCCCAATCGTTTTTTTTTTTGTTGAACATTTAAAAGATCAAAATTGAGCGGTCCAATCATAGTTTAAAACAATATTGTTGTCAGCCCAACACACATTCTCGGCCCAATCAGCTGACATTTACGACATTGAGACGTTCAAGATATTTGATGTAAACAATATTGAGACGTTCAAGATATTTGACATTTACGCCTGTGTGTCATATCTCACTCGAAAGTGAACATTTTCGCGTCAAGATCATTTCACGACAATCGAGTGTCAGTGTATTTCAGATTACTTGATATTGTTTAAACTGATTGAGTTTGTTTGATTGTTCTCAGGTAATTGAAGATGTCAAGCAACGGTGAAGAATTCTACAATACATTCTACAACGCATTCACTTCCGAATCGACAGATAGAAGATCCGAGATGAGAGAATATTCGAAGGAGATTTCGGAGAATTTGAAATTCGAGAACATGTATGGAAGTCAACAAAAACCACCGAAGCTAATGAAAGTTGAAGATTATAACTGGTGGAAAAACAGATTTGAGGGTTGGGTAAAAGCTTTCGCTCCTGAAAGCTGGTTAAAACTGACACATGAATACGTTGAACCAGTAAAAGAGGGAGGAGAGTTAATAAATGCAAAAGATTTCTTAGACATAGATATAAAAAATGTTGTGGCTGAATATAAGATGATCACATTAATCAAACAGTCAGTGAGAGAGGATATTATCTCGTTACTTGAATAAGAGAAAACTTCAAAAAGTTTGTGGGAAGCGTTAGAGAGAAAGTGTGTAGGAAGTAATGATATTGTTAAAAACAAAAAGAAACTGTTGCGTAAAGAGTTTGATCTTTTCAGTTGTATGAAAAATGAATCTGTTTGTAAAATGATCGAGAGATTTGGGCATCTAAAAATGGAGCTGGCTAGACATGAAATCACATATTCTGAAGAGGAGCTGGTGGATAAATTGTTTGATTCATTTCCAAATGATCAAGAATGGCAATACTTCGCTCTAATGTTGAAAAACACAATCAAGCCTGAAGATTTGAAAGTGGATTTGCTGATTGAAAGACTTGAAAGCCATGAGTTGGAGATAAAGAGATCTAAAGTCAACAATCCAGCTTATCAGCAAAATGTGGAGCTTTACTACAGTGGAAATGTACCGCAGGCTGGGTCTCCAAGAACAACGTTTTCTGCAGAAAGTTCAAGATCAGTAAACAATGAAAGTCTTCATAGTGGTTTTCACAGTGGATCTTCTTCAACAACTTCTGATCAATCTGCTTCAAAGAATTTGTTTCAGTGTAATATCGCAGTGGATCTGAAGAATGGGCAGAATTTCAGCGAAGAATCGGCAAAACAACAGATGGTTTTCTTGGCATCTGTACTTGAATCGTATGAAAGCCTCATTGCAGGGAAGATTGGTAATACCAACTTGACAAAAGAAGATTATGATCAATTAGACCCCGAGGAGATGGAACTAATGGATATAAGATGGTGCATGGCCAGTGCGGTTCGTCGGGCACAACGGTTTATGGAGATCACTGGGAGAAAGTCAATTGGTGGACCATCTACCAAACTGGGATTTGATAAATCTAAGGTGACATGCTTCAAATGCAAACAAAGAGGTCACTTTAAGCGCGAGTGCAGAAATGCGTATGCTGATGATGATTCTGCAAACCCGTTCAACGAAGATTATTACAAGAAAACAATTTATCATCAGAACAAGTCTGAGCCACCAAGATTGAAACAGCCTGAAGAAAAATCAAGGGCTCTTGCAGTTATATATGACGATGAAGGTTACGACTGGAGTCAAGTTTGCCCTAAAGAAGATGCAGTTGGATATACATTTGTGGCTGATGCTGATCCTGATAGATGGTGGAAAGCAGACTATGCAAGATGGGAAATTGGAAAATTAAATGAACCATTCAAAGAAGCTCAGAGAGCCAAACGATGGAATGAAGAACTAGAGTGTTACATGGATCCACAGGGTAATCCAGTAGTTGATCCATCAAAAGTGGATTTTGATGCTGTAACCAATGTGTTTCCAAGTGAGGGCACTTTCAACACAAGAAGGCTTTCTGATAAAAGCTATTTGCCAAATTTGATGAACAAGTTAAAAGAAGTTTTTGAAGCAAGTTTACCGAAGGTGGTAGAACTAAAGAAAAGGAAAGAAGAAGAATTGAAGAAGTGAAGACTGTTGCAAAGCTTGCTGGAGAGGAACAGAGAGCTGAAGAAACGCAGAAGAATGAAGAAGCTCAGAAAGAAGAAAAGGAGGAAGATCAGAAAGTTGAGTCAGAAGAATCGGTGCTGAATGAGACTGAGGTTAGAAAATCTTCTGATCTATCGAATGTTGAATTGGTTGATGAAAAAGAAAACAAATGCAGGAATTGCATAGAAATGTGCAAAGCCTGTACTGAAAAAGATGATATCATAAAAACAAAAGAAAATGACATAGTTAAACTTGAAAATGGTTTCATAACAAAATGTAAAGATATGATTGAAAAAGAAGAAATTTTGAAACTAAAAGTTGAAAAATTGACACAGAAATGTCAAGGTCTTGAAAAGGATAATGATGTTTATAGACAACTGTGTTCAGCAAAATGTGTCGATTGTGTTGAAAAAGAATCTAAATTTCAAGATTTACAAAAACAGTATGATTCTTTAAAGTGGTCAAGTCAGAGAGTAGAAGAAGCTTATGATACTTTAAAGAGCCAAGTCAAAAGTTTTGATCAAAGATTGTCAGAAACTTTAGTCACTAAAGAAATGTATGAAAGAAAGTTTAAAGAAAAGCAAATTGAATTAAACAAATGTGTTGATGAAATTGCAAATCTTAAACAAGTCTTGGCTGAAAAAGAAAAGGTTGTTACCAAACTTCAAAGTTATCATAACTCTTCGTACATTCTCGAACGCATTTTCAACATCACACCAGATGACAAAGATACTGAAAATTGCAAAAAGGGTATTGGTTCAGAATTTCATCAGGTACCACCACCATTGAGAAACAATTATACTTTTTATGATGAGGAAAAGGTGGCAAAGGGTTTGAACATAGCTGACCAGTTACCTGAAAGTATCGATGTGATTTACTCCAAATCTGATGATGCTAATGATTCAGAGGTGGTAAGTAAGGTTGTTGAAAGCGTTTTGAAAGATGAGTCTACAAAAGGTAAGTCTGAATCACATGATGAAGATGAAGGAAATCTTTATGATGGTTATCTGAAAAACACAAAATCCGAGAAAAAAATGAATGATGATTCAAAAGGATTGGTTTATACCATGATTGGATCGAACAAATTATTCTTAGATGTTGTATTCCCGATTCAGAATGTGATTTCAGAAAAGGTCGATAAAGTTTTCAAAATGGTTGAGATTGAGAAGTCTGAGATTCCAAAGTTTGCTGGTAAAGGTCATAAATCTTTTTATAACAAACCTGGTTTTAAGAAGAAAAACATGAAGGCTGGTTTGGGTTATAAAAAGAAACGGAATTGGAATCAAAGTAAAAAACAAAATTTGCAACAAAAGATGAATTTTGTTCAAGGGAAAAGCTTGAAAGAAGAGGAAAAACTCAAAATTGGACAACAGTATAATGAGGAGTTTGATGCTATAAAAAAGAAACAACAACAGGCCAAGGATGTTTCAAAGAAAGTGTGTTTTAAATGTGATCAAATTGGATATGTTGCACGAAAGTGTCCAAATCCAAAGCCTGTTGATGTTGAAAAACAGAAATCTGAGGATGTGAAACCAAGGTCAACCAAATTTGATTTGAAACAAACTTGGAGGTACAATACAAACAAGTTTGCTTCAAATCAAAATTGGAAATCAAACCCGAACAAGTTCGACTCAAGACAGACCTGGAATTCTCACACACCCAGATTCAGAACAACACAAAGTTGGAGAACATCTGTTGATATGACAAAACTTCAAGAGTTTTGGAAACCTAAAAATGTTATTCAAAATCAAAAGGTTCAAAAAGAGACAAATTTTTACAAAAGAGGTACTCCGGAAGGTCAAATGTGGAGTGCTAAGAAACAAGTGATGTCAGTAAAAGATGAGAAAGTTGAAGTCAAAATTGAAAACGTCTTAAGTAATAAAGAGTTTCCGAAATTAAATGAACATTATTGTGTTGAAATGCTTAAGGTCCAACAGACCTGGGCTAAATTGTTCAAATAATTGATAAAGTTTGAATGTGCAGGTGCTCAACGAAGCTGAAGATTGTGAAAAGGGAAGTTGGAGCAGCCTGGCACAGGAAGAGGTTGCAGGACCCTGGTTTGGTTGAACAGGGAGTTTAGTTTGATTGTTTTCTGTACATAAATAAACAATATTTTCAAAATCCTAAAAATTGAAGAATTAAAAATATATGTTTCTAGTTTGTTAAAATTTGAAAAACCAAAAATATGTTTGTTTTTAATTTTGTTCGAATAAATATTGATTGAATACGCCGAAACCCTCATGGCTGAACAAACATGATTAATTTCACAAGATTGAAAAACGGTTTTCAAACTGTAAAATATCAATGTGTTGTAAATCATGGGGGTACGTTATATTTTCTGCAAATCAGAACATGTGAAGCAGAAAATGGATGGCGAGACAAAGCTATCAGTGTTGGTTGTCAAATTTTCTTTAAATGGTTTTGCATTTTAGGGGGAGAAAAATTGTCATTAGAAAATCCAAAAACATTAGAAAATTTGAAAAAGCCAAAAACATGATAAAATTCAAAAATTGAGTTTTGCGTAAAAAGAGGAAATGATAGTACATCAGTAGACAGTTACAGTATGCTAAAGAATTGTAATGATTAAAAAGCGTTAAACAGTCTCACTGATGATATGTCGATAGGTTTTCGCACATTTAGTAAACTTTTTCGGGATATAAACATAAATTAAAAAACTTGCTTATTTCGTGGGGAACACTACTTGGATATATAGGTAACCCCTGAAATCTCGTTTGAAAGGTCTCATAATCTGATATACTAGGTTTTTATACTCAGTGATATCTGGGGTATTATTCTGGGACTTCTGCTAAACGGTAGTTCTGACCTAGTCCTTGAATAATACTTTCTGCAAATGCTTGAAACATAGCATCACCCTCAGCATAAATGATAAGACAATAAAATTGCTTAGAAATGCTGTTGTAAAAAAGATCCTCTAAAGGGGACACATCCACAAGTTGAGTCATGATCTCTCTGCTGAACGATGGTTCTGACCTGAGCTCTCATGATTCTTCATAATTTATTAATCCCTTACAGATATCATTTATGTTATAATTACCTGTAAGACTGAATATTGGGATCTGGATACGGGAGTATATTCAAGAGGTGGAACACATGAATGGGTTTAAGTTCTTAAAATACCTAATTAGTATCCTGAATCAGTTGAAGTTTGTATGAAAATTTAAGTGGACCAGTATATCGACAATCTAAGTGAATTGTTTAATTCTTAATGTGAAATTAAGCTCAACGGTACTTGTGACTTGTCAAAAACTGATATGATCCTCTGTTGCATACTCAAAACAAAAATATTATCTGTAAATATGTTTGTACATATTTCTTTATTGCTTTATATTTTCAGAAAATACAAAAAGATTTTGATTTCTGCTTTATTTTCGACAACTGATGTCTGAGTGCTGAGTTTCAAAATCTAAGTAAGCTGATCGTGTTTTCTGAAAATAAAACAAGTTCATTAATTTGAAACTTGAAGTTTTTAAAATCAAAAATTCAAAAACAGTTTGTGATATCTCCAAGGTCATTAATTTGGACTTGGATGATTAACTGTGGGGGATTTGGATGCTTATATTGTTATAAGAGTTAGTTTCCGATACGATTCGATGAAACTGCCAAATTTATGAGAAGTGATTTTGAAAAGATTGAATTGTTAGATTACAATATTTGAAAGTTTATAATGTTGTTACTTATAGTTGTATGAGTGATTGCAGGAAAAGTCTAGACTACGATCCCGAGAGCAGAGTCTAAGGGGGAGTCTGAAGACAAACTGAAAGTTAGGAGAAGCTTGTAGATGGAAAGAGAGGTGTCGATCCCTAAAAGCACAGAAGCTTGACGAAAGGGGGAGCCTGCTGATGATAAAGCTGTTGATGATAGAGCCAGTGATGAGTTCCTGGTGAAAGAGTCAAAGAGAAAGATTGAAAGATGCTTTCAATGTTACAATCTGAACGAGAAGGCAGAATGATCAAGACTGAAGAGGTGTCATAACAGAGAATAGTCACTGAAGACTTCGTCAATATCCGAGGGGGAGTCTGTTAGTGCATTACGTCTATTGACTTCGTCTTGTATCATGTTATGTTATAGGATAGGTTAGAATAACCAGTGCACGAGGTTCGAGAATCGAAGTTTAGAAGTTAAGTGTGTGATTTCGCTTATATGGACACTTGGTCATAAAAGCGAAATCATAAGCTACTGATTTCGCTCATATGGCATGTCCATATAAGCGAAATCACTACTACTATATATAGTGCACTCGTTCATTCATTTGGCACGGTTCTGAAAATTGTAACGAAGTGCTGCCAAGTTGTTCTCAGGTTGTAATCAGTGTTAAATCAATCCAAGAGACATTATAATTAGTTTGAGTGTCTGATTCATTGTTTCATCCTTTGAATTGGATAGAAAACTCTTTTGATTGACTCATTCGGGTTCAATAACGATCCTACACCGGGGTGTGACATATACTATATTATACTATACGATACTTAAAAATGTTTTTTTTAAAGTACTTATTATGACAAAAAATATCCTCGTTGTATTTCAGGTCCTCGACAAAAAAATCCGCCATAAGGGTTTCATGGCCACTCTTACGATCACGACGAACGTATCATTTGTGCTAGAAGTGCCCGTGTCTTGTAGTTCGGCTTGCTCAATGAGATTTTGGAAAAATAATTATGCTATTATCAGTTGAAGCTAACTCTTCGTCACTACTATCGGGTGGAAAAAACAATGATATTTCATCCGTCATTTTAAATAATAGGGGTAGAGATTAGTTTTTAAGAAATGAAAAATGGGTTGGTGAGAATTTGGTTGGAATTGTTTGAGATAAATTGTTATTTGGGTTGGGTTTATATATTGTAAAATTGTAAATTATTTTTTTTAAATATTATAAATGGCTATCTGTCACACCTCGACCGCGTTAAAACAACAAAACCGCGTCGGAAACGTCAGGGAGTGGAGTAACAGAATCATTGTTTCACAACACATGGATTAAAGTTTCGTTTTATTGAATTAAGTTCATTACATTGTCTTGAAATTAAAAGCAAAACACAAACATATTGTCTTTTATTGTTCTTAAGTCACTAAGGCCTCATCCATTCCTATGTGAGCACGCATCATAATCATCATCAACATCGTCAAACAACAGCACCTGAAACATATGTGAAAATAAAGTCAGCATAAAAATGACGGCGAGCACATAGGTTTTGTGAGTGTGTCAAATTCATGGCTCGTATATGTATTTCAATACCTCGTACGACTACTAGAGTCGATAATTGAAAACTTTGTTTTGAAAAGTGTTTTGTATTGCAATATGATTAACCATCTTAAAACAAGTTGGTTATAGTTTATAAAACCTCGTTGCCATGAATCTTGACCCAAAACATTTGCCTTTGCAAACCAAATTGTAAATCGTTCTTGTAATAAAACTCGTATGGTTTATATCATTTAGTAAACACCTTTGCGTGTCATCATTTG